>JAQMYF010000027.1:3409182-3427175 GCA_030014195.1 Neosilurus mollespiculum
CTCTCTCTCTCTCTCTCTCTCTCTCTCTCTCTCTCTCTCTCTCTCTCCTCCCTCTCTCTCTATCTCTCTCTCCCCTCTGGCACTCTATCCCCCTTCCTCTCTCTCCCCTGCCTCTCTCTCTGTCTCTCTTCTGCCTGTCTCTCTTTCTCTCACTCTCTCTCTCTCCCTCAATGCATCTCTCTTTCTCTCTCACTCTCTCCCTGCTTCTCTCTATCTTACTCTTTATCTCCCTCGCCTCTCTCGTCTCCCCATCTCTCTCTCTGTCTCTCTCCCCACCTCTCTCTCTCTCTCTCACTCTTTCTCTCTCTCCCCAATGCCTCTCTCTCTCACTCTCTCTCTCTCTCTCTCTCTCTCTCTCTCACTCTCTGTCTCCCCTGCCTTTCTCTCTCTCTCCCTCCCTCCCTGTCTGCCTCTCTTTATCCCCCACTTCTCTTCGGTAAGAAACCAAAAAATTGAGTTTGGTTTATTACCAAAAAAATGTATCTTTCGTCCATGGTGTCGATTCCAGCACCGAACCTTGGAGATATCACGTTTCCCCTCGCATGATGTAAATTCTTTTATATAATTAACAGGGGAGGGTTGGGGAGATGTTCTTTTTTTCGATATTTAGATTGAAAAGAAAAAGTTGCAACTTGCTCAAACTTTTAATGAATCGTTTATTGGACGTGGCAGAAGCCGACGCAGATCTCTGCCACGGTCTCACTGGTGACACGTCGCTCTCGAGTAGCATTTATCTAATTAACAGGAGAAATAGCCAGCCATCATCTTTGATCTGGGTGTAATTTGAAACGGTGCAATGTTATTAACATGTTTCTGCTTCTTGTCTTCCCTCGTTCTTTTTTTTTTTCCTGCTGAATAATTGGGACGCTGCCGACGATGTGCAATTTGTCTCTGATGTGACAGGTCAAACTGCAGGCGGCGTTAAACAAGGGCTTGTCGTAATTGTAATAATGGTTAATGTCATTATGTCCAGCGCTGAGCAGCATTTAGCTCGCCAAGACAGACACCGAAATGTTGTTTAAATGGTCAGCGGTGCTGAAAATGGCTTTCCGAGCGGCACGTCTTGCGAAAGGACCCAATTAAAAACGCGAGGGGGAGGACGCAGGGTCGCGTCATTTCAAAGCACTCGGGTTTTACATTTCGCAGCGCAAAGGCCCTCATTAGCTCCAGTAATGAGACAACTGGAGAATGCCAAGTGCGGGTCTTATCTCGCCGCTGCTCGCAGATCCGCTCGTCAGCGCTTCTCCGGTTCATGGTCGTTCCTTCGCCACTCTTCTGCTTCACGCAGCGTCGTTTCTCTTCTTCCCTTCCAGCTCTCCTGCCTTTTTTTGTGTGTGTGTGCTGATGGCTTTCATTTGCGGCGTGAGGTTTTTCTTGGCGAGCACACAATGGTCATCTGATGTGCAGCGGGTGTAGATCATGACAGTTTTACATGTAAGTGTTGGATTCGAGGTGGAAAAAAGCAGCAGCTCGGCCAGCAGACATTAAGAAGTTATTGCAGCGCTCTTTTGTAGTCTTTGCTTTTGGCAGTTTTATGAAACTCAAACACTCTTTGTTGTTTCCCCAGGGAAAAGAAAAGGAATGTCAGTAGCTTTATCTTTATTATTGTTATCACATGAGGCTAATCTTAATTGTTGCTCTTGTCAGCCGAACGAGTCAAGGTCCTGGGTCAGGCGAAGGCTCAGAGGAAAGGCCAACAAATTTTGAGCACTCATCCGTCTCCCATAAACAGTGAGGAACGAGGACCTCCTTAATCAGCCTGAGAGAGAGAGAGAGAGAGAGAGAGAGAGACTCCCCATGAGTCATTCGTTTAAAGCATATCAGTGCATTTTAATAAATGAACTCATTTATTTTCATAACGCTCATAACATTCTGACACATTATTATTTTGCGTGAGTTAACCTTGAGTTATCTTGGTGCTTTAGATCTTAAGATGCCTAAGGGACGTTTTGTTTTGTTTGGCTTCGATCGAATTCGATTGTACTACACAGAAACAAGCAGGCACGATCCGATTGGTCCGATGTCAGGGGATTAAAAAACAGTATTCCAAGTGGATGATGCTCGAAACAAAAGGACAGAGACTCACAGTTTGTCACGGTCACCTGGAGCAGGCGGGGGCATCGTTATCATGCTTTGAAATGGGAAAATAAACCATCAAAACCTTGGTTGCGTTGGTTTTTCTTGTGTTTCCGTCTAGTATGTACTAAACTCCTGTACAGCACACGGTTTACTTTCGTTTCCATGTAATGTGATCTGACTCTGTATGAGTAGGCCCTAAAATCACCTTTAGCTTCATATCACTTAGCTTAGCACAGAGTGCGTAGAGCTCGCCTGATTTTTTAAATATGTAAAAAAAAAAGCAAAAAACAATTTAACCATGGATAGAGGTCACCGGTGTCAGTGCCTCGTAACATTCTGCAGTAAACTGTTAATATCCTGATACTGGAATACCGTTAAGATGACCAGTAGAGTTGAGTACGTTCTTCTGTGGTTGCGCAGTGATGCCACAAGCTACGTTTTTATGTTTGCTTGCTTGTTTGTTTGTTTTTTACACAGCATGAGACATGATGCGGAGGCGACTGATTATAACTGTTATTGTTAGCGATAAATAGCAGGAGATGTAGCAATAAATGGATTAAAACTATGGGCGGATGTCATGCTATACGTAAAATAATAAACAAACTAGAAAGACTTTAGATGACAGTGTTGCACCAACCTGTTGTCGATTATTTTCGGAGAACAGCACATCCTGAAGTGGCTTTTCTTACCTGTGCGTGAAATTACTTTCTCAGGAATTGTATGAATCCTTTCAGTGTTTATTTGTTGCGCGTTCTGACTTTACTGTGCTAATAAAGTTGGTTTGAATCACGTGCGTGACTCATTCTACCACTGTAGCTCATGACATTATGATAGTGGTATCTGTTCAAAACGTTAACACAACATTATGAACTGTTCCAGCTGTGACTTTGAGCTCTGCTTTATTTCCCCAGGAGTCCGATCAGCTCCAGAGCAGCATGGCGGCGTACAGCAGCCTCTCGTTCGAGGAGGTTGTGCACGAGCTGATCAAGCAGAAGGAGGTGGTGAAGAAGAAGGACGCGCACATCCGCGAGCTGGAGGACTACATCGATAACCTGCTGGTCCGAGTCATGGAGGAGACGCCCAGCATCCTGAGGACACCATACGAACCGAAACGGAAAGCAGGCAAGATCTCCAAGAAGTAGATGGTGAACCCGGCGTGGTGTTATGGTATTATTTATGGTACAACAAAACAGTTCCAAGATGCAATTCTGATTAACGGTGATCTCATAATCAGACATTTATTTTAGTTTACATGTCAGTCAGAATTCTATGACTCGGGATTCTGTGAACTTTTAAAAACTGAAGGACGTGTGCCAATGCCAGACACTGGCTCAGAGCTTTTTTTAATCGAGTCTCTTGTTTGTACACTGATGTTTGTAAATACATTGTTTTGTCATTGTGTGGTGGCGTGGGAGATCCCATCATACAGATGTCAGCGTCGCCAAAACGCACGAAATGAAAAAAATTGCTTTAGGTCAAAGTCTTGTCTATGAAAAAATACTTGAACATGGAAATGTTTTTATTAATTTGAGGCTTGCCTCCGATTTCTGCAGATGTAAGGTTGGTACAAACCGTATGTGTAAAGACGTTGCAGGCTAAATTCTTGCTAGCTCCTTTCTTGCTGGGGTCCTCGCACAACGAAAGTCATGCTTTGATCCACGTTGTCGGATAACTTTATGTCAGAGAGAAATACAGCATTTTAATTAATTTATCATTTGTGGCTTTCAAGATCTCTGCGGGGCAACACGGTGGTCAGCACGTCCGCCTCACGGCAAGAAGGTCCTGGGTTCGATTCCCGGGCTCGGGGCCTTTCTGTGTGGAGTTTGCATGATCTCTCCGAGCTCGCGTGGGTTTCCTCCGGGTACTTCAGTTTCCTCCCACAGTCCAAAAACATGCAGGCTGATTGGCGGTTCCAAATTGCCCCTAGGTGTGTGAATGGTTGTATGTTTGTCAGCCCTGCAATGATAAGGGTGTATCCCACCTTCACCCAGAGCAGGCTGAGATGGGCACCAGCCTCCCGGCGACCCTAATTAGGAATAAGCGGTTTAGAAAGCGAATGAGTGAAGGTCTCAGTGATGCTTCTGCACCACAATCAGAATTAAATTTTGAATTATATAATACAATATATATATATATATATATATATATATATACCATTAAGAAAAAAGCTGGAATTCCACCATATGAAGGGTTTCCTCAGGCTGCCATGCAAATATTTACAATTTATTTCACTTTTTTAATTTATAGCTGGCTTTAGATATAAGAAGTGTGTTTGAGAAGACCAACATTGCAATCACACCGAAACTGACTGTGAGGGGCGTTTTTTTTGTTTTTTTCACGGCACGAACAAACATTTGCTATATTTTCTTTCTTCATAATGCACTTCACTTCATAAAGCCTTTTTGGTTAATGAATCTTTTTTTTTTTTTTTTTAACACTCAATTCCTGTTAATTAATAATAATTACCGTTCACGTCAGTCTCATCTTTCACATTAGTGGACATGCGAGTGGTCGTGCAAGTGAGCGGGCCTCGTGTTGTGTTTGATACAGGGTTGTTACAGGGCTGCGAGAACAAGTGGTGCTTGTTGTGTTTACTAGAAAGAGCATGTGGTTTACTGTGACACCCAGCCAACAGGGTCACTACATTGTTTATCATGGAACGGATCCGAAAGTCGTCCACCGTCGCTCCGTCCGTTCCTGGAGCGATATGAGCGTTACATCATCATCGCTGGTGATGCTTCAGTTACAGATCCAGGGGTGGCAACACTTCTGATCTAGAAGCTTTTCTTAGATTGTTTTTGAACCTTGTTACGAAGAGACACCTGAAACCTGTTTCAGATAAAGCAGCACTTAAAACAAATGGGAATAAAAAGAAAATTGGAGGTTGTCATTACTTTTGAGGATCCAGTGACAGATAGACAGTGAAGCCGATAGAAAGCAAGCGGGTGGGACTGTGGTCCTTGGGAGTAAAAGTAAATAAATGAATAAATAATCAAGAAGCTAACTATTACTTAAGTAGCTGGTTTTTTTGCTTCTCGTCTGAAAAACAAGTAATAAATAATTAGGAAGAAATTTGCAGTCGTGTCCACCAGCATTTTCTTGTTCGCACTGTTGGCACCTCGGCAGAAATATTATCACTACTATCAGTTTTCTTAGTGAAGATTCTTCAAACAGGTACTAAAGCGTATTTATTTTCTTGGTACTCGCTATAATCGGTACACTGGACTGATACACAGTGACACTACTGAGTATTTCGCCTCACGTTAAATGAAATAAGGCTCACGATACTCGGATTCATTCCATTTCTGTGCTTTAAGTTGTTATTGTACAAGTTTCATTTAAAATATACATTCATATTAGAATTTCTCAAATATTTCTTTATATTTTGTTATTATTATTATTATTATTATTATTATTTCTGACTTGGTTAAACTCGCTTGTTTAGTTTTCAGGTTAGGTTGAATGAATTTTAAGTTAAAGTATTTTGCGTAACGTTTTATTCAAGCAAATAAAACATATTATTTATTTTTTTAATCGTACAGGTTTTGTACAATAAATGTACATCATTCATATCAGAATTTCTTCAAAAAAAATTATAAAAAGTTTTTGTTTTGAGCACTTTTTGGAGGAAATAACAGCCGAATCTGCTTGTTTAGCTTTCCAAAGTTCTCCAGTCAGGTTGAACTGATTCAAGTTAAAATTGAAACTAAAATTTAAAAGTAAATTTATCTGAAAATGTTAGCATCAGAATCAGCATTTTATATTTTTGTCTTATTTTACCTCTTTTCCTTTTATTATAACGTAAATATTTAAGTTAAATTTAGATACAAATTCAAATAATGGCAAACAGAATTTAAAATCTCGATGCACGAGCTCTAAATCTAGCAAAGTAACCGAATTAAAATCCAAATCCTAGTGATGAAAATTAAAATTCTGGTGAATTTTATCCATGTTTAATTTTTGCGAAATTGTTCTACTGGCAATCTGGGATGACGTGCACATTTCCTGAAGACCTTTTATAAAAGATTTATGTATGTTATGTTTCGCGGTGAAGCCTCGGGCCTGTTGAGTCAGACTGAAGCTGATGTGCCAGATTTACGAGATTGAACATGAAAAGGTAACACAAAACCATCTTTAACTTGTACGTTCACCTCATCAGACAGCGTGTATGACCTGAAGTCATTCCTTGTGTCGGTGATTTATTACACTCAACTTGAAAGTATTCAAAGAGTACTCAATATGCCCATTGTACACTTATTACTAATAGATTATTTTCAATTTTATTTAGGTACCAAATTCGATTTGGTAGCTTGACACTGAAACATGCAGGTGTTTTGAGACAAATGCGTTAAATCTGGATTATTTTATCAATCTTTAGTTACAGTATATAAAAGATTAAGTGCAATATTGCCTTTAATGTTTGGGGGTTGGATTTATTTACACGTTGATTTAGGGGGTTGTGTGAAATATGTGTTTTATGGCTCAATATGTATTATGGTGTTGTATGGTTAAAGGATGTCATGTGACTATAAAATCATGAGGTTATAAACCTAAAACTAGCACCAAGCAGAATGCTGCTGATTGTAAAACCACTGTTTAGCGAAGTTGTCGTCGACTGCTATCACACCACTAAAATAGTAACTGATTGAAAGCAAAGACAGGTAAATATCCAGCAGTTACTCCGTTTTGCTCTTGTAGTTTGCGTAAGCTACATTTTTGGAAGGAAATGGCGATGGCAGCACACCCCTTAAAAACTCTCTGATTGGTCTGTAGTAACATTATACTTTATTTATACATTTACATACACGTCTTATTTACAGATATGGAATTTTCTGGTCTGAAGTTGGACATTTTGCGCAATTGTCATATTCTTCATCTTTTTTTTTTTTTTTCATTTTATATAACAAGTAATTAAGATATATTAGGATACAAAGAATGCAGCATGTCCTGTATGAACAATTTTAATTTCGTCATATCATAGATACCTGGAAAATGAAATAAATCAATCCTGAACGTGATATGATGTCGAGGTGTACCGCACAGCGTAATGTAAAAGTATCCCGAGGCAACTGTACAGGTTATGTTTACTCAGTGTTTCACTGGATCAGAACGATTTACTAATGTTTTGCACACTTCATTAGTGCCACCTGCAGTGTTAGTCTTTTTTATATCGGAGTGAGTGTCAGTTTGACGAAATTTTGATTGTGATATTTGCAAGATACAAGCAACCAAAACCTTCGATGCATATTTTTTTATTTGATGAACACAGTTTGAGTCGGCTGCTGGTTTTGACGTTAGAAATCGTCTTCCACATGTCTGTAAAAACAGCTGGACAGCTGTTCCTCTTGATCAGTTCTGTATACAGTACATATATGGTACTTCCCTGTACAGACGAATCTTTTTCTTTTCCTTTCTTTCTTTCTGATTTACTATGCATCTTATGGTACAGAGCTGCTGTTTTTCTTTCTTTCTTTCTTTCTTTCTTTTTTCTTTTTGAAACTTTGAATGTATTTTGATCCATCAGCAACGTCTGTATTCACAACTATGTGATTGTTTTTACTTACAGATTGTTTCATGTTAACGAATGCAGATTGCCAACCATACTATATGATCATGTTAAGGAGAAATGTTACTCTGGGATCTATTTCCTCAGCTGTATGTTGTACCATGCCATTAAAATATCATGTGTTATATATACGGTGTAAAAAAAAACATGTCCCGTTGGTTATCCAGGAGCCAGATCGAACAGGCTTTTGTTTATCCATATTGCTTTTATCATTAGATTTGATTGTATGGTTTTGTGAAAAGTCTGTGTGATGTCACATCAATAACTGTGCTACATATGGAACGAGCCAAGACGCAGCATGTCGTTGTGGGAAAATAGTCAACTACACCATGCACAGTGTTTTATTCTATTTACACCTCAGCGGTTTTTATTTATTCTTGAAAAATGGTGGGGTTTATGTGTATACTTAGATGTAGTGTTTGAAAAATTCTACGAAACATGATTGTTCCAGTGATCACATCCATGTTCATAAGACCAAACTGTGTCCTGATAATGATAATAATAATAATAACAATCATAATAATAATAATTGGGAGATTAAAATATTGCACTATAACGAAAGCACTGACACTGGAGACTCCTTCCAAATATGCTCAAGAACCATAACTGAACATGTTACCATGTCAACAATTAATAATAATTTCACATCACTATTAACCTGTTAAAAAAGTGATTCAAGACCTTCTGACCAATCAGAATTGAGAATTCAACTGTCCTGTAGAATATATGCTTCAAATACATACACGAATGTGGAAAATTGGTTTCTGCTTTGCCTGATTGGTCATATGAACAGAAATGATTATACAATTATCATGAAAATGGTGATATTATTAGTTAAGGAAACTTGAGTGTATTGTGTGATGAGCTGTGAAAATTAAAAGACCGTAAATTTCTTGTCGAGTTTTATTTGCCTAAATGAAGTGAGACTTCCAGAAATTTGAACCAGTAATTGATGATTGACTGGAATAAAGTGTCTGCAATCTTTACACTCATTTCAGTCATTAAACTGAAAAATTTACAACCATTTTTACGATTTTAAAAATCCCTGCCTTTTTCATTTAGATTTTCCATTTATTTCGTTTTTTTTTTTTTTTTTAAGCAGTTGCCGTTATAATAAATGTTGCTGTTGATTTTGTTGTTACTGTGAAGGGCTTCTTCCCCATCCAACCGTTAATCAGATGTTTCAAAACTTTCAAATGATGTGCTTTTCACATAAAAATCACAACGCTCCACACTTCATCTGCATTAACATGCACCGTATTCTGTTGCCTTATAAAATTCTAGTCTTCACTGCTTTTTTTCTTGATGGATTCAATTTCTTTTTTTTTTTTCTTTCCTAAAAATGCAAAAAAAATTGAATAAAAAAAAACCTCTGATACTGTGATTGAACTTCACTGTTATCACTTTAATCATATTCAGTATATCACTTCGTGTAAATGACATCATAATCATGTTTGCTGATTCAGTGAATCAGTTAGAATATGTACTTTTCTTTCCTGACTAGTCCCCCCCCCCCCAACACTTGAAATCCAATATAATCGAATTACTCTGTACAGAACGTCACCCTATTAGAATGGTGTAGAATCTCTCCTGATTTTTCCTTCCTTTTTTTTTTTTTTTTTTTTTTTAACAAATACAGGTGTCACATATTTATTTACCACTGACACCATGTGAAATTCCTCCCCATATTCTAGGCACGTGGCATGAACGAAATAAATAAAAGATGTAGAAGAAGAAGAGTGTTAGGAAGAAGTGATCACTTGTGATGCATTTATGGGCCACTGTATAGGAAGCACATGATCATGGCATCTTTTTCAATAAACACGCTGTAATTTTTAAAACGTTTATCGTCTCTTTATATTGTGTGTCTTTATTGCCTCAAATTATTATATTATTATTATAATATGTACTTTCACTCTGGGGTGACATTTGAAAGAAAGATTTTTTCCTTTAGATTTTATTTTTAACACCAATAAGTACAATAGGTTTTATATATATATATATGTATGTACTGTGCAGATGTGTAAATTATGAACTTTGCTGTACATTTTTATTGTATTAGTTGTACATTAGCGGGTAGTACAAGAACATTTCTTGCACAAAATTAAATGTTACAGAACAAAGTGTATGTCAATACAAAAAAAGCGGTATATTACATAAGAGACCACTTTGCAGACAAATACATAATGAAGGCTGCTGTGCTTTTCATGCAAATAAAGAAGCAAGTGTAATCATCAAAAATTTCTCAAGAAGAACTGTGGCTGGATCTCCAAGAGGAAAGAAAAAAGCACATGGGACATGACACCAAATATTGACTTCATTTATTCTTTGCTGTGCTTTATAGTTTTTTTTTTTTAATGTAGGCCCAACACTATATGTATCAGGGATAAAGTGCTTGCTTTTGTAGGAAAATAGGCAATGATACACGTTTGAGGTAACTGCGGGAGGAAACCGTAGAAGGAACATGTGACTCCTCACAGAAACGCCTTGGCCCGGGACTCCCACCCTAGACCTTCTTGCTGTGAGGTGGTCATGGTAACCGTGATGCCAGTGTTCAGCTAAATGAATATTTTTTCACACTGAACACATTATGGACATTGAAGCAAAAAACCCCCAAAACATGCAAATCACCATGGAAAATTATTGAACGTGCACATCCATCCATTCACAAGGTGAATTGTGTGTAGCGGCGTTTTTGCACGATCGTTATCTCTATGGCGGGCATGCACTCAGTGATTATGGGATGTCCCAGAAGGAAGATGAAGACAGAAAGAAAAACGGCGGTGTTGCGTCAGACTTTAAGAGAAGAGGCAGTTTTAATGGTCTTTTTGGCCAGAGATAACCTGGGACAAAATTCCAACTGTGTCAGAAATTTAGGATGACCGTCCCACAATGTGACTGATGTGACAACCATCCAATGGGAGCGCAGCATGATGATGCTGATGTTTTACTCTTGTATAATGACTTGCATTGGTGTTCAGTAGGTATTATCATATAAAAACACTTTGTCATCCCCAACTCACTGGTCTTAGATTCGATCTTCAAGCTCTAGATTAAAATATAAGGCTTGGCTTTAATTACAGCCCGTGTCTTACAGCGCATGCGTGTCACCTGAGCAGGGCTGAGTGAGCGCGCCTGGGTTTATAAGCACGTGACTGACGCTCGCGCAATCACTAAGGTGGCTAATTTGCTCTATCTTGCGCTTTACTTCTCTCAGGTGAAGTCGGCGTTTAAAGGTGAAATGGGGGGGAATAGGTGAAATTGTGCAAAAAGACAGGACAGGGTTGTGAGTTTTGTGTCTGCTCGTTTATTCGGTTTTATTTTGGTGTTTTTTTGGAGGAAATGTTTATCCGTTAGGAGTTTATGGCAGTACCTGTTTACCTGCGTTTGTTGGTGTGCGCACGCGCTTTGGTTCAGCTCACCTCAGTTAATATTCTCGCTTGTTACTCGGAAACTAGTGGCTTGTTTGTTGAATTACAAGGTTTTTGTTTTTGCCACTAACGCAACCAAACAAAGGTACCGCCTCATATAAATATAGGTATTATAATATTATTATTATGATTATTATTATTACAACATCAGTGACTGAGCGCTCCATGTCTTGGGTCTTAAGCCGTCCTTGTTTTTTTGATGCTGTTGAGTAAATACAGTCTTTAAACATGACATGACACCAAATATTGACTTCTTTTATTGTTTGCTGTGCTTTATAGGTGTTTTCTTAATTTTTATTTTTTAATTTATTTACTTTTTTATGTAGGCCCAACACTATATGTGTCATGGATAAAGTGCTTGCTTTTGTAGGAAAAAAGGCAATGATGCACTTTTGAGGTAACTGCGGGAGGAAACCGTAGAAGGAACATGTGACTCCTCACAGAAACGCCTTGGCCTGGGACTCCCACCCTAGACCTTCTTGCTGTGAGGTGGTCATGGTAACCGTGATGCCAGTGTTGAGCTAAATGAATATTTTTCCACACTGAACACAATATGAACATTAAAGCAAAAAAAAATTATATATACATATTATTATTATTATTATTATTACAGCATCAGTGACTGAGCGCGCCATGTCTTGGGTCATAAGCCGTCCTTGTTTTTTCGATTCTGTATATATATATTTATCTACAAGTGTATGAAATTTCGTCTCATTTAAAGACCAGCACGTGAGTTACTACGGCCTGTAAAGTTTGTTCGCATGGCTGTGAATGCAGTAATAGGAAGGAATTCTTTCAGAGAGGGAGACAGTTATGCCGGAGTTCATTGCTAGTTAAGATAATCTGAATGGTTATGTAACTTAATATGGGTGTGCCTAATGGTTTAAATCGAGTACAGGACAGGGTAAAACTAACTTTTATTCTGTAAAAATAAGCTGACAGTGTTGTTTTTATGCTTCAGTTCAAGTAAAAAGAGAAAAAATAGCTAAATAATGCAATGCACTTTTATTATTAAACTTCATTAGTGTCATTTCTTTATGCATGTAATCTTTATAATAGCGTTTAACCATCTTGCAAATCAGGCTCATACGTTTTTTTCACATTACCGTTAGATTCAATCCCTTCCACCATTGAATGCCTGAGGAAAATGTTTTGAAACAACCTTTAAATTACTTTATTACACGGAGTCTCTCTCTCCGAAGTCTTAATCACTTTCTGAACATGGTGACATCAAAACTTGGGTAATATGAAGAGGGTTTTTTTTTGTGTATGTGTGATGAGCTCCGTCTCTTTGAGACTCGTGATTGTTTGGAGGAAGTTCCCATGCCTTCACTTACAAAACCACTGGTGTGTCAGGCGACAAGATGGCTTGTTAAAAGTCCCACCTCATTTGCTTATGTGAAACAGGACCGGGTGAAGAAACGAGCGCCATTCTTCTTGTTTACCGTCTGTGTTTTTGCCGTCATGCAGCTGTGTGGACGCAAAGGCAGGCTGAAGATTGGCCTATTGATACACTCTTGACAAGCCAAAGCTCTGAGTCTTCAATAGCTCCTCCAGCCCCGTCCAGGAAAGCTAGAAACAAAGGGGTGTGTGTGACGGAGAGACTGAGACGTCCTCTTCATTCACACGCGCGCAATGGTGTTTGTTCTTAAGAGCGGATTAAGGAAATGTCCAGCTCCTAATTGGGCTGTATAAATGCAAATTTAAATAAGTCGTCCACCCTGAAGTAGGTTAAATATCTTTCTGTTGATAAAACCGTGTTGTTGCTGGTGCTTTAGGTCCTGAATTAATGATCAGTGCTGTATTACCATTATTTCTGTGCAAAACGTGTGTGCTGTACTAATGTCACAGAATGCCAAAAATTCACCAAAAAAAGTTGCCAGATTGACTCATTTGCATATCAAAACCCAGTTTTTTGAAGACACTGTGTAAAAGTGTTTTAGATAAGTAAATTACTTGATTCATTGAGAGAAGATCTCAGTGGTCTAGAACTAATCACCCCAACAATCACCCCAACCGTACCCCTAGTTCTGGAGTGCCCTTGAGTCGTGGCATTCAAATACAATATTCCTTTTTTTTTTTTTTTTTTTTGGTTGCATTGCCTGTATAGCAGGGTGGCCACAGAAATCGCATTCATCTGGCACCACACTTCTATCTGCTGCTCCTCATGAACTGTTCAATCAAACTCGGTAAGAAACTTTTATCCATCCCATAGATGTGCACCATGAATTAAAGTTTAATACACACTGGTCAGCAATCTCTTTTAACCTGTATAACCAGAAGCTGTGACGTAAGCTGGAGTTCTCGGCCACAGTAGACTCACTGGAGAAATCCGAGCTCTTGATGTGTGCCATCTCATAAACAACCCCAGGTAATGTGCATGCATTCACACAGAACCATCCACAAATAACTTGTAGTACATGGTATATGTCCGCCCTGTTCTCTCATTGATCTATTCAGGGATTGAGGAAGCCATTTTGAGGATGAAGGAATTTCAGGTCTCTGCTGTGAGTGCTACCTGAGGGAAGGAAAGAAGGGTTTGGCCTTCACATACACCCTGATTTAGATTTTATTTATTTATTTTTTAATGCAACTTTGGAGGTAAATGCAAAATGTCTGTGTAAACTGTCATGTGACTCCATGGTTGCATGATTGGGTGAGTTCCGAGGTCGTGACCCTTGCAGAGTTCTTTGAAGGTAAGTTTTATGGCTTCTGTTTGAACTGCACAGGAGCTATCAGCTTAACGAATCAATCGATCTGTTTTGGTGGGAACGCAAGGCAATGTATTGTCCATATATTTGTGTCAAACACTGATGTTAGCCAATATCTAGTGTTCCTGGAACCATGGTTCCACTGGTAACTGTCATTTTAAGCATCCTATCTTTGACTTCTTTAAACAAAAGTTGAAAACTTTATACAAATGCAGTCAGTTAAACAGGATAAAGTTCATTGTATGAGGTCTTTAGTTTCCTGCCCAGCGCTTGATGTTGATAAAACATGAGGGGAAACCTACAAGGGACTTTCTTAAGCATTTTGTGTGCTTCAGCACCTAATCACACACTATCTCAGACATACTTTTATGGTTTTATGATTAAAACTATTTCTAAAAAGTGAGACCATTGCCTTGTACTGCCAAGTTATTGGGTCACTACATGCTAGCCTAAATTTATTGGAGTATTGTCATAGAGATGGTAAGAGTTTGAGTTCAAAGCGACCTATTCACTTGGCAGGCATATTAAACATATGCCTCGTAATTTCTTGGCAATAAAATGGAATGTCTTTTTGAAGTCATTTGCTTGCACCTGTATGAGGGTCAGTGACGGTGCGGTATTATTAAACATGGGCATCTTTATTTCTCTTGAAGTTGTGACCTTTCTGTTAACACTTGACCTCCGATTCTTCCACTTTCTACACATCAGTGTTGCACTGTGAGGTTATTGCGCATATGCGAGTTTGTTCCTCCAATCACATGGTCTTGTTAGTTGCTGTAAACGGATGGAACCAAAACAAGATGTAAAAGAGGTGAATAAAAGATAGTAAGGCTGTGGTGATTTAACCAGGAGTCCTTTTGTATTTAGGCAAAATGAACTGATAATGAAAGATAACACATTGGCTATTCACCAGTAAATGGGCACCTTAAATATGAGATGGTTTTGGTGTGATTCTTGATTTTATATTAGCTCTAGAATCTAAAGAAGCAGAAGGAAGATGCGTTAGCAAAAGAATGTCTTTTTTTTTTTTTTTTTTTGCCAAAATATAGAGGTTTTTTTTTTTTTCGACTTGAGGCCATATTGGTTCTTGGGTTCATGAGTCATGGTGAAAACACCTTTAGCGGTACATTAGGAAACCATTAAGCTCAAATGGTGTACTACTGAGTAACTGATCAACGAGTGCTGTGCAGTGAAGGTGGAGTTGAGTAACTCATTTGTCCAGTATTGCTTTATAAGTGAGATGTATTTTCTTAGTGGGTTTAATGATTTCATAAAAGTTATGAGTTTCCCCACAATCCATTGGTCTGGATTCCTCCCTTTTCTGCTTAGAATCTCAGGAAAGGCCAAACAATCAATAATGACTCCCACTCAGCGCTCAACACTGATTAAATGAATGTTCCTCCTTACAGTGAAGTTAAAGATTGGACGTGACGGTGTAATGGTTAATAAGGTGAATGTTCAATTAGTTGCACATTAATTATCCTTGAGAGAGAAGTGACGTGAAATGGAGGGTGGTCGGGGGGTATTTTTGGGCAGTATTATGTTCTGAGCCAACAAAAAGTAATTCGTTGTGAAAGTAAAACAATTACCTTTTTCCTCATGAATTAGCAACGACTGACGCTCAAAGTGGACACTCTGGGTTTTATGTATCAACCATTCTTCAGTGTCCTAATTGGAACATTTACAGTAACATTTACACATTCATCGGTAGAAGCTCAAGGCCAGAGTTTCAAGGTGTCATCTAGGATATTCAGTGAAACATGATCCATTCGTATGATAGCCGGCAGCCTTGCCTTTTAAATATGGCTGCCTTTTAAATATGGATGGGCGTCGTGGTTTTAATGACACCCAGCACGTGTCCTTTGGGGGGAGAAAAGTGAAATCCAGCAGATGGATGATCCACTTTGGAGTATGAATACAAGGGTGTGTCCAGCCCACCGCTCCTTACTAGACCGAACATGACTCTGCACACGCCAGGTGTCAAGGTTAAAACCCTGAGGCGGACAGTAAGCTAATATGAGGAAACGCTCGGTTTATGGCGTTGTGTTCAACCAGGTGTCAAACGAGCCTGTCCGGAGAGTACAGAACCTCCATCATTGTCTATTGTGCTTGTTATTATGTGCTTGATTGCTGCCACGCGTCCTAGATCGGGTGAATAAATGCCAGGTGACACCCCGAGGTGTTGAAACGAGAGACGCTGCTGTGGTCAAGGGTACTCTTCAGAGCTCTCAGGACTTGAATATAGTCATTTTAAGAGTCTGTTCATCTCGGAGTAATGTGTTGTAGTGTGATGAACACACTTTTGTCTGGATATAGTTTTGCAAAAAGATTATGCTAATCATCACAAAGTCAAAATTCAGTTGTTTTCTTTTATAGCTAATTTTAGGAATACAGAGGAGAGGGAAAAACCTGAGACAACATGAGGAAATATTCACTCTGTGTTGGATGATGCTGGTTAATATAAATTATGAAAGGGTGGATTTAATCTGTATAATAGTGTCTTTACTCTTATTTGAGGACAATGTTGGGTGAGAGAGTTCAAACAGGGGGAAATTTGCACTTTATTTTTTTTTTGGAGAGGTGTCTATGTGGGTCCATCCATAAGTCAGAAATGCAGAATCTCCACAGCATCAGGTATTTTTCAAAGAAAGGGACGACTTCTCAAAATACATAACATGAAGCACCACCACAAAAATGGTACCAGAATTTCATTTATAGCTGCGATCATAAAGTTAAAGGGGCCCCTTTCCTTCCTGGGTTTATTAACTGAACATGAAATGCAGTGTTGGCTCTTGGAAATAAAGTGAAATCGTCTGGAATGTCTTTCTGAAACCATTTGGTTACTCCTGTTTGTGAGCGTCAATAACCCCTGTACCGGGTGCGATATTAGTCAACATTGCTCTCTTTTTTTTTTCTTTTTTTGTTTGTTTCTCTTAATCATATGCCTTCTGTTTCTTAACACTTGACTTTGGACTCTTCCACTTTCTTCAAATCAGTGTCGCACTCCCAAGTAATGGCGCATGCACAAGTTCATTCCTCCGGTCAGTCTTATTGTAAACAGAATCAAAACAAGATGTAGCACAGGTGAATAAGAGATACTAAACACATGAGCTTTTTTTCCCCTGCAGGAAACCTTTGTTTTAGCCAAAATTAACTAATTAAAAGAAGACAAAGATAAAACACAGGCTGTTCACTCGTCGATGGGGACCTTTTGAAGTGTAATTGTCATTTTGGTTACTTTTCCTTGAGCAAATTTGCATCCTTTCACCAAGCAAGATGTAAATGAACTGGCAATCTGTTACTTTGTGGTTGTAATGAAGTTAATGATCTTCTGGGGACTTTATCCCCCTGTGGGTTCACTTTACCTTCCCAGGCTAGTCAGTGGTGCTTCTCTCTGTTGAGTTCTTTGTGAGTTCTCATCTGCCTCTCCATCCTTTTTCCTCCCATATTGTCAAATATGTACAGTCGGCACATCACCCCGAAGCAATGTAACATGATCCTGCTTCCTGACACAAATGTTTTCGCACCCTGTCTTGTAATTGGAGTTCTTCCTAAGGGGAGAATTCCAGCATTGTGAGGTGTTGTGAAAAGAATCGCTTGGCAAATGGAATGGTTGCTAAAAGCCATAGCTCTCAGAGCTCAAACCCTGCAGCTTTCCTCTGTTTTATTCCATCAGTGCTCTTAACCAGACGCAGATGACACCATTCTCGTGATTTATGGTCTGCTAATGATGTTTCTCAGCAAAAACGTTGAAGGAACTTTCTGGTAGGTCTTTTTTTCTCGGATGGACAAGAATAAGTAAAGGCCAGAGCTGAGAATTCATATACAATGTTTGCATTAGTACTCATCCATTAATAATGCCATGTTCAGTCAGTTAAGGTATTTTCCAGCTGATCATGATTATGGTGGTGTTAAGCAGCTCAGTGTACGACAGTCGTGACGCGGTGTTGCCGAGAATATTGGTGTTGCAAGTTGACCGTCTAGCACCTGTTTCTATCGGATATGTAGGTAAATTGTAAAGATGAGGCACATCTGACTTGACATTATAAAAATAATGGCACTAGATTTAGACTGTTGGTTACATAGCCACTGTTGTGTATTAGCTGCTGGCCAGCAAGCTCTACATAATTGTGACCCAGTCTGGCAAAATGAGTTACAGTGACCAAAAATTCAAAATTGAGTTAGCCATACCATTTAAAAGAGGAG
>JAQMYF010000027.1:3427332-3451179 GCA_030014195.1 Neosilurus mollespiculum
CTAAGCTTTAAAATGGTATGGCGAACTCAATTTAGAATTTTTGGTCACTGTGACTCATTTTGCCAGACTGGGTCACAATTATCAGCCGTCAGCCTTTATCATTCTGTAATCTGCCTTGAGGGAGCCAGTCAAATTACAACATAGGTATTACCTGACCATTAAACTGAGGTTTTCGGAACAGCAGGATGTTGACGACGTATCCTTGTCGCTCAATTCTGCTGAGCGACGGTCTTATGGCACAGTTGATGTACGATATCAGTCTGACTAATTTAATGGTGTTTACATCCATGCACCTCGCAGTCACTGCGACAGAAGGGAAATGGTGGAAACTGAGCTGCTGAGTGGCATCCCGCCATGCTGTAACAGGCCTCCCTGGAAATGTCAAGTCTCAGAGATGCAAATTATCACTCGGTGAATAAGCCGCTATAAATGTGGGGCAAGTTATGGCATGTTTATTTTTTGTTTTTTTCCTTTCTCCATTCTCACACTTGGCTTGAATCATGAGTTGTTTTACTATAGAGGGAGAAAGTGGTATGTCAATCTTTGTACCAGCGTACTGAAGTGATTTTTATAAAATGGCAGAGACTGTGCTTAGTCCAGGAAGTTATTTTTTTCTCCGCTGATGTTGAAAGTGATTTGGATAGGTCACTTTTTTAATCAAAGGGCTGAAATCTTTGTACATCATGACTGCCATATAATTTACCATCATTGTCTTTTGGTGATGACAGTAATACGTGACTTTACACTGATGCAGTACATATTGCTTGTGGTTTGGATGGGAGTAGTGTTTGTTTGGGAAGGGAAGAAGCAGAGTGTAATTTGTCAGTGAGGGGTTAACAGAAGTCGAAATGAAGGTGCGCGTGTTTGTACCTGTGCTCGGCTCCAGAGGCACTAGATAACTCACGAACACTGCTAATTAGGACATAAAATTGGAGACTGGGTTTGGACTGTCTCAGCAGCATGGGCGGTCTTTGAAAAGATACAAAGAAGCAGTAGTAAGGGTTCGAGGCACGTGTGTAAGCAGTCGGATGGATTAGCATGAATAGCAACAGACGTGAACTTGCCAGCAGCAGAACAAGCCCTAGTTTTGGTGTGTGCCTCTGTCTTGTGTACTGCTATGTTGGTGTTTTGTCTCTTGCGCTGATGTGCTCCAGCCTTTTCCTTTATGTGAAAATGCCTCAGTCTGTAACATCTATAAAATATTGTATTGGAACGCATGATCAGAAGTAGATGTGTGGCTTTTTTCCTCACAAGAAGAGATACTCATGAAGGGTTGTAATATGTGACTAAGTGCTGTTGTGCCTTGATGTAAAGTGGAGTTAATGTTGGTACCCTGAAGTTTATCTTCCAATAAGTGTGCCATGTTTTGTTTGTGTTTGTTTTTTTTTTGGTTGGTTTGTTTGTTTGTTTTAGTGCTAACAATCTTTCTGAGGCAGTGCAATACTTGCCCCAGTGGACATTGTGTTGCTAGTTTTGCTGCATTTGTGGTGCCTTGCAATCTGCTAAAATCCACTTGAAGGTTTGCATCAGCCTGTTTAAAAAAGCCACCATTTGGAGTCCGTTTAACTTTCGCTTGCGAAAGTCTTGAGAAGAGGACATGGGTGCATCAGTTCATATAAGGCAAGATAGCAGCAAAAATAACATGATACAGATATTAAATGAACATGACTGATATAAGCTAGTGAGTTTCTAAGTAAAATAAAGCCATGCTCATGGGCACATACATGACATTTGCACACCTTAGACAAGCATCTGCTTGTATAACTCGGCTCGTACGAACGCATGGTATAAATTTTAGTGCATTTATGAGCAAATCACTTCCTTGATGACTGTTCCACGCAAGTCAAACATGACTTTTTGCAGTACAGTGACACTCCTGTGTAAGGCTTTATTACTGTTTTAATTCTTTAAGATTGTAATACTGCTTTTTTTTGGTGCAAAGACATCGACGTATGCAAGTTTTTAAGTTTAGCTTTAGTCTCACTTTAAGGCCTTGTGTGGCTATTAGTTCTGTTTTATTTTAGTAAACTTTAAAAATTTGGAATGTTTTGGATTGTATTTGCAGCGCAGCTGCAGCCGTGGGCAATAATGAGTATTGTTGGAGAAGATGGCATGTTGTAGTCGCACCTTGGCATGCAATGTTACAGTTCCATGTTCTAATCAAATCAATAAAACACTCATAGCGACTTTTTTTTTTTTTACGCTGTTTGGCCGCTCGAACACTGAAGCCTGTTTCTTCCACTCTAATGCGCTTCCTCATAATTAGGGCCTCAATTTTCCTAATAACTGATTATCTGAATGAGAATTTTATGACTATTTGAGATCCCATGATTTTTATCTAATTATCTCTTAATGACTATCATTTTCTTGCTAACACATAATTTTGATTTAAGTTCTCATAATGAGATTGTCAAATTTTTGAAATTTTTTCCATGATAATTTCGGTGATGGGCACTTGAGTCTAGTTCAGAACTGTGAATGTGGATGAAGATTAGATTGTAGATTAACATTACATGAGTATGTGTCTTGCAAGCACCTTGATTCATTTTTAAGAAGCACCTAAGTGAGTGTTATTTGATAGTTGTAAAAAAAAAATCTGTTTTTAGACGTTTTAATGTTTTGTGAGGGTTTTTGTAAGATGGTTTCACAGAGCTTAAGGGTTTTTTTTGGTGAAATGTTCAGTGATCCATCATCTTGGACAGTTGAAATGAGTTAGTTTTTGCAGTGCTTGCCTGAGGATATTGACAAATCAAATCTTGTACCAAGCTGAAATCCTAATCATTAACCTCTCTGGGATTTTTTTTTATTAAGAAATTAAATTATTCAAATCATTTTTAATTAACATGCAAGAGGTTTTTCTTGGCAGGTTGAAGAAATGAGTTTTTTTTTTTTTTTTTTTTCAGTGCAGCAAAGTCACTTCAGTGAAGCTTTGGTACATTTTCCCTCATTGCCTCTATACAATGTTAAGAGGCTTAAGATATCAAAGGGCTAAAGTGCAAAATATTGACCTTGGCTTTCATTATATGTGGGCTCTCATGATGGATTGTGCAGTTTTATAGCTATTCATTATTTGATAATGAGCTCCTGGAAAGTAAATGCTTTCAACATAGATTTTTTTCCTCCCTGAGATGATTGTGAATTCTCGGTCTTCTAATCTTCTCTCAGTATGAATACCAGTTCACCTGTATTTCCTCTCATTACATATTAAACCTTTAACAGTCAATCTCATGTGAATATTGTGGGTATGTACTCTAGGTGTCAGTGCTTAATGTAATTTCAAGATAATCCCTCGTCCTCTGTGTAGATGATACAACAGGTGATATGATTTCTAAGATCTAATTTTCCTTACAATGCTGCTGCTTTAAAATGAGGACTGATTAATTTTGTAGGGTGTTGAATTCTGGGAAAGAGTAATTGTTAAGGATTTGAGGCTTCCAGAGCTGGGTTAAAGATGATTTTAAACTGAAGCTTTTATGTTAAAGCTACACTCAGTGCAGTATAACAAAAATCAAAGCTACGTTTTACCTTTTTATGAAAATATTTTCACCTTGTATCACTCATATGCGGAGCTGCTTAATTTTACTAAGGGTCATGGGGAGGGTGGAAGCCGTCTTAGCAGACACTGGGTGAGGGCAGGTTGCACCATGAATAGCTCGCCAGACCATCGTAGGGCAACACAGCTATTCACACTCGCACCTGGGGGCAATTTGGAACAGCCACTTAGCCTAATGTGCATGCCTTTGGACTATGGGAGGAGACTGGAGTACCTGGGGGAAACCCACACAGGCGTGGGGAAAATATGGAAACCCGAATCTGAAACTCCCTCGCTGAGCCTGGGGCTCAAATCCAGGACTTTCCTACTGTAAGCTGTACAGCCATAGTGGAAATTCTAAAGATAATAATGGATCAGGTTGTTCTAAGGTACTAAAACTGGAGACTCCTTCCAAAAATGACTAAATAAACCAGAAAGCTTTACTCCTTGCTTAATGCATGTAATCAAACAGTTGTGCGACTTGCGTATTGACATGACTGCACGGTTTTAACAGCTGGAGTAACATTAGTGAACTCTCCAGCTGTTGTTCAGCAGTTTGTAGAGTTTATCTGCTTCTGATTAAAAGGATAATTTTTTTTTTTTATTTACCGTCAGGCTGAACCGTCTTCATTAAGCTGACGTGCACTGTTATTAGTGCTAAATGCATGGATTTAAATCTAATCATTACCTTCTGCAAAGAAGAGAATAAAAAGCTCCTCGGCTCTTCTAATGAAAATCAGGGTCACTGAAGGTGGCACATATCCCCCCCCCTTCCTTTCTGCATCCCTGTCATTAAGAAGCAGAGCAATTAACCAAGTGACCAATTAATTACAGCGCTGTAATCAGAAATGACGTGCTGCCGAGATGTGCGCCGCACACGGGATTTAACAAAGACTCCTTAATCAAATTAATCTCCGATAAACAAACGGCATAAAATTTCTTCAAGTCGGACTTATACCAGTATTAAAAAATAAAAAGGGGTAATTAACACTAAACGTTTCTTTCTGTTCTCTCAGTCCCTCTTTGCTCTCGCTCTTTGCATCACACTTTCTCTCTGGTTCCCCATTTTTAATCTTTCACACTTTATATCATTGCTTCTTTAGTTCTCTATCTTTTTTCCCTTTATCTAACTATCTGCCTTTTTTTTTTCTATCACCAACTTTTATCTCTGCCCTCTCTTGCATTACTTTTTCCTCCCGGTCTCCATATCTCCCTTTTCCCCGCCATCTTTTTTCCTCGTTCTCTTTACCTGCTGCTTTTCTCTGCTCCTAGTTCTTTATCTCGATCACTTTGCAGTCTCCTCTGTAACTCTTTCCAGTATCATGATCACTCGCTTTTTGTCTCTCTGTATATTTCACTTTTTTTTTTCTTTTCATTTCCTTGCTTGTTCATTCACTTGCGTCAAGTTTAAAACATGAATTTTTCCACTTGAAGCACTACCTAATACACTTATTCAGATAAAAATAGTTACATTTATACGCCGAACTGGCTACTAAATTAAAGGATTTAGTATGAGATTTACGTTTTGGTGTGAGATCTGGTGTTAATTTGAAGTTTTGTTCTTTATTAGTCATGAAGGTGTGCCACATTTCTCTTGTGTAGCACCACTAATCAACTTTCTCTGAAAATGTCTTCAAAGCATATCGTTTCCCCACACCTATTTTTATGCTTCTGTAAGCAATCTGAGCACTCGACGTGAAAGATGTTCAGTTCCTAACGAGCCCTGAGGCTTTCACGAGCCCTGCGAACAGGCCAAGGTTTATTTTATAAACACAGCAGAGATGGCAGATAATAGCCGAACGCTTCTCAAAACATCTCTGGAGCAGTGTATCCCCCCTTTCCATATGTTCTCATCAGGCGCTTTGGGATGGAAAGGCTCCAGTGTTGAGCGAGAGTCACGTGGCTTCATGGTAGTTAATCTTCTTGACCACTTTTAAAAGTTTTTCCTCCCAGAACTTTTTCAGAAATTTGCAAGTGAAATGAGTATAGAGGTCGTGAAGCCCGTGAAGTCCACACAGGTGGTTCAATTTGAAGCCGTATTTGTTTTTGCTTTTAATACCATTAGGACAGCAGAGAGATTCAAAGAGGGACTCTGTTCGAGTTGGAAAAACATGAGTAATTAATTACGAGGCATCAGTTCTGACACGTCTGGAATTATGTTGTCAGTGCGAGAGGGTTTGGAGACGTTGATGTCTTCGTCTTGCGGACGTAATTGGTGCCTGTCAGTCACGTACAGGAGACCAGTGGAACAGAGGAATACACCTGCGTAGAAATGCTGGAATAAGAGACCAGCCTCAAATGTGTCATTAGTTCCTTCCAGATATGTAAGAAGTGACGTCAGGCGATACTGTGGCCTGATTTCACCTGTCCCCATGTCACCTGCACTGGTTTTTATTTAGTAGTATTTCGTCTAAGGAAGCAAGTGTTGACTTTGCCAGCTGAGCGTTGGGGGCGTCACAGAATAGAATATATGCACAAGCTTTTAAATACATGTGTAAAGGTTTTAAATCAGGGTTAAGTTCATAAATTTGACGAACAGCTTAATCATACTAGGGTTTCGGGGATGCTGGGTTGTGTGCGTGCGATGGACTGGCGTGTGTACCCTGCATAGCCCGCCAGTGCATTGCATGCACACAACCATTCACACACACTTGCACCTAGGGGCAATTTGGAATAGCCATTGAGTATAATATGCATGTCTTTGGACTGTTGGAGGAAACCCCTGTAAGCAAAGAGAGAGCATGTAAAATCCACGCAAATGCCCATACCAAGCCATGATGCTAGCCCAGGATCTTGGTTTATAATAATGGGATTAAAGGTTGATATTAATCTGAAAGGTGTCTATAATCACAGCTAATTCACATCCACATCATCTGTTAAGGATCATAGTAACGAAATGTTTAAAATATATAATCTTGTATAGTAATAGAGCTGTATGTGATGTAGCTCATTTCCTTTTATTAAAGTCCGCACTTTGTAATGGTCGGTAAGTGTGTCACCATGCAAGCCCCTTTTTAGCAGTTTAGGGGTGTGTTACTGGAGAATACATTTTGGGTTTACATTGAGCCTCAAGTGTCACACAGTGTCATTATTTCCCTGCACCAAAGCAGTGGGTTTATTCCTTCAATAAACAAAAATGCCATTAATTTAATTATTTTATATATATATATATAAGATGCATTTGATGTGTAAATAATGAATATTTAAATGTGGTGATTACTCTTCTAAGAGAATACATCTGTGTGTTGGAGGTGGAATGCACCTGCCATACCTCAGTTTGATTATTGAGAACAATAGAGCTTTTGTGACCGCCCTGCTCGGTTCTGCTCCGTCAAGTCAGAGGGCTCTCCATGTTCCTGACTCACACTCATCCGAAACCACCTATCTCTCTCTCGCTGTCTCATTATCCCGTCTCTGCCACGGCCTCCGTCCTTTCCTCCTCGCTCCCTATCTGTCCTCATTCGTGTCTCAATGCCTTTCTCCTTTCACTCATGGCCCATTCCTTCCCCATGCCTCATACTCGTGTGTCCTGATAAGCGCAAGGATGTCACTTCCCTAATGGAGAGTCTCTTAATCACAGTATAGCAGCACAGAAAGTATCTTTTACGTTGGTGAAAAAAATGCCATGCATTATGCATTATGATCTTGTCTGTTGGAAATATATACAGTAACAAAAGTCTGAGCTCTGGTTTGATTTCATCTGCCGTAGGTAGGTATGAGACTTTACTCAGTCAGTACTTCAGGAATTCACTTTAACTTTTTTTTTTTTTTTTTATGTAAATGCAATTAAAACCCTTATACCTGGCAGAGTTTTACGTTTCTCAGTGATAATGGGCAAAGGCTTAAAAAAAGATACATGTGCCTTGTCTGGAGCAGACATTGACCATGGCTCTTCGTTCCTCTGTCATTTGAGATTATAATGCCCTTGATATTTGTAACCCAACAGCTGAGACTCTGGATGAATTTCATTCTTTGCTGTCCTGCTTTTCTTTCTTGTCGTACTGAGCAGTTGTAGACCTCCCCTTCTGATGTGTCTAATACATTTGTCACTTCCTGCTATATACTGTGTTTATGCCTCTGTGCCGATGTTGACCAGGGGAAGAGTATGAACATCTGTCCGAGCCACTCATACCTGTACGAACGGGTATCAATCAGAATCGAGAATTTATGAAACCTTTTCCAGCTACGGTTTTGTTGATCCTCTAGGTTTCTTCTTGGCTCCTATCATGCCTTCATGCACACCTTTTTATGGAGTGAGTATGTTCTGTATGGGTCGTTCTTGAACGTTTTTAGGCTTTTTAAACTTTGCAACATCTTCATCTTGACCCAAGGATGAACTGGTTGAATTTCGGAGATAATAGGTCAAAGGTCAGTGCAGCCTTATGTGGAACATTTCTCTTAAAAAACATGGTATTTGGAACGTTTTTCTGCACAAATGTCCAACTCGAACCCAGGATAATTTTTTGGAGGTCATAAATCAGAGGCCAAGCTCACTGCAGTCTTGTCTGTGTGCTCTGAATCAAGGATGAACTGACTATGTTTAAGGTCTGTGCGGCCTCATGGGAAATTCTTGATGTCGCATTCGCGAGAATACTTTGAGGAATTTCGGTCAAACTCTGCAGACATTTCTGTGACCTTATTTTAATAGAATATTATGTCCCTACAATTTGCAGTGAAGCATGGTCTGGATAATGTATCTGCACCTCTCTGAAACATACCATAGTGCTGGCCTTCCTCTAGTGGAAGTGTCACAGCTTTACCTCTTTTACGAAGGCACTGACACGAGACTCCTTCCCAAAATATTCATAAGCATTACTCTTGTTTCATTTTTAAATTAGGCTTAAATTATATGCTGCGCTGAACAGAAAAATCTGTGTGATAATGTATAAGAACACATGAATATAAGCCGACGATTTAATTTGCAGCTGGAATTCCTGTCCGAGCTACTTTTATTGAATAGTAATGTGCACGTTCTGACCAATCAGAATCGAGAATTTATGAAACCTTTTCCAGCTACGGTTTTGTTGATCCTCTAGGTTTCTTCTTGGCTCCTATCATGCCTTCATGCACACCTTTTTATGGAGTGAGTATACAGTACATGCTTAAGAAGCCATTTTAGGCCTCTCGCACTTGCTTCATGTAGTAGGGACCATGGTGTAGAGCTTCAGTCATACCCATGCTGACTTCTGCTCTTCAAATAAACCTTACACACACACACACATAACTGCTTTACTAGTAATTCAGATGCTCTTCCGTACACATACTCAATCCTACTCTTCAAATAAGCGTCACACTGTAATATACACATGCTCACGGATATGTAGTAGTTTTCACACATGCTACACACACCTCAGATAGCGTATATGCACTTGACTAGTTCATATATGCTCAAGTACTCTACTCTTCAAATAAATACACAGGCTGCCAGGCAGTATGAATGGCCTGCTTTTTTAGCTGGTAGTGATTGGCAATCAGGCTTAGGAGAGGATGTGTTTCTCTTTCATTAGTGCGACGAGCTCAGCGCGGTGTCCAACAGCACACATTAACCTCCAGCCTGACCTTTGCACACACCCATGTCTCGTTCCATCTCTCTCCAGTTATCCATTGAACACTCATCTCTCCGTTCCTGCCCTAGCATGAGATAGTGCCCCGGGTTTCTTCTTTCTCTTGCCAACAGTGAGGGGGAAAAAGGCTGTCTTCCTCCTCCTTTCAAGCAGTTTCTGCTAAACACAAAGTTTCCAGTTACGATTTACGGACTGGAGGATGGTGAAGGGGCAGTGGGTTCGCATCAGTGGAGGGTTGCTTACAGATGGGTGTACCAGTGACCGAGTATCCATTTCCATGTCATGTGGCAGCAGTAACTTTGCTCCATCACACACCGATGTTTATTTCACTGTAACTGGCGTCTACAGTTTTTAGTTTGCTTGGGATGACTTGATGTTGAGCTTCCAGAGTTTTGATTGCTCTTGTACTTATTTTGAAGAAATGCGGCCTTGTGGGGTGTTGATCATGTATAAAATCAATCCAGTTCATCAATCAATTAATTTAACTGCAAAAATGTTGCTCTAATGAAATGGTGCTCAGGTCACTGGTGTCACTGGTGTTTATTTAATTACAAATATTCACTTAAATGCTACCAAATGTAAAAATCCAGAGTTTGTGGATTAAAGACGGGGAATAAAAGATCCGTGAGGCGTCTTTGGGAGTCGGAAGCATTCATTTTCAAATCTGTAATGAATGTAGCTCTGATCATCCTGTTTTCTCCAACATGACGCCCGAGGCTTAAGTCTTTTCCTCTTAATGCCACACGCAGCATCAAGGCAGAAAGAGGCAACAAAAGGTCTGAGTCAGTTCGTCAGCCCTCCTCTCCTCTCTTAACCCCCCCCCCCCCTCTCCCTCCTCTCCTCCAAACACATTAATAATTGGATTTAGATATTTGGAAAATGATCTATTTAATGGGATTACCACTGGTATAATCTTATTTGTGAGGGAACATGTCCAGGATTTTGGTGGGCAGGCTGGTGCTCTTCGGTCCTTGCGCGTGGTCAGAGGTAGAGTTGCTGTGTTTGTGATGAAAGACAACCATGAGGTGTTAAAGCCAACTTGCAATCTGTTCATCTGGGGAGATTTTTTTTTTTTTTTGTCTTTCAGTACTTTAATATCCCACATTGGCATGAATATATTAAATTGAATATCATGTTAAAACTTTCACAGCATATTTATTCCCTTTTTTTTTTTTTAAGGTCCCGCCCACAAAGTGGCTCAGGAGCTATAGGAATGGGTTCCGTTCGTCCGTTACACTTTAGTTTCTGGGCATTTACACGCTAAAGCTGAGGCTTTCAAACTTAGTATGCTGGTTCACTACTATGAGCGCTAGGATGAGTTTGTGTGTGAGTGACCTTGACCTACTTTTCGAGGTCACAGCGGCAGAACGGTATATTAGGTTTCCTGACGTTTGCTTGCCATGCACTATAGGTGGGGTTTTCAAACTTGCTGTGCTTTTTGTGTAATGGCAAATTATGAAATGGTCCTTTTGGCGGGAGACTCTGGGTGGTCTATTTTTTTCTTTAATAAGGGTTTGTCCTGACGTTCTGCCAAAAGAAAAAAAACCCTAAAACTTCATGTGACACACTTTGAGCGCTTGGACACTTTCTGCTTAAATTCCTCTAATTTATCTCCTTGTTTTATACCTAAAATTCACCCAGTGTACAGTAATTCCTTCACAGTGCACAGCACATTTCCTGCCATTAACATCTGAATGTGTTTTTTTTTTTTATATATATATATATAAATGCATTTTAAAACACGCATGATTTGGTATACAAGAATGATATTCCAATGTGATTATGCTAATGACTTGTAATTTGCATAAAACCACAGGATTTTTTTAAACCCTGATTAAAAATTACTGAATATTTATGGATTTATTTCATTTTAATGTGTTATATATTAATAAACATATGTATTGCTCAAATGCATTCAGCGGATTTCCCAGGCTTGAGTAATACATTTAATCTTTTAATATTCAGAGATTGTAAATCGTTCTGTCTGTCAGAAGTGTGTGTATGTGCGCGCCCAGGTAATCCTTGGGTCTAGTCTCAAGGTGCATGTGTGTATCCATCCATAAAGGGCAGCCTCACAGGACTCCATTCACGACATTAATCTGAACACAAGTGTGTTTTTGTGTCTCTCCACTCTGATTTTCATCGCCATCAATCTGGTACACAGATTGAATGCGATTCTCGATATCCAATTCTACACTCGCGCACACGCATGCACACGTGCCTCGACTCCTCTGACCCGTTCCACCTCCAGCTGCGGCTTTAAACTGGGTCACATGATGTCTGTCATGCACGTACAGCCTTCCTCTGGCCTCTAGGCATTATGGTACGCACACAATCGTTCATGCAGACAAAGAGATTAAAGCCATGTTTAATAACATGTTTACATATGAAATGAACAGTAAATAAAGCACTGAATGCATTCACAGCTTTCCGTGTCCATACGTCTATAGGTTTGTGTGTGTGACACATGCATGTGTATGTAAAGCGTAAATAAAAGAACTTGAGACAATTTTGTGAATAACTCTAATGCTGTACACTGTAGCATAGAATATACTGAAAATGTGTACATCAGGACTCTGATCCAGAAGGGGCGCACAGTTGTGTGAATCAGTAGTTATGTCTATATGAGTGTTTGAACAAAAATGAATGTGTGAAGCATTTGCATCCTCCCTAGTAACTGCCTGGTCATGTTGTTTTTTTTATTTTTATCCAACTGAGTCTTGCAAATAGATCAGTAAATATTGTACTCTGAAACCTTTTATGAACTGGAGTGATGTAAGACATCATGAACAGTGCAGCTTGCACAAGACTGCTGATGCTGATGGCATTTCTATGGATTGGATATTTCAGGTGCAACATGTTAGAGTTCAGATTTAAAAAAAAAAAAAAAAATGCATACAGGGTGGTGGGTTCACTTCAAGAATTTTTGTCAAGGGCATTTTCTGTGTGTTTTGCACGTTCTGGTGCCAAGCTGTATTTCCTCTGGGTGCTCCGGTTTCCTCCCACAGTCCAGAGATATGTATATTTGGTCAACAGGCTACTCAAAATTTCTCGTAAGTGTGGGTTCTGTTATTCTTGCAGTAGTCTGGTGACCTGTTCAGGCTGTACCCACCTGACCGGCTTGCTGTCTGACCCTGACGGACAAGTGGCAGAGATAATGGATGGACAGTGCTTCCATTTAGGCCACATCCCCTACAGGTTTCACTTTAAATGTACAATATGCTGAAGCAAAGCTAAATTTTGCATAATAGTCCCTGGGTCTGATCCTTTGAGTGAATTATTAAGCAGTATACTACATGGGAACATAAGAAAAAGAAACTAAAATGAGTTGTGGGTGTGTTGCGAAGTGTCTTTTTAATATAAGCGTGTACTACATGCAAAAATAAAGCACTAAGGTTGTGTGTTTTAAAGCACTATATGGAGCTGGTGGTGTAGTGGTTAGGTTGCTGGGCTCATGATTGGGAGTTCGTGGGTTCGAATCCCTGTTAGACTGTGCCTGGGCGTGGTCTTAACTACAAGTGTGCCTCTATCCACCCAGTACAATTACTGGGAAGGTAACCTGCGATAGACAAGCGTCCCATCCATTAGCTTTACGCCAAGGAAACTGGGGATAAGCTCCGGCTTGGAGCAACAACAGACTTTACCTTGTATACTATGTGGGAATACAAGAAACGCAAACTAAAATGAGATGTTTGAGGTTTGTTTTTCCATTTTCAGAGTGTGACTTGCTTCCTGCTGACTGTCACAAACTGTGATTTGTTCTGATTCAAGCAGTATCCACTCGAGATACTGTCTGACCCTGAGATAGTGAACCACATTGTGCCATTCTTGTACAAAGTATATACTAAAGATGGATATCTGGAGCACAGTACAGGTGGATGTTTGATTTGCTGTAATATCCGTTCTCGCTCGGTAAAGCCGTATTTCACATCTCTGAGTCAGTTACGCCCTAGAGACGACCGAGTGGCCTGCTGTTCACCTGGGCACCTTATGTACATCAATGCTTGTGGTTCCATTATGGTTCATACATTATACATGTAGATACCCCTCAAATTAAAGCTAACCTTTACAGCTGACACTCTACCCTTTAACCTTCTCAATTCAAACCCAATGTGTTGAACTACAGAGCCGAAATTGGTGTCATTGTCCAATTATTTATGAACCTGTATGTATATGGTTTCTCCCGTGCTCTTTGTGCGTGAGCTTTAAGATAATACGAGCATTGTTTCAGATGCATTGTGCCTTTAATTTGAGTTTAATCACACACTCAAACACACCCGTACACTTAACAACTCTCCATTGCCCATCCAGCCCTGCCCTTTCCTCAGAGGCAATCAAGTCTGGGGAATTAAAGAAAGAAGAGCGCGAGGCATTCAGTGCATTCTAATGACAGTATGAAATATTTAAGCGTTTCCTTCAGGTGCATTGGAGATTTAACAGGGTCATATTTAAAATAAAACTGCCTTATGCCGAACTTGAGTCCTGATAATAGCATGCCATTCAACCAGCTCTGCCACTCCAGCGACTAGTTAACCTAGCTAATTTAAATTTAGCCTGTTGGCAGTGCTAATGATTGTTTCTTTGGTTTTAATGCTTGGTTTGAAAAAGGGAAGATGGTTCCTGATGGGGATTGTAGGACCAAGAGTCTAAACCAGGTCTTAAACTTGTATGGAATTGGGTTTAATTAACTAAATTATGGAATAATCTTCACGTTTCAAAGTCTACCGTGATAATTTAAAGACAACTATGACTGAACTAAAGTTTTCAGATGTTTCTTCATTGCAAGGACCAAAAATGGTCATAGTTAATTGGTTAACGCTTAACAGTGTAGTCCATGCTGTTTAAATAAAATAGTAGATGGGTGTATGGTATTTTAATTTTGATACGTACATGCACGTATATTATCAATATACACATACATATGTTTACACATATATATATATATATATATAGTGTGTGTGTGTACATATCTCTTGGCTTGCTAATGAATGTGAGTGAACTATCCCATGTTCTTGGTTTCTTGTTCTTGTTACAATAGAAACTAATGTACCTTTTATACTGAACATTCCTTAATGAGTCATATATAAACCTGTTCGACGAATTACAGTCGCAACGTCACGGCTGATAATCAGGACCTTCTGACCAATCAGAGTTGAGAATTCAGCACAAGTTTAAGACCGTTCATAAGTTCTTTGCCTCCGACGTCTGGTTGTAATCATCTTCATCCAGAACAAAAGGTTACAATGAAGCATTTGGATCGTTCTAAGAGCCCCTCCTGCTGATCGCGCTGTTTATTTTTGATTGCAAGGTTTGTTTTGGCAGAGATTTGACATCTTGCGTATACACTGGTTACTGCAGGATCAGTCGCAGTATCCCTGGATGCTTGTCACACACGTAGACATCAAAGAGAAACCTGGGAAATACTTGGACTTCTTGCTTTATGTAACTTAGTTAAAAAAAGGTTTAACCTGAGTATCAGCAGATTTTCTTGCTGCTTTAAGAATTGGGTAATGTTATGGTGCTTTACTTACCGTGTAGTTTATCCAGTATAGAGAGAAATTCACCCAAATACATTTCACCTTTTTCTATTCCAAACCCAACTTATGTCCACAGTGCAATGGTGGTGTTTGGCTTTCATTTATTGCCAAATTCTACAGTATTTTCTACCTGCATCACACAGGAGTAGAACCTCTGCAGTATTGAATGACAAGCACTTTTTACATGTAGTTTCCAAACCCCCACCCCACCCCAATGAAGCCCCAACAGACATGGACTAGATCTGAGACCAGCATCAAGACGAACATCACGCAGCAGGTTTGGATATTGTTCACTTCAACCATCTTGTATTTCATGGTAATCGTCCATCTGACATGTAGAATCCAGTCAAAGCTCTCCGCAGGCCGCCTATATAGAAACGTATGCAGCGATTAAGGCGGCTCAGGGGTGCATGACAAACCACAGCTCTTTCTTGCTCTCTATTATTAATATAGCTGTATATGGAGCATACACTGTGGCAGGAAGGGACCTCAGATGTCAGGATTAATAGCTGAAAAGGGTTTTGAGGTGTGTGCTCTGTGATGGCTTTTTTAAAATCGCATCTGGGATGAATAACCGTTACTCACACCAACCCTTTTCTCCCATCTACTGCGTCTGCAGGCGTAGCGCTTTTAACAAAATTTCTGAAACAATTTTATAATTTTTCCAGAAACCTGCTGAGAGGAGGGAAGGCTTTCAGCTTTTTTTTTTTTTTTTTTTTATAAACAAAACCATAACCTTTTCATATGAAGCATGTTTCAATGCACTGCCTCTAGTGGTGACAGGAGGAACTGCATACAGGCGTAAACAACAACAAAAAAAACCCTTCCAGTTTACACCAATTTATGATGCCTGTGTACCGTTCTTGTGGTTAGCTGAAGCGGTTTGATGTCTTAAACTGAAAAGACAATGCATGCTAAGAATCCACTTTCCTGCCAAGTTTGGCTTTTTCATGGACACAATGTGACTTTGACCCTGTTTTGACCGATGGGACAAAATCTTTTACACTCGTTGTATTAGTTTCATTCTTTTCAGTGATCAATCTTAATACTCGGCAGAATATAATTCACAAACCAACATTCCTAAAGGCGCAGTCATCCATGTTAGCCTTGTGTTCATGAGAATGTAATCTAATAGAGTTGTGGGAGGGGGGGGTGTATTAACAGAATTTCAAACCTCAAAGTGAATAGTCTGTTTTGAAGATAGACGTCAAAAGCTAAATTGCTGTAAATTTAACCAGATGCAGCTGAAGGCATCTCTTGTTTTATCACAAGTTGTAATTTGGCACAGTGAGCCAATTTTCCAACAGGTGCCTGCCTGTATAAAGCCAGATCTTGCAATTGGAATAGACGATCATATTAAATGCAGTCACTGCTGTCTCCTTTTTTTTTCCCTCCATAGTTACAATTTCATTGTTGATTTATGAAGTGTCTTGCACTGAGGTCAGCAGCCTATCTGAGATTTATGAAACAGCCACTGTGAGAGAGAGCGCAACAACCTAATCTATCAGGCTTTATTATTATCGTGACTGTGCCGTTATAACCTCCCTCAAATGCATCGCTCTCGGTCAGTTGAGGGTTTGTTTTGAAGTCCCAAGGCAGATTCAGTAATCAATACAGACTGCGTACTTGAGCGAATCCGCAATATCTCGCCTTTCCGTTAATTCGTTTCATGTCCCTTAATATGTTGAAGCCATTGAATCCATCACTAACTGCTGTTGTACATCATGATCTCTTTAGGGCTCTTTTAGTCCATGTAGAATGTGGAATGATTACACACGGAGAGTTATTCAGGAAAACATGCACATGGAACATCTTGTATTCCTGTGCCAGCAAAGCTTTTCATTTGTACTAAATAACGCACGCTTTAAAGCATCGTACGCACAGACCATGCAGTTTTGCATAAGCGCGAATGTCTTTTGGTCGACCACATTTCCCATCAAGCTGATTTTTAAATAATGCGATCACTAAGCGTACACATCTTGGTTTTACTTGCATAAGAATGCTTTTGTGTTTAAAAAAAAAAAAAAAACATTTTAAAGCAACAACACAAGTGAGGATGCCTTTTGGCCTAACGGAGTCACGATCAAGCTGATTTGAAAAATGCTCTTCATAAGGACGCGGGCTTTTGTAGCATCGGCTTTGGATATCAGTGGGCGTCTTCCTGCCCTTGCCAGTTTGCAGACCCTGTTTCTGCCCCAGATTGTCGAATAAAGTCATATTCTTAGTTGCGTGGGACGATTCTCTTGGCACCCGGCACTGATGAGTGGATTAAGCGGAGGCCGTGCCTTCTCTGAATGGTGCCCCATTACCATGGAGACGAGCATCACTCAGCATCAGCACCGCGTTTAGCTCTGAAACTCGTGCGACTACGACGGCAAACAACTGCATATTTCCACTGCGACTTCACAGATGTGAAATTTTCTGAAGTAAATTTGGCATGTCTAAAAACTAGGATAATGATGATAAATGTGACAGCCTTAAAAACTAATTACAATTGTCTCAGTGCTTTCTCCAACGCACGCCTGTATGAAAAACTCATTTAAATCTTCCACAAGTCCAAAAGACAGTCTTGCTCTAAAGCCATTTGGCACGCTCGCTCACCCAGTTTACATTTCCAGAGGATTAGCAGAAGAGCTTGAAATAATCATGCCAGATGTCTCCTTACACCCAGAAAAAGAGCCTGCCCATTGGGCATTTGGGTTTTTATTGTATTTTTTTCCTCTCTTTTTTAAAAATGGTTCTTAAGTGCAAACACTTGGAATGCTTGGTCTCATGTCGATGTCATGTAAGCAAATTAAATTCCTCTCGTGTCTCTCGAGTTTTATGCCATCACTATTTATATATTTAATCATTGCACTTTTTTTTTTTCATGGTAGCTGAATATCTGAACCGATTTTTGTCATGGCTAATGTTTAAAAGAAAATTAACGTAACACTTAAGTGATAACGTAGATCGATATATCTCGTCGTAATGTGCTTGCAGCTCTAAGGGTCCCTACTGATTTAAACTGTGGAGCATGAAGAGAATGGGAAATGTTAACTGACAAATATAGCTTTTTTTTACCAAGTGTATTTATTATTTATTTATTTTACTTTGAGTCTGATGGATATAAATATTCAGTTGTAACACCTCCAGAGTGAGCACACACGGAGCAGTCAGCTGCCACACATTGGGGCGCCCGGAGAGCAGTTGGGAGTTAGGTGCCTTGCTCAAGGGCGCTTCAGCTATGATGGTGGAGGAAGGGAAGGTGCAGCTCACTCCCCTGCTGCCACACATATTTCCTGTTAGTTTGGGAATCGAACCAAAGACCTTTAGGTCCCAAACCTGCTTCTCTAACTATTAGGCCACAGCTGCCCATAATTGGTGTCTGTTTCCATTATCAGCACTTTGTAAACAGAGCTGTAAGATGTAACTTGAGGCTTTCTGTCATGGTCAATGTTTTTGTCTGTTTCTTTATGCCCCCACTAAGGCGTATCTCCTGATATAAAATATATTTAAAACTTGGTGTGTGGATACATCTGGGTATGGAGTGTCGTGTACCTGTGTCATGTCTGTCACCTTAACCTTTGACCTCCGGCCGAGAGAATGTTTGTCCTGAGCATATTTCCTGATGTACACCTACGTGTACCAAACTTTGAATTGTGAGGGAGGAACCGTCACGATGTGCATTTAGAGGGATTTAGATGAAGCTGAACTGGTCAGTAAATTGTAAAAGATTGATGAATTTTGCAGAATGGGGAATACATAGTTCTATTCATTTTTAATATTACTCTGTCCAAATTCAGTTTGTGGTGGGTCATCTGTGTACCAGGGACACTGTTTTGTGTTTGATTTGTTTTTGGTCTTCTGGAGAAAGCAGGCATAGTGAACAAGTGCTTGTTTATGATGTAATGAATTTTTGACCTCACAGAAGTCATGTGAATTGTAATGCTAACTGGATTAAAGAGTAGCTTAACTTATGTAATCAGTGAAGTTGCTGAGGAGAAACACTTCAGGACTTTTTGCTCTCGGGGAAATTCATGTCAGGTTGTGTCCCTCCACGATGTAATTTTCTTACCACTCAAGCTTTTTAAGACTCTTCAGACAGTTTATACATCAGTTTAACATATTCGTGCTTCAAAGAAAGTCAACATAAGTTTTACCCTCCCAGTTTTAAACTAATTTATGTGACATGGGCACAAAACTGAGTCAGACACGATGAGTTCCTGTAGTACAGGAGGAACGCTGGCAAGGAACTTCACCGAGGACTTTCAAGGTCTTGTTTTGGAAAGTTCCACAACCGAAAGTTTTATTATGCAAACAATGCTAACGTACCACAGAGCACCACCATGCATTAGACACTGCATTAAAAATGCAGCAAGTATCTTCACATAACACTCCTGATTCCTTACTTGACCTCCGAAATGCAACCGCAGCCTTTTTTCTTTGTAAATATAGGCATGTGTTTCATTGCTGGCTGTGAGTGCTACAGTGTTTGTGGGATGTTTTTTTTTTTTTTTCTCCTCTCCAATTTAATGAGTGCGGCAGGAATGCTCTGTCTCCCACATGTCTCTGAGAAAGAGGGAGGGCGGCCATCTTATTGCTGCCACATGTGCAGCGCTCTCTCTCGCATTTTCTCTCTCTCTCCTGCAGGCCGGTATGGTCAGCCAGTTCAAAGCACCCCGTCTCATTTGTTATACACTTTATGTAACAACTGATGCCTCACTGTGCCTGAAAGGCAAAAAAAAAGTGCAACAAAAGAATCCCTTCCTGTTTCTCTTTTCTTCTTGAATGGTAAATTAGGCCTGGCTTGCTAGCTTGTGGCATCACTTTCTAACTTGTCTGATGTGATTAGCATATACCACGTTGGGGTGTTAGCCTTGCAACTCATTCTCCTTCTCTCCAAAGCTCTTTCAAGAAAAGTTTTAAAATGAGCAAATGGTTTAGCCACTCTGAGAAATGGGCACCATGTTTGCAAGGCCTCAGTTGAGCAATGCAGTGGAAAGCAGCATGCCACATATGGCAGCAATCTGCCTTGCTAATCCAGATATTAGACAAGTTTGAGTTCAGGCTTCTGCAATCCAGCACACTCCATCAAGGGCACTACATACCATCCTTCACCGGGAGAACGCAGACATCAGTCAAATAGACGGCAGTGGTTAGCCTGAGATTGAGTAACAGCTATTGTCGGTTCTCTCAGAGAGGGGGTGTGAAAGTGCGATCCCTTTCACACAAGTGAATCATTATCATTCTAGAGACACGTTATTCTTCACCTGGTTGGATAGAAGGGTAAGATTATGGAGTGGATTTTGTCAGTTTTTTGGAGTGCTAAGCAGCGAGACCCCTGTCTTTCAACCTGTTTGTGTGGAGTTTGCATGTTCTCCCCATGCTTGCATAGGTTTCCTTTTGGTGCTCTGGTTTCCTCCCACAGTGCACGTTGGGCTAATTAGCTGTTCCAGATTGCCCCATGAATGTCAGGGCGTATAGCACCACCCGACCTTTTAGTTTATTTACCATTTAACAGCGCATGTTTAAACTCTTAGAGTTGGTGTACTATGGTTTAGTCTGTAGAGATAAACCCAGTGTAATGTGTACTAAACATGCATGAATTTCATGCCAGCTTTAAATTTTTTCCAAACAGTTACGATTATTTTAGCCATGGTATATCTTTGCCGCCTGTGTTCTCTTACTCTAGCTTGGGTGTCATCTGCATGGTGCAGAGCCCTCTGGGAGTTGTCAGTGCCTCTAAATTGGCCCATCCTCAGGGAGCTGCATGTGCTGGCTAGCCAGGCCATTTGCAATAATCTCCTTTTTACTGTTTAGAGGCTAATTTGGTAACATTACACCTGCCTCTATGAGCCACCGCTTTGGCATGGTGGGGCCTGCTGTGGCTTCCTTCCCCCACTTTTCCTTTTTTTTTTTTCCCTCTTCCAAATCTGCTGGTTAGAGTTTCGTAATGAGATTAGCCTGAAGCCCAGATCTGCTTTGTGTCATGTGGGATGTGCTGGGGTCCTGGATCAGCGGAATCAAAGCGACGAGTTCCAATCAGCATGAGAACCAGCTGAGGAAGACCTCTTCTTGCGTTTCCCTCCCATCCCAGAATCCTCTCTGCGTGTAACTTGGACGACATCCACCGCTATCACACGCAACATTGTGCGTGAGCTTTGCATACGAAATGGCTTTGTCCTCCTGCTGCAGTGTTTGTTCATCAACCGGGTCTTCGCACTTTCTCTTTATCTCGCCGTCCAGCTCGTATTTATCGGATCAAACTTCTCCCTGAACGTCACTGTGCTAAAAGGCAGGATTGAATTGAATTTTTTTTTTTTTTTTTTAAATATATAAAAATTTCTTGTCCAAGCTACCATAAATGTAGCTGCGGTGAAAGCCAACACCGCCCTTGTTGTCTTTGTTTAGCAGAAATATTGGGTTTCGTACCACAACTTTAAAAAGCCAGACAGTGAATCACGTTAACTAGTGCTGCTTAGATGGGGATGCATGAGACAGACTTTCACAACACTCATCATAGTCCATATACAGTCTGAGCCTTTGTTCTGCTTAATTTACGCGAACCCTAATGTGCTTGAAGGCAGACCAAGGGACTGAATGCTGGACATGCAAAAAAAAAAAAAAAGTAATACAAAGGGAAAGAAAATAGAGCATACTTTACTGGACAAGAAGAAACAACTCGCCACACTGGTCTCAACCCAAAACCTACAGTTTGCGCTGCAAAACGCATCAAAGCGCAATGTCGATATTTTGGCCTCGGTCTATGCAGTGTGATGTTGATTAAAAGTGTAAGGGTTAGGGTTAAAGAAAGGGTGAGGATTACTCTTGCAGGCTGTGACTGGGGTTATCATAACAGCCTGGCTAGAAGAACTAGTAATAACAGTAGTAATAATAATCACTGACTAATTGACCGAGCTCCGTGTGCTTCCTAGCTCAAGCAGAGATATTTTGACAATGGCTCTGCGCTCCCTTGAAGTTTATGGACTTTATGGATCAAATATAATGAGGGGTACTTATAGGCAATGTTTTTTAAGGATAAGACACTGATACAGGAAGTTGGTAAGAATTTATTTATTTATTTATTTTGTTGCAGTAGTGAATTCCAAAAGACAAACCTTCACAATTTGGAAGTTGTTTAAAAAGAAGTTTGTAAAATTAAATATTTGGCTTTTATGTTGAAGTCCTCATCATTGGTGAATAAAAATCGACAAATGACTGCGCTGATAATTTGACTCTGGGTCATTACTTGATTTTGTCAATTAGCAGATTATTCACCGGACCGTGAAAGCGAAATTGAAGGTATTCCATGAGTCGTAAATGAGTTAATAACCGTTGAAGCGTGTGCTAGCCATGTACGACTAGATTGAGTGAAGTAACTATTGTATCCACTAGGTTATGAGCATGTATAGCATTGTTGGAGCAACACATTGCCATGTGACTGTGCTGTCATCTGTCACACTTATTGGAATCTTCAACGAATCAGCTTATTTCAGCCAAACTTTCACAATCTTATTGTTAGCATAATATTGTGCACTTCCTATTTTATTTTTGTATTTAATTAATTTTTGACCTTTCCCGCAGCAAAACATGGACTTTGTCACTGCTCCGCAATGGGCTTGCCATCAGTAATCCACAACTCCTACAATTGTGAATGGGTTTTTATTGAACTTCCACAGAATCTTCACATTATGCCACTGCACACCTCTGATTTCAAGTAATAAACCATTAAAGTTTGGAAATTATCTACACATGGGATCAAGTTATAAAAATATGGGCTAAGGTCAATAAGTGAAAATAATGTCACCATAAAGTTCATCGGATGCCCACTAGGGGGAGACATTTCATTAGAACTACTCATGATAAACACCTGAAGTCTTTGGGAGGTTTTTCAGATTAATCAGTGCACATGACACAATCCAGTTGTGCTTGGTGGGAAGTACCTTGTGCTCTGAATGACCCTGTAGTTTTTGCCTTGAATTAGTTTCTGGGGTTTCCAATACCAAAACATGCACTTTGTTTTGTCATCGTTAATCTGTAACTCCATCTGTGAATGGATTTTTACAGAACAGTTTTCAGAACATGATACTATGCACCTGTGGTTACTGATATGGCGTTAGTGGAACTAATGTAATGGTTTTAATTACTCGTGTTCGTATGATCTGTAGTATATGTATGCGACAATTAGCAAAAAAATTGTTTGAAATATTTAGAAGATTTACCTTTACATTTACAGCATTTGGCAGACGCTCTTATCCAGAGCGACTTACAATTATCATTTTTTTATACAACTGAGCAATTGAGGGTTAAGGGCCTTGCTCAAGGGCCCAACAGTGGTGATAGTGGGGATTGAACCACTGACCTTCGGGTCAGTGACCCGTCGCCTTAACCACTAAGCCACCACTGCCCTAGAAGATGGCTGGAGTTTGACTATTTCAAGGCCGTGCAAGGGTAACGGGAATTCGTGTGTGGTTTCCAATTAGTTTTCCATAGTAATGGCCTGTCTAACAGTGCTTGTTTTAAAGTTGAGTGCTCTCTATCTTTGTGACCTTGCTCTGACTTTGACCTTGACTTTCAAACATCAGTTCATCTTTGGGAGTCAGGGAGCATAGTGTCCCCAATATGTTTGGTGAAAAAAATATATCTTCCGATGGTGTGATGAGACAGGATTTTGATAGGACAGACACCAGTGATAGACTAACGCAATGCTTGTTAATTCAGACCATGCAAACAATAGACTTTATGTAAATTATTGAAGCAGGAAAATGATTATTGGTTACATAAAATGCAAACTTAAACTTTATTTGCGATATGGTATGTATGGACATGCTGGATTAAAAAACAATTAGCTTCCACAGCCACCGAATTCAGCGGAGCGGGAGCTATAGAAATGGGGTCCGCTGTCTCTTTGGAAGGAAATGAAGTAGGATCACCGAATTTGGTGGATGGCTTCCTTCAGAGGCGAAGGGGGTTGTATATGGGTCACCCTGTTTTAAGGTGCTCCTGGAGTGGAGCGTCTGAACCCCTCAAATTCAAATCAAATTCAAATTTATTCATCACATACAAATTATACACAGTACAATATGTAGTGAAATGCTTAGGGAGAGGATGTTGCAGTCCCGAATGTCCCTCTGGAACTTGACCCTGGCCCTGACGTCGTCAAGCTTATTCTCCAGAGACTGGACGTTGGCGAGCAGAATGCTGGGCAGAGGTGTGCGGTGTGCACGAGCTC
>JAQMYF010000027.1:3470458-3481443 GCA_030014195.1 Neosilurus mollespiculum
TTTTATATGTATGTTAATACATATTTTGATATATATATATATATATATATATATATATATATATATATATATATAAACACTATCCATTTTGAGAAACTTCTCCTCAACGCATTGCCGCTGTTATCAACGCCCCTGTCTGCAGGTACTGAATCTAAAATCCTGCTGTAAGACTTCAATGTGTGAGTATTAACACGCTTCAGGGTTCTTGACTTGCGGATCCAGGATTGCTTTCGAGCAGTGAGGGTGGAGAAGCAGGACTGCGGGTTAGAGATTTGCCATTCTTTCTGACCAAAGTAAATATGATAGGCAGGCAAGGCAATCATATAAATGCACATATGTTCCCCTATCAGAAAACACAGGAGCCTAGATTAAGATTTTGTCATGAGTGAAATCATCGCTGGTTAATTGAATCGGGCTGCTGATAAAGTCCTCGAGCTGAGCCCGCTCTCCCAATGGCTTAGCGCTGATAAACAAGTTCAATGGAGTCACACATGGCCTCTCTTTCTCTTTTCCATGAGATCCAAGTTGTACAAGCCCAGGAGGAGAATGCGCGATACTTCTATGTAGCTTGTTCTTTATTCCATCCATTGATGGTTTAAGTCAATGTTTCGTTCAGATGAAGAATGCTGCCAACAGTGTTGGCGAACACCGGAGTTTAATTGTATGACTTGAGTCTACAGTTCTCGTGCTGTTTCTCTGTTTGAAAGAAAAGAAAGAAAAGAAAAGAAAAGTTAGCGTCGTCACCTCTTGGCTGCCATCTCAGTCCCTGGTTGCAACCTGAGCTCAGGTTATTTAACTTGTTCTTCCTATGTCTGGATTCCCTCAGGGTTGTCTGGTTTCCTCCAACCTTCCAAAAACACATCCACATCCAGATGTTCATACAGTCTGCGGTTTCTTCAACTTGGTGTTCTCCATGTATACTGAGTGGAAGCACTGGAGTTTGCGAAGCTCAGTGGTCAGAAGGGGTTTAATGATGTCACTGGTACAGTGAAGATTTCTGTCTTTTACCATTTATGGAACAGTTTGTATTGAAAGGCTGCCTTAAATAATGCTATAGAAGCTCTAACTGGTTTATTCTACTTAACTTTTTTTAATAAGAAATGCGAGTATACAAATAATCAGTAGGTGAGTGATGTAGATTTAGCTGTAGCTAAGTAGATTTGATTAAAACTACAGTTGATTGTTACATTGATTTACCTTTTTAATGAAGCCAACAGGTAATTTGTTTTAATCCACCTCTTTTAAATTTCTAAAAGGGTAGGTATAAGTGTGTTTAGTGAGATTTGGTTAGATTTAGATTTTTTTTGTTTTTTTATATATAAAGTATTTCCAGGAACAAGTCCATTGATTTCATCCTTCTGAAGGGTTCTACTGGTGAAGCACCACTTAATAACTTGGTGTGAGATGGAGCCATTTTTGAAAATCTATTTAATCACCATATAAAACCATTTTATGAGCAATCAAAATCCAATTAGTCGAGTGTTCATCGGTGTTACTTGACACACACTGATAAAATCAGAGAAAACACTGGGATAGAGGATGAAGGTAAGGCCTGACCAGCTGGCTCGAGTGACTTTAAGACAACCATCCCAGGAGGAGAGGAAAAAGGTCATGGCCTGTGATGGCCGGTGCTCTCCAGCCAGTAGATTAGTTCGGCAGCACTGGCTGATGAAGCACAGAGAAATCAGAAACACCTGCATGTACAGAGCCAACCTGAGGCAGAGGGCAGAGGTGCTTATTTGCTTTTGCTAAATTAATGGAGTCTAATTAATTCCATTGCGTCATTAGGGAGGTGGGGCACGAAGGGCAGCGGAATGTTGCCAATCAATCTCCGGAGAATGCAGGAGATGCCTGGGAGAGCCGTTCTGATAAAGATCTGTAGCGCTAACCAAGAGCAGACGTGCTGGGCTACAAAGAACGGACACTCTCTCTCTTTCTGGTTCCAGGTAATGTGCTGTTAGTCATCCTTAAGCATGATGCACCAAATAGAAATGATGGAAGTATGCCTGAGGGTAGGAGGAATGATTTCCACTGGCGCAAAGACCGGAGTCCAGCAAGGCCCTATTGGTGCGAAAGATTTCAAGGGAAAGAAGCTTGGGGGGGGCATGCTAACCAAGAGCAGACATGCTAGCATGGGTTGGCCTAAAATGCAGGTTGCAGAAGATTCGCATTGACTTTTATTAAATATGACCCTTTTCCTGACTTAAAAAGTGTGGCGGTATAATTTGGCATCCGCTGTAATTTTTGACTCTGGTTGTGAAACACTAGCTTTACGTTTGCGTGAACTAGCTCATTCGCTAGAATCCAAGCGGGTGTTGAGAGAACAGCTGTGTCCGCTGCACAGGGAAACGCTCAAGCGCTGGTGATTTAGATGACGGTTAAAGGAGGCAAAAAAGGCAAAACGTGTTCATTATAGTTTTCTCCACTTCCCTATCGCTCCCCTAGGAGCAGTCGGTGAAAGGCAGGAGAGAAATGAGAGGCCATGGTTTCTCTTCTTCAAAACATATTAGCGGAGGCCCAAGGATGAGAAGAGTGTCTACTATCCTGCCCTCCGTGTCCTCGACCCACGGTCCGGAGGTCGCACCCCCCAACCTCGTCTCGAACGTTTGTTTTCCAGTTCTCTCCAAGCACAACTCCACTCTACCCTTCCACTGAGGAGTTATAGAACGTCTGACGAGGGTTTTTCAGGAGAGCGGTTACAGAGCTGCCGCTTGTAGACTAATTCAGGCTGATTCAAAGAGCATTGAACTAAATGTTGCTCGTCTTATTCTTGGTAGGCAATGACTTTTTTTTTTATTTTTTTTTTTTAATAAAATTTACAACAGAAAATAAAACTAAATTAATTCCATACGTTAGTGCACAATACAAAAACCAAAGCAAAATTCAGACTGGAACACAAAGAGCTTCAGTTACCGGTAATAAAACAAAAAAGAAGGCGTACAGAATGCCGTTAGAACTGTAACAAATGATAAAGCAAATGCAATAGTTCAATAGCTCATTTGTGATATTAGTGATGCATCACCAGATCCTGTCGTATTAGTAGTAAGTTGCTAATCAATATATGAAACAAGGCAGTAACTGCGCTTCAGTTAAAAAGACAAACAAACACAGAGTTAAAGTCAAGTCTAAACACAAAGCATGACTTGAAGCATTGTGCAGTATAAAAATCTATTTTTCCAAATGGGGGGGATATTAATTCTTGTATAATTTTTTTGGCAGCATTTATCTCTCAGAAATGTTGACAGTAAGATACAGCAGTAAGAAACTCATTTGAATAACATTTCATCAATAAAGGAGTGACTTTCAAGTTTATAAATTTAAAAATAAGCAGGCAAGCATAATTTAGTGTCCTGCTGTTGGAGTTACTCTCACAGTCAGCCAACATCAAAAACCTCTTAGTGCTAAGAATATTATTTGCGTTGCTGGGAACTGATATTTTACAATGTACAAGTGTTGTGATAACATCAGTGATACATCACCATGTCCTCATTAATCAGATCTCGTATCAAGATGCGCAAATTCCCAACACTTATACGCTAGCTTGATTTGTTCAGCTCGGCGATAACACGGCTTTTGCACCTGTAATCTGCTCTTGAGCAACACGTGACTCATCAAACCGAGCTCGCACGTCATTAAACTGTCACCGAGGACCTCCAGAAGGCAGCATTTCACTCGGCCCGTCCCGCTCGGCATTCTAGATAAGAACCGACTCCCTTAATATTCAAGGGCCGCCGTTAGCATGCTAGCCCGATGAAGCGGAATCATTTATCAAAAGCTTATTTTAAAGCTCCATGAATGTCAGCTTGTGTTGCCGCACTTAATTGAAATGTAGTCAGCCAACACCTGAAATACATCGTCCTCCAGCTGGCTGCGAGCGGCATGTTTTATAGCGATGCTCACGACACCTGTTTAATATTAGCGAGCGCCCCCTTACAATATTTTTTGCATTCCATACGTCGCTCTCGCTTTGATTTATTCCCAGGGAGGTCAGGCAAAGATAAAAATGGTTTATTCATGCTCATTTAAATGTTGTGTTGCTGATATTTGGATTGCAGGCCTCATCTCAGAAAGTGGTCTGATGTTCACGACTGTTCAATAAACGGATGGTCATCTGTGAGCGATTTCAGGTTGGAGGAGTGTGATGTTTTACGTGAAGGTTGAAATCGCATGGCTAGCTCACAGCCGTGCTGGGAGAATGATTAGCATGGCTTGGTTGCTTGCTTCTTTGCCGCATGTTTAATATTGTTCTTTTACTATGACAAGCACCAAATATGTCCCCTCACCAATGAATCACTAAGAATTGAAGTGGACGTGAGTATGAAAAATGGTCTCTAACAACCTGCGCCCTTAAGCATTCTTTTTAATTTTTTTTTAACTTTGCTATTTGCCCTTCCCCCCTCAGTCAACCTTAGCATAACCCCGGGCTCCTGAACTCGCTTGTACATTTTAGTCCCTGATAATAAACCAACATCTGCAGAACTTACAAGTGCTTTACCCCGAGTTAATTGAGTAAATTGAAGCAAGCTGCAGAGCAGTAGTGATCTATGAGTCCCGGTCCGGGGCCCAGAAGGGAGACAACAGATTTACTGCGAAGACAGTGGGCGGCCTTTTGTTCAGGCGATGGTTCATGGGAAGTTTGAGGTCAGGCTGGATTAAAATATCTCAACGAACAAATGGAGTAATTTGAGTATCTCATACAGAGAGCTGTGCCAGTTTCCACCAGCCATCCAGGTGTGATTTATTTGAATTTAAGCCTCTTTTTTTTTGTCTCTCCCCCATCACCTATTTCTTTTCTCTGTTGTTATTTGGGATTTATAGGTAAGGCCCTATTAACAGGTCCTATAGTTATGCACGACGTGTGTGTGTGTGAGAGAGAGAGAGAGCCGTAGCAGGGATAAATAAATACCAGCGGGGGATAGCCTCTACAAGGGGAAGCACTAGAGTGATTTCCTCCTGCGCTCATGGCCTCAGGGGTCGTCAGCACTAACGTGGTATTCATCTCAAGCTACAGGGAAATGTGCAGAGTTGGAGCGAGAAGGGGGGGGTGAGAGAGCGAGCGTGTTTGTGCTGCGGGATTCCTGTCCTCCCTGACGTGGCGAGGCGGTCCACTTTTGCAGTGATTGCGTTAAATTGAGCATGCAGACCCGCAGCTCGAAGGAGCTATAAAACACGAGCATGTCGAGACGAGCGACAGCTACTGAACACAAAACAAAATATTCTTTCTACACGTACCAGTGAGCTGCTGGGGAGCCATTTAACAAGTGTAGCTCTTAAATAAAGCTATTTTTGAGCATTTTGCATTCTTAAGTGAATCATTAGTGTAGTATTCCATAAAGTCTGAGGTTTTTAGCATGCAGTTAGACTGTTGAACTAGAATCTGTGCTACCGGCACACTAAAAAAGAACTAAAAATTACTTTGTATAATTTGTCTAACAGTTATGCTTTCACAATGGGGATCTGATCAGTTAATTGGGAGGACGCAGCTTCTGGTACAATATATAATTTTATAATATTTTTGATTCGAATAAGTAAATCAGTAAGGTTAAATGTATGTGTAGGGTGGGCAGAAATGCTGTGAAGTGACATTCATAATCTCCAAATTTCAATCTAGTCCTGCTTATTTCCCCCAATAGTGACCATTAATTCATGAACCAGTGTTAAAAAGACAGTGAGAGAACTGCTTCATGCACATCACTGCACCTTTATTAGTAACAAACTTGGAATAAATCCGTATGGAACAACTGTACAGTGAAAGTGGTAACATGGAACCTCAACCATCAGAGGAAAAATGGGTTCTCAGTCCAGAAAGTAAGGAAAAGTACAAATTTCTACTTTGGATATGAGTTTTAATGCAGGATCTTTATTGCAAGCCCTACGATTTACACCTTGAGTTGATACATTGGTGACAGCATGGCATGAAACATAAGGAACAAAAAAGTGCCACAATTTTCGTCCATGCATTGCAACCAATTTTGCAGAAAATGTCTTTTTTTTTTTTTTTTTTTTCCACTCTATGCATTTTAATTATATTGTCTGACATGTATGTGTCCATGTGGTGTGTTTTGGGCAGGGATTGCTCTTTTAATTATTTATAGTCTTTGGAAGATATTGGGTCAGAAAGTGAATCCTTAAATTTGACTCGGTTTCAGAGAATGGACCATAACTGCCATTTATTTTGATTTTAATACCTGTTTTCTCAAACCATGAATATTTATTTATTTATTTATTTATTTTTAACCTTTCCTACATCAGCTCACTGTAGCATCAGATCATGTTGAAGATTTATGCATTCATTTCCATTCTTTGGCAAAACATTTAGTCATTTATAGCCTCGGGAGTGTTTTATAGACTAGGTAAATTTTCTGGAGTATTTCACAAACAGCTTTGCTGAATATTTTTCCTGGAAACACTCGCTCACACTCTTGAGTGTTTATAAAAAGTGCTTGCTTCGTTAAAAAAAGTGTTGGCCATAAATCTTTTGCAGAATTATCTAATACAAGACAACACGTGTTTTTTTTTTTTTTGTTGTTTTTTTTTTTTTTTGTAGCTCGCCAGTGCATATGATCTTAAACTCGGGCCACATGCTGTCGATTCTTCAGCCTGCACTGTGAAGGTGTGTTATAAGTAAAATACTATTTGTGTCACATTTCAGGATGGAATATTAACTCTTAGCTATTGGACTGATTTATTGGTCATGACCATTACTTGACATCATACAAGAGTCAGTGTATTTATTACAGGATGTAAATGAAAGCAGTAAATGGTCTATACAACATAACTACCAATTTAAAAAAAGTTAAGCATGAACAAAAGAAAAGGACAGACTATGCTGCTGTTGGTGTGTAAAGCCTCTCCTTCACACACTGAGCTCCTGAAAGCTCTAATAAGGTTTTATGAAACATATGCTCTCCATGCGGAAGATCATTTAGCTGTTATGTTCATCAGCTGGCGCGCTGCCCACCCTGGCTTTTCGTCCTCTCCTTCGGCACGCGCGATCTGTAGAAGCAGGCCCGGCTCCTGTGGCGTTAGCGCCATACTCATAAACGCCGTAGGAGACGATGGCTTAGATAATTAACTCAGTCTGATCAATGGCTCATCAGGCCTCCTGTGTGCTCTACTCTTTAGATTTATTCTAGAACGTTCTCATTTCATTCAAGCGCCATGTGATTGAGGCTTCAATGTAAATAATCAAGATGGCTTTATATGACTGGTGTGGAATATTATTACACAAGAAATGTAAGAATTTCTAAGATACAAACGCCATTGTATTTATCTGAAGTTTGAATTCCGGGAGATGCCTAAAAAAAAAGAGTAAAAGGATATGGGTTATACCTCATTTAGTAACTTGCACCAAGACTTCAAATTGTAATTTCTATAAGTAACTTGAAGTTGAAATTATGCAGCAGTAAATGTAAGTTAACTTGCATCAACCTCCATTACGCTTACTTGTAATTCCTACCAGACTGTCACAGAATCGTATTACATCATACTATTGTGCACCCACTTTGATTTATGTATGTAATTTTATTTTTTTTTTGGTGGTTCCCATTTATTTAAACGTTTATCTTAATATGAAGTTTGTGCAATTAATGCTAGTCAAATAAGCAGTGATGGTGAACTCAGTCTTCCCTGCAAGGCTCACATCCAGTTATTAAATTTACTGTCAGGTGAAAGTTTGTTTCAACCACTTTATAATAAATACACAAATATTACTGTATTGGTTTAAGTTGTGGATTATTTTCCAGTAACAGCTTTCAGTTTTCCAATCACATTGTTTAATCACCCATTTATATTTTTGTGTCTTGTGTCTGGCTATATCTTATCCCTGTTTATCTTTGTGTAGTCGTCAAAAGCTCGTTCATGTTGTCTTGCGTGTTGCAGCCATGGTTATTTCTTGAAGGTGACACAAAACAGCCCTGCAGTTTGTCTTGTAATTGAGAAAATGAAATATGTAATGGAGTAGTTGTTTGGGTTATTTATTAATCCCAAAACCTTACACACCGAATACTCATAGTTCATTTATGCTGCGTACTTTACGTAGCATCTTGTAATAAAATAACCATGTTTGAGTCATAATGCAAAATTGTAATTAAAATCTGATGAGAAATCGTCATTAAATCATCCTAAAGCTAATTATCAGCAAGATTTTGTGCTTATTTAGGTATTATATAAGGCTTTGATGCCATGCTTGGAATTGTACTTTTAAAGAAGTAATTTCACATTTTTTCCACAAGCCATGACTAATACATATAGAACTGTACATCTTGTATACACGAGTCCCATGTAGGGTGAAGCTGAGGCCAAGATATGCTGCTACTTCACAAATCCAGTTTTTCCTCCCTGTTTCTCACTCACTTTCTCTCTGAAATCATGGCAGAGGGGAGGACCGGCAGGCCTTGCTTGTTTTCCGCTTGATAGGTTAGCTGCAGAGAATGTGCCTCGACGAGGTAAATGATTAAGGGGGTGAGGGAGGGAGTGCAAGAGAAAAACCTTGGCTGGTCTGCCATTATGTACTTCAAAGGTCCGTTTGGGCAGGTTAAATGAAAAGCAAATGTGTTGCCCTGCCGCGCGAATACCTCAAATGTTTTAGCAGGTGCAAGCAATGAGGGAGGTGGGCAGTGACGGAGATATGGCTGCACCTTGCTTAGAGAAAGAAAGGAAGAGAGCAGGGGTGAGGGAGAGAGATCTCATCAGTGTGGGAGGCAAAACTCTGGTCTGCTCCAGAGGGTACAGGGAGGTCAAGTAAGTGAAGGTCACGGAGGCCAGGAAGTATTAAAAGTAGCAGAGGTATTTTTATTGACCATGTGGGCTGTAAAACGGTAATCGGCATTAATTTGTTCATGAAGTAAAGTCCGGTATAAATGGTCAGGTTATAAAGTACGGAAGTAGAACTTTTATAGAAAATTCAACAGTGAGGTGGACGGAAGTGAATTTTCCAATTAAGTTTTACTCCTGAAAAAGTGTACTAATTAACTTTACCTATTTTTTTTTTTTTTAAATCATGATTTCAGTTTATGGTTATATTCAATGTCCTAGTATTAAAACAGCTCTGATATATAAAGTAAATATTATGCTGAGTTTTCAGTCCTGGTTACAAGATTAGGACTTTGCTCACCATGTCAAGGGTCATCGAACTTTTTTGTTGTTGTTGTCTGCTGGTTAGTTCTATAAATATAACCCATTGAAGAGAAACAATCGGTAGCACATTATATAAATAACATGGTTTTATTCCTGAACTTTCCACACACTGAAACACACGGAGTAGTGAGATGTATTTTTAAAAAAGGCAGGAAATGAGCAGCAATTTTATACAATTTTAATTCTATTGTAATTTTTTTTTACTGTTAGTGTTTTGGTGAGGGGTTATCCTTCCTAAAGATGAGCATAAGTCAGTATTTAAAACTTATTAAATGCTAGAGATGAGGTAATTAGCTTTACTTTTATAATAAAAGGCTGTAAGGGCTGTAAAATGGTTGATATTGTCGATCACCTTTCCATCATTAAAATTATAAAATCACAGCATTAAGTGTTTAGGTTTTAGTATAAGATTTTAAACAGTGAGGTTTAGTGTAAGAGGCTTAAATGTTTGTGAATATATATATATATATATATATTTTTTTTTTTTTTTTGGTGAGTACAGGAATGTTATGCAGGTTCATCGCTGAAGTATAAATGAAGAGACTGATTAATAGATTAAATGCAGATGTTTGAATTTAAGTGGAACTTCATGGGGATTCCTCATTATTGCTCTGTGTGTGTGTGCCAGTAAATTCTAAGTTTTATTGCAAGTTGCCAATAGTTGGCACTGTTTCCTAGATCAAGCATCAATAGGCTCAAATACTTGAGCCTATGGCAGCACTCGGAAAGTGTCAGTAATGTACATAATTGCATCAGTGAGACTATTTTTGATTCATGATTACAGGAGTATCAGGAAGATCATAATGTATGATCACATGGAGAACAATGGCCTGTAATTGCACCTCAAGCATGTTGTGCTAATGGAATAGGGGGACAAATTGATGATGGAGAATTTAAAATAAAAATGGGGGTTATGTAAACATGAGGTCAATAAAATATGAAAATTAATAGCATGGCAGAAAAAAACTGCGGGGGCAGATCACAAGTGAAAAAAGTGTGGGTGTACCATAGACAGAAACACAAGACCAGTGCTACTCGGCATATCGCGTGTATATACATGTAAACAAGCTGCCGGATTAAGAAATTTATTATTTTAAGTTAATGTGGTGAGAGGAGCCATTTGAGGTGGTTCGGGCAACTGATTAGAATGTCTCCTGAACGCCTCCCTGGTGTGGTGTTTCGGGCATGCCCTAACCCGGAAGAGGCCCCGGGGTCGACCCAGAACACACTGGAGGGTCTCTGGGCTGGTCTGAGAATGCCTCCGCTCTGAAGAGCGGGAGGAAGAGACTGGGGAGAGGGACGTCTGGACCTCACTGCTTAGGCTGCTGCCCCTACGACCCGACCCCGGGGACAAGTGGAAGATGACTGACTGACATGTGCTGGTATATGTATGTATAGTACATACACTGTTATATGTGCTGGTAAAATATGTTGATACCAGTAAAATGGAACAAATCTTTGGCGTTTCGTGGCTTTTTTTCTGGAAAAGAGAATAAATAAAGTTTGTAAATATTCTGTAGATACAGTACTTAGAAATGAAATGTTATTCCTTGTGCTTTAGCGATTCTATTTGGCTTTGTAAGAGCAAGTTGAGACACAGACTTCAACGCCGATCTCATCGGAATGGTGGATTTTATATCTTGGTAACATGGCGGCCACATAAAGGCACGTCATGCAAGGGGCTTGTCTGGTCTGTACCATGTGAGCAGCACAAGTAAAATGTGAAAATTTCATGATTAAAATTGTGTATTGATAAAGGAAGTAAATGAATCTTAGTCAAATTAGTTGAAGTACATTGTGTGGGCTGGAGTTGCAATTATAAAATGTGATTAAAGTATACGTGGGAA
>JAQMYF010000027.1:3502090-3543042 GCA_030014195.1 Neosilurus mollespiculum
ATATATATATATATATATATATCTGTATATGTATATGTATATGTGTGTGTGTGTGTGTGTGTGTGTGTGTGTGTGTGTGTGTGTGTATGGATGTATATGTATATAAGTATGTGTCTGTGTGTGTGATTGAGGCGATCTGGTGGTTTTTGTTGTTTGAGTTAGGTGTGGTCATGAGTGAATATATTGACATTAAGTTAATATTTCTAACTTGTCAGGATTTTTTAGTGTAAATTGTGTTTTCAACACACTTGGCAAAGAATTTGTTGCAAAGAAGTGACATTTCAGCCAAGTATGTATTGCTTTGTATTGTTAATCACCCAATCCACAACAAAGTCATGAATAGACCATGAGAGTCAACAGACTGACACTTTACTTATGTAATGACTCCTTACTCACTGGTTGCTTGCTTTAATTTACTTTGACTTTAGTTCCTCAAGTCCTGAAGGTGATTTTGTTTATCCCAAAGATGCTGGTTTAGTTTTACAACCGTAAGGAGATCTGTCGTGAGGGGAATGTTAAGTAGTTTATGCAGTATGCGTCTGGAGGGCGAGGGGTGAGGGGGAACTGTCCTGCATGGGACAGGTGGAGGTAAGGTGATCCAGCTGCCACCCAGGCTCACGCTGAACTTGAGATGTGTCCACCTCATCCCAGGTCAAGGGGAACGTCCAATCGGCCAGGTCTCTTTCACTGGCTCAGGTAGGCCCAATTAAGACGCATAAAACATCATCAAAATTCAAAGGCCCCTCGTCATGGTCGCTATTCCCGGGGTGGTCGGAGCAGAGAGGCCAGACCAGATATTGGTTAATCAAGCGCAGAAAACAGACAGACCTCTGTTCTAGTGTGTGGATGCTTCGTCTTGATGAACTTGAGTCTAGAATGGCGCTCGAAAGGAGGACTCGGTTCATCCGGCAGACCGTCAAATTGTAAATGGTGCAACACCTGGTCATCTTTATGCATCACAAAATGGTTGCCTTTAGCATGGTTCTCTGAACAGTGTTGATATCACTGTCAAAGAGACAGAATTCATTTTTACTGTGTGAGAACCCTTCTTGAGTCTAAAATTGCAGGACTTGAAAGTGGAATCAGGTGCTTTCCTTATGTGAAGCAACATGGGTGCAAATAAGTTCTTGGCGTTGGCTAGGTGGTTTATATCTGTCCAACAAATTGTCGATCAGACTCTGCTCTGTTGCCCCTGTTTGCATCTCAAAGTATCACCCTTGAAAATTAATCGTTTAAACGAACAGTTAGCTTTCTCACTGGCTCAGATAAAATCGCTAAGGCCAGATAAAAAAAAAAAAAGTTTCCCAGTTTCTCATCAGAACTTTTTGAAAGCCTAAATGTGGCACACAATTTATTTGTTTGTATGTCTATTTTTTTTAAATAGAGAAATGAGGTGACGTTCAAAGCCATACAATACACCCTACATGACCTGTCTTTTACATGTGCATTTAACATGTATTGAACTCGTTTCAAAGATCTTTAGAAAATATAATTGTCAACCAGAACTAAACCATCCCAGAATCATCTAATACCGACTCGCCTTCTGTGTCATTTTTACCTTGTCTGAGGTGTGTTTTGAGATTTTGAGCATGGGTTTTTTGGGGGGGGGAAAAAAAAAGTGGTGCCAATTTCCGGTGCACGCGCTGATAAGAAACCAGGAAATGTTTTTTTTCTCCAGCCTAAAGTTCAGTAACCCAGGAGAGATGACTTCAAAGCTGACATTGTTTATTTAAGTGTTGGGGGGGGGGTCCATTCTTGTGCATGAATGGTGTCTTTTTACTGTTTTGGATTTCTGGATGCTCATTATACCCAGATTACATGGCAACGTCAAATGCAAACACATTTATCATTTCTCTCATTTCTTAAACATGCTTCAGACAGAGTCCCAGCATATTCAGAATCTTCCACTTGAGCAGACCTCGTTGTCCTGGGGCAGCACCTGTGCTTGACGTCCCAACAGTACCGGATTAGACCTGTCCATCAGCCTGCCTACACACACAGCCCTCGGCTCGACACCTGTCCGACAACAAACACGCAGCAAGGCACCAGGCCACTCGCTCAGCACTCGCGCCCCTCACGCTACAGTCTGCATAGTTAGGATGTGTGCGGTATGTAGGTGTGTTAGCATGAGTGCAAGTGTGTGTGTGTGAGAGAGAGAGCCCTAGGGTAATGGCATAAAGTTCCTTTTGATTTTGAATACTTTAACGGGGCATAAAAACAAATTCCAGTTTGAAGTTCCTGTCCGCTGGCTGAGACTTGTTCATTAATGACAACCCTGTTACTTTTGGCCTCTTGCTGTTAGCTTTATTGGTGTGTGCCACTGTTTTTCATTGGCACTAACATGGTCATGAAGGAACTCTGATGTCAGGATGAATTTTTTGCAGCATTCCTCTGGGTACCGTGTCCCGTAGATATTTTCTCAGAAAATGGTGAATTTTAAAGAGATGAGGGTGGATGGTTTTGCTTAAACATATGAAAGCTAATCCCAGCACTAGCACTGAATATCAGGGGTGATACAATTTTATAACCCTGTATCCCCATATCATATTTTGTAGAGTTTTCGTGCACGAATCAATTTTCTTTTTTTGCTTGAAAAGTTCATCCTCCAATTGAGAACTATTTCTTGAAGAAAAAACATGCAGTTTTTGTCGTTAAAGTTGTACCGTTTTAAAATTTACAGGGACAAATGAGTTATATGAATATTTCTATTGTGTGTTAAAAAAAATAATGTTCAGTTTTTCATTAAATTTACAGAGTGGAAATAAGTCTTGCATCATTTTAGCTGCATGCTCTGCAGCGATGTTTGATATTTTTCACCTTTCATTAAGGCTGTCAACAGTAGTATGCTTTGTCGTCTAACCTTTTTGTAACCGTGCCAAATTTTCTTCTTGTTCTCTGAAGGGGGTGTATTTTTTGACATCTCAGCTTTCAAGTTTTAATTCTCAAGATAAATTGCTCAATTCAGTGACTGCAGTGGCATCAAAAAGGAAAGTTAGTTGGATATGATTTTGATGCTCAAATATGTTTATTAAGTACCATAGAACTCAATTTGAAGTACCCTTCACAGCTCTGTATTTAGAAATTGTGCAGTGGCACATCATTTCAGGTTTCCTTTAATTAAACAAAATGGCTTCCACAGTCTGTATACAGGACTATACAGAATAGCACTTGATCAAGCAATTTCGATTTTACATTTATCTTTTCCCTGTATTGTGCCTTGAGAGTCTGTACATAAAGCACCAAGATGTGTTGGTCATGTGCTTCTGTAGAGAAAATGTGCCCACAACTTGAAGCCCTCATCTTCACTAACAGCTCAGTTTAACATAACTAACTGCAGGGTAGGATGTGTCCTCTTGACTTTTTGATATTTTTTTTTAGGTTACATGACTCTTTCACATGCTGCTGGACTTGACGGTACTCCTCATTTGAGCTCAAGAATCCACTTATGTTCAAGGTTAGAATCGTGGATCTCACCTATCTCCAGCTCGGATGCGTAGCTTTCGCATATTGTGAACGCCAGTGGTGCCTAATTTCAGTTGTAACTGAAAATCCTAATGCAGATTACCTGATTTTATTATTTTATTTATTATTTTGCAATAGTGCTGCAGTCTACTTTAACAGGTATATGTAAAAGGCCGTGTTGTCGGGCAAATGACATGTTGGCGGTGTTCTCTGCTGGCAGCGTTAGCTTGATGTGCATGTTGGGAAGTGTCTAAAATAAGCACAGTAATCAGATAGTCCCTTAGTACCCGACATTACTGCAGCAAGATGCTGAAATAAAATCATCTGGTGAGTGAACGGGGAGCCTCCCTGCCCTGGTCTTTCCCTGTGACACTGAAGCAATCCAGTCTGGCTAAAGAGCCTCATCCAGCAATGGACATCATGCACCATGAGTGAATATAATTAACTATCTTCTTTGAGTAGGTGTTGGGCCTTTTGTGGTTCATGAGATGCCTTACTGTATAAGTGCTGCCATTTTATGACGCAAGTGATTCTTGAGACATTGATTCTGCTTATAAAATTAGTGCCTCATTAAGATAATCAACTACCCTTATATGCTTCACTACATACAGAACACCTATGAGGAAGCAGCAGATCTTTTCAGGCATGGTCCATCATAGTTATTCTGGAGTTAAAGGATGAGACAACTTTAATCAAGATTTATTTATTTGTCTGTCTCTTCATAAAATGGTTCCCTTTACCTACCCAAACATGAAGTACTGCTATGTCTGTGCTCGATATCCTTTGGGGCACTTTCCATACTGACATTTAAGCTCCTTCACTTACTCGGCATATTAAATAAAGACTAAATATTGTTATCTTTTGGAAATATAATGGACTCGGCTATGATGTCTTTCTGAAACCATTAGTTTTCTCTCGTAAGCAAGTTCCAATAAACCCTCTACCAGGCGCCGTATTCTCTTAATCATATGCCACTTCCTATGAATCAGTGCTGTGCTGCGGAGTTAGCGCACACGTGCAAGATCAATCTAATGGACACAATCCACAGTCCACAGATACCAAGTCCATGAGCTGATGTGGTTTCACCAGGGAACCTTTTGTATTCAGCAAAAAAGAACTGGTAATGGACGCTAACACACAGGCCGTTCACTAATCAACCGACACGTTTATGCTGGTCAGTAATATTTTACTTTCCAAATTAAGTGTTTCACCTCATGCTATGTTCACAGTCTGAAGTGAAGAGGAAGAAAAAGTTACCACGAAATAAATTCATGGGAAATATCTGGTGTTTGTGAAGCATTCATTTTTATACCACTGTGTTCGTGCTCTCTGGTTCATTGTACAGGAATGTGTGCATTAAAAGCGTACGTGTCAAGTATAAATGGGTTTGTGTAATGAACGCTGATTATCTCTGGATCTTAGAGCTTCGCGTGTCAAACATTCTCATTTGTGTACACATCGCCCGCTGGCAGTGTAATTAAATCTGAAGGTGATGAACGCATGAATGTTTGGAATAATCTTTCACCACCAACTGGCTCCTAAAAACATCCATGTCACTTCCTGTGCTGTTGAACGTCCTTGTCGCAAAAAAAGGCTGAGCAGAAGAAGCCTTCACTGTCTTTCTTTAAAAAAAAAAAAAAAAAACACAGTAAGCTGTACACAGCAGACCAGAACAGATGTATAATTCTGCTTCTAGAACGAAATATTTAAACTCCTTTGTTCGGTTTTCTGAGTCAACACGGCGTTTGTCAAGGTTTTCAGGCCTAACTGCACCGCCGAAGCGGCTGTGTGAAAGCGTGTTCAGGGCCAAGTTTATTTTTCCTCTTGCACCTTAGTGCCATCGTAAAGCTATTTTCTGCTCCAGCGCAAATCCTAATTGATCGGCCTCAATCTAAGCTTTACATTGCATGGCAAGATGATATCATTTGATTCTGATATTTCTCTCTCCCTGCTGTTTTCTCAGCTCTGGAAGAACAGTGTCTAGACAAAGGCGTATGTACACAAGAACGCACTCAGGATAAATGTTTAGACAGTCATTAATGTAATTTAAAAAATGTTAAGGTTGACTTGCTTTTAGAGCAGCTGCGAGTGTGAAGCCTTGGCCTCTGGCAGTGCTGAATCACTCACATGCTTATTGCTGTCTCATACCAGCTGCGTTAACAGGCGACAGTCTAATTAGATAAATAAAGATCTGCTCTTGTTGTCAATCACTGAATGCCTAAAGTTGCATCAGTGTTTGTGCATACGTGACACTTCCTTAAGATACGGCGACAAGTTGTCAAGCTGCACAAGTGTTTAGGCAACATGTTTAAGGGTGTTCATGTGTCAGCTTGGTGTAAATTTTTGCCTTCTGTACATATTCTTAAATTGTCAGTTAGTAATTATTGCTTTGATAAATAATAAGGCGTTAACTCTGTAGTGATTTTATCTGCATATACGAGCCTTTTTTTTTTTTTTTTTAAAGCTTGAAGCTTATCCCTGAAATCAATTTTAACCCCTTTTTAAAATGTTTCGAGCGCCATGTGAATTAGATTTCCAGGTTCAGACATAGTTGAGGAAGGAACAGTCTTTATTGAAAACCTCGCAAGCTTGCCCAGTTTGATGGATAACCTCACACCAGATTTCTTTGTACAACACCATTCTTGCTTCAAAAGCAAATCTAGGAAATGAAAAATCCAGGAAACTGTGCCGAGATATAAGCAGCGGTAGCAGGAATGAACGCTAAGGCTGTAAATGAAAGAAATGAGTAGTTGTGTGCCTAATACAAGGTGGATGTTGCTGAATAGACTTTAGTACAGTGCCATCCACCAGGCTTGAGGTGCATAATTGTTTTAGTATATACCACATAGGAACATCAGATTGTACACAAAACAAGAATGTGGTTTGTTTCTTGGATTTTTTTTATCTATTTTTAACTATATTTTTCAACTATTTGAAAACAAGAACAAACTAACTTTTTTATAGTTTAAATTTGCCTGTTTTATTATTGACAGTGTTTGTAGTTTATTGTTTTCAGCCTGCTCACTGACTTTAGTCCAGAATCTAGATTTTTTTCTTTTTGAACCCGAGATGATCGACCAATCAGATTGCACCATTCCTGTGTGATATATACTGATAAATATACCAAAAGAAGTTCAAGATCTGGGCTGCTTTTATACACCTGTGCAGTGGATTTGTTTGTTCTGTTTGGTCAGATGTTTATTAATAGCACTAATTCCAGCCCAAATGGCCGTTTATATTTAACGGTAAAGAAAGTGATAACTTGATGTAATTTAGGAATTGGTAAGAGTGACTCCACTTCACCTCAGGAGACACTGCAGTGTCGTACTTTGCCATTTGGTTGACCTTTATATTTTGGCATAAAAGCTGCATAAAAATCTAGCTAGCTTGGAGAGTTTTACACATTTTGAATTTATCAGGTTGCTGGAAAGTTGTGCAGTACTGAAACCTACATAGGTTTTGTCAGTTCATATTGTAATCATGTAGTAAATGCTTTATTACTGGTTGAGATGAGAAACCTGTATCAGTTTGGGGGAAATGTGCATAAACATTAAAGGAGAAGACAACACTCGTTAAAAGTTAATCTCATTTAAATCTCTAGATAAATTAGAGTCTGCCAAATCTTGGGCTAATAGCTCCTGGTTCACTGATTTTATGGGTAGCTATTTGAAAACTGAATCTCAGAATGGTGTCATCAGGGACCAAGTTAACATGAACAAGTATAGGATTTTGATACGCTTATGCCGTTTATTGACAGATTTTTGCTAGAGTTGTAAAACGTCTTTGATTAAAACCAATGCTGTGCAGTAGGAAACAATGTAAGCACCAGGATTCATATACTTAAGCACAAACACCTGAAATACAGATATATATATATATATATATAATTTTTTTATGCAGCTAATGGTCTAAGATTTGGCAAACAGACAGGTTTTAATATAGCGTTTTTGACTGGGATTGTCTTTCAAAAACTGCTGTCTTCTCCTTTAAGAATTTCACCATGGGAATAGTTTTCCTGGCTAGAAAAAAGTAAAGAACCCAAGTCCGATACCTGAGGAATGCCATATCAGTGTTTCATTCCTTGGAATTATTGTTTAATTTAAAGTAATTAATAAGCATTGATTTAAAGAAAGAACATGAAGCTTTTGTAGTTCCATATGTCCCGGTGTGTTAACTACTACACTGAGATCCAAAGCTAGAAGTAAACCACAGTGTGGGTGACAGTAAATCCATCAACTGTGGGTTGATGTGAAATCTCACTGAAATCATTTAGATCTTGTTTTTAATGAGGAATGTGCATAATAAGTGAGACAGCTTTCTCCAGGATGTTTAATGTGGTCAGTACCTTCTACTGTACATCACTGCAGATAATAGCTTAGCCAGATGCTAGGAGCAGTCACCAGCAAGTCAACACCTCGGGCAGCAGGTGATTCCTTCAATATACACAGGGCTGTGACTGAATTAAAACTGAAAAAAACAAAAGGAGGTTCTGAGGGACTGAAAGTGCTCGTCTGTGTCGTAAACCACTTCCAGCATCACTTTATTTCACTAGTTGAGGAGGAAAGACCGAGGTATAGTGAACTGAAGGATCATGTTGATGCAATAAATCAGGAATGAAAATGGGAGTCTCCCAGCGCTGTGACTTGAGTAGAGTCGTCTGCGGACTGGCGTACATGTACGCGGGCTTTGTTTGAAAGCTTGCGTTGGAGGGAAACGGAGTCTGTCGAATGGATTGAGATGATCAGAAAAACACACGGTGGAAGATGTTGTCCACCCGCCCTAATGCAAGCTTGTATTATTGAGTAACAGGAAATTAAAAAATTCCTGCAATGCCGATCCACCTCTCCAAGCCATTGTGCTGGGACTCGGCCTGTCCCCTGCTTGAACTCCAGCCACCGAGAAACAGCTTTTTTTTGTAGCGGGTTTCCTCTTTTTGGATTTTGGACTTGCCTATGTATTCTTCCCTGACCACTAATATGAGGTCTTACAGCACGTGCAAAAGCCAAAACGTTTTTCTTCTCAGTATCTTTACTTATATTGTGAGTCACAGACTGAGAACATGCATGAAAACGACAAGCTTTATAACTAGCAGATCCAGTCGTTTTGTGGTTCTGAAGCACCATGTGGCCATCCAATAAAGTGGGTATTTTCATGCATTTTTTTTCTTTTTTTACTGCCAAGCTGACAAAAAAACATCACACAATCTTTTGACTTCCTCACTTTTGATTTCCTTAACTGCTATTTAAGACAGCTTTATTCCTAATCAGGGCAAGTTTATAGTGAGCCAGCAATGTTTTGGCTGGTTGCTATGACGATGCGGGCAGAAACATTGAGGCATCGAGTCGTGACCGCAGCTTCATCACACTCTGAATAATAAAATACGGAAAACTGGCCATGCATGAGAACTCGGCGAACACTACATGCTGGCCAATGTAATCGTGTACTGTAATGTAGGATTAAAACGATCTAATGTAACATTAATGGCAGGACGCAAAAGTTGAAAAAACATCCATCCGTCAAAGCCGTTACAAGGAACCATGGTGTCGGGCAGTAACCACAGAAACCTTTGAGACCCGAAGCCACCGGTGCTCGACAGGCCACGTAAAACATTAGCAAAGGGAAAACTACAGATGTATGATTATACTGTTTCGACAACATGTGCAAATAGTTAACCGAAACGGGTCGAGGCAGGCCGCTAATGCGAGATTTTATGGGCCTGTTCGCTAACGTTTAGTGAAAGGTCATTCAGTGGTCAAAACAGTGGTGTGTATTAGCAAAGCTTGGGTGTGCTTGGAAATTCCAGGTATATTTTACGTTTCGGAACATGTTCGCGGGAAGGCTATGAACGCCCACCCAGGAAATTAGCTATGACTGCATTACACGCACCATCGTGGCCGTGAGGCCGCTGCTCCGATGGGCTCCTCAACCCTTTCATCTGCTGCTGCTTGCGATTAGTAATAAATAACATCGCTCAAGCAGGAGAAATGGTGTTCTGAGTGGTTTGTGACCAGGATGTGGAATTTTGTTTCACTTTTACTGTTAATTGCTTCAGAATCACAGCAGCTCATTACTTAGACCTGCCATTTTGTAATAGTTTACAGAAAACAAATGCTTACTGAATTCTCAAGTTAAAATCCAGACTTTCAGATCAAATATTAAACTTGGCGAGAAATACACGAGGGTGTTTTCACGCGTCACCTCATTCCTGGACTCTGTTCATACGCCGATGAAAAAGATTAACAGTGTAAATGTATATATTTTTGTCCTGGGTTCATGTGTCCGTGTTTTATGGCGAAGCCTGTGAGGTTTTTCATTTTGCCAAAACAAAGTGCATGTTTTCATGCAGTTGAAAACAGAGAACCTCTCCTCAAAGTAATTATTGCCTTTCACTCATGAGTGCAGTCTGGCAGGTTTGCTGTTTGTGTGTTTATTGCAGAGCAGTGACAGGTGCAGGAGGAATGAAGAACGGTTCAAAGGGCCGAGTCTGACATGCCGAGCGATCTCTCCTCACTCATTATCTCCCCTGCGCCATATTAGCACATAAATGAAGCTCCACTTTGTCTCCAGCGTGCTGCAACTCACGCTGAATAAACCAGTCAGCCCTTATCATTAATGGGCAGATTTCCGACACCTTTAAAAAAAAAACAACAAAAAAAAAAAAAACCTTCAGACCAGTCATATCCGCTGCATTTCTAATATGCAAGAAACATGTTTGAGACAGCGCTTTTATCTAAGCTTTAGTTGCCTGCAATGAGTGAGTCTGTTTGATATATAATCCCTAATATGCATTTAATTGACATCTTATTATACCCTAACACTCAATGTCTTTTTTTTTTTTTTTTTTTTTTTATTCCATCAACGCCTCGTTGATGGAATACTTGAACATTTTGGCTGAAGTTTAACAGGCTGGACTTTAAAGTTTACCAACATTTAATAATTAAAGATACAATTTTTTCATTATGCTTCAAGTAAAATCCAGTCCATTAATACAATTTTTGAAACGTTCTAAGTGTAATAAGTTTAGTAATATATAAATAAAGGGTTTATTACGTTATGATATAACGTGACTATTTGAATTAAGTACAAGTTTATACATTCAGTAACCAAAGATTTAACCCCTGAAACTCCCCAGTAAAGGGCTTTTTTACTCCCCTTCCTCCTTCTGTCTCATCACTAAATTGTTTATTACATATTTACACATTCTCCTTTAACACTCCTTAGAATTTAGGGCTAAAAAGTGATGTGAATACTTGAATGATTAGGTTTAAAAAAAAAAAAAAAAATCCTGTTTCTCCGGTTTTTCCTCTCCAGAAGCCATGTTCAAAACAACACAGTGTGACTGGGTGTTAGATGCCGTGATTGTGATTCTGAGATTCAGCTTTAAAAGGCTTCATGCAGTCGCCTCATGTCTCTATTTTACTGGAATTTTTTTTTTTTTAATCCGGCCTTAAGCAAAGCATAAAACACCTGGGTGTGCTCGTGTAGGAAACTATTGCAAAGATTGCACAAAGCACTCAGACCTTCATTGTTTTCCAAGAACTGTATGTGCAGTCATTTCATATATAGATTTTAGGTATTGCCCAAAAATGGAGCTTTTGATTAAATGTCTCTTGATGGGTGTCTGAGGTTGGGTTTTCTTTTTGCTGCCTGTCTGATTTCTGCTTTCATTTGTATCACTGGTCTTAGTTTAAGTATCCATTAAACAAGCTCATGTTCTGTCAAGCTTCTGATTTCAGCATTGTGATTTCAGTATTTTATGATAAGAATGAGGTTTGTATGGTAGTTTAGAACACAATCATTGCTGCTATTGTACAGACAAAACAACAAAATTAATCAACATGATCTGACTGATCTGATTTGAAAATTTAACAGCATTGAGGTATAAAATTGTCTGAGTAAATGATCAAGTTAGTTTACCTGTTAGTGCCATGCAATGTGTGCCACGCAATTTCCTCCGGGATGAATAAAGTGTTCCGATTCTGACGTTAAATAAGACCTTTATTTTGAAGTGTTTGGTATTCATTCAAATGGGATCTGGCAGCACCTGCAGCATCGTTTCCCACTGATTATTTAAAATTTCCATCCATATTGTGACTGTTTGTTTTTAGTGACACCAGTTCTTTTTACGTCTTGGCAATCCACTGTGGTATGGCAGAGTCGCAGTGATTTAGCGTGTAATGGCACAAAACGGCAAAGTTTCTTTTCCTCCCCATTAACTTGGTGCATGGTTTTTAGAGATGCCAGATCTGTCAGCTGGCACAATAGAGGCTGGCATAGATGTGAAAGGGGCCAGGCCTTAGGAACTTGTAATAGCTGCTCCCCCCCCCCCCCCCCTTTCTTTTTCTTTCTCGCTCTGTCTCTGGGTTACTTCTGAGAGAAAGAGGTTTTTAAAAAATGCAGCCAAATACGTGTGACCTGGAGAATGCAGGATTAATCAGGACATTAAGGACTGCTATGCATTGGAAATAATTATTTGGAGGCTAACAAGGTGCAGAGATGCCAAAGCCTGCTCCTTTCAGGAATGCATTTTAAAAAGCAGTTTAAAAAGCCTTCAGATGTCGGCATTATCTCCCATGACCAAATTAGGGGCAAATGAGAAGTTTATCTGGCATTTTGGAGTATTGAAAGAGCTTAGGCTTTATAAATTATACAGAGTGTGTGCCTGTGTGTTAAAAAAAAGGTGGGGGGGGGGGGGGGGTGAGGAGAGAACTGTGGGTAAATCCCTTTCGGGGAGGGGGGGTGGTAGGGTTTGACGAGGGAATCGAGGCCTTGGTGGATTAAGAGCTGAGCGTTTTGTTTCTCTCGCCATCCCTCAGTCTGCACGGAAGCAAGCCAGCACAACTTTACAGGCAGATTAAGCAGAACGGCTGTGTAAAAACTCTCATACTGCGGGTGCAAATGAGCACAAGCCAACCTAACATGCTGAGAAAAGGCACGCCGTAAACTGATTATAGCTGACCACCCATGAAAAGCATGAAGGAAGGAGAAGAAAAGACGTGATTTAATAAGCATCGTGTTTTCTCGCTTGCTGCCCAAATCGTACTCATCACTGTGTCTCTGAAGTGAAGGAGCTTATCATGCACGCATTCCCACCTAGAGAAATATCCAGAATCTTTTCCTTTTGAATCAGTTCAGGGTTTTTATATGCATGGATGGCATGGTAGTACACTGGGGAGCTTTTCTATCTATCTGGGTTCTCCGGTTTCCTCCCATATCCCCAAAACATGACAGGAGGCAGACAGGCTGCTCTAAATTTCCCCTATAGTAGTGACCATCTGCTTGGACTACTGCGACTGACTGCTTCTCATCCAGGATGTATTCCTGCATTCTTTTCAGTAGTTATAGTCGCCGGTCAATCCTGTTCCATCACAACCTTGACCATGATGAGATGAACTCGTGTGAATGTCAACGATAATTACTTTGAATGTGATGGCATTCTGGTGTTGTAACTACTAACTTATTAAAATAGATTATTTTAAAACAGATGGACAGGGATAAATGGAAACGATGTGAGATTGCAAGATTACCCCAATCAGAGATTAAGCAATATGACGTGTGCTATTGCATCATCAGTTGTTTATTTGGTTCTCTACAAGACCCAAATGACAGAAGGGAAGAGAAAACTAAGGAAATGTGGAAGGAAGTGGTGGGTAAAGGTAGCTCAAACTGAGCACTCTGCCCTCTATACTTATGGAGAGGAGGTAGAGAGGGTGAAGTGCTTCAAGTATCTTGGAGTCCACAACTCGGTTGACTTCACCTGGACCACAAACATCTCTCACCAGGTGGGGCAGGCAAAAGAATGTACTTTAAACAAAGAATGTACTTCCTAAGGACGCTCCGACAGGCCTGCCTACCCCCCGACCCCTAGTGACAAACTTTTACCGCTCCACCATTGAGAGCCTCCTGACCTACTGCTGTACAGTGTAGTTCAACAGCTGTACTGCAGAGGACAGGAAGGCCCTGCAGCGGGTGCTGAGTACGGCAGAGCGGGTAATTGGTACTACACTAAGTCTGTACATGTGTAAATATGTGGCGAGATGTATGTGTTTACATATGCAGGATATATGTATATGTGTACATATAGGTATATGCACATATACAGCTTAGTGCAATAACCTTAGCTATCTTTTGTGTGCTTTTTTTTTTATATTTGCTGCTAAACGGATTTTCATTGTTCATGCAACAGTTGACAATGATCTCCATCTTTAGTATCTCATGGAGTGGCGAAAATGTTCAAGATTTCTTTGTGAATTTGTTTTTCTACAAACATTTGCAAAACTGATGTAAGCATTTGCAAACAGTAGGGTCGCTAAAGTTCTTTTTGGTTGGCCAAGTGGGGAACGTAATGCTGGGGAGGGTTTGCTCACCATTTTGATAGGGTCGGTCCATCAATAGCGGTAAAGGGTGGTTCATTTCCATGATTTTTACCAGGAGTTGCCAAAGGATCCTAAGTTCTCCCAGACAGTGGTAAATAGTTTCTAACGCTCGTTAACATTTGCTAATGTTTTGCAAACATATGCGTCACTGCTAATTGTCGCAAAGCGTCGCTAATGACCAAGGTGTACCCTGCCTTTCATCGGAAGGAAAAGGGAATTTGGAAAGAAGGGAAGATAGCAAGTGTCCCATATATAATACTAAGGTAGGAAAAAAGATTTTCTTATTTTTTATTTAGAGTAATCGAGGCCTGATCTTTGACCCTGTAATCATCCCAGTTCAGTGGAAATCTCGGCCAGTCTCTCTCACAACAGTGAACTGTTTACTTTTCACTATGTGAACATTTTTATGGTGGTATGAAAACAGGCACTTAGGAAAATAGAGGGTGGTGAAAGCTTCAAAAGCGGCAGGTGGAGGAATGCTGAACACTTGTTTGATGTTTAAAAGCTTTAATTTGAGATCCTCCGTCAGATATGGCTACATTGGATAGTGATCTCTATTGTTCCTGCTTCATTTTGCTTCAGGCCAGAGTTGTGTAATGGCTGATTCAGTAGTTATAAACATGACTCCATTTCCTCGTGTTCCTGCTCTACTCTAGCTTGTGAAGTCACCACCAAGAGACTTGTAACTCTCAGGATGTCACTGATATCAATAATCAATACAACCTGTTGGCACCATGTTTTTACCTCCTGATCACAATTGTTTTGCCGCACGGCGGTCAGAACCGCCCTTGTGTGAGGTCTGATTTTCTGATTAGACCTCAAAGTTCCTGACATGATTTTGTGCATTGCACTCTGATTGGTTGAATGTACCAGTGAGCAGGTCTGAAGGCATTCATCATAAAATGGCTTCTGATTGCATATTAAAATATCAAGGGAAAAATGAGTCAATCATGAATCACCGAATAATATTTAATCCAAATTATAGCTGACGAAAGTTAATTGAAGTTGTGGAGGGGAGATGCTCCAGTTTGTTTAGTGTGAATGCAAGTTTGCACATAAACGTTTGGATGTGAAAAGCAAACGCACTGCTGTGCTTCACTGTACATAGTTTGACTTGTTTTAATCTTTGCACTTGGGTGAATATTAGGAATGGTGAGAAGGCGAAATACACCCCGAAGGCATTTCTTGTATTCCCCTTTTTGCCTCTGGCTCGTATCCCCTCTGTATTGGCAGAAAGTTTGACACACGTGTAGATACTTATATTGCACAACCCGGTTTTTCCCAAGGTCAGCGTGGCGTGTGAGTTCCTTTGTAAACATTTACATATTACCATTGTTGGTTCCCTTTAGCCTGAATGCGCCATTAAGATCTTCCCCTGATGTTAACCACATTTGTTGTAATTTGCACATAATGATGATTATCAGTGCAAAGCCACGCATGCTTTAATGAACTGGGTTTCGCGTCCATAATTTGCTCGTGTTATTAGGATCTGAGCCGGGCTTGTCTTTTTCCCACAGAGTTGTGATTATGAATAAGTTAAACGAACTCATCTGGAACATTTGGTGTTGATGCCAACTCCTCCTCGCTCAGCTCACACATTTATTTGCAGTAGAAATGAGAAAAACAGGAGTAAGACTGCTTTGTTGTTTAACTTCATTAGGCTTGGGTGTATATATGGCCCGCTTGTTTTTTCAGCCACTAGCAATCTTTAGTGGGGGCGGAGTCAATTTCAAATATGGCGGTTTTATCCTGTACATCAAACATCAAAATAACCTGTTGTGTACTCAAGTAGCTCTTCTTTGGGATCAGACCAGACATACCCGCCTTTGCTCCACATATGTACCAGTGACACTTTGGCACCACTTCCAGTTCACAGGTACTTGAGGCTTGGAACTGGTGTCAGGAACGCCCCATGTGAGGCCTGCTTTATTCATTTCACCTGTCAGTGCTGATAATTTTAATGTCAGGGTTAATTTGTGTATACCTCATTGCTGTTGAATTCTTGAATCTCCGAAAGTGACTCTGACTCGTTCCAGCTATAATTCAATTCACATTTTTAATGTGCTTTATAATATCATTTCTATAGCGACAGCTATCTCACTATAGAAATATTGTGTTTTGCAAAACATGGGCTTTCGACGAAAAATGCTGCTGTAGGACCTTGTCATGGACTTGTTTCCTAGGTAGTTCCCAACGTTAGGTCCATTTCCTAGGTGTGTTGTGCAGTACGTTTTTTAGGTCATCTGATTCACTTCATTATGATTTTCATACAAGAGCCTTATGATTGCCCTACATTACACCTGCAACAATTTTAGGTTGAGCGCGTATGGTGTTCAAGGTTCATCTGGCATTAATATGTCAACCATTACAAGACTATCTAGAAAGAGGTTCTGTAGCATTCGGTGCATGACCACCAGGTTCTGTAATAGCTGTTTTTTCATATGCCATCAGACTGCTGAACTCTAAAATTGCACGCTCATACTAGATAGGTTTCTATACTGGTCACCATGTTTTTTGTGCATTCTTTCTTAGCATTTAAATTTACTTTGTATCCTGTACGTACAGAGCTTGTAATGGGACATAGAAGAAAAGACTAAAATATTGGATTCTTGTGCGCACGAGAATGTATAAGCTATGTATTTAAATGGAAGTATGTGACTTAACTGATGTGTAACCTTAAAACCTGTGTTTTAACTTTAGACTCGCCTGAAAAGACGATGCAGCTTTGCTTGTCTGGCATCACCATTATCATGTGATCAGGTGACTGATCAAGGCTGGTGTATCCCCTGAGCCGAAACAGACCGCTGTAAGTGTCGTTCGGCGATAACATGACGTCTTTACAGGCTGCATTGTCTTTATAGGCGAGTCCATAGTCGGTAGTTTCTTGCTTAATTTCTGCTGCTATCCAAATGTACAGAATAAAATGGTTTAAGTACAAGATTTTTTTTTTTGAGGGGGGGAGGCAGTAATGTATAACATTTCATATGAACGTTGAACGATTTAATTTGGACAGTCTTGATCTATTTTCCTCATAACAGACATACAACACTTTATGTGAATGCAACTATGCAGCTTTCGGACCCCACCTTTAATGTATCAGTCCCTTCAGCTGAAGCCCTGCTAAATTTTTCAAGGAACGTTTGCAGGTGTGTAAATAGGCTTTCGGTATTTTTGAATTTTAAATGCCCTTTTTTTTTTTTTTTTTAATGAAATAAATAATGAAAAAAGAGGGCAAAAAATTTTTAAGTAGCAAATTAGTTGACATTTCACCTTGAATTACACCTGATTCCTTCTGTCTCGTCTTTGCTGCTGAAATGGGTCCATTGGTCTCCTGTTTTTCAAAATTTTTTAAATCAATAAAATAATAGCAAACTAAAGGTCTAGGTTTGTCCAAGATTGTGGATTTAACATTTCCTTACGCAACATTGAATAATAAGGTGTGATGTACCATTCGTAAGAGAAGATTACTATAAAGTGCAAAAAAGTGCACTTTTTAATGATGCGTTATGAGTAGTTCTTAAAACTCTTTATTAAATCATTAGGCATTGTGAACTTTTTTAAATTAACGAGTTTGCATTTTCTTTAGCATTAAGCATATTCCGATTAGCCCTAATGTAAGTTTTCTGCTCCAACGCGCTTTAGTTATCTATAGAGTACTAGCTCGTGCCTGGCCTCACAGCTTTATTTAACGCAAGAAAAAACCCAGGCAGGCATTACCACACATCAGGTAAGAAGTTCTACTTTGAGAAAAGGTTATGATCCATAATGATGAAAACATGGTATTTGGGAGGGAAAGCCACAAAGCGATATCATTTTCTAATTTCAGCACCTTTCCCATGTTAGTCCTCAGTGCTTTAATGAACTGCAGCGCAATAGCTCTGATCCCTGTTATCACAAAGACTCTCGGCAGTAATTACCATCCGCTTCCTTATTAGACACCCTCGGCCATGAGGTGCTGGCAGTGAAGGGGAGAAAGATGATTTTACTCCTCCGCTTTCACTTACATTACGCTGGCTATTACATAAAGAGGGGAGGATATGAGTGCAGCTGTCCGTTCCAAGCATCTACAGAAGGGCTTGAACGTTCTGGGGTGATTGTAGAGCTTTTTGTTTTTGAACGTTTGAGTCTAAAATATGTATTATGAAGGTGTGCTCTGGTAACAATCTTAGGGTTACAAGTTTTTTTTGTTTTGTTTTGTTTTTTTACCTCGCTTGCATCTATTTAATAACATACAAAAGGGTGTCCATGTGAATGGCATGAAGACCCCATTTTATTTGTCTTTTATTCACATTCATTTGGATAAGTTTCAAAGTAACATCACAGTGTGATTAAAAAAAAAACAAAAAAAAGCATAAGCACACTTCCTCCTGTGATGTGCAGGAAATTAAGGTGATGAAATGTCCGTGGGACAAAATTGGGAATATTCCAAATATCTCCGAGATCAAAGTCAGAGAGGAGTCAGCCTTTTCCTCATCACGGTCGCCACAGGCTTGCTCATTGGGGGTGTATTGGAAATGCTGAAATTCTTTATCGAATTGATTTTCTATGTAAAGATGCTTCAACAATGTCAAAATAGCACTATATAGCTACAGTTGAGGTGACGGTGTTCAGGTGACAGTGCTGAACAAAATATGTCTATAGTAGATGATTCATGGGAAGGGATGTTCCATCTTAAATGCTTTATAATTTTTGGAGTGTAGTTATTGTGGGTGGATAGGAAGCACCAAAATGATATCAAACACTTGAGTGCCAAAAGGGTGTTGGACTACATTACCCATCAGCCCCTTCGCTGCGCGCCTCTCTGCAGACCCACGCCTGTTACGTGTCAGTTCCCTGGTCATTCTAAAGGTTTTGTTTTTTCATGTGTATAACTGTACAAAATCTTTTTCACCTACAATTCCTGACGCACACTAACATTTCTCCTTTATTAAATCCTTTATCGAAATTTACCTGTGAACATTTTTCAGTGCTAGTAATCCTGTAAAGGGGGTTGCGTCACAAGCATGGGCAGAAAAAAGACCGCTTTAAACATGCTATAATTACGCTGAAGCTGACCTCACCGAGCTAAGATGCCCAACAAGGATCCAAAAATATCAGTGTGGTGGATTAAGAGTCTGCCTTTATTTTCCAGAACTGGAAAAAAATAAAAAGCCAACAGTACTAATGGCTCCGGATTCACCTGAGAATCCCAGCACAGTAACCAGTCACAATTTCAGCAACATGGTTAAATTGCTATTTTTAAAAGGCTTCAGGTGGGCCTTTAGGGGCCTGAGAGAAAGTGGGTAGAGGGCTGTGAGCACACTCGTTTACTCCTCCGGCTTCTCGCCTCAGCGGTGGTGCTGCTGTGGGTTTGGCCTATTAGCTGAATGCACTTTAATGAGAGGAGGATTGGAGGAGAGGCTCGACTCCTGCTCTGCTTTAATGAGCCAAGTGCGAGTCTGTAGTCCTCAGATCGCCACGGCGCTTTGTGGACGCCTAATGACACCAGCAGTCCCCGCGGAGATGGCGCCGCTGAGGCAATCGTCTTTCGCCCCGTGTGGTGAAATATCCAAGCAACACCTTTTTGTCACCCCGGGGTCGCCTCAAGACCAGCGTTCGTGATCAGCTTAGAGGGGGGAAAAAACACCTTCATGCTTTAGAAGTATGAGAGAGCCTAATGAAAGGATTTTGTGTTGTAATCCAGTATGTGCAAAGAGAACACTTCACTTAACATCACTAAATCTTGGTGAATGAGACTGCATTTATGAATACAGGATTGTCGTCAGGGAGGTGGGGGGGTTATTTCTGTGCCTGGCACCGATTCCACTCAGAGTTGTATCCGACTCTCATGAAGTATTCTGCTGTTTCACGATGAGAGCTTGGGTGGAAATGCTGATTAGGTAAGGATTAAAAAACATTACAAGGCATTTATGTAGGAAAATCAGTGATTGCTCATTGTGGAGCAAAGCAAAGAGTAGTTTTTTCTTACTCCCCTAAAATTGGAAGAGCAAGAGTACCTTGTGCTTAGAAGCCATTATATTTAACAGCCAATAACTGGGTTTCCTTCACCAGGGTTTTTTCTTTCTGGTGGAGGCAGGAGAAGGACATTGGACTTTGCAGGTGGAACTAGTGCCACAGTGTCCGTTACTGTAAAATTTATGTGCTTTCTAACCAATAAGAATTGAGCATTTAACAATGCTGTAATGTAACAAACTTCATTGGGTGTTCTGCATGCATGTTGGCGAAATATCTGATTGGTTGGCATGGAGTTGTGTGTGTCCGACCAGTAACTTGGCCATTAGTTAGCTGCAGTCTGTGCTAGCTTTTGTCATTTTATTTAGCAGCTTCCCGGTAAGCATTCAGCATTTTCTTGAAAAGAACTACTACACAGAAATGTCATGGGTAGAGTTTACAAAGTCCTGCTAATGACTTGCTGCTCGTTAGAAAGCTTTTGTTTGTCAGGGGAAAGAAACAAGCCGAAGGTACCAAAGCCCTCATAGACACGAATGAACACAGAACCCTAAGTGAATTTAAAAATGAAAGGTTCTCTTTTTAAAGGTCATGTAATAAATTACATATTACCTTTTTGTGATTGAGAAATCTCAGCCCGTGGTGCTCTTGTACTGTAGACCTCAGGCTGAGATTTCTTTATACAGCCCTCATGTTCAGTTAATAAGTAGTTTGTTATGCATTTGTTCCTTTGAGTTGTCCTTAGTTTTGTTAGAATGCATTTATGTCATGGTTATTTTTTTCTAGCGCACCAAACTGATGCCATGATCTTGTAAATACTCTATGAATTCAATAGCTTATGAAATCTGCTCTGTCACATCTCAGTCCAGAGTGGACTTGAGCCGTCTTCGCTTGGAGGCATCAGAGGCCTGGCCGCAACGGCCTCGGTTCTGTTCTATTTCGGGAAATTTTATACTGGAGGGTTTTAAACCCTCATTAGTCAAGCTTCCATGATGTTCATGCAAATTTAGCGAAGGTATATGGTAATACAAGTGCAATTTTTTCTTTCATATTAAAGAGCCTTTCATAACGAATCTGTCTAAACATCATGTTACAGCATCTGTTACTGTATACGCACTGACTTCAATGAGCTCATTCGTGTTCATCAGACACCAAATCGGGCGCTGAAATGACGACCTTTATAATGCCGGGAGACATGAGCTCCTGTCAAAGGAGTCTTAAATAAATAATCAGATGTGTATTAAATGAATGAAAGCTTTTATGCGGTAATAAATGCAGCTCACAGCTCAAAAGTCGGGATAATTGCTTTGGACGTCAATGCAGATTCAGGCTCAGTCAACAACGCAACATCATCGAGCGCCTGTAGTCCTATTCAAAGATCCTGACGTGCAGCCAGACCAACTAAAACAAGATTATTCACACTGGGCAAGCACACACACTCAGCTGTATATGTGTATACACAGAACTGGAGCCTTGTACATGTCAGATAAAAGTAAAATCAGCATTTAGTGCAAAAATGTACTTGTGTACTATCAAACCACTCAGATCAACCATGTACTGTAAACAGCCTCTTTCTTATTGTCTCTCTCCCTCTGTCTCCTATCTCTGTCTGCCACTGTTTCTCTCTCTGTCTCACTGTTGCTTGCTTGTTTTCTCTGACAGTTCCACATTTTGTGGTCGGCTGTCCTGCCAAAATAAATTTGACCTGCCAAGGAAATAGATTCTCTCTCTCTCTCTCTCTCCCCCCCCCCTTGCTCACTTAGGCATTGAGTCATTGTGGTTCTAGAATAGGAAAGGGTTCTCACTCTTGCCTAAAGCAGTTACTGGCCACTCGTGTGACTATAATGGTGAGTGTGGTGTAAGCAGGGGAGTATTCGCGTCGTGTGTGTGTGTGTGTGTGTGTGTGTGTGTGAGAGAACGAGTCTGTGTAAAGGGTGTCCGCACTCTCCAAAGAGCTGAAATAATGCTTCATGGCTTTCTTTAGAGTTTGTTGATCAAAGTAGGCTGGGAGTAAGAAATAAGGCAAGTTAAAATACAATTTACATATAACAACCCACATTTCCTCTTAAAATATAACAAAAAAATATGGCACCCTTTCCTGTAGTGGAAAACATTACAGCTAGTTTATGGTTTGTCAGATTGCTGTGCAGTGCTTTTTAAAATAACACTTCAGCTATTTTCAGAGTGGCTCTTGGTCTGTTAACACCTTCAGACCGAACAGGATGTACTGTTCAGCAATGCTGTGAGGTGACCGGCGTTACAGTGAAGTAGAGAAGGAAACTTGCTCACAACGGCAGTTGGTCAGTGTTGGGATTTGATCTTATAACCAAATGAGTGTTGACCTGTCAGTGTAGATAATATTGATTCATACATCTTCCTTCAGGAATCATAAACATGCCAATTAAGCAGAGTCCTATTAAAGCCATAACTGATGGCTAAAGCCATTCCGAGGTCAAGGTTGGGGGGGGGGGGCAGACTTTCGAGAGCTGCGAAAGAAATCCTGTAGAATGGCAGCTGTCTAGAACGTGGATTGAGTTTGTTTGTGTCCGGATGTTGTGCATTTTGTTTCAAATAGATAAAAGTTTTAGTTTGCACACCTGTGAAATGAGTCATAGTGCACTAATAGATAATTCAGGTAGTGAGTGACATGCTTAATAAGGTTTGAAGAAGAAAAAAAAACTCGCGCCCAAAACCGTGAGCGCTTGCTGAGTGAGCTGTAAGTCTCAGGTGTGGACCATCTTTCATCCCCTGCTTTCCCTCCTTCGTCTTTTCCTATCACTGACTTCATCTTAGTCGAGTGTGCCGCCCCCGGGGCGAGGCTTAACTCCGTCTCTGACAGACGAAAGGCCTCTTCCTCCCCCCTCTGGGCCTTTTCCACCTCATCACACACCTCCTACAACGGGCCAAATTAGGGCCAGTTTAGCAGATCTTACAACGCCACTAAACGCCGCCCCAGATCACAAACTGACTGCCGGACCTGATCGTCTCACACACACCTAGTGCTTATCTTTGCCTTTGGCCAAAACCTGCTCCTTCGCTCCCTTTCAATCACTCTGTAGTGCCCGGAGAGAAAATTTAACAGCGTTATTTAGGGCTGTCCCGGAGATAGTATCAGTGCTGGGAGTTTCCCCTGTCAGGAACTACAGCTTGTGGCTTTAATGAGAAGTGCCTGCTAGGTCAGAGGATGTCTTTAATTGCCCCATTGGCTTTTTTATCTGCAGTTCATGAGCGATTTGGATTCGTTTGAGGTGGATTCATCTCCCACCCATGCCGTATTTAGCATCTTTAAACTTTAGCCAAAAAGGCGTCTCAAAACCGGGAGCCCAAATGGTTTTAAAATGTGCCAAATATGTGTGACAGGAGCTTTATTAGACCAGTCGTCTCACCCTGCCGAGCTGCAGGTGGGTGTGGAGGCTCATTTCGTCCACCATAAAGACTTTATTACGCTGTTTAATTGCCAGCCGATGGCACCGATCGACCTTTCTGGCTGAAATGTCAAGCCCCTTCGGTGGGGTGAGATCCATCATTTGTCTTCTCAACTTTTTTTTTTTTGGTAACCTCAGAGCACTCTTGATTTCTGAACATGCTTTATGGAGCATGTCTAATAAAACAGCTAGGTTTGTTTAACCTGCACTGAGGCCAAGAAAATAGCCGTCGGAACACAATTTTTTATTTTTGAGAGGCTGATTAAAAAGTGTGAAACCACGGAAAGATGGTTTGGCATGTGACCAAGCTTTGACAACACACGCAAAACATGCACTTTGAATACTTGCGTAATCCCTGTACTTGTGTTTTGATTCACGAGTTTGGCCTCGGATGCACTAAGTCATTTTCGTATTGTTCTTACAGAATTTGTTTTCTAGAAAAAATTTACACTGCTATATAAAATTATCCTTAAAGAAAAAGTAACACGTTGCACAAAATTGTTTAACCGGGCAAGACCCCCCCCTCCCCCCCAGTAATTTATTGCCCCCATGCTGCCCCCGCTTAAATGTATTTTCTTATGTTGATGTCTGGTGAAATTCACCTGTTACCTGTAGCATGTTACTTGCATCCAGGGCATAACGCGTCACGGCACTTTCACCTGTTTTTCATGTAATCACCTTACATAATTGTGTGCGAGCGTTATTACACTTTCTGAGAGTTAGATGAAGATCTTAAACCATCACTTTTGTAGGCTTGACCTCGAGGAGGATCTCCCTGTGTCAGTGTAAAAGAAAAAAAAATGTGGAAATAACCCAGATTTATAGCTCATGTTTGAGTGAAGTTTTGCCATGGTAAGAAAAGGAATTATTTCCTTCCGCCCGAGGAGACGTTTGAACATCTTTTGAAGTCGACTTTCAGCATGCTTAAATTGCCTTATTGCATAAAAAGGCCAGATGTGTTTCGGATAGCAGACACGAATTGTCTTTTCACACTAAACTTTTACAAGCGCCTAGCAGCACTGTACATGCTCTTCTGCTTTTTGGGGTTTGTTTTAGTCCCCCCCACCCCACCCCGCCCGATAGCCTTTCAGCTTAGAAACACAGCACTGAAGCAATGAGAAGAAATCACACAGCTTCTGTAGCTTCGCCAAACCAATATTTTATGAGTCACAAGATTTGAGTTTTGGACTACTTTCCAAATGCATGTTTTCCCTGAATAACAAGTAGTCAACAGTTTTACACACAAAACATTCCCGTTAATCCGCTGCACAACCTGGGCTACTTTTATAAATGGAAAAGGCTTTTAGCGCACGACGTAAACAAACACTCTAATACTAGGTAATAGTTCGCCATGGGTGATGTTCAGGGAGCAGCAGTGGCCAGTCTCGGTGGCTTCATTATCACTCTAATTTGTATTAGTGAGGCTGATCCTCTCAGGAATAATTATGTATCCAGTGTGTGCTCTCGTAATGAGGTTAAACTTAGTTCTTCACTAAGAACAAGAGCCCAACTGAAGTTGTGAAGAAGCAGGAGAGCAGAATTGGTTGCTGTGCTCTGGGGTTTGTTCTCCATCCTTTTTTTAATTGATGATTGCTGTCTGTAGCTTGTCCTGGCAAGCGCACCTGGTCTCACTTTAAACACTGTGATTTGCAACAATAAGGAAGAGATTAAGAATATTTATCCATTAATCAGTGCATGGAATTGTTAATTAGGTCATATTAAAGTAGCGCAATGCTTTTATAAGCAGCACATTTGTTAAGCATCTGATAGGAAATGCATTTGGGCTTATACTATCAATAATACTTCTGTTTCTGTATCATGTACACAAAGCTTTATTTAGTCAAGAAGCGAAATAGGTACAACTTTTACGCTGTTTAAAAACCACCTCATTGTTTCATCATAACCAACACTCGGTGTGCAGGAACAGAACACATGGCCATAATTGGCTGAAAATTCAGAATTGGAAACACTACTGTTTTGTAATTGCTTAGCCTTGTAGCAGTGGCACTACTGAGCGATGCCTCACAGGCATGGATGACTTGAATGGTTGTCCTGTGCCCATGTCCCTCCAGGAAACCCAATGAGGCTGCTGCATCACCAATTTAAAAAAATAATGCTAATAAAAAAAATAATAAATTATTAACAATGCTGATACCCAAAAAAATGGAGGTTCATTCATTTCTGCTCAGACTCATGCTGAGCAAAAAAAACGGTAGGCACACAAACTTTCATGGAGTGAAACACCAGGAATTAGTGGACCATGAACTCGTTAAACGAAGAATTAGTTAATTAACTAACAAGACAGGTGATACAAATGAAGGCAGAAATCAGTGAGTAAAACGTGTTAACCTTTCCTTCTTTCGCTTCAGTCCGTAGTCAGAAAACGCAACGGAGGCTCATTTTAGAGAACGATTGTAAGGTACTTTTAGCAGAGTTTTCAATGTAGACGACCGTAGTCTGTGAGGCTGGTAAATGCTTGTCAACGTGTAGACAGAATTCTTTTGCTCCACTTGCTCAGAGACTTGTTTCTTCCTTCGCTACCCTCCAATTCACGTCTAGTGGCCTCCCAGCTGTCGTGAATCTGTTTGTTCTTGTGCCTGGGTGGAGAAACAGCCTACAGATGTTTATAGCTTCTGACAAACTTGAATATCTTCAAAAGGTTTCACTAGAATCAGAGCTCTCTGACTAGTACAGTCATAGTTATAAAGAGCTAGTTAAAATGTCGTCTTTGTGACGATCTTGAACTGTGTGCTACAGCTCCCTCGTGATCGCAAGTCGACAAGCTTTCCAGAAACATACAGAAGTCCAGATGAAAGGATTAAAATATGGATAGAAGGCACCGTGTGTATCTGTTTCCGTCTTTAATGTTAAGCATAAATGAGCCTTAAGGGGAATATAATGCTGTCGTTTGCAGTATGGAGCCACTGAAATTTAAGGTGGTGAGCTTTGCTCCACTACCATTAACTGAGCCAGATCTAACAACGTTACTTTCATCTAACCGCACACCCCAATCTGTTCTGTTCCTATCGGAAACCATGACGTCATTCTTAACATGGCGTAAGCAAGTGGGAGCTCTGTGTAGTTTGGATATGGAAAGGCTATGATTATACGTTTGTCACTTCAGGCATGTGCCTTATACATGAATTTTACTTGGTTAAAAAAAAATTGCGTCCTGAATGTAGATATCAGTAGTCGAACACCAGATCCTGCTTCAAAACGCAGCCGACATCCAAGAACACACCAGCCTGACAGAAGCATAGAAGCTTCATATCTCATCAGCAATCTCCACTTATCTCTCACCAAGCTAACAGGTTAAGTCTCCACAGAGCTACTAACATTAACAGTTATGGTGCTTTATCATATTTATCAGAAGTCTGACGAGGATCTGATTCAAAAGTTGTACTTGCAAAGACTCTTTGCAACTGCAGTGAATAACTGTCTCGAAGTCTTGTGTGTGCAGTAGATATAAATTGACCATGAACAAAAGCATATTACAGGTATAAGGAGCTTTAAATATGGTGAACGGCCTCCAGTGAACCGAGAAACTGGACCCAAAGAAAAGCTTGCTTCTCCTGTCCAACTCTTCCTCTCATTAAATGCTCTCTTGTTTTCTTTCCTCTTTGTGGTTCAGAAAGATCACCAACTTATCAGCATTGGGGAGGGGATTTATTAGTACCAAAAAAAAGATAATTGCTACCCATAGGGCCATGGGAGCCTGATTTACAGCCCCTACTATTTAGGATTCCTTCAAGCAGGCGGTCCAATGCTCTTTATCTCCCCCATGGTGGTGGTGCTGAGAGGCGCGGGGTCAAGGCCGGACTTTGAAGGGTGAGTGCCGCCCTGGCTGACTGGCTCGTTCACTCACTCACTCGCGGCACACTTTGGCATTGACTGATGCAGGAGGAGGAAGCAGTATGTTGAACATCTGTTAGGGAGCTGACAGGCACCTGCTGAGAAACAGACAACGTTCCAAAAATTCCAGTCTTCCTTGAGCCTTTGTTTTGGAAAGCACGCTGAGCTCAGGATGACTCATTTATTTCTTCCTGAGGAGAGGCTCATCAGCCGAGCTTATCAAAATGTGATTTAAGGGCAGGGAACAGCGAGAAGAGGCATTTCGTGTGGGTTTTTTTTTTTTAGAACCTATAAAACCACATGCATCGAAGGTCATGTATCAAAGAAAAGCACATTTCTAAAGAGGTTCCAGAAACTTTTGAAGAAAGGACGACATCCAGAACTGTTCTGAGTGTGTTGAGAATGAGTGTTTCTGCTGTAATTCATCCAACAGAAGTATAATATTTTCACGTGTGTAATGGCAGTAACATTTATGGTAGCACTATGACTAGCAATTATGGCACCCTATAGGTACAGTACAGTAGGGTCATTTAAATGATTATCGTTAACACAGGAATGCTACGATCTAATTGGTTCCGTATTTCAGGATAATAGATATCCACCTTGCAAACTCGGGATGATGCTTGAAAAAAAAATGACAAAGACTTGCCACTTTAGGATTCAAAGGATGCTGTAATGGAGCATGCATAGCCAGTGTCAATTTAAATATGTAGAAACAAACCACAAAAATCTCATTTTGTTTGTTTTTATGATACTGTGTAGTATATGCTAGAAACAATTTCGCCTTCGGCTGAGAATATCTGAGAAGTAAACTCCTTGGGGACTTGCAACAAATAAAGGTTCTTGCTTGGACGTGGACACACAGAGGCTGGAAAAGATCTTTGCCGAATGCAGGCTTGTCAAAATGACTGACCTTCAGTCCAGTAAGCATATGTCCAGCTTTCTTTTAAAAGAAAGTACCATCACCCATGCTAATAATTTATTATGCGTTTGCTTTAACGTAGTCACCTGTTAACCATATGACAATATAAATGGTATCAGTAATATCTGACCTTTCCCCCTTCAACTCCTTTCAGGCTGATGTTACAGCTTAACTATGGTCAGAGGTACAGGAGAATGTCCTTCACTGCTGCTGATCTCGAAGTTCTTTAATCAGCTATTGGATATACTCGTCTCCACGTGGGATCACGAATGGTTCAATTCAATTCAATTCAACTATATTTGTATAGCGCTTTTTACAATTGACATTGTCACAAAGCAGCTTTACATAGTAAAATTAAATTAATTTTAATTTAATGTATGCATTTAATGTACAGCAGTAATGGCTGTGTCTTAGTAATTCAGGGGTGATGGAAGCCCAGCATGTAGCCTCGCAGTCCGTGTATGCTGGGAGTATACTCTTTAGCTTGTAAGGTCGTTGCCTTTCGATGGATGAGCTCGATCACATCCCACCCCCTTCCAGTTGATCTGAGGGTGAATCTGTTCCATACAGCATAGTGGTAAGGTTAGCCAGTTGTAAAAACACCACCTCTGGTTAGGAGAGATGACCATGGAACGTTAGAGAGAATTCATGTAACCGTGACTCACGAGACAGCCAACCTTAAATCTGTTAGAAGCTTCTGAAGGGAATATCGGCATTTACTAGTAGCATTTTTAGTGTCATGTGGTCACCGCAAGGCTGGCAACATCGAAACTAGCATGCTGCCGTACGACACAGTTTGTCAAAATAGTATTTGGTATATGGAAAGGCATGCTAGTTGTTAAAGACGTGTACAGTCTCAAATGCAGCGCTTTGTGTTAAATGTCTCAAGATTTGTGTTCATGAATAGAAGGGAAGGTATCCAGATGTTGAAACACTGCCCTTGGCCGTTATCCAGAGTTCATAGAACATGGTTACATGAATAACCTAACCTTTTTTTTTCGTTTCTCCAGAAAAACTCCCCCATAAACTAAAACATTCCTGATTCCTCATTAAGTTTTGTATCAACAGCTGCTTTAACTGTAAAATAAATGTGTTAACCCCCTCTTCAGTCCAAGTGACCAATCAAACTGGCTGATGACTATTACTTAAGAACGTTAAATCTGAAGTGTGGTCAGATTCCACTGTTAAATGTTACGTAATCTGGGAATCTGTTTGATAATCCCTTACCAAATGCCCTGGATTCCCAAAACTGTTCCTGCGACCTCTAAAAGCTTTCTGCAGTTGAAACTCACCTCGTTCCTGTATGAGATGAATTATCCAGTATCATTCACAACTGTTTGTATAGCTGAGGAACATAACGCCTTGAATTGACAAAGTGGCCTGTAAGCCTTTTCCATTTGTGGACACAGCTGTGCTCTTCTTCCTCCAACCTTTTCCCTCTCCCATGTTATGGATGCTATTACCTGGGCACAGGTGACACATCTCCAGGGCTGACTACGTGCTCCGGCACAGCTGGCGGCCAAACAGGATATGAAGAGCAGAGATTCTGTCTGTCCGCGCTGATCCCTGAGCTTCGGCCGTGAGGTCAGCGGTTCAAATCCCAGGTGTTATGCCCTGCAGCAGGGCACGTCCTGTCTAAACAGTGTAAATGGTTACCAGGAATGTCAAAATGAACCCACAGATCAAAGGGCCCCGTCAAGCAACAGATTCATGACATACAGTATGTGAGAGATCGACATGGAGCTCAGGAGTGTACTGAGAAAATGCTTGCATTTTTAACGCTAGAATAAGCATTAAATTGAACACACATTCAACACTGAAGCTTTTATTATGGAAAGGTAGAGAAGAAAGATTACAAAACCAGTTATTCCACTGTGGATATTAGGACTGGTGCACAAAATATTACATGTATAATACACTCACGGCAGGCTGAGATCAATGGACTAGCAGTGCAAGGTCCTCTTTTCGTGGAACAACTGCAAACAAGTACTAAATTTTTAGCATCCACATGTTTTTATTTGCTGTTAACAGGTTGTTTAAATGGAGTAACACTACTACTAGATGGTGGAGACGTAATTTTTTTTTCCATTGCGTCCATCTGAGATTTTGTTGTTGTCGACGTGTATGTGTGTTGTGGAATGTATGTAAGATTTGTACAGTGAAATGTTTGGATATTGGAATTGAGCCAAGCAGGGTCAAGGTCACAGCAAGGTCAAATGTACTCCATGTTTAAGAACTTTCGTGGCTCAGGATTTCCCATTGGTCCACTCATCTGTTCATCAGTTGGAAACTCCTGCTGGTTCAACATCTCAATTAGTGGTTGACTAGAGGATTGAATCTTCCTGTATCCCCATGGTGTGCTGATTTTGCATTGATCCACATGTGATTTAGAAGAGATCTACTTTTGTAATGCGATGGCTCAATGTGAAGAGGTTCTGGGTCTGATTTCTTAAGATACCTTATACGCACCGTTCATTCAAGTTTGCTGACATCCCCTTTTATTTCCATAAAATGCCTTTTTAACAAAGAATAACCAAGTAGATTAGGCACACATTGTCCGGTCAAAATTTCAATTACACAAAGGGAAAAGGACAACCGTAAGTTTTATTTGGTTTGAGTGCATGTTTTTTCATGCCATTCTTGCATATTACAAACATGACTTCATAACAGAGCACAGGTATGTGGCCTATCTGTTTTTTAAGAGCATGAATCCATGTAATAGTTTTATACTTTCTCAACTCGCTCATAAACCATAATGGTTTCATAGTCCAGTAGGAAGCATTACTGAGTGGTTTTAGGGTTTTTACTTCTCCCATTCAGAATCATGTCCATCCATCACTGGTTACACTCTAACATGAAGGGTTTCTCAAGGGTTCTTTAAGGGTTCAGAGGATAATTAAGGGACAGTGATGGGGAATCACTCTGGCAGTGAGTCACAATATCAGGAGACGGAATGAAAAGAGAAATAATTCTGAGCCTTCTTAAAAATCTGTCTTGAAAAATGGCTATTCAGATTCACTGTTCTCCAATTAGAGAAGAACGAAAGCCATTTGCCATGTTTACACCGGTATGGAGAAACACAGAAGGGAATTTTAAACTGCATCTCCTCCTGATTCAATTTCCATTTCTTTCATTCCCCCTTTCTTCTCCGCCTGAAAGATGTCACTTCGTCTGAACATTTTGCTCCTCCCGCGTATCGCCGCCTCTTTAGAATAATCTCTTTGCCGGCACAGAAATCTCACCGGCGGATAATCAGAGATAAATATGCTTAATTGAGGCCAAGTGAACTCTCCCTATCTCCACCACGGACGAGCAATCTGAAGGAAACGTGATAATTAGAATGGCTTCCCTCAGAATGCTGAGAGAGGCACATACACACTTTGCAGCATTTTCCCCATTTTGTGGCTTCAGAAGATAGGAGTATTCAACGAGCTGTTTATGAGCTTTGCTTAATATGATAACTATTTTGCTGCTGCATACAAGACATGAAGTTTATACAGATTACCTTTGCCGATGAAAGAACAAGTGCATTTCAGTCTAATATCCAGTGTCTGTTCTAGTTGATTTTTGTAATGACTGGACCACATCTCTTCGTATAGTAAGTGCTTGGTGTGTATTTCATAACAAACTTGGCAATCAGGGTGTGGGAGGAAATGGTGCACTATGAGCCTGAGGAGATATAGCAGGTCCAGGTCAGGAGGAGGTGAAAATTAGTGTTCCTCTCCCTTTTCAGAGGGGTCTGAAAGGCTAGCATGCATGGTCATCCCAATCACTGATGAGACTGGACTGCCAGCACCCGAGGGAAGCGAATGTCTAATTACCTATTGTGCCTGACAGAAGCTCCTTAATTACCAACTTCATTAGCTCGCCGCTCTTTGTTTTTCTTCCAAGGGGGCTGGAGGGATGGGGTGAGGGAGGAGGAGGGTGAGGAAAAGGGAAAGAGGTGGTGTTTTAGCACCTTTTTCTCCCCCTTTTGAGCAGCGTTCTCTCTCTCTCTCTCTCTCTCTGGAAATGTTAAAACCTCAGTCAGGGATCTAATTAGATTCATAGTGAGAACGAGACACCTTCTAACTAGCCTCTGGAGTCCCCTAAAAGGACAGCAAGTGACTGGACAGTCAAAAAAATAGGAGCTACACACCTCCCTTTTCCCTTTAAAAAATTTTTTATGCTCACACACACACACACGCACACGCACACACACACACACGCACCCTTGTGTGAATTGGCCTGATTTGCTCTCTCCTCAATTTGAGACAAAACAACCAGCACTATTAAGATTCAGCAAGCTTCTGCTCACTCTTCTAAAGTTTCTTTCTGAATTCTTGGCAGCAGAATATTCTGTATGCTCTTGAAGCCCCCGTTAAAACCTGAAAAACATTTTTTAATACGCCCTGAACGTCTACGATTTCTTTGCAGTCCAATGTAAAACGGGTTCAAACTGACACCCAAAAAAAATTTGATGCGAATTTTGAGGCTTTACTTTATAAACACTGCTCCGTTTCAGTGATGATTGGATTTAACTGGAATAAAAAGCAATAATAGAAATCGGTACCGCGAAAATAAACTCTATTTGTATTACAGAGCCGCTGAGGGTTATTTTTTAATAAGGCGTGACTAGGAATTAATATATCGAAGCCTCAATTTAATATTCCAAGGCCACAAACTAAGTATCTAATGGTCATGACTTATGTTGTGGCCATGAATTGTGTAACAGAACTCCCGAACTTAATATGCTGTGGAACCTCATACTTAACACGTAGCCTCCATTTTGGGTTTTTTTGGCCGGCGTGAACGGTAAAGTTGATTTGGTGTGAAAACTCACTTAAGGTGACCGGATCATGGTATCCACCTCGTAATACTGGCGATGCATCGCTTCAAGAGTAAAATGACATCAATCTATGATGAGTTTCCTATCGTCTGACTCAACTGTTGTGTGTCTGATTTATTGTAAAATATTTGCCACGTATTTTTAAATCTCAAGGGCATTATGTATTCAGCCATGGCTACACCTTATTAAAATACAACCACCACATCACTTTAGCAGCTCTAAAATACCGCACGTCCCCGACAGTGTACTCTTGGAGCTTTGACTTGTAATTGGCTTGTACTGCTTTCCTATTATTGGCTAACAGATTCTTGGTGGTAACTGACTCGACTGATGCATGCCTTTAATTTCATGAGCGTGCAAGATATCGGTGGTTTTCTCCACACTTTGTACAGGAAATAAATCTTCTCGTCGAAACCTGCGTGCTATTAAACTGAGGTCACTAAGTTGAAACTTGTATGGCGATGTGTAGTTTCCTTTGGCTTGTCTTTGGTTTCAGTCGAGTGTTTTGGAGACACTTTACAGTAAATGGTTCAGGGTTTTATTAAATATTGTCGTACTCCCCTCAGAGTGATGGACCACCAAAATATCAGTATTTTTGTCAGCTTTATTTGTATAAATGCACTGGTTCCTTCTCCAAGCAGGTTGAACTGCCAGACCATCTAGCTTAGATAATAAATCAGTAATGTTGGGTTGCAGGTTTTATAAATGATGGCTTTACTGGATTTCACAAAATCAAGGGTGCTGGTATGCAATCTGATAGAGATCTATGAGGAAATTATGAAAAATGTTTAGACATTGCAAAAGACGGCGATTTTCATTTCACATGTCGATTGTGCAGCACTTTAGTTCTGTTCTGCCGCTTTGTATTGTGATGTAGATTTTCTTGCGTTTTGTAAGTATAACTGTTGACCTCTTAATTTGTATACACTTCTCTCATTCTTACATCTTTGTTAGCGTGTTGTATGGATGACGTATCTAACCCAAAGTTCTTTCTTTTCTTTAACAGCACCTCCTAAATGTAGTATTCCTCATATACCACAGCAAGTTGTCAACTGCTTTTTTTTTTTTTTTAAAAGAAGCACACTTTATCCATTTAGTCGTTTAATCTGGAACCTTTTTGAAACAAGTTGATCACTTCTTACACTACCAGCAATAAACACTCCATGACTTTTTTCATGATATGCAACTTATTTTGGTTAACATTAGAAGCCTCGAAGCACCTCCGGTCCTGTAGTCTTTTCCACTAATGGAAAACTTAGAGCTCTGATTGTTACAAAACACTGACACTGGAGACTCCTTCCGTAAACGGTCAATCATCTCCATACGAGAACTTAAGCTGTTACTATAGAAAGAAACCATGTTAGAACCTGTCCATTAATACAAACTACTGCCAGAGTTTTTTCTGCTATAGATAATGTCTTCTGACCAATCAGAATCAAGCATTCTGTAGTTCAGTGATCTAAAAGGATGGATCTTATTTCATCAAGATATATTAAAGATGTTCAGTGATTATAAAGACTGATTTTCTGTAAAACTGAATTCTTGGTCCTGATGGGTCTCAGCGTAAGCCTGTGCCTGCACCAAGTCCTTGCAAGTAGTACTGAATTCTTGCTATAATGTTTCCCCAAGAGGTACAAAAACCTTCAGGTTTCTAAATGTTTTTCAAACATGAACAGTTTGTTTAGCATTTGGTTCATCCACGTTAGATTCAGTGACTTCCATTATATAAGTATTTTTGGTATAGTCCTTGTACTGGATCAGTAATGTTTAACGTGCAGTCATGATTTAGTTACATGCTGGTATTGATATTGCTTGATCTCACTGACATGGCCACAACTTTTAAAGACGGTGTCATTTCTATGCTTGAATCTAACTGAACCCCCTGATGGCACTGGCAGAGTATTCAAAGGCTAGAACTTCCAAAGTTGTAATTTTATATGAATGATTTGTAAGATGTATTTGATGCTTTTTGCCTGATGGTTGTAGGTAAAAATTATTCCAAATTAAAAGTCTAGAAGAATTTTTTTTTAATTGAGTACCAATAAAACAATGGCAGTGTCTACTGTCTTGGCAGATTTTAATTCAAGATCTTTTCACAATTTTTGGACATCCTCATCAAAGAAAGGTGCAATCCTCTCACTTTTTTTTTTTTAAGTTTTCTCAAGAGTCACAGTTTCCATTAGCTGTCCAGTTCTTGCAATGATCAGTCTTTGTTTTATGTAATGACACTCCTGTAAATCATCCTCTGTATAGTGGGTGAATTTTCTCTTGGTGTGTATACATGTTCCTGTATATTTTTTTTTTAAGGGTAACCTGATGAAAGCACATGATGAAACAAATTAAAAGCTGAAAGGTCTCGTGGTAGCATTGCTTAACCTGGTTTTTGGCAATACTACTTGTAAATGGAGACACTTCTGATAAATGCTGACGGTTTACATAGTTTTGCTTTAGCCTCGTATTGAATTATCAGATGTAACATTCAGTGGAGAGTTAAATGGAGCATCAGAGGCATCATAGGATAGAATAACAAATAGATGTTTATGGATCACATGGATAAAGAGATTTACGTTCCTGATGTTCCTGAGTCTTCCCAGGTTTCCAGAGCCAGTTATTGTCCAGGATCAGTGGTTTTCAGTTCCACCCTCAGGAACCCACTGACCTGTGAATTTAGAACCTTCCCTTATATGTACATGATCCGAATCGTCTCAAGATCTGGAAAATTGAAAGTTTTAAAAATGGAAAATATTTCATATACAGTATGTAGCCTGTAAAAGGTCGAAATGTTTGTTTACTGAAGCTTTTAAACTGAAATAAGCAAGTTTGTCTATCTGCATTGTGCCTGTGAGCCAGCTTCCTCTTCTGCTCCTTTAATTTAATTATTGGTTATTTAAAGGGGAAAATCCCTCTGAGACGAACTCCTTATTTTCAGGGAACCCCGGTAGACTCTTAAAAACATCTGTACAGTCACTGAAAAGCACCGAGGAAACGCGCGCTCGCAGTGCAGCTCCGGAGTAAACAAACTTTAAGCACGAATTAACAGAATGTAAATATAAAAAACCTCGCAAAAGACAAATTATGGGAAGAGAAAATTAAATAAAATTGGTATTTATTCCTGTGCTTTGAGTGTAAGGAACAGTGTTCCAGTTTTTCCGTGTTACGGCAAAGGATTTATTTATTTATTTATTTTGGATTGACGAAACAATTTTACTGACCAGTTTACTACACGACCTTCTGTTTACTTGCAAATTACGTTTGCTGTATACAAACTTTACACTTTACTCCAATATTAGGTCACTTGTGACCTTTATCTTTTTAGATTAATTTTTATATTATTATTATTATTATTATTATTATTATTATTATTATTATTTCTTAATATGCAAACCACACAAACATTTCGTTTTGATGACGCAAGGGAATCAGTTTTAAACAATAGACAAATTTGATAATGGCAAAAGGGACATTTCTTAAATCTAGGTTATGCTGTACAACACCCAGCTTCGTGAAATCCGATGTCCAGCTCACCTTTAATATGATAAGATCTTATTATAATACCGTTATAGCGTCATTTTCTGTGGGACGCGAGACTGCTTAATTTCCCAAAGAGGGTATACTGAATGTGATGATCACAAGTACAAGTTTACTGTATTTGCTGCGAATATTAAAACAAACATATGAAGCGAAAAAAGAGAGAGAGACAGCCAATGTGTACAGTTAATTCAACAACCTTTTACATGAACCTCTTGGGGGGAAAAGAAGTTGGTATGAGTAAACATGTACACACAGATTCTTCATAAATAGTCTTGTAAACACAGTTAAATACTTCTGGGTTTGCTTCGACTTTCTAAATCGCAGAAAATACCAATGAACTGAAGTCAAAAGTGCGATGCATTTCCTATAAAGGTCTGATTTATGGGATGCACAAACTCAATTTGTCAAAATACCACACTCATTTTCGAGCGCCGAGTTTTAATGCCAGCATGTTTTTAATCTCCACATTTACAAGTATGTAATATTTACGGGTGCTGTTAGTCAGAGGTTGGCTTTATCCTGCGCACTGAGTGCGTCCTGGTAAAAGTGCCATTCAGCCGGATGAGCGGATGTAATTAAACCTAGTAATTGCCGATTAGCGGTTTTGGGTCACTGGGGTTATTTGATATGAGTCTGTTTTTCAAAGATGGCCAATTATGGCGCATCACTCGCGCAAGGAAGGGTGCAAAGTTTACCTCTCTCTCTCTCTCTCTCTCTATGTGTGTGTGTGTGTGTACTGTGTTGTGCTTGTGTTTTATGAAACTAGACTGGAATGAACCTTAATGATTGATCGCTGGTTTACTCCATAAGCGTGGCGATGCAGTTAATGTGTTCCCCCCTCCGATGTGTTAACGTACTGTGGGGTTAGGTAAGCGGGTCACCGGCCCAGCAGGCTTGTTGGTAAAAGGAAATTCGTGGCAGGATGTTCATGGCGCTTTCGGTCGCGCTCATAATCCAGCTTTCACTATTTCTGCTATGCGGATGAACAGATCAGTTTCGAATAATAGACTCATCATTGGGGACGTAGGGATAATTATGACCCAGTTGATTTTATAAATTGAGAACATATGACTCGATCAGATGATTAAATTAGAATTCGTTAATAGGAGTGAGTGATTAGATAATGAATTTATTTGAAGTAATCGTATAATTTATATCTGATTAATGAATCAATGGGTACAGTTGTGACATAACTGCTGCGCGTGAGTCCTAACGTCGTTAATTCAGAACTGATACCACAATTCTCTACTTGTATTTATTATAAGTATGTCTTAATTCTTCATTCATACCATAAGAACTAACAGACAATTTTTACTTAAATATTTCGAGTTTTGTCGTGTGATTCGTACAACACACCTTCCATCATTTTTGTTGATTTACCAAACTTTTGTCTTGTGATTTATTAAAGGCATTTTCTGTCCCTATATACAATACGTATACATAATTCCCATTTAAACAAATTAGCCTCTCCGTCGTTAAATGTAAAAACTCGATGCACTGAAACTCGAATGAATGAATCTCTATGCTGCGCCAAATTTGTTTGCAGCGGATCAAGGCACTTTGTCTTTATCTCAGTGCCAACTTGAAAAGATATAATTATCTAGTTTGAACAGGACGGCTATGAAATCCTTCTCTGGTTCTTTTTTTTTTGGCGGGGGGAGCTCGAGTGGACTGAGCTCCTCCAGATAGGAGTAATGAAGTTGTGCAGTCCAGAGATACAAAAGGGCATTAACCTCATTAGCATGAAACCTTTTCTTGCAGCCATTGTGGGACCCCCTTTCAGCCTCCTAATCCCTCTATTTCAAAGCTGGGTTTGTAATAAAGCTTTTAAGGGAGTTGGGATTGTTGGGGGGGGGGGGGTGTCCAAAGCTTCTCTGAAGATTTTTTTTTTTATTGCCGTTATAGTTATATATTTTCTTCCATAGACTACAGCCAAAAGTTTTTGCCAAGTTCCCGAAATTAAAAAAATTGCTCTGTATACATTAGTACCAGTGTTCCAACAAGAAATTGTTAGACCTGAATGCATGCAAATAAATAAGGCATTGCTCCGAAAATGGCACAAATTTAAAACAAAGCTTGCATTTTAAAAGCGCATTGCAGCTTTCTCCTTATCGCCTTGTGCGGGGCAGTCAGATTGTACTAAATTATGTCCAACCAGGCCCCCTTTGGATCCACGGATTAACAGATTAAAGTGGACCACTGGGCAACGCATCCCTCCTCCCTTTCCCTTCATATTACTCGTATGATAATTGCCTAAACTGATTTGCACTTTCACAAAGGCTTGTAAGGACTCTTTGTGGCCTGAACGGACCAGACGCTGCTTTTTCTGTCTGTGAAAATAAAACTGATTTAATGCCGACAATCAGGCCGCGAGAAAAATGATGGAAAGAAGGGGGAAACACTTCGTCCGGTAAAGTAGCTAAGTGGAAACAGCATCCATTTTGTGCTTGTTTTTGTTTTCCGACTTTACCAGATAAGAAGTGTTTTAATAACATTTTACACCCCTCATATAGTTGTTTGTACTGTCGGTATGTAAATATGATCATCTTAGTCGTGTATGAAAGGTTAATTATTTTTAGTTAGTTTGTTTTTCTAGGCCTATCTGAATACACCCCTGTATTTAACATACCCGGGACTATATGTTGAGATTCAATATTTTATTGCCTAAATTATTTTTATCATTCAGCTGTAATGTCTGTTCTGTGCTACATCGATTTGATTAGCTGTGTATATTTATTATTAGATATCAATTGGTTTTTATTTAAATAAACAGATTTAATTATTTAGTTGTCGTGTTCGTACACGATGGTAATGGAAACAGGGGATGGCTTCTGCCCACAAACTCGCCAAGTCGTTCTGCTTTTTTATTCTGAGCAACATGATAAAACTTTATTGACAAAATATTGACAATTATATACTTCTTGGAAGTATATTTTGTGTTAATTGTAGCAAACTTAACACAAACACAAATTATTTACATTCTGGTAGAAGAAGTTTCTAACAAACATTAGCCTTTTAAGTATCTCTGTACATGGAATATATACGTTCAGTGCTTTTGAAGTTTTTGCTTGACGGCTGTCAATTATAATTTTTATGACTATTTAATTTGTGGAAATAAGTGAGATTTGTAACAAGAAATAGGGTGTCATGGTAAACCGAAAAAAGAAAAATTCAAGGAATGTCACCGACAGTTTATTGTAATTGCTGTTAATTTTTCGCTCATTTTCTTATAAAACACTTAAACGCAGCATTGCTACTTCATATTGTTTTCACAACCACTTGGACACGATAATTATAAATTCAAAGACTGCACACGTTTCTTTTTTTTTTTTTTTTTAGAAAAAAAAAATAAAACAAACACATGACATTTCCCAGATTGAGAAAATAATCCAAATAAAGTTACTTTATAAGAAGGGTTAAATTAATTTCGCCTACGCCCCCCTCCAAAAAAATTGCTATATCATGCAATTTCAAGTTTTGCAAATTAAATGGATTTTGGTAGTTTTAATAAAAAATATTTTCAGAAGTGCAAATGTCCTATGCGCATTAGGAGTTTGAGCGAGTTGAGGTGGGACTGGGGGCGTGGCCATGTACTACCTGTCAATCATGTTGCCTTGGCAACGTGGAAAACGGTATTGACAGTTTCCTCGTGGTGACGGTGGCAGGATTTTCTCACCCCCCGAGCTGCCGAGATCCGAAGAAGAGAAATTGGCTTTCCTCTTTTTGTCTGTCTTTCAAGGCGTCCTTTATCCGTGTCACACTTCACTCCACGTCGTTTTTTGTTTGTTTGGGTTTTTTTGTTGTTGTTTTTTGTTTTTTTTAATCGTCCGACGTGACGTCTATTTCCTCGGGACTCGACTGTTTTGTCGCGAGCCTCCACCGGTTCACGTGATGCGTGCCTTTCTTTTTCTGCTGCGAGTCCGAGCCTTCCTCCTCCAGTTTCTGACGCTTAAATTTCGTTCTTCTATTCTGAAACCAAACTTTGACCTGCGAGGAAGCAGAAAGGGGTGTTTTAATTATTTGTAAATAATTAAATTGCACAAAATGCATGGAAAAAATTTATAGGATAAATCATTATTTGATTTAAACCTCTATTCTGGTGTGTGTGTGTATATATATATGCACGTTGGTTATTTAAAAAAAGAAAAAAATCAGGCCTCTCAGCTTTAGTATCACTGATCTGGAAGAGCATGAATAGCCGAACAAGAAAAAAGGCACCCAGTCATACTATCCGAGAGTGCAGTCTAGATACCAAGACTTCAGGACACAACATTACACTCTAAAAATACTCAAAAGTTGCATACGGTTTTATATTTATTTCTTTATTTGCTTTTCTAACTGGAGTTTGAGTTCTCTATTTTAAATGAACTCGTAGAACCTTTTGTAAACATGGATAAATGGTAGTGTCGCTGGGATTGTGTCCTGAAGTGGACGTATTTTGAACCGTGAGCATGTACAAAAACTTGTAAATATTCAATGTTCAAAATTAGGAGCAATGTCCCAAAAAACCTAATTACCCTGTCCTAAAAACATTTACTCTACTCCTTTAATGGGAACATAGAGGAAAACAACCTTACGTGTGTGTGCGCGTTTTGTTTATATATATA
>JAQMYF010000027.1:3543543-3558613 GCA_030014195.1 Neosilurus mollespiculum
TATGTGTGTGTGTGTGTGTGTGTGTGTGTATATATGTATGTATGTATGTAGTTTGTGTGTATATATAAAATATATTTGTGCGTATGGGAAGATGTGGGGTTACGCGTTACCATGCTCTGTTAGTGCCCCATAACCTACTGATAAACATTAATAAATACGATAAAACACTGCATATAATACTATTTTTCACTGCATATCTGTATCTCTTGCAAAGCTGATGAATCTAAAATGTGAATATGCAGGGCTAGCGGCACACAATAAGCAGAAGTTAATTTGGCACTCACTTTTTCCCCTGAAGTTATACCCTTGTCTGTTTTTACCCTTAAATATGTAGCCAGGGTTGACCTAATAAATGTTTATTTAGGGTAAATAGCCGTAATTAGCTTTTATTTCTATATTTAGAGGGGGAAATGTGCATAAAGATTGTGTATACAGAGATCAGTATGTATTTTTTATCAGGTGTGTAAATAAAGTATTGCGCGGTAGGATGACGTGAATGTCATTAACGTGCAGTTATTTTGCACCTTTGGCCAGTGAGGATGCACTTAAGATAATAATTACTGCAATAGTGTTGAACTGTGAAAGTGCAAAAAAATCCTCTAAGCAACATTTATTTTTCGCACATTTGACCAAAGTGAGTGTGCCACTGTCATTCACTGATGGGTTTCTATAGTCGAGGTGTATGTTATTGAGCCAGGATTTTGTAGAAGGAATGAAAAAACTTTTCTATCGCATATTGTTCGCTCGCTTGCCCCTCAGCTTTAATTCATCTTTTTCCTTCATATCAGCCGCTAAGCGAGCTTGGCCAGCGAGGTGCATTTAATGCGCTTTTTCAGGACGCTAATTGAAGCATTGAAGTGGCTCCTATAGTCCATTTCTCCCTCTTGGCCTCGTTTAGAAAAAGGGATCTGTGCTCACACCGGGCACAATACAGCCACCGAGCCATATAAACACAAATACGACTCTAAATATGGCGCCTCTTTCTCTGAAGTGTCCCCTTTAAACTGGCTAACCGGATAAGTGCCAGACATTTTCTATAAGGATTTAATATGAGGGGTTCATTCGAGCTTACACAGTGCGTTTAATCCTGATCCGAAGCAAACTTTCATTTTTCGCCTAAATGAAAGTCATTTTTACGGGTCAAAACGAATCCAACCGTAAAAGCCACTTCAAACAATAACATGAGCAAACAGCCTAATGTTTGAGCCGTTAATTGGTTGTAAATTTGCATTCATACTTCACCACATTTAACAAATATTAATAGTGCATTTGCATTCACCTAGTCGGGGTTAAAATAAATAAAATTGTCAGTGCAATTATTTCCATGACCGAGCAAGTGGCTCATTGTGAGCCTGGGCCACATGGAGAATTATGGGAGAATTGTTATTATTTTTATCAATACCGTCAGACGTTATTTTGGTTCAAGTTCAGGCTCTTAAATTATTAAAGTACACGTTGCAAAGAAAATTCAAACTTTAAAAATAAGAAGCAGAATCACAAGGTCATGTATTTAATAAAATGAGTAAAGCACACTTAATTAGGCACTTAGTTGTGACCGAGAAGGCGCAAGTGCAGGCATTTCAAACTTGGAGAAACGATTAACTTGCATTCAGTACAGTGCATGCGCACTTTGTCATGTGCGCCTGTAGCTAAGGCTTAGCTTGTAATCGCTGCAATTATGCATGAAATCAAATACAAACAAGTGCACATTTTGTCATGCACCCCCACATGTATCTCACGGACGGGTAGATGTGGTCCTACCTGAGTTTCTGTGAGGCTGAGGCTGTGCGCGAGCTGCTTCCGCTCTGCTCCCACCACGTAGTGGTTTTTTTCAAACGCGTGCTCGAGCCGGAGCAGCTGCGATGGAGAAAATGCCGTGCGGATCCGCTTGGGCTTCCTGGCGAGCGCGTTGTGCAAAAGGAAACTCTCCGGACTCGTTTCGTTTCCTGCAATAATTACGCAAGGGACAAATTATATCTTCTTACAAATTACACTATCTCAATTACTTTTATAAGCTATCTCTATTACACCACCGCACAGGCCTTTTTATTACTGCTCCAGAACACTGAAACTGACTACAAAATAGCTCAAATTAAAGGAATTTAGTAGCACGACATTGCATGCATTGTGCAGTCGATGAAAATTTTTATTGGTGTCTTTTTAAAAAGATTTCTTTGCCTCCCATCTCCTATTGCTCAGTACAAGGCCTTGAATCGTCGATAGTCTCAATGTACCATAAACTTAAATATGAAATCTAACAATAAGGTCGTTATTTTAATCATTACGGTCTTGAAGAATTGTAAAAAAGACTAAGACATCGAGTTATTTACCGGTTAGTTGCATACTGAAATTAATTAGCATGCTAGTAAAGCAATTACATTTCTAATCTAAAATATTTTTAATAAACGTCTGAGATAAAATGCAACATTTCGGTGGGAAATTAAATGCAATTGCGCACCAGAAGTAAACAGCTGGTCGGGGGGAGACTTGCAACATACAGTAGTAACCTACACCACACACATCCATGCTATTAAAATAAACCTTAATTAATAATTAAATTCGTAATATTACTCTGTGCTTGTTAACCCATGAATATAAATAATTTTGCTATGTTTCGATGCCATCCCACCACGTTAACAGTGAGCACTGCTGTTCTTATGGAGATACTTTAAGTCTTTGTTTAGAGAGAACAAAATGGATGGCTTCTCGGTTTTTCTGAAGAAAAATATACTTATGCTGTCGTAAATTAAGACACCGAATGCTGAACAAATCCAAGAGGCATTTTTAATTTTAATTCTATTATATGGTAACATTTCTTCTGAATTATTTAGCGTGGGTACAATAGCAAGTCCGTTTAAATTGCACAGACAGTTCGATTCAAATAATTCTGTTTCAAAGAAATTGATCCTTTTGTGTTTCTAGTACGGACCTGTAATTTTAACAATTACTGCTGACATACAACAACAACAACAACAAAAATCAGTTTGGAAACTCTTTTTTTTTTTGTTTAAGATAATCATGACTATCCTAAATGGGCAGTCAATGTCAAATGAACAATATTCAAAATATGCAACGAAAACATTGTTTGTTTTTATGTTCGTCCAATATGTTGTGCAACACCACATGTACATAAATATGAATTGCAGAAAGCTATCGGCTAAATATATCTATTTATTTGTTTGATCTGCAAAAAGACTGATTTTTTTAAAAGGAACAAGCTATTAAAAAAGCTATAGCTATAATGGTGATTATAGTATTGATGATAAGAATAATAAGAATGATAATAATGTAGTTTTTAAACTTGCCTTGAAAGCGGTGCCCCAGGTATCTGTATCTGTGTATTAACCACGGGTAAAAAGTTGCTGGGTCCCTTTGCTGGCTGGCAAAGAGCGCGTGCGGCCCGTGCGGGGAGGTAAGCGCGTGGTGAGCCGCGAGTGCGTGCGGAGGAGGCGGGGGTGGCGGCGGATGAGGAGCGGGAACAACCGGGTGAACTGGCACGGCCGAGCTCGGAGCGTGTGACATGGCCTCGGCGAATACAAGGTCCGCGCTAGAGTAGACGCCTCTCGCTCCGGAGGTGAAGCCATTGAGAAAGGGGCTCACGTGGCTCGCACCGGCGTAGCTGAGCGCCGCCGCGGGTCTCGTGGGTTCCTCAGATCTGGACGCCGGTAGAACTGGAACAGGAGGAGGATTATTATCCTTCGCAACCAAAGACTCTATGGTGAAACATCTCTTCGGTGTGGGCTGAAACATGATGCTTAAAACCGTAAAAAATATTTCCGCCACTCAGAGTTAACGTGAAGTCTGTTCGGGAAGGGGGGGGGGGGGGATACTCCCCCAAAAAGTTGATTCAGGAATAAATAAGTTAGTGTCGATTTAGAAAGCAAAAAGATTTTCAGAACTCTGTACAAAATGCACACATGGCGACGGCGGACGCGCTTTGCTTTTCCGCGCGCTCCATGGACGCACACGAACCAGTTCCTGGCCGAGGTGTGCAGGAGATTCTGTTCAGCCTAATTAGCACCCGAGTTCCTGTAAACAGCTTCCTCTTCTCCGGAGCCGCCGTGGTGGCTCGGTGATTGGTCCTCGCTGTTTGTCTAAAACGGTCCGAGAACCGAAGAAGAGTCTCTAAAGCGCGTGGATTCTCACCGGACGGTTAGCAGAGAGAGAGGGAGGTGGATTCAACAGAGACGAAACGGATTCGGCCCCCCTTTCACCCCCTCATGTACACCTTCACCGGAACCGGAGAGATGCACGCGCTCATCCCGTTGCAGAGGCTCGACGGTAGCTCTGTGCCTTACTTTTAAATGCCTGACAGGCTGAAAAACGTTTATATATCTATATATATTTAGCGTTGTAGTTATGCTCGAAAAAGTGTTGCTGGATTATAATCGATAATCACCTTCAGCACAACAACACAAAGCTACAAACGTTGCTTGGAAATATTCTTGGATTAATCAGATCAGCGAGTTTTTAACTCTGCGCCCTCCCTGGCGTTTGCTTTGCGACCATCCGCGTTTTCATTTTTTCCGATGTGATGAGTTAAGTTTAGAGTCAGTCTCTCTCTCTCTCTCTCTCTCTCTCTCTCTCTCTCTATTGGTCAGGAAGATGGGGGATGAGGCTCATTTATTAGACACAGGCGAGATTTTTAGCTTGGTTTAAGAGGCCCATTATGTTCTATAAGCGCTCATTAACTGACACACAATGTTAGGAACAATACGACTTATTAATACTTAGAGAATATGTTTACGAAGCATACAAAGAAAGTGCGTATACTACACATTTGTCTTATTGGTCGTAGGTGTATATATTTTACTGCCATTTTTCATAAGAATGGAGTCCCATCATTGTGTATCCCAGCTGTGCGCCCAGTGTTCCTGCTCCTCCCCGACTAGAATAAAACTATAACGATGAAACATGTTGCCGTTATCGCCATGTGTTTTTGTTTACATATTTATAGTTTAGACACATTTGAAACTATTTCACCGTTTCTCAAAGAAGTTAGACTATCTACTGACCTTCCAGATTAAGATTTAGGTCGCTTATAATGTTGTTATAACCCGTTTATGAAGTGTAATACAGTAGACTTGACAGAATTAAGATGCGCATTCTCTTTCTAAAGACATTTCCCTCTTTATTGATCCAACTCCGGCGTGTTAGATTCATTTAAAAATATCTTGCTGTTTATAGCAGTGCATGCTCCTATATTTCGCTGTTTACCCTGAACACAAAGTGCAATGAAAAATCGCTTTAGATATTTTTCCACTTGATTTTTCTCAGAAGCAGTATTTTTTCCCCTCCATGTATTTTGGATTAAATTAATATATGAAAGCATATATCTGATGGAAATACACTTTCGGTTTCTGCGTTTAAAATATGTACCTACCAGCTTATCGTGGTGGTAGCTGCCATTCAGAATATTTGATTATCAAACAAACTCAGGTTTATTCGGTGTTTACTTCTCAAGCAGAGTGTTTTAATGAAATGTTAGGAAACTTTTAGCCACTGCAGTGTAATTGGGCAGCTCACTGGTTCAGAATGACAACACATTATTTAACATGTAAGCATTTGGGGTTTATTATTATTATTATTATTATTTTTATTATTATTATTAGTCTATTATTTTCGCAATGTTTTGGGGGTTTGTTTTGTTTGGTGGTTGTTGTTTCCTCATTTGCTCACGATTCTGAGATAAACTGCTGAAGACGGTTCAGAGTTATGGACACGAAAAAAGTCTAAGGTCGCCGCCTGTAGGGCCACTTATGAATTACATAAAAACTGAACCTACGGTAGGCCGTAGTTTACGCCCAAAATACACAAACTTGAATCTTCGAAGAAATAAAAAATCACAGCAGTTTAGTACGCATTTGGAAGAGTACCCTTTATTTTAGAGAAGGCTATCTGGGAAGGAGTATTTTGGGTGCAACATTGGTTCCTGACCGTGTTCATTTTTATTTTAAGTTTTGTTCTGAGGTAAGCTTCCATTCTTTCATATAAATAGACGTGTTGCACGTTAACCTTCTCGAAATCCTGTTTGCATGACCAAGGTGTAGTTTGAGAAACAAAAAACTGGCAGGAAGAAATACTGCTCAGACTAATGCAACTTTCTCCAGTGTTTTGTTAAGTCATATTTGTGCTGCTAAGTTACATCTCAGGCCAGAGGACACCTGCTAGTTTAATGATGGTTTTGAAAGTAGTCCTAAGATGATGGATGATATTGAACCTGCACAGATTAAAGTTCTGCCAAGGGAGACAAGCTTTTTTTCTCAGAATGTTCTCATTTCTTCTAAAATGCATCAGTGCAGGATTGTGCCTTCCAACAGTTTTAAAGGTGCGATGTAGGGTTTTAGGTATGAAAACAAGTATTTAAAAAAAAAATAGCCTAAGGAGAGAGGGGGGGGGGGTATATGTATTACAATAATAGACCTTTACCTGCTTTGAGAAAGGGGAGAACAGGGCTGGTTGGCACAAGCCTTGGTTACAGTTCTTGTATTTGGTGTATTTAAACTATTAAATGTTAAGTTGTAAGGCAAACTAAAGTGTCCTTGATCACTTTTATTGTGAAAATGATCCATTTAACATGCCATTAGCTTCCATTTCCTTGTGATAGTTGTCACATGGCATGCATTTATATCAGATACACTGTGGGACACTTTAAACGGTTGATAAAATCTTAAGCTATAAGGGAAGAGAGGGAAGGATCATCTTACCCCCTCTCTGGCTCGAAGTGTTGGAGGGGGTCTGTGTTTTCATGCTTTCAAATTCTGAGCTTAGTTTTTTCTTTGAATGAAAAGGCAATGTATCTAAAGTATTTTCAATTACTATATGTAGTATCCTGGAAATGCTTTACTCCCTTTCTTAAAGCATGAAGGTCATAAATGTGCTCTATAACTGTCCTTGAGGAGATGCACTGTGTGTGTGCACGTAAGGTGGCATGATGTGCATGCGTGTCTATTCGCGTATAAATGGCTAAATGTGGGTAAAGTGTGTCCATTTCTCGGCAGAAGTTACTCGTGGTCCGAAGCGCTGGTGTGGTGTTTGTTTCTTACGTGTTAATGTTTATTTTTATTTATTTATTTTTTTTATTGCACAAATCATGGGTCATTCACGTGGGTTGTCAAGATTGTTGTGTAAGAGGATAAATTTGAATCACGTCACTCTTAAATTTGTGATTACATGGGACACCTAATTCATAACATCTCATTGTGCTCATTTACAGTAATTTACAATTAGTGTATTAAATTACAATAAGTCCGTTCAGTTTCTGCAGGGTACTACAGGCTGTACCAGTGAGTTTGGTTATTTTGAGATATTTGATACGAGAGAGATTGCAGCTTGAAACCGAGTGGGACAATCACCTCATGTTCCCCAGGTGATGGACTTCATTTCTGTAACAGGCGTCCAGTCGGGGTTTTTTTTTTTTTGGTTGTTTTTTTTTTTTGTTTGTTTGTTTTTTTTGTTTTTCTTTTTCTAGCTTTTTCAGTTGTCACATTTAGTTATAATAACCTGTAATATCTAATCTCCAAATGTAACCACCAGACTGCACGGATTATCGGTAGTATTTAGAGGCCTTTAGGTTGATTAAATATGACTAAAAATACAGAATTGTGAACGCGACAATAGTTTTCGGTTTAAAATAACTGAATAAAAAAGTGAAACGAATTCCTGGGGGAACAAGTGCATACTAACGAATTAAATAAAACCAGAGGGAGAGAGGATGGGAAAACAAGTTTAAACATTAGTCCAAGAAACTACTGTATTACTGTAAATGCTGCGGTGTAAAAAGTTACTGAAATATCCAGAGAAACCTTTTAACGCTTCTGACCACCTTTCTATACAAGTTTTTATAGTTCTAGAGCACTGCATGGAGTTTATTGGAGTTGCAATTCAAGTATCATTTCAGTTGTACTTTTTTTTGGTTGCTTTTTCAGTTATTTGCGTACTTGCCGTTTTTATAATTTTATATTTATGTAATATTAAACCAAAGTTGAGGATTATTTTGAGGAACTATTTCATGTAATGCGTTAGAATTTATTGTTTATTTTTGCGACCGAAATTTGTTGAGGTATTTTTGTGACTCATTTTCCCAGCTCTTGTTTAACTCGTTTAATAAACTGTTCATCCTTATAGTATTTTATAAGTATTTTACCTAACTTATTGAATCTAAAAAAAAAAACTTTAGCCAACTAGAGAGAGTTGCGTTTACCTTCTGACAAGTGACTCTGCCAGTATCAGCTTTAACAAAGTACATTTTTTATTTGTAAACCAAGCACTAATATACTGATCTTAAGCACGTGCGGCAGTTACTTTAAAGAGAAAAAGTTTCTATTGTTTGAGGTATAAAGTGGAGAATGATGCTAATTACTGCTTTCACGGAGGGATTAAAACAGCGGTGGGTCCCAGTTTATGACCGTGATGGTCACTCGTGGGGTCACAGGGAAGTTTGTGCACTGAGCTCCAGAATCCAGCAGCAGAAAACAGGGGGATCTGTGCAAACACAGCTTTAATCCAGTTTGGGAGGTTCATCACCTCTGCCGTGGGAATTCAGGCTTTAAATGGTCATCAGCTTGAGCTTGAAACGTAGCGAACTGAGAAGTCACGTCACGCTTTAAGCGCCTACTTTTTTTTTTTTTTTTTTTTTTTTTTTTTGAAAAGAGGGTAATTGTTGGGCGGATTAAAATGCATGGGTGGTCCTAAGCACCATTACGCATAGCCCTATTCTATATAGAAGGTTCATTTGTGCACCGCTGATACTGCATTTTTAATTTTTGTAAAATAAGTAATGCAGGTAGAAAGCACAGGTGCGTGCAGCTTATTTTCATTTTTTTTTTTATTTAACTCAAACGCTGTCCCAATGAATTTACTCATTAAACTAGTTTAGAAGTCTTATTTTTGTTTTTATACATACTAACCAATCATCTCTTGTCTTTTTCATCAGTCATTCCTTAGGATATGATCAAGCTACATTTCACTTAACCCTGTTATATCAACACCATCCCACTGAAATATCTGGAACAGTTCAAGTTGCATGTTCAGCAGGAAGGTGCATCGTCTCAGTTTCCTGAAGATTGCAGGAAGAAAGTTTTCCCTTATGTCTTTCCTTTTTTTTCCAGGGCTATTGATGACCTGTTTGAAAATTTACCCAAATAATATTTTGGAAAGTGAATAACTAGAAAGTTGTTTCATGTTCACAGTGCATATTTGCTTAATCTGTGAATGGGAGGGGGTAAAAAATAACTCATGCAGACATTTTCAGACAAAGCAAGAAGATTAAACTGCAGTTAAAAAGAAAATGCCTGATAGAATGATTGATTCAAGTTTATTTAAACCTCAAAGTGTATGTTACTTTCCAAATTTTTCCTGTGTTAAAGAAAAATATTACATTTTCATGATGTGGTCTTGCTGGACACCCAGTCAGCCACTCCACCGACTATGGCTCCAGCAGAACGCCACGGCAGCTGAACCAGCTTAAGTGAGGCCAGCCGCACCTGCACAAGATCGTTAAGCTGAGTACTAAGAAAACTGCAATAAATCAATTGTTTTGCATTTAAGTTTGTCTTCTCTTACCTAAAGACTGCAAAGTGGCAACGAGGTTTCCAGATGCCACTCCACCACCATTGGCGATACCCGCTGAAGACATCATGGATGATGCGAGGACCCTGCAGCGATGCCGCTGGAGGTAAAACCAGCACCCAAAATCGCAGATGGAGCCACCAGCATGGAGAAAACTTAAAGCAGATGCAGAGGAGGAGCCAGTGGACCTGTTGGGTTTTAGAACTGGATGTAGGGACATGCTAATGTGTGTACTGACTAAGCAGTAAGAGAATAACAACAGGAAACAACCTTGAAGGAACAATCCACCCTGAGTATTTTTGGTGTAGTCATAAATAGAATGTTTTCACATTGACACAAACTGTTATTTACAGCCTTTAGCACTTTTCATGCATCCACATTTTTCAGGGACTGAAAGTAAATGGACAAACTAACAAGCATGAGTAGTAATTTTTAAAAGTTGGTGACAAACCCTTGCTATTCACTCTGCTGGTCTAGTTTGTTGACTGACACACGTTGGCCTCCCTGAATTTGTCGGAATTGTAAAATGTACATTTGATGTGATGTGTTGCATAGATACAGCATAAGCATCATCAGACGTGGCTGTGTTTTTCCCACTGTAGGTGCGTAGCACTCATGCTAAGCATAGTCGTGTGCTTCTGAGCTCCTGTTCACATTTGCCTTTCAAATCATGTGATGTTTGGGTTACGTGTGGCTTTGATGTGACTGACAGATGGTGGCTGTATGTCAGGGCTTGATGAGGTCTGTGGCGCAAGCTGGTTATAGATTCCTGGTTCTGGAGTGTTTGGATGCCGTTTCGTGCTAAGCTAACCCAACTGAGCATTATGGAGCCCCCAAAACCGTCACCTGCATGGTACTTTCAGCAAAGGTTGAGGTTTTTTCAGGGAAAGAAGTCGTGTCCTGGTCCCCTGAGACTTCAACTTGATGACTTGCTGGACTTAGATAGCTCTTTGGACTTCACTGAGTGTTAACAGCAACAGGTTTTACATGTTACACATGACATCACCTTTAAACCTTCAAATGTGCTTATGCATAAGAGAAACAATAAGGAAATGGTTTGCCCAAATACTTTTTAGTCCCTTAAAAAAGTGCCAGATCAATAACTCGAGGCCCCCGCTGGGGGATTTGGACCAGCTGTTACTCTGCAATTATTGATTTCTGCAACATTTTGATCTTGAACTTGACCTTCAGTGACAAATTTTTAAACTCATTTCAGCTTTTGGTCCCAAGTTTCCACCCTAAAAACTTGAAAGTGATGTGTCAAGCAGTACTTGGTGTAGGTGTGGCCACAAAAACCCCCACAAACTGACAGAAGTGAAATCATCCATGTTATCACAGCTGGGAAGAAGACCAGTAGTTCTTTAATGTTTATCTTATTTGAAGGTAAATACCTGAAAATAATGAATTTATTTAAACTCTGGTATATGTAAATGTCATGGTGGATTTTTTTATTTTTTTCTTCCTACACTGTCGTGTAGTCTGTGTTTAAAAAAATAAAAAAAAAAAGGGTTAAGGTCAGTGGATTTTTACTGCAATTCTGTTTGTCTAATTTACTTGTCTTTATCTGTGTAAATCAACTATGTTGATGATATCTATCCGCCGTCCCCCCCACCAAAGTCCATCAGCTCTGCAAGTGTTTCTGAGGTTGTGAAAATGTGAATTCATTTGGAATGGAAAATGCTGGTGTTCAGACACCCTAATTTCTGGTCCAGTGTATATACCTCTGCATCAGTGTGTTTTCTTCACTTAAGTTATTTTTTGGAAAGAGAACCAGTGCATATATTTTTAAGTTTATTATTGTGTGCTTTGATTATCCTGAAGCTGTGATGGTATTTTGTTGCTGATTGTGTAATTGCAGATTTTTTTTTTACTCAATTTAAATTGATTTATTGATTACTGGTCAAGGATTTAAATGGAAGTTTGAAGGTAGTGGAACTCACTTGGGAAGGGTTTAAAAAAGGTGTAAAACCATGAGAACATTTATTTGGAGTTTATAGACAAACACGCATTTGTGCACAAGTATTCGTGGAGTGGGACCCAATAGGGGTTAGTGTGCTTGCTTGATGTAAATTTGGAGTAAAAGTAAGTTTATTGAACACATTTGTTTCATGTCAACCGACCTGTGAATACAACTGGATCATCTAAGGCCTGGATTAATGAGATGGATATTTTATTTCCATCCAAGGTCTGTGATAATTTTAACACTGATTGACCAAGGGAATAAAAGTCATATTTGTGTGTGGCTCTGAATTATCATCTAGGTGGGTGTGTGTGGTTTAGTCGTAATGTTCTCGTCCAATCTAAAGCAAGATAAGTGACCGTGCTTGAACCCTACCGTCCTAAATTCCACCTTAATTCCGGATTGTTTCACCAAATAACTCTACAACAGTTTCACACACTCTTTTGCTGAACAGCTTAATCCTGTTCCTGGGGTCACAGGGAGGCTGGAGCCTATCTTGGCCGATGGTGGGGTATACCCTTAACAGGTTGCCAGAGCATTGCATGGCAAAACACACACACAGGCAATTTGAAATGGCCAATTTGCCTAATGTGCACGGCTTCGGCATGTGGGGGAAACCACCCAAGGCCCACATGGAAAGGCGCAGGACTCGAGCCCAGGACCTGCTTATTGTGAGGCGGATGTGTCGACCACTCCACCCCTGTTCAAGTATGCACAATGTATATTGTGGGCTCCTTAGTGAAGGGTCTGAACTTTTCAGGGTTTTTTTTTTTAAATACTGTAAGTTAGAGTTAAAGCTCTTTTTTAAATTAATAGATTATTGCGCAGCAGAGTTCAGTTCATCTTCCTGATCTGGGTTGTACACTGTTCATGTAAAAACAAGCACATCACAGAAGTAAATTTGATAATTAGCTGCTCTTCACGTATACTCATGTCAATTTCTATGGATCTCCACACGTCTAATATCAAAAAATATTAACCAGCCGCAAAAATTCTTCAATCATGACCGAGTTGAACTGGGTATCTTCGAGGTAGCTGGTTTACCTGCTCCGGCTGCAGTCCTTGTTGCTGTGTGAACGACATCGGCTCAAGCATCAGTGACACAATAACAGCTGATGTGGTAGATAAAAATGTTACCCTTATTGACCTGATGAAGAAAAGGTCGTCACACTTACCAGACATCATCCTGTCTACAACTGGACTCAGGTACTGACGAGGAAAACAAAAATACAGTTGAAGTGAGGAGCTGTTGCGCAAAGCGAAGCCTATACTGTGCGCGAGGTGGAGCTGTTGCACAAACCCTGCATGAAACCTAAACTCTGACACTCATCTTCTTTCCACTGTAAACTAGGGGAAGGTAGGACTGCGTGGTGACGTTCCCGAAGAGGAATCACGGCTCTTACGCCCCGCACTTGACACAGTCAGGACTTGTTTATCACTCAGAGAACGGGGGAAAAAAGCCAATTGCAGTTTAATGGTAAAATAGCAATAACTGAGTGAAAAGGAAATATGTATATATATATATATATATATATATAAAGCTCATTACAGAGGACGTTAAATCATTTATAGATAAAAAATTTCTACAGGGTGATGTCTTCCATCTATTGTCATTTTTCTTTTGCTTAGAGCGACTGAGCCTGTTTTTCACCCCTCCACCCCAGCCCTCTTTTCTCTTTTACCCACATCATCTTCCCTCCCTTCTCCCAAACCCTCTTCTGTGGTTTATCCCCCACCTCTTCTCCTCCCTCAGCCCCTGCCTCTACCCCTTCTTGGTCTTTTACTCCAAGAAGCAACTCCTTCATCCTCGACCCCTAGTGACGGCACTGAGCTTCGGTCCGACTTCGTTCGGACACCACCCATTCTACACAGGCGCACCTGTTTAAAACATTTCTTTGTTAGATTTTGGTGATTATTAAGACAAGTATGAAAAGGAGATTTTAACCAGCAAGATGCGTGATGAGCATGTTGCTTTAACCACTGCATGAGAGTATTTGTCACAGGGGTTTTTTTTTGCTCTTCATCAACAACATAAAACAAACATTAATATAAAGGTATCAGTTTAAAGAAGGTACAGTGAGATGGACTTTGATTTGAACCTTCAACAAAGGACACCAAAGAGCATAACACTAACCACTGAACTACCACCGCACAGCTGCAGAACACTCACCCTTAAATTACATCAATACAGTATTTTTCTGATTAAGGTTATGAGATTATAACTGACAGTAAAAGATTCTAGTATCATAGAGCAAAAAAAAAACATTTCAGGGAAAAAGGAGAACAACTTAAGAACATGAAGCTTCTTAGCTGAAAGAGTCCTGCATTTTATGCATGGTGATGCCTTCCATTTATTCACATTAAAGTTTCTTAGCACAGCAGAACATGATTTGTAAAGTCACATTCTTCTATTCACACGAATTATGAGTAGAAAGCACACACACCAGTTTATTACCACACTCAGTATGCTCAGGTATATTTTGAGATGATGAGTGGAAAGTGAAACGTACAGATTGCCAGACCCTCACCTAACCACACTACAGAATCGAACCCTAGATGCTGACACCATGAACCATCGAAACTACCGTTGTGCCACTCCATTGCTAAACTAGTGGGATTTTTTTTCCCTCGTATATTCTCTAAGTGGCGTCTTTAACAAGCATGATGTCTGTCCTGTTACTGAGAAGATACATAGGTTTAAGGTTGAGCAGAAGGTATTGCGCTCAAGCGAGCTCATAATGCAGCGGTTAAAAAAACAGTTTCTCATTGTGTGAGTTGCTGGTTCAAATCTCATTTTCATCACTTGACTTTAGAATCATCAAAATCTAACAGATAGACATCTTAAATAGGCTTGACTGTGTAGGCAGAGTAGCTCAGTGGGTTAAGCTACATGGTTGGTATGCGGACAAGGTTGGATCAAGGATCAGTGCAGTCAGGGAGGAGATGGGAGGGAGGAGATGGGTGATTGGAGGGGGCAGGTAGATGGAAGAAGGAGACAGGGCTTGAGGAGTAGGTGATGGGAGGGATAGGAGGCAGGAGCAGGAGACTGGGTTGATGGGAAGTATGAAGCAGGAGGGGAGGAAGGTAGGCAGGAGCTAGGGGGGCAGGAGAGAGGTAGACAGGAGCTAGGGGGACAGGAGGGAGGTAGACAGGAGCTAGCGGGGCAGGAGGGAGGTAGACAGGAGCTAGCGGGGCAGGAGGGAGGTAGATGGGAGGAGGAGTCCGAGGGAGGGAGGTAGGAAGGAAGGAAGGAGGAGACAGGGTGGGTAGGAGGAGACAGGGTAGGAAGGAGGAGACAGGGTAGGAAGGAGGAGACAGAGGGGGGGTAGGAGGAGACAGGGTGGGTAGGAGGAGAGAGAGGGAGGTGGGTAGGAGGAGAGAGAGGGAGGGAGGGAGGAAGAGAGGGAGGTGGGTAGGAGGAGAGAGAGAGGTAGGTAGGAGGAGAGAGAGAGAGGGAGGGAGGAAGAGAGGGAGGTAGGTAGGAGGAGAGAGAGAGAGGGAGGGAGGAAGATAGGGAGGTAGGTAGGAGGAGAGAGAGCG
>JAQMYF010000027.1:3559334-3574887 GCA_030014195.1 Neosilurus mollespiculum
CTCTCACACTCACACACGCTCTCACACGCACTCTCACACACACACACTCACTCTCACACACACACTCTCTCACTCTCACACACACACTCACTCACTCTCACACACACACACACAAACACTCTCACACACACTCACACACACTCACACACACTCACACACACACTCACACACACACTCACACACACACTCACACACTCTCACACACAGACACTCTCACACACAGACACTCTCACTCTCACACACACACACTCTCACTCTCACACACACACACTCTCACTCTCACACACACACTTGCTCCCTCTCACACAAACACACACTTGCTCCCGCTCACACAAACACACACTTGCTCCCTCTCACACAAACACACGCTCACACACTCTCACGCTCACACACACTCTCACACACACTCTCACACACACACTCTCACACACACTCTCACACACACTCTCTCACACACTCTCTCACACACACTTGCTCCCTTTCACACAAACACGCACTTGCTCCCTCTCACACAAACACACACACTTTCTCCCTTTCACTCACACACGCTCACACACTCTCACGCTCACGCTCTCACACACACACACTCGCTCTCACACACACACACGCTCTCACAGACACTCGCTCTCACAGACACTCGCTCTCACAGACACTCGCTCTCACACACACTCTCGCTCTCACACACACACACACACACGGCGGGAATGTAAACTTCAATGTGTGCACATTTTAGATAATCGGGTATCCGGAGAAGCACTTTCCACACTGTCAAATTCAAATTCAGTACTGGAGTAAGCGCGAAGAATCAATTTGCTGACCAAACGACTTTATTAATACGTCTCCATATTACTAAAAAGCACACAGCCCAAGAGAGAAGAAGCCACCGGAACTAGCATGCACAATCATGTGATTTTAGGTAGATTCAATTAAAATGAAGCAGGAAAAAAAAAAAAAAAAAAAAAGAGCGACTCCGGCCCGGTTGATCTCCCTAATCATATGAATTTTTAAGATAATTATCTACGCTGGAACATTATGATTTAAACGGATTAATGAATAACTCGAGTATGCGCGGAGACTTCTGGAGCATTTAGCGGCGCACCATGGTCCATCCGTCGTCGTCCGTCTCGTTCTTGGTGCGGCGCGGGTTGTCTTTCTCTTTCTCGGAACGCCAAGAGCTTCTTTCCCCATCGCGGTCACGTGGTCTCGGAGGAGCATCCCGGTCATCCTTACGATCTTCTCGCCGGTCTTCTCCTCCACGGCGCCAGGATCCGCCTTAACCACGACACAAAGCACGCGATATTACACACAAGGACAGGGACGACACACAGACTGAATTTATATCTCACACACACACGGTTTTACCATCATCAAGATCTCTGTGTGGGGGCCTGTGATCACGGTCACGATCATCTCTGCGCTCTCTGAAGTCACGGCGTTCGCGCCGATCGTCACGATCATAGTCGTCACGGCGACTGTCACGCCAACTGCTGGGCTCGTCAGATCCACCTCTTCTCCAGACTCCTTCCTCCCTACACACACACACACACACACACACACTATCTAAGTTTCACAACAGAAATGTGAAAACACACACATACACACACACTTTCACAAAGACGACTCCAAACCCAAGACCGCAAGAAGTCAAGGTGCGAGTACCTGGGCGGACGCCGTTCTCGGAAACGTTCTCCCTCATGACGCTCATCTCCATCCTGCTCACCATCATCCTCATTGGCCCCAGATTCAGGGGGAGGACCCCAGCTCTCCTCACGGGCCTTCTCCCTCTCTCTCCAACCACCTGTGAGAATCAAGAGACTGTTGTAATGTTGCACCAGACAAAAAACATCCACAATACTTCAGTGACTAAGAAATAATTCCAATATTCTGACACTATACCCTCCATACCAGGTCTGCCCAATGGTTTCCAGGGGTTGGCATCATCACCGCCTCTCCTACTTCCTCTTTCATCATCCCCGCCGCCTCTCCTGGGACCCCAGTCATCATCAGCACCAAGTCTGGAGCCTCTGGGCTCGTCCAGGCCACGCCGGGGACCGCGGTCGTCATCGTATCCCCTTCTTGGACCACGCTCGCCGTCCCCACCGCGTCTGGGGCCGCGATCGTCGTCTCTCCTGTTGCTGCGCTCGTCATCAAAGCCACGCCTGGGACCGCGATCATCGTCAAAACCTCGCCTGGGTCCATCCCCAAAGCCTCGACGAAGACCTCGGTCATCAGACGGTCCACGGCGGGGGCCATCGCCAGTTCTCCTGAGGGGCGGCTCGCGCTCCTCACGCTCGGTTTCCTCACGCCCTTCCTGACGCCAGTCCCTGCTTCCAAAGTTACATAATTGGGTTCAATCACAGTCCACCGAATCCACCAACAGAACAAAGGTCTGGTTTTTCCTGGACTGACTGGAGCACGCGCTCTCTGATCGCTAGTGTTTCACTTGCCTGATAATTACACATGTACACTTACTTTTCAGAAACGGGGCGTCTCCAGTCGGAGTCACCGGTCTCCGTACGCTTCCTCCAGCCACCCTCCTCTTTCTCACCCCAGTCCTACACCAACAGGTAGACGTTTAGACACACACTGTTCTGAACAACCCTGCTATCGCTTTACACCCCCGAAGTTACCATTCTATTCTCAAGTTCAGCCACTTCGGTCTTATTACAGTACGAGCTCGCAACTGAACCTTTAGGTCTTCAATCAAGTCCAAACCGTATCAGTCTCATGCTGTATGAGTTTAATTCAGATCCAAATTAACACCCCTCCCCCCGTGCATGTGTGTGTTTACTTTGCTGGACTTCTCCTCCTGGGGCCTTCTCAGCTCCTCCTCCTTGCGCCGTTCACGTTCCTCGATTTCCTGCTGCCTGGCTCGCTGTTTCTTCTCCTGCTCCTCGAGCTTGCGGAGGCGCTCCTGGTACTCGCGCTCCTCCTCCTCCCTCTGCTCCTGCTCCAGACGCTCACGCTCCTCACGCTCTGTAGATGCAAGACGACGATTCGTACATCACAACACACTTAACCGTGTCAGAAAAGTCACCGAGCCAACGAAACCACCCCATGAAACGATGTGCATGTCAGTACCCTTTTTCAGCTGCTCCTCCCGGATCCTCTGCTCCTCTTCCTCTTTCTGGCGATAGTGGGCATTTCTTCGCTCCTCCTTGCGCTGTTTCGTGCGCTCTTCCAGACGATTCTTCCTCTCCTCAACCAAGCGCTCCTGGAACTGCTTCAGTTTCTCCTTTAACATATTAAACAAAAAAACACAAGTCATTCACACACACCTCTGATCTGTAACCGACACTTCAACACATCAGAGCGGTTTCTTCTTCGTCACCTCGTAGATGAAGCTTCGCGCAGCTGTTATTTTCGAGACAAATTTCTCCTTATCCTCCATCATCCTGGACATCCTCTGTTTGTGCTCGAGAGCCTTCTCACGCTCCACTTGCATGTTGCTGATCTAAAACAGACGTACACAATGACGGTCATGCACAGCTTCTAAATTTTCCCCATCACCGAACATCTCGCAACATTATCAGAGGAAGTGTAGCATTCAAAGGATGTGCGCTGTTTATTAAAAACACCCAACAATGTGTCTACGGGAATGCGGTATGGTCTGTGACTGTTAAGACGGACAGGAAGGCGTTACCCTCTCCTCCTCCTGGAGTTCCCACAACTCCATATCTTTGATGCGTTGCTCCTCATAGGCTTTTTTAATCAGAGGGATTTCCTCCAAACGCTTCGCCCTTTCAAAGTAATCGATCTGAAACACAGTTCATCATTAAGAATGATAACATAATGCGTATATTAAACTCTTCTACAGACTTTAAGGAAACGGACAGGAATAAAAATGGGATCCGAGGACGATATAAACTGTCGGAACTCAGTCTTCATGTAACCTGCGAGCCCCACCTTCTTTTCCTGATTCTTTAAACGTTCCTGCAGCTCTTTCTTCTCCTTCTCGAGCTGCTCCACCTGTTTGGCCATGATGAAGTCAGGGTCCAACTCCTCCAGATCCTGCACAGATAAACAGAGATGAATAACCTCCATATCATATCCGCAGGACTCTCCCAGGTGACAGTCTATTTTATTCCCAATAAACCACTTGTTTTATATCTAAACTAAACTTTATTTTAGCCTAATCACATGACCGTGCATGATTGTACAGACACACTGAAGCAACCAGGTGACCACGAAATCAACGTGATGCATTTTTCATCCTCAACTCCACCCTCCGTACCTCAATGTCAATGTCTTTAAAAGCTTTGGCTCCCAGCTCGGTCTTTTTGATTTGCTCGAGGCGCTCGCGCACCGTCTTCTTCTTGATCTGCTCGTGCTCCTGCATGATGCGCTCCTTCTCCCTCTCCTTGGCCTCTTGGCGCAGGCGGTCCTCCTCGGCTTTGCGCACCTTCTGGAGCTCGGCCTCGCGCTGCTCCAACTCCTCCTTCTCACGCTGGATGTTCAGGCTCTCCAGACGCTCCTTGCGCTCCTCGATGGTCTGGCGGCGAGCCAGGATGCGCTGGTGCTCCTTCCGGGCGTTTTTCAGGTAGGCGGCAGTGGCCTGCTGACGCTGTTCCTCATGTTCTTGCTACAGGAGGAAGATTTAACAGTTAAAGCGGTGAAACAGAGGAGAGATTACATCAGCTGGAGACACGCAGGATAAGAAAGAGGCCGAAGATTATTATAAGAGGCCGTTTATGATTTATGAGGAATAAATACATCACATGGGTAATTAGAAATCTACTTACCAGAATGGAGGCCGGTTTGATGACCTGAATAGCCCTGGCCAGAGCAGAGGACATGGCCGTGAGCTGGTTACGGATCTGTTCAGAAGGCATGTTCTGCAGGAATGGTCCCACGGGGGCGTCCTCTTTAGTGGAATAGTTCAGATCCGAGCCAAAGCTTAGGGTTCGAGACGTATGGTCAATCCGCACCTGAAAAACCCCAGGATTTGAACTCAAAGCTCTTCAGAACTTGAAATGCCATCAATGAGTAATAGTTACACACGAGATGTTACTAGACAACCCAGAAGTGCACCCAGACCTCCATCAAGGTTATGCAATCTCTAAGCGCTTTTATTTGTTTATTTTTAAATCATACCTTAATTTGAGTTATTTAGATATTTAAATCATGAATCAGTTCTGTATTTGTGAAGTGATGATCCAAAATCTCATTGTTAAAAAAAATCCTCCAGAGACATCCAGGATCCAGTCAACACACAAAGTTTAGTCAGTTTTTCTTTGGCCCAAGACTCAGATTTTGGTATAAATTTTATGGAAATCCATCCATTAGTTTCCGAGTTTTCTTGCTAAAATTCATTCACACAGACACACAGGACAAATTTCATAACCTCTCCTCTCGGTGGAGGAAATGAGAACAAGTTAGCACAGCCCCATCAGTAGTACTGAACTAGATTTTAGCTTATAAAATCTTTGCATGATTGTTGACGGTTTATATTACTGTTTTCCTTGGGAAGTCTTTGTGAGGTCTCGTGTGAATGAGCTTATCAGATGTTACAAATCACCTGATCATTATATGATATGCATGTCCTTAGAATATTTCCAAAATGTCTGCCAAGTGTGAAGAAAATCTGAGAAAAGCTGTAGGAGCTGACTTAAAAAAAAAAGGGACCAAGAGATGGCGCCATAACAGGACTCCACCCACCCCAGTCACGCAGTCGTAAAAATTCTATCAGTAACATACCTGCAGGTCACAGTGACGTGCGGCATCGACGATGGAGCGCTCCAGCTGGAAGGCATCCACAAACGGGACAAGAGACGCCAGCCTGCTGAATTCTATGCTTTGATAGATCTGAGCCACCTGAAAGCACCACATCAGGATTCACACACACTGTTTAAGAGCCAGTGTTTTCTTTGTAGTGGTTGATATCACTAATGTCACTAGACGGACTAATTGGGGAAGTCTGCACACCCACCTGCTGCAGAAGTCGGAGAATGGTGTTGTTCTGTAAGTGAGAAATGTACTGCTGCAGGTCAGCTTCTTTCTCTGCCTGATCTCGTACCCAGTCCAGCACCTGGAGAGCCACACATGCAGACAATCAGTTAAGTATTACTGGAACTCAGACTCGGTCGTTTCCCAGTTCGGGGATGTACCTTGGTGACCCGTCCACACAGTTTGAGGGGGTGGAAGTCGACCTCCAGCCAGCTGTACAGCTCCTTCACTTCAGGGACAACATACTGGAGAAGATTGAACCTCACCTGCAAGGAGATTGGTCACTCGATAATCAAGTTACGCAAAATATCGGGGGGGAAAGGAATCTAAAAAACTTGGATGGCTTTGAGGTTAAAATAAACATTTACGGAGATTACCATATCGTTGATGAGGCTCTGACGGGTGGGCGGAGACTGCAAGCCAAGCAAAGTAGCCAGTCTGCGATGCTTCTCAACAATAATCCCATCCATATCCAACAGGCGGGCGATATCAGTACGCTCAGGGGTTATCGGGATAGACAGAGTTGCCAAAAGCACACGAGTCGACATTCTGTGAAAAAGCATTGGGTTGCATTTTAAGCAATGAGACACGTAAAAGGTTTATGACAGCATTGACACCAGCTATGCTGTATGGTTTGTAACAGTAGCGCTGGCAATGAGACACGAGGCGGGCCTGGACGTGGAAAAGAGGAAGATGCTGCGATTTTCTCTGGGGGACACAAGAATGTGCAGAATAGGTTGGAGGGAGAGCACCGGTCACATTGTTTGGGAATAAAGGGAGAGAACAGACTGAGTTGGTCTACGCTTGTGCAGTGAGATGAACGGTATAAAGGGAGAAGAATGTCGAGGATGGAAGTGCCTGGTAGAAGGAGCAGAAGGATAAAGAGGTGGGTCATGGGTGGGGTGTGGAGAGGGAGGATATGCTGGTATGCAATATGCATCTCTCACTCTCTCTCCCAACATGCTCTGCTTGCACTTCTGACCAAAGTATTAAAATCCTAAAATCCATTATAACTCCTGGCACGTCTTTGGTTTGAAAATATAATGAGTAGAAGGAGAAAAAAAAAAAAAAGAAAAAAAAAAAAAAACACTAGCCTCTGCATTTCCTCCTGGGTGAGGTTCTTCCTCATTTCTCTGGAGAGATGGTAGAGGCGGTGCAGTGTGCATGCGTGGAACAGAGCATTCCCAGACTTCCAGAACACCGTGGACACCTTGTTATAGTAGTTGGCCATCAGCTGGGGCTTGGGGGGTTTCTTCGAGAGGGCAAACAGACCATGGATATCCTCAACCGCCTTAAAAGCTTCCTGCAGTGCAATTGGTTAAGCGTTAGTACATGAGGTTCTGATGTCATCCACCCACCTATTCATCCATCCCAAAGCCTCACCTGCCAGAGCTCCATGCTGATAGCGCTGTCCAGCTGCACCAAACGTGTCTCCAGGTGCATTGACTGGCTCTCGGGATTGTTCAGGTTGATGGCTGTGCTCTGGTTATGGTGCCTCTGGATCTGCCCCAGGTGCATGCGCAAGTTATCGCACAGCTTACGGAACTCGGCCTTGCGGGTGTACTGCAGGCAGAACTTGAAAGCTGAAAAAGAAACAGAAGTAGTAAACTAATGATCCCGGGTAATAAGATCACGTATCGACTCTCTCCGGTGAGTCTGCGTCGTGCACCGACCTTGCTGAGCGATGTCATGGTAAAGACGCTCCACTTTGGAGTTGTTCCTCAGCAGGTCCAGACACTGGCGATACGACTCCCACAGGAATTTGACCCAAGGAGTGAGCAGCAGGCGGTCGGTACGGTCCTGAGTGTCCTCTCCACTCACAGCGCTCAGAAGGACACTGATAACACCAAATTAAATTTAAAGGACACGTCTTCAATTAACAATGCAAAATCATGTAAATTGTTTGGTTGGCTTATATAAATACATCCACAGCTTTTTTTTAACCAATACACACTGTGGTTTTTAAAGCCAGCTGAGAAACTTGAGTGTTTTCCGAACATTCCCGAGTACACTCACATCGGAGCCCAAGTTGGTCACGTGACAATGTGACGTAGATTCCAGAAAACAACAGTATAGCTTCGCTATAGTACAACGGCCACAAGCGATAGAGAAGCTTCTCCATTCCCTTCGTACGGGACTTTTAGCGATCGGAGTGAGGACTTAAACAATCGTTCAGCCCCCAACGTGCATCAGACAGTGATCAAAGTGTCGACGGGGGATTAAACAATTTACAGGCTCAGATTACAGAGCCTTATCGGTTCGAACCGGTAGCATCTCCGCAGGCTGCAGTTGCTAACAACGTGGAACTCCCAGACAAGCCCATGAACTGCCGGTCGAGCCCGTGGATGCAAATGACGGCCGCGAAAATCGTGCCTACAACACTGACTGCTAAGTTTTACTTCTATGTTCTGTCCGAAATTAATCACAAGCATCTAACGTTAGTGTTATTTATTCATTATTCCTCCAAACATGACAAAACCAGAGGCTACATTAGCACTGTGCTACTAATAGTATTAGTACATATAACGTGCATATACACACACATCTACTACTAGTATGAGGGCTGATTAAGCTGAGCTATACATAATTAAAAGCAAATGTACCCTTCTAAAATTCAGCTTAGTCACTTTCATTCTCCGTCTCTCACTACAGGCACCTCGGGCTCTGCGTGGGTCGGTCTTCATGGGGCGAATACTGGGTACTGCATTTCCTCGTGGGTTCCACAAATCGTTTCCACTTCGCGGATATTACAGGGTCAGTCGGCCACTGATGAAGAGAGACAACTCGGTGGGGGTTGTAACTGTCCTCCGAGTAGTTATTGCTAAACCCGCCAACAACACAAGATGTCACCATTTCGAACAAATCGCGTCCGCACGGAAGTGCTTTCTGTAAGTGACATCGGCAGTCAGTTTCGGCGGAAAATGCCGAAGAGAGCGTTTTCCGAAGCATTCGGAGAGCGGCAAGTTTAAAGTGTCCTGGTTCATTAAGGGGGGCAATGTGAGTGCAGTACGACCCGGGTGCACTCTAGTACTAGCTTATCACTTTATGCTCGTAATCGTGGTAAATATAAAGTTTAAGACACGTCCTTTAATGTTACATCATAACACGTGAGCATCAGTGCATCCTAAACTTCTGCAGCAATCCAACAGTTCTGCATTTCTCACACACCTTTCCGGAGTCTGAATGTTATCCAGGTCCTCGATGTCCAGCACCATTTGCTGAGATTCCTCTTTGGCCGTCTCGGTCTTCTCCTCTGCAAGTTTCAGGTAGGCGCGAACCACATCCTCCAAAGACTTGATGTTCACCTGAGATGAGGGGAAAAGCTATATTTTTATAAGGTTAAAAAATAAAGCGGCACCTACATATAGCCGAATCGAGCGAGATGCGAACTGCATCACAACGAATAAATCTCGCTCTGGTTGCCTGGTAACATGTTCAAGCGTACAACATGCGAACCCACTTTCTACTACTAGCGTATAGCGTTTCCACGTGTTAATACCTAATATATTTTTTTATTTTACAAGCCTGATCATCATGCATAGATGACAACGCGTGCACCATAAAGCCAAACTTGGACTTCATAATCCCTCACAGGAAAACACACAGACCTGCTGACAAATGTTCTTGTACTGGTAAAGGCCTTCTTTGGCCAGGTGGCTCTTGCGCAGGTCCACACAGAGCTCCAGGTACTTGAGCATAATCGGCTCGTGGATCTTCTGCCATGTCCGATGCTTTTTGCTCTTGATGACATCGTAAAGGACGTCCAGAGCCGGCTGCTTTTTACCAACTTCAAGAAACTCTGAAGGAAAGACGAGAAATAATACACATTTGATGCTTTTTGGATGATTATCACTAAATATCTGACGGTTTCTCTGCTATAAATACTAAACTTATATGGTTTTACCAATAGAAACCAAACTCCAGAATCTTCTCCGTGGCCATCAAGACATTTAGTCGACCAGTCACCAATTTTTATGAGCATGAAACACAGATTATGTTGTGTGCACGTGCTAATTTTTAATGACGGGTCTGTTTGAAGTGCTGACGTAGCTAGTTAGCTAAGCAGCAAAATAAAAACGCAGAAATATTGTTAAATTTTCACAGAATTCAAATTTGTTTGAGGGTAGAAGGAAAATAAACTATATATTTGATATTTTTTGTTGTTGTTGTTACGCAGTGCTTCGACTGTTTGTTGTTTTTAAGTCTCTACGCAACAAAACGTTGCTAGCGCCTTCTGCTCTCATGCTAGCAATAGCTAGTTAGCATGTTATTTCACTCCAAATTCACGCACTTTCGTTAATTAGATAATGAAAAAACATACATAACATTTAGTAAAAGACTTTTATGCTTTTTTATATATGTATATAAAAGACTACTGTTGTATTTACTCTCTTAACTGACGCATAAAACAGCAAATAAATTAGCTAGCTACCTCAGCTACTGAGGCCCACTACGACTAAACAACGGGCTGTACCCAAAATTCCACACACTGCTCACTATAGTGTGTGCCCAGGCATCTATTCTACCCCCTACGTAGTGCTCGACGGCAGAAAAATCAAGCGAATTCGGATACATCCAACGATGCGGTTTCGGCCTGACAGGAAAAAAAAAGATGGCGGCGGCGGCGCCATGATTCAGCCTTGACTGCACGCGCAGGGCTCGCGGGCACTTACCGTTCGCTCTTTTCAGAGCGTTCTCCGGTCTCTGGAAATACGCCGGCATTGTCGCGTGCTGGGTTCGCGGAACAAGATTCGAGGCAGACGAGGTTTTATTGAGAAATGGGTCGAATTTCCGCGTCCATCCGCTCCTTCACGCAGAAAAGCTAACACCGACTCGGCAAAGCTGTCCAAGAAAGAACGAGCGCACGTGGGGTTGAAAAAAAAAAAAGAAATCCCTCCCTATTTGGTATCGCTCCACCCCTCTGTACGGAAGACTAGTAGGGCCATGGAGGAGGGTTTATTTGACAACGCGTAGGGGCGTGTTTCAGTTTATATTCAGAATTTCTTTTAAAGAAGTCAGAAATTTCGATTTAATGAAGAAAAAAGGGGACCACCGGTCCGGATTTGTCTGTACATTAAAAAAAATAATAATAAAAAATAGGGGAAAATGCCATGTATGTATATACAACCATATCATCCAATGTGAATATGAATCCAATGTAATTTCATAAAAAATGTGTGAAATAACAAGGGAACGCGTACGTGTACTGCGGACTGCGGTAAACAAACCGACGCACTGACACGCGCACCAACTAACGTCTGCCCTTGCCTCTGGCCTTGCTGACTGCCGAGCCCTCCCGGACAATCTGGCTACTCCAGACTTTGTCCGCAGCTTCCGATATCCGTTTAAACCGGGGTTCGTAGAACCGAGGTTCGGGTGTACGATTAGGGTCTCAGAGACGCTGGAGCCGATCTCAGCCGACACTGGGCGAAAGCGAGGTACACCGTGACCAGGCGACACACACAACCATCGGGGCAATTTGTACCAGCCAGTTAGCCTAATGTTCATGTCGGGTAGTGGTGGCTCATTGGAAAGTTGATGGGGAAAGCCACGGTACCACCATGCTGCTCAATTGCTATTGTATAAAAATGATAACTGTAAGTCGCACTGGATGAGGGCGTCTGCCGAATGCCGTAAATATAAATGTCCTTGGACTGTGGGAGGAAACCGGAGCACCTGGAGGAAAATATCCAAACTCCACACAGAAACGCAATCACCAAGCCTGGAACTCAAACCCGCTACACTATTCACCATGCCACCAAATCTCACTAAACCCAAATCATCAATTCATTATCCCACTTCCCGTCACCCTGCGTTTCTACCACCCACTGAGCTTTGAAGTGACATGCATCAATGTGTTATTTAATCAGGTAACATGAGCAATACTGCCAGGTACTGGGTCTAGATCAGTAAGAGAGGAAGAGGCAGGGTCGCAGGTGAGGCTTATAACACTGTCATTAATAAGTAAATGTAGATATTTGTTTTGTATTGCATTAAGGTTACACTGGTGTTTCAAGATGTACATTAGGCACTCTATCATGGTTTTAATGTGGGAATAAAAAGTATATACATAAATGAAGTGATCTTTATTAAAATGATACATTTTCAGTCATTAGTTGCATTCAACATTCTTTTTTTTTTTTTTTTTTTTAAACATATCGCTGTATTCAGAATGAATTAAAAGCGACACAGTATCGGAATACTTTTAATGTAGCCAAGTTATGATGTTCTGATTAATGTATCATGAAGTAAATGGCAGGGGTTCATATTTAACACAATCCTCACTCACCTTTCTAAGCTATCAGGGCAGCAAGAACAAAGCAAGACGTGCTGTTTAAGGAAATTAACCAGAATGTGACATCAGGCCACTTTGTTTACTGTTACTAATAAGAGTTTCTGTTATTTTATTATATTTTATTTTGACATAATATATTATCATTCTTTATCTATGAGGGTGATGCTTTTTCTCTAAATAATAATGATTCACAAAAGGCTGTGTGGAAACAACTGGCGTGTTGATGGTGCACCGTGGTCCTCCTTCCGATCATCTCAGCAGTCTTCTCCTCCTCGACACCGGGGTCCACCTGAACCACGACACATAAAGTAGAGAATTTTACACATAAGGACATGGAGGATACACAACAGAATGATCGAGATACACAGAAAAGGGGGCTTTACCTTTATTGTGGTCTCTGTGTGAGAGCCTGTGATCACGGTCGCGATCATCAAGGTGTTAACACTGATCATGACGATGATCGCCACGACGACTGTTGCACCGACTGCTGGCCTCATCAGATTCACCTCTTCTCCATCGTCCCTCCTCTCTACACACACACACACACATACTTCTTCTGCACATTCACTACGAAAGTAGCATTTCTGTGACGAGTCTCCGAAATCTAAGATTACAAGAACATAAGTCACTGAGTGAGTACCTGGGTGGATGACGTTCTCGGTAGCATTCTCCCTCATGATGCTCTTCTGCGTCTCGCTCACCGTCATCATGACAGGTTGCAGGGTCATTGGGAGGAGCACAGCTCTTCTGATGGGCTTTCTCCCTCTCTCTCCTAAGGCCTCGCTCATGTGAAGGTCCACAGCGGGAACCTTCTCCACTTTTCCTTCCGAAGGCCGGCTCGCGCTCCTCACGCTGGTGTTCTTTGCGTTCTTTGGGACGCCAGTCCCTGCTTTAAAAGGTATTCATGGGGTTAAATCACACTTCAACAACAATGAGAAAAACTGTTCTAGATATCTAAACACGATTATTCAAGGACTGACTGGAGCATGCTCTCTCTGATAGTTAGGGTTTCACTTAGCTGATGTTCACTTACTTTTCAGAAACGGGGCGTCTCCATTCGGCATCACCGGTCTCCGTACGCCTCCTCCAGCCACCCTCCGCCTTCTCACCCGAATCCTGCAGTAACAAACAGATGTTTAGACACAAACTATGCTCTGAACAACCGTGCAATCGCTTCTCGGCGTCACCGCGCTATAATTCAATTCAGTCACATCTGTCTTATTACAGTGACAGAGAAAGCACATGTGAGCGAGTTAGAATCGCATGAGGAATATATTTAAATCCAATCCGTGCTCCTCAAAACATTCAGTTATTCACTGAGAGAACCGTGGAGCAAATTTTGCGTGTGTTTACTTTGCCGGACTTCTCCTCCTGAGGCCTTCTCAGCTCCTCCTCCTTGCGCCGTTCACGTTCCTCGATTTCCTGCTGCCTGGCTCGCTGCTTCTTCTCCTGCAACTCGAGCTTGCGGAGGCGCTCCTGGTACTCGTGCTCCTCCTCCTCCCTCTGCTCCTGCTCCAGACGCTCACGCTCCTCACGCTCTGGAACACATCAGTCTGTGAGATTACGATGACTTGGGCAGTTCAATGATGACATAATAACATTCATCCGATCTACAAATCTCAAAGACTGCGTCCGAATTATCAGTGCGTGTTCATGATGGTTAGATACCTACTACCGGGCTGAATTTAGAGATGATTGCATGTACGACACTCAAAACAGTAAACAGGTAGGTGAACTGAGCCAGAAGACGATTGCTTAACCGTGTCAAAACAGTGTCTGAGCCAATGAAACCACCCCATGATATCATGTGTACGCTACAGATGCCCTGGATACGGCGTCCGGAATCATGAAGGTCAGTACCCTTTTTCAGCTGTTCCTCCCGGATTCTCTGCGCCTCCTCCTCTTTCTGACGATAGTAGGCGTTTCTTCGCTCCTCCTTGCGCTGTTGCTTGCGCTCTTCCAGACGCTTGTTCCTCTCCTCAGCCAAGTGCTCCTGGAACTGCTTCATTTGGTCCTTTATGATATAAAGTAAAGTAAAACACACACGTCACTCACACACATCTCTGATCCGTTCAACACATCACAGCTGTTTCTTCTTCTTCACCTCGTAGTCTAAGTTCCGCGCAGCTGTTATCTTCGAGACGAATTTCTCCTTATCCTCCATCATCCTGGACATCCTCTGTTTGTTCGCGAGAGCCTTCTCACGCTCCGCTTTTATGTTGTTGATCTAATATAAATGTACACAATCACATTTTGTGAGATAAAGGTCATATACAGCTTCCAGATTTTCTATCACTGACTCGCAAAGTTCTGATCAGAGGAAGTGTTAGCACTGGAATGACGTCCGCTACTATAATTATTATTATTATTATTATTATTATTATTATTATTAAAAATACAGTGACTTCCCAAAAAAAGCACCCAGAGATATTTCAAAACTGCACAAATCAGACAGAACAGAGTTTGGTCTGTGGGCTGTGACTGTTAAGATGGACAGGAAGGCGATACCCTCTCCTCCTCCTGGAGTTCCCACAACTCCATATCTTTGACGCGTTGCTCCTCATTGGCTTTTTTAATCAGAAGCATTTCCTCCAAACGCTTCGCTCTTTCAAAGTAATCGATCTGAAACACAGTTCATCATTAAGAATGATATAACATACTGTGTATATCAAACATTTCTACACACACTCAGATTAAGAAAAATGGGATCCGATATAAACTGTCGGAACTCAATCAATGTTCATGTAACCTGTGAGCCCCACCTTCTTTTTCTGAGTCCTTAAACGTTCCTGCAGCTCTTTCTTCTCCTTCTCGAGCTGCTCCACCTGTTTGGCCATGATGAAGTCAGGGTCCAACTCCTCCAGATCCTGCACAGATAAACAGAGATGAAGCACAACATGCACTTTATTAAGTTTATTGCTTACTTGGTCTGGAATCGCATTTCTCTGCTGAAATCTACTCGCGCAAAATCCCTTCCAGACCCTTGCTTGTCCCGAGTCGGCCTGGACAGCCACCAATGTGGATCACCCCCTACTACGTAATGTTCACTCGCAAAGCCAAGTCAAAGTATGTTCGTGTTCACAAAAAAGTTTAGAATTGTTATCATGTGAAGTTTGAAGCGAATTGTATTTGTGTAATTTTATATGCTTTATTTATTTTAGATATCACAATACACCTCTTTAACCATTAGACACTGGTGCTGATTTAAAATTTAATTAAATTTCCTAACTTACCTGCAACATTCACAATTTTTTAATGTTTATCAAAAATGTTTATTTGTTTATTCATTGATTCTTAGAGTTACAGGAAATG
>JAQMYF010000027.1:3577725-3604178 GCA_030014195.1 Neosilurus mollespiculum
CATTTGCTGAGATTCCTCTTTGGCCGTCTCGGTCTTCTCCTCTGCAAGTTTCAGGTAGGCGCGAACCACATCCTCCAGAGAGGTGATGTTCACCTGAGTCGAGATGCAGAGCAATATATTTTTGTAAGGAGGCAGGTAAAGAGATAAGGGTTTGTTTAAGCTTAAATCTAAAGAGTCACATACAAACCCACTTTCTACTACTAGCGTATAGCGTTTCCACATGTTAATACCTAATAATTTTACACTTCATAAGCCTGATCATCATGCATACATGACAACACCGTGTGCACCATAAAGCCAAACTGAGACTTCATATTCCCTCACAGGGAAACACACAGACCTGCTGACAAATGTTCTTGTACTGGTAAAGGCCTTCATTGGCCAGGTGGCTCTTGCGCAGGTCCACACAAAGCTCCAGGTACTTGAGCATAATCGGCTCGTGGGTCTTCTGCCATGTCCGATGCTTTTTGCTTTTGATGACGTAGGAGAGGACGTCCAGAGCGGACTGCTTTTTACCAACTACAAGAAACTCTGTAAGAAAGAAGAAGAACAATACAGATTTGGTGCTTTTTGATAAAGATCTGATCATCTCTCTGCTATGATTTCTGAGATCATAGTTCAACCAGTAGAAACCAAATTCCGTAATCTTCTAAATAGATGCCTTATTCATTGATAAAGTAACAAAGAAACATAAAAAAGTGATTTAGAGGCAACAAATAATAATTATAATGAATATTTACTTAATGTAAAACAAAGTATCAGTTCGGTTTATGGTCTTTAAATGTAGTATGTACTACAAACTGAATAAGTATGCTCAAAAAACTTGTTTCTACTACTCAGCTGAAAGCGCAGTACTCACCTGTCCTGCTGCTGTCATGGTTAAATTATCTAAAGTAATTTTACTACCTAAAATTCGCCTACTAAAAAACTACCTGGATAAGTTCAACAAAATCAGTTTCCTATCGTCCTATTGTTGATTCTGTGTGACGCACACTCAGGACTTAAAAAAATAAAGAAGCATGGACCACCACTCAGACTCACGCAGAATAAACAAAACCACACAATCTCACTCAGGTCGACTTGTAGGTAAAGGTTCATGGAGCAAACACTGAAATCAGAAGCACGGCGCGAGCCTGGCGAGGTGGTGGCAATCTACTAATACTCAGGATAACACAAACAGACAGGAAAGCACGACCGTGCCCAGACCTCCAGAGGGACAGGCACTCAAATTAAAACTGGGCACATGGATCAAGATCTCAGAACACCATCTACAGTGTAACCTGCTGAACTATTACCCATAACCCATCGCCTCCTTAAATCACCACCTTACCATGGTGGAAGGGTTTATGTGTCCTAATGATTCTGGGAGCTATGTTGTCAGGGACATTACATAATAATAATAATAATAATAATACACAAAATAATGAGATATGCACGACTAAAACTGTAAATTTCAAAATTAACTAGAAAGACATATCTATTTTGGTTATTTAAAAAAAGAAAATATACTGTTTCATAAGCTCTTACTTAGCTGTGTTATTTAAAATTGTTATTTCAAAGGGGAAAATATATGGAATAAAAAGTTATTTTTAAAAAACAATGTTATGTAACACATTCTATCAGGCTTTTAAAGACATTCTATTCAAACTAGCAACTTAATCAAATAACTAAGAGTTTAAAACCTGTTACTGATGGCTGTTATACTAATCCTCAATCCCCCCCCCCCCCCGGTGGAGCAGCCTTCTCTGTACACAGTTCCAGTTTTCAAAGAGGTTCAGAAGTTAATTTAAACTGCAATTACAGAGAATTCAACTTTACTGGGTTGATTTTTTTTTTTTCACCGTCGGCTGCTGTTGCTTGTGCGCAGGTGTGCAGGTGCGCTTCATTTCTATTGGCTGACCGGCCTTTTATTCAAAGAGGGGGCGGGGCAAACAGATAACGCTCAGAGCCCAGAGTTATATTTATGATTGCAGGCAAAATGCTTTGACAATCTAAAGCCCTCCCAAATGCGCGTGCACGCTGAGACGCATCACCTGACAACGGTTGTCAAGGACGCTGAAACCGCTCATATCATAAGCAAGCAGTTTTTTTTTGGTTTTGGAAGCTTTTAAAGTTATTTTCTCTTTTTCTAATTAAGAGCACGGGTGGTGGTGATGAAGAGGAGGAGTGATGGTGAAGAGGAAGAGGAAGAGGGCGTGACGTCCCAGAACTGTGACGACACAGTGATGAAGTGATGTGACGCAGAGGAGTTTCTTTTTTTAAGCACAAAAGAGAAAAAAAATTGTTATTTTGTTAGTTTTTTCGGTCACATACCTAAAATCATTAGCAGGGCACTAACAGAGAGACATTTCTACACCAGCGGCCTCAAGTTTACATTCGTTTCTTTTACTGGCGTCATTTTCTCATGTCTCAGTATAAATAAAAACATGAGCCAATCAATCAATCAATCAGATCAGATCAGAAATCATAATACACCACTACAACCAAAGCTGCTGTTTTCCCAAAGCTTCTGGCGTGTGTTTTCTTTTGAAATGATGTCATTCTCAGAGTCAGGAGGAATGAAAGCTATTTGGGATGGAATCAGTGTGGCCCCCTTTCCTCAGACTGAACGATCATGACTGAAGCATCCTTCACTGCCCTTACCTTCAGCTCTTTTCAGAGCGTTCTCCATGTTTTGCTTCTTAGTACAAGGTTCTGGGCGGTCAGAGTATTTCCCAGTTAAGTCACTGCTGCAGTAAATCAACTCGTAATAAAGCTCATCGTCGTCTACGACGTCAGATCTGTGTGACGCCATAGTGCTCAAGTATAGAACTTTCGTACTCTCAGTAGCAGATCTCGGTTATAAAAGGGGTGCGACACACACACTCACACACACACGCACATCCACACACACACCCCACCATACGACACAGTTTCCAGACCAGAGTGGCGCAGATGCTCCGTTAAAAACCGTTAAAAAAGGTTTAAAAAATAAACAACAACAAGAACAAAAACAACAACAACAACAACAACAACAACAACACACACACACACACACACACACAGTGTATGTGAGGATATCATTTAATGTCCTCTCCTCTGAAGTCTTCAGTGTTTAGGATGGTAAAAATGACCCTGAAAATATAAAACATATAAAAAAATATGAAAATATAAAATATATTTTAAAAAATATATAAAATCTGTTTCTATAACGAAACACTTATAAAACATTTCTTAAAAGAGTTCAATATTTCTCCAACATCATAAAAACTGTCATAAATAAAGAATCACCCAGGGAAGAAGAATAAGAGGATTTTTTTCTAGGACCAGGAGAGTCGAACACGCGACCCGAAGCTTATTACCAAACATGACCGCTAGGTGGAGCCATAACAGATTTTATTTGAACCGCCATATAGAATTTAAAGGCGCACATTCTCTAGTGAATAGTTAATATATATATATATTTGTATGTTTCATGTAAACATTTTTATTTCATCTTTCTATTTAGCATAGCTTTAATAAATTATTGGTTTGTTTAACATGATGTAAATGATCAAGTGATACATTCAGGAACATTTCATTATTCACATAAAATAAGTTATAAAAATAACACGACAGCAACATTGTGGGATATTGTACTGATAACAAATATAACACACCAAAATGTTCTCAATGATGATTGTGAATATCATATTTAAAATACTGTTATATATACTGTAGAGGCTAAAATTTCTAAACAGGGTTGTAAAAAAATTTTACAAAAAAAAAAAAAAGTTTAATAAATGTGCAATATATTAAAAGATAAGTGTGACTGGTATCCATGTGATCCATGATAAAAAAAAAAATGTAAAAAGTTGCTCTGTGGAGAGATTAATGATCATCAATAAGAGAACTGGAGTAGGAAGCTTAAAATCCTGAACCCCCTGTGCATATAACGATATAAAGATATATTGAAAACCTATCACTATGAAGAAATATTTCATCTCTGTGTCATACGTGCTAAAACATCACGTATCATTCACGCCTACGTGCACAAATCAGTCATTCGTTCACTTGCCGAACCGTTTAATCCTGCCAGGGTTGCAGGGAGGCTTGAGCCTCTTTCGGCCAACTCTGGGCGAAGGCAGGGAACACCCTGAACACCAGTCAATTTGGAACAACCAGCTGGCCCATAGAACAAGTCTTTGGACTGTGGGAGGAAACCGGAGAACCCAGATGAAACCCTGTATGATTATCCTCTGAGACAAGAATGAATCTTCTCCATCTTTGGGAAGGTGTACATTATTCATGTAGACCATCCATAGCTGCAGAAGTCAGGTAACAAATACAGAATGCTCCAAGTAGACGTACGCATCAGGAGGATCTGGTGGGCGTGTTAGGATGTGGCTCTGGGTTCAAATCAGGCAGCAGGCCAGTGTATTATGTGTGCTCTTATCAGACACCTGTTTTAACAGGTACACATCTTTTTCTCCAGAATCATAAAATAGTCATATTATTGTAGGTGTGTCTCTTACTGCTGTTCCATAGCATATATATATATATATATATATATAATGTTTAGGATGGACTGAGGACGGCACCAACCATGATGTTGTGGTTAACACGTCCACCTCACAGCAAGAAGGTCCTGGGTTTGAGTGCTAGGCTCGGCCAGGGCGTTTCTGTGTGGGGTTTGCAAGTTCTCCCCGTGCTTGTGTGAGTTTCCTCCCACAGTCCAAAGATATGCACATTAAACTAACTGGCTGTTCCAAATTGCCCCTGGGTGTGAGTGTGAGTGTATACGTCTAGCTAAGTTGTGTCACAAAACTCTGCTTATCAACTGTAAAGATAATACCAGATACAATATCGTTTACAGTTAAGATACTGTACCTGTCATTTATTCACCACATATAAAAGGTGAAGTGTTTGATTCTATTTATTAATGTAGAAACAGAAAACAAACCTGATGCCTTCATAAGTAAAACGAAACCAATGATATAAATGCAAAGTGCAGACTTGTACATTTTTAGATCATATCTGGTCTCCTCTCCTCTGAACTCTTCAGTGTTTTGGATGGTAAAAATGACCCTGAAAATATTAAATATATTAAACAAAATATGAAACCTGTTTCGTTAACAAAACACTTATAAAACATTTCTTAAAAGGGTTCGATATTTCTCCAACATCATAAAAACTGTCTTGTGTTATTACAGGTCTAATCGTAAATAAAGAATAACCCAGGGAAGAAGAATAAGAACCAATTTCCTCATATATTCTGTATTTATACTGTATGAAGGGGCTTCTCCACTATTCATAGCCAAATTATAATTTATACACTGCATGCAAAGATAGTGGATAAAAAAAAAATCAGTGTTACATCAGCAGCAGCGACTTGATTGGACAATAAAGTGATTAAGTAGAATTTAAAGGCGCACATTCACATTCACTAGAGTTTTGTCATTTAGTCATCCATCCATCCATCTATTTATACAAACGGGTACTTTATATTTAGATGGGAACCGTTTAATCCTGCCAGGGTTGCAGGGAGGCTTGAGCCTCTTTCAGCCAACTCTGGGCGAAGGCAGGGTACACCCTGAACCCCAGTCAATTTGGAACAGCCAGCTGGCCCATAGAACAAGTCTTTGAACTATGGGAGGAAACCGGAGAACCCAGATGAAACCCACACAGGTTTATGGACATGCACGCCCTCGCCAAGCCCGGAACTCGAATACAGGACCTTCTTCCTGCGAGGCAGACGTGCTGACCACTATGGCACCATTCTGGTATTAGTAATCAGCAATAACTGTTGTTATGCACCAGTCAGCCATAACATTAAAAACAGAAGTGGGGTGTATTAGTCAGAAAGTCAACAGTCGGTTCTTTAAGTTGATGTGCTGGAATAAGAAGGATCCCCAGCTTGATGGATGGATGGATGGATGACAACCTGTATGACTATCCGCTGAGCCCAGAATGAATCTTCTCCATTTATGGGAAGGTGTACATTATTCATGTAGACCATTAATAGCTGCAAGTAGACCTACGCATCACAAGGATCTGGTGAGCATGTTAGGATGTGGCTCTGGGTTCCAATCAGGCAGAAGGCCCGTTTATTGTGTGTGCTCTTATCAGACATCGGTTTTAACAGGTACATTGTGTCCAGAGTGCATTCGGGAACTCCAGCAGGTCTAGCTGTGACAGTATCATTAAAATGAAGAGCTGGGAGGTAACACAACGGCTACATCGGTGTCACATCATCCTGTGAGAGAGGGCGGCCATCAAAACATACCAGGTTATAATAACTCTGCATACCAGTGCCTTTACCACACCCACACACTAAAACTGTGTGGCTCCAGGATTGTACTACAGCTTACCAAAATGTTCTCTTCACCTTCACCTTGATTTGGCCGATTAGCTCCAGCCTCGATTTGCTCCTACATATTACCCCTTGTCCAATTAACTCCAATCTTCACATTTTGCCATGCTTTCTCATACACCTCAACATACTCCGACAAAAAAAAAAAAAAAAAAAAAAAAATGCAAGGTGGTATTCTGCCTCCTTTATTGATTAAAATAATTGTGAAATTTTACTACGAGTGTTAAAAAAAAGCAGGAACTGTTTTTTTCAGAGGTATGCAACGTTATATCTCTTATCTTAGCAACGTTTGATATCTACACGAGCGTCAAACGAGAGACTGGAGCCAAACATGGTCTATTACTGCACCATAGGACAGAACTAGAAGTTCTTCAGTTTCTATATAATCTGAAGACTATTAATCAGTAATACTGCAGGGTCTTCCTTATCATGTCTTGTACCCTTACTTTACCATGTCTTGTTTTTTTTGTTGTTGTTGCTACTTTTAGTCGAACCTTGAGCACACTTTGAGCCCTACTCTTAATTTATACAAATTTGGATTATGTTTGTATTTAGGCTCTAAGGAATTATTTATTTTTTTATTTTTTTGTGGAATTATACATATATGAAGTAATAAGGGCACTCAAAGACAGATAGCGCACAAGAACTGACACAACGAACTGTACTTTGTAGCATACACACAGCTATATGAAGCAATCCGGCACTCCTTATTATATCCACTCGTTCATGTTACATGGCCTTTGAAATCTCAACAAAATTGAAAGCATCAATAAAGGAATTTGATCTCCCAGAAATATGTTTTTATGTATGTTTACTTATGGACTGGGTTTTATGTTTGTTTTTTTATTTTATTTTATATTTGTGTGTTAATGCATTAGTTGTTAGAGCACTGAAGTCGTCAGATACTGAGACTAATTCATGATTCATATCTGTGCATCTGTGCAATGAAGAAATCCGCCAGCCTGAAGTGAGGTCACTCCAACTGACCCTCAAGTGCTTTTTTCCCAGTCCAGAGAATATCACCCCATGATGCCAAACACTGTGATAGCCAGCTAGATCAACCATCAGAGTGATTGCACTGTCATATACACTATGAACGAAACCTGCTCACGTAGGTCAGACTACAGCTGCTAGTCTTGCACAGGTGGCAGCTGGTAGCTGAAGTGGAACTATATTTTCTTTACTGGAACTGGACGGTGGAAGTCTACAAGGTGAGAATACGTCTAGGGTTGATGCTTGATTTTTATATACCAGTTTTCTTTGCATTATAAATAACTTGCAAATATCTATTATTGTGGAAAATAGAAAGAAAAGTTATGACACTGAGTGATCATAAGTAATTGGGTCATTATGAAAAGAGATCTGTTCACTTTGCGGATCTTAGAAAATCATGTGCAAATCAATGGATTCACATATAATTTGGCAAAAATGTGGACAAATGTGTAATTTAAAATTTATGAAGGATTTTAAAGAAAAGAAGCAAAAGAAGCGATGATGCAACTGGCAATGCCCCAAAGCGCTGTCACAGAGTTTTCTCCAGAGTTACCATATAGTTTCCAGACCAAGTTTCCCTACATGCACTGGCAGTCAGATGACTAGCATGAAATAGTGGTTAAATACAGATGCACCTGTCACCCAGTTTTACAGATCAGCCTCTGCATTTAACCCATCCAAAGTGAACACACACATATAAACAGTGAGCACACACTTGGAGCAGTGCGCGGGTGCCCGGGGAGCAGTTGGCGGTTAGGTACCATGCTCAAGGGCACTTCAGCCATGAATGTGGAGGAAGGGAAAGTGTTGCTCACAACCCCCCCCTCCACCATCCATTTTTCCTGCTGGTTCGGGAATCGAACCAGGAACCTTTAGGTCCCAAACCAAATTATCTATCCATTATGCCACGGCTACCCCAGTTGATTTGACCTTGTAGTATTTCAGAACGGCAAGAATGCAGCAACTGTTCATCTGTCATGAAAGAAAGACATAATCCCCTCCTTTAACAAAATAGGGTGGTAGAAATCCTGGTCATACAGACAGGTTGGACACGCAGCCTCTATAGCAGAGGATCCCAAGCCTGGTCATGAGGGACCCCATGTCTTGCACATTTGAGTGGTTTTCCTGTTCTGTCATGCGCCCTGCGAGTCATAAAGAGATGTTAATTAGTCAGTTATTTAAATCAGGTGTGTTAGGAGCAGGGAAAACCTGAAAATGTGCAATGAAGGGGCTCCTCCAGGATCCAGGATCCCCCTCTGCTCTATGAGTAGTGTTCCCTACTGGACATTATTTAGAGTGGAATTTTGTGCTGTTGCAATGCAGCTGGTTGTCTGTAGCTCTGCGTCAGATGCAGTTTAAAAGTGATATGAGTGACAGAAGATGTAATTTTTTATTTTTACACCACAGCAACACATGGTTATGTGATCTGAGTGATTGGATGTCCCTTAAATTCTTTGTATATTACATAATGTATCGTAGGGTTTTATAGTTGCTACACACACTCGAAAGACAGTAGACACTCAGTCAATTATTCACCACATATAAAAGGTGATGCGTGTGATAAAAGTTAATGAAAAAACTAAACCTGACGCTCACACTCAGCATGTTTCCCTCCTACGCCTTTTCTTTGGATTGGTTTTTAATGTGTGAATAAAATCATTCTTCACATTTGGTCTAATTGTTGTGGAATTTGTTTTTGTTTTTTTTAGATTAACTTTTTATGCTGCATGTTTATTCATTCTTTTAACAAAACACCTCGTCTTTTTAGAGTCGCAGGGGTCAGCCGACTTTGGGCAAAGGCAGGGTACACCCTCAAAAGCTCACCAGTCCATTGTAGGGCAACTCACACCTATAGGGCCAATTTGGAACAGCTAATCAGTCTGATGTGCATGTCATTGCACTGTAGGAGGAGTTATTAAAAAATAATATGTTATTTAATGTTATATAGTGCACAACCCCTGGAGTTTTCCATAACCTGCACATTTTCGTGTTTTCTCTGCTCATTGCTAATTCACTATAATAATTAGTTAAGTTAGGGGTTTATGGGGAGCAGGAAAATTCCTAAAATGTGCTACCTCAGGAGCATGGTCGGGAGCCTGTGATGTAGTGAACTATGCAGATTTGTAATGTAAGCCTACTTTTTATCTCAGGAATGTGTGCACTTACAGAAAACTCAATTACCACGCGTCTTGGATGATTCAAAGTTCATCACCAGGGTCTCCTTATCACTAATTATATATAGAAAACTGTGAACCAGCATCTTTTGCTTTTCTTTACGCTTTAACACTGCACTCGAGAACAGACAGATCGCACTGAATCATCGGTCGTCTTTCCAAAAGACTGCTGAGAGTAAAGCATCTGTTCCAATGATAAAATGGGGCGTGGGGAAAGTTGTCGCTTGGTCTTCATGCTCTCCATGACCTGCGTGTTTTTCATGGCCGAAGGTTACATGGGGAACTCTATAGCGCTGGTGTCGGACGCGTTTAACATGCTGTCCGACATCATCTCTCTCTCGGTGGGTCTGGTGGCGGCTCGCGTTCGTCGTCGCGCCTCCTCCCCGCGGATGAAGTGTGATGGTTTATCAGGATACATAGAACACATTTCCTCCTGCGTAGCCAAAAATCGATATGTATTCAGAAACAACTGGCCTAATTGCGAGTGTACAGATGGGGTTAGAAGTATTTGGTCAACGATTTGAACACAATAGGACTGAAATAAAACCTTCAACATGTGACTGAAGTGTATGATATCTTGAATCCGTGGCCCTGAAATAAAACTACAGAAATTACAGCCATATACAGATACATATGAACATTTTTATATACTAAAGCTTAGTGATGGCCTTCTTTAGATTTATTTCAGAAAATAAATAAATTATTAAAATAATAAGTAAAAAAAGACTACCTTTGGAGATGAGAACTTTAAAAGGTAAGGCAGAATTTTAAAAAGCTTTCGTTCTATTCAAAATTTGTATATAACTGATGCATGTTTAAAACTCATCCACCATCGATATCGCTTATCTGTCAACGTTGTGGGTAAAGCTGGAGCCAGTCCCAGCTGACTTTGGGCAAGAGGCGGGTAACTAACTGAACAGGTCACGAATCTATAGCAGGGCTAACACAGACACAAACAACCATTCACACTCATAGTCAAACCTGGGGCAATTTAGAGTAGCTAGTTGACCTCATCCAGAGAGTTTTTGATGATGGGAGGAAACTGGTAGACCAGGAGGAAGCCCAACATGCAAGGGGAAAACAGAAGTGCCAAAGGCCTTAGTCAGCAATGAGGTCTAAAAATCTTCTTGCTGTGAAGTGACAGAAGTATTAAAAATCTACATTTTTTGGAGTGGGTTTTAAATGAGAAACTATTAGGAAAAGCTCTGTCTATTATATACAGTAGCGTTGGGACATGTCTAGCTAAGTTGTGTCACGAATCTCTGCTTATCAACTGTAAAGATATCGTTTACAATAAAATGTACTGTACCTGTCAATTATTCACCATGTATAAAAAGGTCAATCGTTTGATGGTGTTTATTGCAGTAGAAATAAAATACCAACCTGATGCCCTCATAAGTAAAACAAAAATAATGATATAAAAACGAAGAACGGACTTGTAAATTTTTTTTTTTTAGAACACATTTGTTCTCAATATTGCTGAGGTGTAAAAGAGAAACCAAATCCTCTGGATGAATCCCCTGAATTATTGTAAAACTCAGTCATTCAGTGTTTATATTTATTTAATTAACAGTTATAAATCAGAGGTTTACCTGCAGTCATCATGGACTTGAATGTTCTGGTCATACTTGGCTTTCGATGATTTCTTTGACCTGTTATTTTAGGGCAGACTCATTTTACACTGTACTTTTTATTCAAGAAAAAATCTTTAATTTATTTTGAGTTTTCTGAAATCAACAAAGGGTCAAACACATATAGAGCACACCTAATGTGGCTAAATTCCTCTTTGCAATTCTATCTTGATTTGATGCTTTTGTTAGTCGTAAACAAGCTTCTGACGGAATTCTGGTTAGTTATTTCCCCACTCTTATTCACAGTTTAATTACGCTGGTTGTTTTCTTGGAATGAACCTGATTTTCAAGTGCAGCTTTTGAATTTTCGACAGGGTTAACGCCAGGACTTTAGAAAGACCAGTTCGTCAGCCTGCTTTATCCATTCCACAACTACCTTTGATGTGTTTTTGAAGTCAATGTCTTATTAGAACACCCAGTTCTGTCTAAGTATCTGATGGTTTGAGGTTATGGTAAAGAATTATAACCAAGTTCTACTTCTTTAGTGTTCCATCCAGTGGTAGCAAAACAGCCCCAGAGCATGACTATACCGCCGCTGCGCTTAGCGGTTAGAACAGCGATTTCGAGGATGAACGCATCAACAGTCACTGTGGCCAAAATTTCCTCCAGAAGGCTTTTTCTTTGTTCTTATCAGCTGCAAACTTTAGTCGAACCTGAAGGTCTCGATTCTGGAGCAGGGGCTTCTTTCTTGGACGCCAGTCTCTCGGTCCATGTCAGTGTAACTCACTGATTGTAGACAATGGTAATGTTCCAGCAGCTTCAAGTTCACGGCAGTTCTGTGCCTTAGTAGTTTCTGGGTTATTCACAAACCTCCAAACCAACATCCTCTCAGGTGAGTGTGACAGTGTGGGAATCCTTCCAGGCTGTGACAAATAGCTGTACTTTCCAATAAGTTGCTTGAACCACTCAGCGTTTTAACATTCCTGACTTGGGTGAAACTAAAAACCTCTTTCTGAGATCTGAGCTCCTTCGACTTTCTTACTGTACTGTGTGTTTGTCGATTCAGAAGGTGCTGTCCAACAGAACCTTATTTATGTGTGCACAGAGAACTCACAAGTCACTAGAAAATGAAAATTACCAACTAAATCTCAGATGACGAGTGGTAATCGTTGCAATTCATAAAATGTTAGATATCCTATTTTTTTTTACAGCATCAAATCATTTGATTAAAATGAATCATGTGGTGCAAGTCTTTTTTTTTTTTTTTCCCTTTGGCACCAAATATTCTCCACTACAGTTCATAACCCTGAAAGTATCATTACTTGAATGTGGAAAGAAATGGCTCTACTGAAGTCCATGCATGTGCAAATGACTTTATTCCTGTTATGATACATGAAGCATATGGGCCAAGGTGTTTAAAACTGACTATAAGGTGTGTATGTTTTCATATAGGAGTTTCAAAGACCACACACACGTCTCAAAGTTCAGTGTAATCACTATCCTTATCATTAACATGAGCTAGAATTAAACGAGAGCACCTTGTCGGCTTTACTAGCCAAGGAACAACATTGGGCTCGTAGCAGTTCAGGGTTCATTACACCGACTGAACAGTTAGAGTTAAGATCTCGAGCAAAAACAGTGTTCAGTGTTAAACTTGCACTGAATCACTGGTCGTCTTTCTAAAAGAGTGCTGAGAGTAAAGGACTCTGATCCAATGATAAAATGGGGCGCTATACTGGGAAAAGTTGTCGCTTGTTTTTCATGCTCTCCATGACCTGCGTGTTTTTCATTGCCGAGATCGTCGCTGGTTACATGGGGAACTCTATAGCGCTGGTGTCAGACGCGTTTAACATGCTCTCCGACATCATCTCTCTCTCGGTGGGATTGACAGCGGTGCGCGTTCGTCGCCGCACCTCCTCTCCGCGCTGTACCTACGGGCTGGTGCGCGTCGAGGTGCTGGGCGCGTTGGCAAACGCTGTGTTCCTGGCCGCCGTGCGCTTCTCCGTGTCGGCCCAGGCGCTCGAACGCCTCGCAGTACCCGAGGCCATAAACGAACCAGCTTTAGTGCTTATCGTCGGCAGCATCGGACTCTCCATCAACGTGATGGGACTGCTCGTGTTTCAGGACTGGAGATGTCTGCGCAGGAACAGGGCGCGCACGACGCACCGCGACAGCGAACGGAAGAGCAACGCGGACACAGAAGCAGGTGGATCCGAGTGAAAGGATGGACTGTGATGATTTATTTACATCTTTACATCTTGTACTACATTTAAATATAAAATTCCTAAAATCATTCATTTTTACAATCAAACGCTTCTATAATAATAATACTATAAAATATAATAACAATAACAGCGAACCACAAAAATAAAAATGTACATATTTACTAGTAAGCAAATCAGTACCAACTTCACAGAATCTTACAAGCATCATTTAGCATATACTTGGACTGTGATTCATTATATTTAGTATATATTATACGAGAATGGCGCGAGCTGTTTGGATTAAATCGGGATAAATCACACTTTCCATGTAGTAAACATGAAAACAATTATTATATTATATTATACTTGTTATGCAGCTTTGATGATTTAGAGAAAAACCTTTAAAATCACATCTCGAAGGTTCCAGAGTGAACTGCACTAATGAAAATTCACTCTGCATTTCAGAATAATTTTCAGGGTGATTTGTGCTCTGATATAAAATTGTTTACAATTTTTTCAATAAAATGTATTCATACACCGTAAAGCAGTGGCATCCTTTTAAAGCTTCGCTAACTGGTTTTATATAAACTATAGTTACGATGCTGTATATTAATGTTGTATGTACATTGGAAGTAAATTATTCGGGTTGATAAAAGTGATTATTATTACTGTATGTAGGTCAGCACGAGCTTCCTCTGGATTTTTTTAAAAAGCCATTTAATGATGTTGATTTTCTGGATCAAATCCTCATCCAAACCTTGAGTGTTAAATTCTAAAGACAGTTAGATAAACAGAAACTATCCTTGCTACAGCACTCCTAGTAAACAAAGCACAACAGGTTAATATTGTGTAAAAGGTGAAAACACTCATCTGGACAACGATGTGCTTTGATCACAGGTTTCCAACAGACAGAATTGGAAGAAGTGGATGAATTTGAGGACGAAGGCCACCACCTTAACATTAGAGGTCCGTCTGTCTACATACACAAGGAGGTCCATGACATTAAATTGGACGATCAGCCAATCAGGGGTTGAAGGGAAGCTACGGGGCATTAATGTCTTCTCCAAACATATTAATGGCATTTTACGCTGTTCCCCTTTCAGGAGTTCTCCTCCACATGCTAAACGATGCTCTGGGATCAGTAGTGGTAGTGGTGACGTCAGCTCTGTTCTACGTCTGGCCCAAGGAGGAAAATACTCCCTGTAACTGGCAGTGCTATGTGGATCCAAGCCTGACGCTGGTCATGGTGGTAGTCATCATGCCCTCTGCCATTCCCCTGGCTCGAGAAACGGCAAGCATCCTGCTGCAGATCATACCTCGCAACATGCCCTTCAACAGAGTCTGTGAGTAACAAGATTATTAGAGGAAATGCTTTCTATTTCCTGGTAGCTTCTACATCTTCTACATCTCTCTTTTCCTCACTGCGTGCAAGAAGCAAATGTTATGATTCCCAAACCTTGTGCTACAGCCATTGACTGTAAAAAGAATCCACTGGATTGTGCACTGTTGCTGAACTGCCGTGAGGAAGCCCCGGAAGATTATTTTTCGCCGTTGCCATCTTTGATTTTTGGCTCCAGAAGTGACGTATTTTGACGGGACCGAGTAGCATTCACCCACCCGTCCAACCCGCCCATTCGGTCTGTCATGCCCTATGGCCCAATCACCTGTAGTCCGAGGTAAGCCTTTTTGCTAATTGTTTAAGTAATCTTATTAGCTAAATACAGAAATGTACATCTTTTGTACATTTTGTAATATTTCATATAATGATAAGTATTTTATAGTGTAATTGAAGCCGAAGTTACAGTGAATGAGCCAACTTACTAGTGTAGGCATGGGTATTAGCTAACTGTTTATACGCAAGTTAATGAGCTAACCATTACAAGCTAACCACTCGGGGAGAGTAAAACACTGTTTTGAAATTGGTTCTGTCAGGTTGGATTTCTTTGTTCTTAAAATGTTTCAGAGTTAACAGTGATAGCTGGTTGTTAATGTAGGCAAAACACAGTCAACTGTTGGTTAGTGCAGTGTATCAGGTGGAAATATGAACATATAGCAACTAAGCTAACTGTACATTACTACAGTACTAGCATCTGTTCTCTATTAATCTACCTATCTGAATGAATTAAAGTTGAATGCATGGTCCAGCTCTGTTACTGTGAGTCATTATAATTATCTGTGGGACTATTTCTTTTCAGAGTCCGTGGGGAGAAACCTTGGTGTCGATATCTCCATCCATTGTTTCAGCTGGGATTTTACATATAAACTCTCTCACACACAAGGACTAATGACGGTTACTGGACTTTTTATCGCCTTAGTTGTGGAGCGCTGAAAGGACTGTAGACTGTTTTTTAATGACGTACAACAAACCTACAGACTGCTTTACCAATTACTGTATTTTATACATATGTATTTTTGACTGTAATTTAAACTTGTTATTAAAATAATGCTACACTGGAGATTCTACCTGTTTTTGTTTAAAATTAAACTGTATCAGTTAAGTTCGCCTTAACCCTGATCCACAGCTACCAGATTGATTCAGTTCATCAGTTATTCATTTATTAATGAGGTTCACACACTACAAGTCTGTTAATGGTTTTTATGCTGCATATCTCGTATGGATTTCAACAGTAGCAGCATGGTACACTATTATTACGAGAAAGCATCGATGGAGGTTCTGCCTGAATTTGTAAATAATGTTAGCTTCATAACAACAATAGAAATATTTATGAAATATTTGAGAACTAAGGACGATGTTCACGCCATCGTCGTTCCATCAGTTTTCAGTGGACACCTTTTCATTTTACAGTACAAGCATGTTATATTATATATTACAAATACTAATGCGGTTTGTAAAAACTGTAATACATTTCTTACAAAGTGATGCTGAAGCCTTCAAGCTCTGAAAACAGGTGTTCTGGTCAGAGCACAGACAGGACATCTGATTTCCTGAAAAAAAACAACAACAACAAAATTACAAACATAAACTTAAAGCTCATATAATTAAATCCTGTCTCAGTTTAAGGACCACTCACCACGATGAGGTTCCGGACAACAGTGGGAACACAGGACAGAAATATTTCAATAGAGAATAAAGGTCAATCAGCTAATGCTACCGCTAGCTAACTCGCTCTGTTAGCAAGATGCATCTATTATTCATATAAACTAAACAGGAGAAAGACGCTAGAGTGCACTGTAAACATTATATTTCATTTAAAATTTTATATACTGTGCTTTAAAATTAGAAACCTTTAAGAAAACAAATATTTACTTACCGAAAAAACTTCAGTTAGCCGGTGACGACACTGTTAGCTCTGTGCACACACCTGCTGTCACTCTCTTCATTCCAGCGACGTCAATTAAAGTCAGACACGCCCCCAAAATATGCAAACTCATGCCCATGGGTCTAATATATTATTAACCGTGGGACTATTAGAAGAAAAAAAACGCACAGAATCGATAAGAAGGATATAACTTAGTAAATGAACCAAAACGACTTGTGGAGAAAAATCTATTGACTCAGTAATTTAGGTGAGCAACTGCGATTTTTTTGAACCGAAGTCTATGGAAGCGGAAGTCTTCTGCAGCCAGTCCCTAGCGGATCCCAGGGGTATTGCAGTTTAAGAGACTTCCGGGTAGGCCTCATCTCCCAGCTCGGTTGGTTGTTGCCTGGCTAGCAGTTGGCAGTCATGATTATAAGTTTGCGCTAACTTTGTTAGCTATAGTGGCATTGCTGAAGATAGACAGAAGCACTTTATTAACCCCAACAGAAACTGTAGGTGTAATTTTGGATTTTAGAGCGACAAATGTTCCCAGTTAGACTTCGTCAGCATCATGAAAGAAGAAAACAATTAGCAGAAAAATGTAGGGTCTTGGTTTATAGTCATTCATAATATTTACAATTTCATACACACAGCGAAATTAGGACTTACCGACACTTATACACAAAGTAATCAAGCTTAATAAACATTAATTATTAAATATTGAGTCTGTTTGCATCTGCATCTTTGGTCTCAACTCAACAACTGACATCAAAAATGTGCAGTGAACTAAATTTTCAATGTCTAAACCATTAGAACAAATAAAAAAAAGAAAACAGTTTTCAGTGCTATTTTAATTTAAGGGGTACTTCTGTGCACCATATAATCATCAAACAAAGATTTGTTTTTAATGTTAAGTGACCGTTTCGGTGGTACTTTGGTATGAAACCTGTAATTTAGTCCAATATTCATACTCGCACACTGTGTTAGAGATGTTAATGATAATCATAACTGTTTTCTCTCTCTCCCAATCTCTTTTTTTTTTTTTTACTAAAATTGCCATGTCCAAAATAATCCACACCTTTATTTTCCAAATGGTTCTGGTCTAACCAGTTATAAGCTGAGAACAGCAGAAGTGGTCCAATATCTCAGAAGAGACATGAAAAGGGGAAAAAAAAAAACCTTTTCACAATAAGACCTATGACAGCTGTTATGCTTCATAAAAGCTTTGAAATTGATTATTCAGAAGGAGGGTATGAATAATAATTTTATAAATAAATTTCATCAAATGAATTAAAATAATTCATTTTGTGTATCCAGCACAATGACTTCTAAGCGATTTCCAAACATGTTGCTCAAATAAACATCCATTACAGATCAAAATTTGACATGAGTATGAATAATTATGGGCTTCGCTCTACATTGTGGGGTATTTTGTCTACCATAAAAATGTACTGAAAAATCATAAAACCACTTTCTCCACACATCCTTCCATGACACGTTTCGCTCTACTAACACACCAACTCCGTCTGTTATTCTGTCGATAATAAATTCCACTCCAAAGTGTAGTTCAAATAATTACGCTTTTACAGAGCTCACAGGATTCATTTTCTAATATTAATACACACCAGTCTAAACAGACCTGGGATTTAAATTCTACATTTTGCACGGGAAATTAATTTTCTTTTTTTAAATCTGTGCAACACCCCACTGGAAAACTAGGGCTCAGATTTATTATAAAGAACCCTAAGGAATGGGTCAACCCTTCTCTTATCATCCATTTCAGCCCACATAATAGGAAGAAATATGAAAAAAACTGTCTTCAGACTACACCATCAACACATTCCTACACAGCCACAAAACTTTATAGCCATATAAATAAACAACCTTCTAGAAATAACCGGAAAATGTAGCGAGTTGTGAGATTTCTGATCTACAGAACTCATTTTGCTGTGCAAATTAATAATAATAATAATAGCAACAATCATAACAAAAAAGAATCATGCTGATGTTTCTTTTTCACCCATCTCCCACAGTGCAGGAAGTGTGCAACCTACCTGGGGTCCTGAGTGTCCACGACGCCCACCTGTGGCAGCTGACGAAGGGTCGATTTGTGGCCTCGTTGCACGTCCGAGTCTCCACTGAGCTCCACAGTTCTCTCAGTGGGATCAAAATGCTCCATCAGCAGGTCAGGGTTGTAACGCATCAATTCGGCATCCACAGCGTGACCGTTCAACTGGAGTTCGGTGACGGAAGCTTGGAGAGGAGCTACTGCAGCACTCAGTGCTCATCAGCCTCCTGCCTGAAGGTCTCCTGTTGCCCTCCTGATGTCGCTGGACTTCCAGTGTGTAAAGCAAACCAGCAGCCTCAGAATAGGGAACTGGCCAGGGACATGCACGAAACGAGCGGCGTACTCAAAATACAACAGCCAAGACTGTCAGTACAATCCAACACAAGCACAAAGCTTTAACTGGACGCGACTAAAATACCTCCATACGACTTGTAGCAAAAGCCTAAGGCTTAATTTGGGTCAGACTAAAACGCCACAGAGAATCCTTGGGCTAAAAAAAAAATGTAACAACAGACAAAAGGTAATATTACAAGTTTGAGCACTTTTTTCATCCTGTTATTTAAAATCTTGGTGCTTTTGGCCTAACGTGTATGACTTACTAGGTTAAAATGCTACATGTAATATTTAAAACACTCCTCAACCACATGAAATTCACTTGTAAAAATCCTTTTATATATGAATTTACTATTATTTTTTTTGAAGAGGAATTCTGAAGGTACACGACATGTAATTGAGGAAAATACTTACAGACGACCAATGTCGTTCTTAAATATTTCAGGGAACACAACTATGAGTACAGTACATTCCCACATTTTTCACTTTTGAACTATTAAATTATTTTAAAAAACCACCACCAACTCTTAAGATAATCATATCTTTAAAAATACTTCCTGGTGTACTGTAACTGTATATATATACAGTACACAACTTTTCTAGAGAAGTCATTAATCACAAAATGCAATATACAACACACGCTCAACCAGTAGCGGACACCTGACCATCACAACCAAAATATACTGAGTGGAAATCCTTTCCTTCGCCTGTGAGGATTTGTGAGGTCGGGCAGTCTGAGGTGCAGTCGGTGTCCCAGTTTTGTGACCACTTTGATCTCGCTATAAAGTCTTGTATCGTCATTTTATCCGCATACTGTTGGCACAGTAGACATTTGAGAGACATTCTACACTCATGTGCTTCCAGTTTTGTTGGGGAAGACCCACATATTGACGTGATGGTCAGGTGTCCACAATCTTTCGGCCGTAGAATATATTGTAGTATATACTACATGGGAATCGTTCGATCTGATTGGTTTGTGATCCTAGTTTAATAAACAATGGACATAAACTCAGTCAATGATTCTGAAATCCAAGAAAATTCTACAAATACAAAGAAAGCTACATGTTTTTCAAGGTATAAAACACTTTATTTAACCTTTGAGTTTCAAAAGATGCTGTCCAGTGATGTGTCCAGGCGTGCACAGAGCTCCTGCCATGTGTCATGTTTAAAGAAATGTAAAAATAAACTATAAAAATCTTGTTTTAGTTTGCTTTTTCTTATGTTACCATGGAGTATATACCAAAACAGTAAAAGCCTCTCTCTTTTTAATGTTGGTTGTGATTATAGATATGATTTAAGAAATATCCAACAGAGACATTTATTAATAAAAGTATGAATATAAACTTTTTAATAAACCTGAATAAAAAAATCCCATTTGTTAAATAGGTGAAAATAGTTCCAGTGTCAGTGGTCTGAGAGTCAGGGTAAATGTAGAGAATCGATGGTCATCATGTTCAGTGGAAGGGTCTTAAATCACCCTGAAGGGGTTAATGTTCTGATAATGACTGGCTCACTGTACATTATTTCTCTTATTACACGACTACGCATAAAATACAGATTTTATTACATCTCCTAATGACATGCTGCATAGCGATGTTAAACTCTTACACTTTGTAATGGTCTGTCGTTTGACCAATCAGCTTTGAGTATTCAAACGAGCAGTGTTGTAATAGTTTTAACCCTGACTCACTGTAACAAAACATATCTATGGACTTTTGTTCCAATCTATTGATCGCATCCTATTTAACAAGTTGGCAACCACCTTGTAGATGCTGATGTCACTGACTCGTGATTCCAGGCTGCTACTTTTTAAAAAAAAATTCCTGAGCCTTTCTGCCGTTGGTTCTTCACTAATGTTTGCACAAATGGTTACGCTCAAGACGAAGCGATTAGTGAAGATTAATGGAGAAACTGTAAAAACCTGGATTTGGATTAGCATGTCATCACATCATCACATTCCCATTTTAAGGAACAAGGGCTTTCTTTGTGCTGCAAGCTTCATAGCGGTCGGCCTGCTGACTCTGTGCGGTTGGTGGGATCCCAGTCCGGATGCGGAACTATATCCTGTCCTGGGGCTGAAACCAAATCACTTTTATTATTCAGAATATTTTTAATCCAGACTAGTAGAAATGGGCGTAACAGACCAAATTAAGTCCCATGTGCTATAAAATGATGACTATAATTGATCTTCTGAGTATACATGTCACTATGACAGGCAAAAAGCTCACGCACAGATTTTCTATAATTTATTTTTGCTTTGAAACGAAACAAATGGTACAAAAAGTGCCTAAAATACAGTGAGAATACACAGCACAAACCTGAAAATCCAACACACTCGAACACCTACAGAAATAAAAGAAGGGACTGAACATGTCCAACCGAGCAGCCAAGGGCGTGCTACAGGGACTGAATATAGAAGAGAGGGATAAAATAATCACCTCAGATAAAATTCTTAGCTAAAACAAGACGGCAAACCAAATGCTTGCAGAAAGGAAGAGAAATCAATGATTCTGACAAGAAATCACTATTTCTAATGACACAACTGCAAATTCTGCTTCTGTTACACCAGTGTCAAACCACAAACATCTAAAATCTAACACACACAATTCCGCAGCATCAAACAAAAGACGGATGAAAGATAAGTGCAACAGAGCACACGGGGGAGTCAGTGGGTCCAGCGGCGATGACGGGAACAAAAAGGGTTCAGGATCGTTCATACAGAGGAGGTGCTCTGGCTTGGGAGGGTTCGCCGTTCGCTTTGCTGGAAAGTATTAAAGCACCGGGCTTCGCTCGAACGCCCGAGGCACGCTGGCAAAGCGGCGATAGTTAGGACAGTTCAGCATGTGCCATTCATCCAGTGAGAACAAACGGCTGCTGATACGTGACCGGTAGTTTCTTTAGGAACAGAGAAGTCATATACATTATAAAGATACAACTACTGCATAATCCTCCAGTATAGGAAAATAATCATTGCTATAGATTCAGCTATGATATCAATACACTAACATATCACCCCTTTAAATACAGATCTTACCATGACCATTATAACGAAACCCGTATTTTTATTTTTTAAATCAATGATATTTTTATCATCATTAACTGTTTGCTCACTGTGGTGCCACTGTTACTGTTATCATCGACACGGCCGTGAATCTGCCCTTCGCTTCTCGCAGCGTCAGCATACCTGCGCGTGAGGTCGGATGGGTGTTGCCACTTTCTCCCACTGCTCCCTCTGCCCTGATTGGCTACGACGTTCATGAGGTGTAAAAGCTCGGTCATGACACCTGAAAAGAAACATTAGCAAGGGATTATCTACAGAACACACCCTGATGACTGAAACTAATATACAACCATAAATATTCCCCATCTCTGAACCGAGTGACAGAAACGTTACCATCCTGCGCTTTATTAGTCATGTGCCTCGTCACCAGGTCCACATACACCTTCTTCTCTTTCTCCCAGTCCTCCTCTCTGTACAATACAACTGGTCTACAAAACACAAAGTGGATCAGCTGATACAGATCATGAAATACTGGGAACGAGGTTCGACGTCCATCACACAAATCACAGCCAAGCACAAAACCCAGAGTAGTATTTATTTAAATATGGTTTGATTTGACTCCATTTTCTGCATGCATGTGCAAGTTTAGAAAAATTTTAAAAACGTGACTACTTCTAAATTCACAGGCAGGTTAGTAAACACTACAACTGAGGTGACATCACTACACAGCCAAAACTTTGTGGACAACTCATCACCACAAACATCACTTTTGAACATCCCATCCCAGACATTGCCCCACCCCTTTTTCTATGATAATACCCTCCACTCTTCTAGGACATGGTTGTTGATCAATTTTATCCTGGAGCTGTTCAGTTAGGTTGAAGTCCAGGCCGCTTGAGCTCTTTTACTCCAATCTACCCAAACCACACCTTCATAGAGACTGCGTATGAAGCCACATACTTTTAGCTATATAGTGACACACATTCTAATATCACTGCTCAAATGGGAAAGAAAGAGGCAGTGCTGCATTTAAAAAGCATTTTAAAAACCATCCAATAAGCCGACAAAGTAAAGGAAATTATTAGGGGTTAGGGTTAAGTCAGTCCAAATACTAAGTAATATCGCATCTTCATGCTGCTCAGGTTTAATACTCTCTAAACATAATGCATGAGAATAAGTTCATGAATTTTTTTTTTAGCTTTTACACAAACCGGAGAGCATAAAGACGGCGGGAACCTTACAAACACCTTCAAGTGATCCAGCGAAGAAAAGTTCGCAACAACTGAACAGAGACAGAATTGTTACAAACAGCTCCCCCAGTGCTCCCCCTACCAGCCAAAAATAAATAAATAAATATCATTTCTTCGGCTTCTCAGTGAGTACATAACACACAATATTTAATAACTTAATAATAGTTAATAACTACCACGATATTTTTTTTTATGTTTTATGACAACAATATTTATCACAACATCTTATGATGATATTAAAAAAATTATCAGAGATAAAAGAACATAACAGAGCATAGAGACTGTCACTAAGTATACAGACACCAGGGGGCGCTCACTGTTAACATTCTTTTCTGCACACCTGGGCACTACTGTTGTGCTTGCACCCTGGTTTTTCCACGTGGCCTGTCTCTGCTTCTCCATTTGCCGCTACTGCCCAATCATCCTACATATCATGCTACATTATACAGCCTCCTCACTGATGCGTCCTGGGGACACTGACGATATTCAACCCACCGGCTGTACAAATGGTAATATCATGATAACCTAATATATCGCCAAGCCCTAGAAGAAGCAAGTAAACATATGGAGCGTATGAAGCCTCTAAACATTTCTAAGGATCTCGAGTACCTTGGGACATTCAAGAAGACATTTCTGTCACCGTGGGACACTGCTTTCTTCTCTGGCTGCTGATGTGCTGTTTCTCTGACATCATCTCGGTGCTGTGCGCTGGGTAAAACCACCTTCGATTTCACCTAAGCAGGACATACAGCTATTGTGTTGAGAAGTTTATCTGAAGCATAAGTGTCAATAAGTCCAATTCCTATGCCTTTACACCAATCCTAAACATCACTATGTTCTTGTACACACTAAATGTGTGTCAAACCTGGACCTGAAGAGGCAGCGTGCTCTCGAAGCTGCCGGTAATGTCCGTTTCCTCCCCTAACGTCACTCGCGCCTCAGAGTCTGCCTGCTGCTGACTGACCGACACGACATCGTCGTCCTCCTGGTCCACCTGCTCAGCAGTCTGCTTCTCTTGACCGTGGCACAGTACCGACTTGTGGATCGATGTGCCTTCATGCACAATGTGACCCTCCTTACTCTTTTTAACATTTAGGAAGGGGGTTATGGGAAGTGCTTCTGTATTACCAGAGTCCAAATTGCCATCCGCACTAATCTGATGCAGGGACCAGCTCTCTCTGTCCAAGTTGAGTTTAGGAGTTAATATTGGAGACCGCTTAACAATTTTGCCCAGTGGGGTGGACATGATCGGGGCAGACACAGACGCCATTTTGTCATTTGATACATTTGGGATAGTAATTTTACACGATTTGAAAAAATTCACCTCACTGCTTACCTTGGTCTCCCCTGGCTCAGGCGTGTAATATGATTTGGTAAAATAACCCTCATCGCTTCCACTTGGTGCATTTTCACCAAACGAGCATTCGGTTTTTGCTCGTCTTTGCTGCGAGCTGCACCACGGACTGTGGCCCTCCTTAACCGGAATCTGTTCGGTCTGACAGATCTGAATGAAATCCTCCAGGCCATCGGCGTTGACATCCGCTCTGTCAATAGGGCTCAGACGCATGATCTCATCTACGTCAAAATCAAACGCGACACCTTCCGCACTCTCTCCATCGCGGACAATCACCGGGCTGCTTGAGCGAACATCAGTAAATGGCGCGGTGCTCTGATCAGCAGTCTGAGGACCATCAAAGTAGTCCAGGTTTAAGAATTTATGATCTAATAGAGTTTTTTTTACCCTTTTGATCTCATTAAGTACAACGGATGAGGACTGAGGTGAGACCAGCCTCACTTGTCGGAAAGTACTGAACGAATCTGAATCGGGATAAGGCCATTTAGCTCGGCAGGGCTTTTCCAGCGGGGTATCATACGTCTCATTAAGGCATGAATCATCCAATTGCCTCTTGCGTCCAACAGATGCCCCGCTGTTACTTAACTCAACTTTCAAGTTCCAGGATGTACTGTCAGGACTCTGGGAATCGGTGGCTTTCTGAAAGACCATGTGGGAATAAATGGAGAGGGGCTTCAAGTGCGGAAAACGACTCGTCCTCGTGTCTGAGGTAGCGGATTGCTTTCTGTGTGCCATCATGACTTCAAAAGGAGGAACGATATGATGATAATTCTACACAGGAGTGACAGGAACCTTGGAAGAAAAAAGAAAGAAAAACGGCGGTTATATTTTAGCTAGCAGAAATGCACCCAACGTCTAAACGTCCTTCATTTCATTCTGCGTAATTTGTGCGTTCATCATATACAGTGACTGGGTCCTGGGTTTCAGTCCCTGGCTCAGGCGTTTCTGTGTGGGGCTTGCATGTTCTCCCGTGCTTGCGTGGGTTTCCTCCGGGTACTCCCTTTTCCTTCCACAGTCCAGACACATGCATGTTAGGCTAACTGGCTGTTCCAAATAGCCCCTAGGTGTGAGAAGTTGTGCGTGGGTTGACCATGCAGTGGTCTGGCGAGCTGTTCAGGGTGTACTTCATCTTCACCCAGAGTCGACTGAGACCCACGACCATAATTAGAGAAAGCAATGCGGCAGATGAGTGAGTAAGATATAGGATTATGTAAAGATTATAAACTTAAAAAAAAAAGCACATAGCAAATTCACCTGTGAGATTAAAGGAGTCCTTGTTCACTAATAACGTGAATCAGTGCTCTTTGGTGCTTTTATGCTCGTCACCCACTTTATTAGGAACGCACGGACACGTCGCTCGTTTACCCAAACGGCAAATCGCGCACATACAGGCCAAGCACTTTCATCCGTCTTCACATCAAGTGCCAGTTTAATTCTGGTACGGTTGTTGGTGTTCGGTATTCATGAAACCGCTTATCTCGTGGGAATTTCTCACACAGCAGTCTCTGGAGAAACAAACCCCTGGCGGCAGGCCTGCAGGGCGGAACACCTTGTTGATTGGACAGATCAGGAGGCATGTGTAGGATTTTATGCCTTGTGCTGACTGGTGAGCAAATCAACAGGTGTCCAAGGGTTCCTATTAAAGTGCACACTAGTAATGTGAATCTAACAATTCAATTCGATTCCGATTTTTGGGGTGACGATGCGATTCAGAATCGATTCAAACCGATTTTTGATTCATAACCATTACGAACAAAGGGAGCCAATTTCACGAGTAACTACATTCTTCTAGAAGCTAGGAACGACTCTTCTATAAAAAAGAAAAAAATGATATTAGTAGACGACTGGTTTTGTAGATGTACTGATCCGCTTTGCTCGTTCAGAGTCGGTTGGGAGTTTAGTGAAGTGATGGAG
>JAQMYF010000027.1:3613051-3635954 GCA_030014195.1 Neosilurus mollespiculum
AGAGAGAGAGAGAGAGAGAGAGAGAGAGAGAGAGAGAGAGAGAGAGAGAGAGAGAGACAGAGAGACAGAGACACACAGAGAGAGAGAGAGAGAGAGAGAGAGAGAGAGAGAGAGAGATAGACACACACACACACAGAGAGAGAGACACACACACACACACCGACAGAGAGACACAGAGAGAGAGAGAGAGATAGACACACACACACAAAGAGAGAGAGACAGACACACACAAAGGGACAGAGAGACACAGAGAGAGAGAGAGAGAGAAAAAGAAAGAGAAAGAGAGAGAGAGAGAGAGAGAGAGAGAGAGAGAGATAGACACACACACACACACACACACACACACACAGAGAGAGAGAGACACACACACACACAGAGAGAGAGAGAGAGAGAGAGAGAGAGAGAGAGAGAGAGAGAGAGAGAGAGACACACAACAGGCTGAACTAACTGGAATTTCCCAGCAGCAGAGTGAAATATCTGATATCTGTAACTGGAATGAACCTGAGCTTCCCATCATCATGATTTCATTACGTTTGGGTATAACTAATTGAATCGGTAGGATCTGTCCGGCCTGGGCACTCAATAAATAGAGAATACTGTGGTGGACAGAGGAGAGTTTATAGCTTTAGGGTTCTAAGCTGTGTGCTCTAACCTCCAGTTCTTGGATTCAATAACGTCAGTAAATTAATGCTTGCACTAGATTTATTTCATGTGTTAAAACCGACACTGAATCAATAAAATTTTTGCTCCTTTTATAATTTTTTTTTTCCTAAATAAAACGTGCATGGCTTAACAAGCCTAGTTTTTGTAGAGAGGGCGCACATAAAAGAAAATCATTGGCGTAGAGTATTAATAAACCCTTGCATACAACACTATTTCCATATGAAACCATGAATATATGCATTGAGATGGGTGTGGTCTCACTGCAACAAAGCAACACCAAAACCACAAAGTCTACTTTTAGAGCTCTGTGTGAAGAATAAAAGTGAATCTCTTGAAACTGACTCTGAACACTCAGATTCAAGTATACAGTGAGTAAGTGGTGAGAGAGTGAGTGTGCAGAATGTGGTAGAACAGATCATCCATGGAAATGTTATCTTTCGTATAACTCATATTTATACACACAGGCCTAAAGCAGGGTGAAGGCTGAATCGAGGTTGATGTCATGTGTTGGAGGAAAAAAAAAAAAAAAAGTTTTGCACAAAACAAATCGGTTTAAAATACTAACAACATGGCTTATTTATTAGATTGATTAATGGCACTGACTTATCCACCAGTAAAAATCACCAAAAATGCCTCATAAACCGGAATTCCTATGCCGGAACTCAGGAACGGTCTCCGTAACGCTGAGGTTATGCAAGTCAACATGGCTGCCCACGGCATCAGAAGTAAAAAAACAATTTAATACCTTTAAATTGCATTGAAATTATACAGAACTGTATATACACTCATATACTTGTTTTAGATCAATCAACATACAGGTATATTCACTTGTTACTTCTCAAAAGACTGACTACACAGATCACAGTTTTCAAGAAGAAAACAGAACTAGCACTCTGCAAGCTGAGGGGACTGTTGCTATCAAAAGACAGGCAAGAAGCATCCATGTTTTTTAGCACAATTTGTAGCTCGTGTTTTCAGAGCATGAAAATGACATCACTCAGAGCTCTGACTTCTCACTTTCGAGTCAAGGCGATGGTGGAGTCTTTATGTATGAAGTTACAGAGCTAAGCAGTGCTTTTACAATGAAATATTAAACAAAGGGGTTTTTTTTTTCAAAAACATGTACAAATGATACAAATTACAAGATAAAAAAAGGTCAAAAATATTTAAAAAGATTTTACAAAAGGGGTCCACACTCCCGCTGAAAGGACCATTTCAGAATACGCCAATATAGAAAAATTCATTAAGTTGACCGCTGTGACCTTCAAAAAAATGTCAAGGTGACCCATATACAACCCCCACAGAGACCTTTCAGAGAAGAACACATCCACCAAATTTGATGACCCTATATCATTTCTTTCTAAAGTCACTGCACTAACAAACCTTGACAAGCTGAATAAGAACAAGTGACCTTGAAACAAGGTAAAGCTGACCCACATACACTCCCTGACAGGGAGCCATCCACCAAATTTGGTAATCCTACATCATTTCCTTCCAAAGTAAACGCACTAACAAGTCATAAGAAAAGACGGTAAGACGGACTCCATGTCCATGTCTAACTCATCCTGAGTTTATTTCCGCTTTTTTGATCCAAATATTCAAAACCCTGCACTACAATAATGTGACTTATTTAAAAGAATGGACTGTTCTGCACAAAAATAAACATCACTAACCTTGAGAAGGCTTCATCCAGACCGTCATCGAGCTCCTGCATGAGAAATGAAAAGTGATGAGAATTCTACAGCATGAGATTTAACAGTGACTCTTCTGCACTACCAGGAACTGTTGATTGTCTTGTTGCCTTTATTCTAGATCTCTGATCTGATTGGCGCAATACCCAGAGCTCCTAATCTCATCATAATGACTTGTGTCTGCTGGGACGAACACATTTCATCTGCACAAATTATCCTGTCTAGACACTCAAACGGCAAACTAATATGGCAGAGCGCGGTGAGGCCAGAGCGATCACCACGAGGACTGGAACAATTATCAGAGATTTCAGCTCATCAGGAATATTTGAGGTCATCAGGACTAAACTACATGGTTTAATCCAACATCAATACATGTTGAAAGCAAATACAACACTGTACAATCATAGTGGTGTCATTAGGTTACTGCTATTAAATATGTAATTATACTTTGTCTCTGAAAACAGTATTTCATGGACTAAAATTGTGAAAATGTAATGTGCAGTAAACAATAATTAGAGGCTCATATACCACTTGACCAAAACCGAGACTCACACACTAGCGCTCAGGTTGGCAAGCAAACATGAAGGTAAATAAATGTTCATGGAGCAAACACCGAAATCACTAGCTTAACAAAACATGAACGCCGATAATTAAACAAGACAGGTGACACAAATGAAAGCGGAAATCAGCTAGTGAAGGGAAGGCAGTGCTTGGACCCCAAACAAGAGAGACCATCAAGAGATCTATTAGGAGCTCTGCTTAAAGGCAGTGCCGAAATTGATATATTAATACTTTTAATAACGTAGCTTAAAAAAAAAGCCAGACAGTGACGAGACTGATCCATGCCATCTATCAAAATCCTATGAAAGAGAAACTGGATTTTGGGATTGTTTTCTGATTAGTTTTAAGTTCAAGTATGTGGAAACAGTCACGGTCAACAGTACATTGGGGGAAAAAAAAAAAAAAAAAGTTTAATATGTTAAACTTTACGTGAAATCCTGGCAACCCAGTAATTGTTCAATCTGCTCTAACATGAACTGAATAGAAACAGGTTAAACTTTTTATGGTAAATACAATAAGAGTGGAAATGGATAATCTGGCAATCTGGAATCAGCAAGAACAGGCAAGCTGGACAAGTCACATGACGCGCATCCTTCAAGACAGGCTGAACATGACTCGACTGGATTTCCTTGCTGCACCAGTGAACTTCCCAGAAGACGAGTTGATTTAAGCGGCGCTGGTAAATCCCCCGCTGAAAGCGCTACGTTCTACCAAGTGTAGATTCACCTGAATGGATGGACAAAAGTGCTCACAATTCACCATGATACCACAAGCGCACTGTTACAGGAACCAGCTGGCCGACACTGATTCACACGATCCAGTCATTACTGCACATGAACACGCTCCCCTTGAGTCCGAGAACAAGCAAATGATTAAAGCGCTTCAGTTTAACCTTGTGCACTAAATCGAGGTTGGCGTGATTAATCGATCCCACCTGTGGTTTTTGGAACTCCTACCCGCTATATTAAAACAAAAACAGCTCCCACTGATTAGCTCTTAAAATAACAAAGCACTCTCTATAACCCCTGTTTCAGCTCCTCTGCTTTTGTATACATGTAAAACAATAGAAAATCAGTCCCAGGGCCTGTGCGTGTGAGTGATTTTTCAGTTTAAAGGAAAAATTACAACTCTTTGGATTCTACAGTGTGTGTGTGTGTTACCGTTTTCTGTACTAATGCTCAATTCTCTGTGAAAATGACACAGATGTGCAAAGTACCTACACACACACACACACACACTGTGATGATAGACAGATGAATAGAATTACAGACACTAAGACAGATGCACAGACAGACTGTCAGACAACAGAACAGAGGGTAGACAGACGGGCAAATGAACAGACAAGTGGGTAGACAGACAGATATGCAGATAAATAGGCAGACAGTCAGATAGACTAAAGGTTCGACAGACTGATAGACCAACAGACAGACAGACACGTAGACCGACAGACAATAAAAAATCCAGGAAATAACAGTTATGGTGACAAACATTGCATAAACCACTATGTGCCAATAACTGTGACACATACAATTTCTGATCATTCAGAATAACTGGTATCCTTGGTATTTGGTGTGTGTGTGTGTGTGTGTGTGTGTGTGTGTGTCCATCCTTACCCAAACAGTGTTGTTGTTCTCTGTGCTCATGTTATCTGCTGTCTGTGCATCACCAAGGTCTGAATGTATAACTGCAACTTCCTCCAAGTCTAACAGGTTCCCTGTAGCCACTTCTACACACACACACACACACACACACACACACACACACACCCACACACACACACACACACACACAGTTAAAGAACATCTACATTCATTATGGAGGTTATCATCACCATAGGGCAGAACTTTTATCCGTTATTTGTAAGTCATAGTGAGTCATTAGTTAGCCACAAAAAGCCTTGTTAGAATGAAGTCCTGCCCTAATTCTGAGCAGCACAAAACAATACTAGACCCCAGTCAGACTAAATGATGACATTTCCTCGAGTTAATGGTTTAATTTTTCACTTAATGCCTCGTCAGCGATTTTAAATCAGTCTGTTCTCCTGCAGTAGATTAACTTCTCCTCTTTCACAAGCAGAGCAATTATCTACACTTCACTGTGTCTGTGTCTGTGTGTGGTGGGGTGGCGTATCCATGACCTTTCAGACGGGCACTTTTGGCATCCTAGTCCTCATTCTCCCTCTCTCTCTCTCTCTCTCACTCACACACACACACACACAGAACTGCAAAGTCATCCTCCTCCATCCTCGTACAACAGAGGAAGCGTGTACATTATACGTAAGTGACAGACTGTGTGTGAAGGGGGGGCTTGTGTCCATAACCTTTCAGAAAAGTGGACTCTCTCTCCCTCAGTCACCCCCGCACCCCTTCCCTCCTTCCACCCTACCCCTCCCTCACACACCTCCTTCCCCACCCCCCTCACCCCATAACGCCACACACCAACCTCACTCACTCCCTCCCTTACCCCATGACTCCTCACCAACCTGCCTCCCCTCACCCCATAAACCCCCCCCCCCCCCCAACCTCACTCACATGACAGCTAGCCACAAAAAATATCCATGCTGAATATTTCATAATACCACATGTGCATCGTTCACCCCATCATGCTGAATGATCTGACTACTTGAAATGACAATCATGTGACTCAAACGGAATTTCCACACCCTAAACCTGTTTCCAAAGCATGAAAGGACCGGACACTGCCTGAACAAGAACGCGCGGATTAATAAAGAGAGAGAGAGAGAGAGAGAGAGAGAGAGAGAGAGAGAGAGAGAAACTCTCACCTCCTTCTTCCACACTTTCTGATTTCTGTGATGGGGGGTTGCAGGGTCCAACCGAGTCCACCTTTACTCGCTTCTCTTTTTCTACATCATCATCAAGGGAAAGTAAAGAAGTAGATTAGCATTTCACATTAGAACAATAAATCATTAAGAATCTGATTTGAAAGTCAAATGGTGTTAAATATCAATCTGATTACACCAACTTCACTCAATAAACGTTTTGCGTTAAATGCATAACGAATAATCGGCACTACTCTATTTGTAAAATGTGCAAGAGTTTGCAAAAAAAAAAAGTCCAGATAAATTGAAGATACTATAGCACCTGACAAGTAAAGCTTTGTTTGTAATCGATTACAAAAACAGCCTCAAGTAACTGCATGAATTAAAAAAAAACACACACACACACACACACACACACACACACACAAGCAAACATTTGCAACGGAGAGCCATTTCCATAAGTGATACCGAACATCAGTGACTGTGTATTTCTGTACAGCACAACAATCAAGAATGTCGTGTGTTTGAATCCATACAGAATTTAAAATAGGCTCACAGCAAGAAAGTTCTGGCTTTGATTCCCGGGCTTGGGCATTTCTGTGTGAAGCCCGCATGTTCTCCCCATGCTTGCATGGGTTCCATCCAGGTACTCCGGTTTCCACGAACCTTCCGAAAACATGCACATTTAGCTAACTGGGTGTTCTACATTGCCTCTAGGTGTGAGTGTGAATGGTTGTAGGTGTTGGCCTGCGATGGCCTGGCGAGCTGTCGATTTTCTTTTTGCACCCCAAAAAGACCCACGACTGAGCGCACACCAATTTCCGGGGTGCCAATAATTTTAGGTAAGCATATTCACACACACCACAGTTGGTCTACTCAGCCCTAAAATTATCGGCAACCTAAACAGAGTACATTTTCTTTGGGCAAAAAATTACAACCCGGGTTCCGCCAAACGCCACGCTCAAAAATACTGGCCCCTGCAATCGCTGCTCACTCTATCGGTCCTCTCATCTTTACTTTCAAGTGCGGAATCTTAAGCAAATATGTTGTGGGGTACAGTTACAGATCCGAGACCCATGTACTCTCTCATCTCGCTACTCCTACCCACTGAGAATTTGGGGCTCTGGAAGCTTTCAAAAGTTTTACTTGTAACATCACACAGCCTTTGCTATTCCCTATCATTTAAATAAACACGCACATACCTCAACACCAGGCTTAAAACGGCTTGGTCACAACCCATCAATTATTAAATAAAAGTCAAGTTCAACTTAAAACTGAATTAAAGGCTTATATTTAAAACTGCAGAACTGTAGCTTGTGTCAAAGGATAAATAAAAACTCTCTGCATCTCACACTGGGCAAGCGATCAATACAAGGAAAGCTGTCAGCAAGGCTTGACATTTTCTTTTTGCATACACACACACACACACACACACACTCTCCTCTCACCATCTGTCTATTTCTTTATCCTCCTCTCACTGCTTGTCAAAGGTTTCTACCTGTGTGTCAAAATATTATTGCTTCCAGCTCGCTTCTATACGCACACTTTCTTGCCTGCGTACAGTCTTGCTTCTCACGCACACACTCAGTGTTTCCAAATTTAGAATGAGATCTTTAACTATAAAAAAAAAACCTAACAAACCAAGTAGCCGCCTCTGCGCTAGCATTAGTAAAGGAGACATCGCCCCTGTGATCTTCTAGCTAAAGGTGGTGTGGCCCCTGTGACCTTCTAAGTAAAGGATGTGTGGCATCTGTGTCTGCCTGTCTAATTACTGGCCTTCATGACTCAGTAAAGTAGGCGTGACCTTTGTCTGTGTCTCAGTAACAGAGGCGTGGCTTCTGAGCCCATCTGTCTTGTTTAAGGAAGCGTGGTCTCCATGCTTTCTAACGCAGTGCCTTTCTGACGCAGTCAAGGAGGTGTGTCCACTGTGCCTGTCAGTTTCAGTAAAGGAGGCGTGCCAGCTGTATATTTCTGACTCAGGTGAGTCCTCTGTGCTTGTCAATATCAGTAAAGGAGGCACAGAATCTGTACCTGTCAGTCTAGGGACTATAGGGAACTAACACTTATGAATGAAACGGTGGTGCACGGTGGTGCACTGTGGCGCAGTGTTTAGCACATCCGCCTCACAGCAAAAAGGTCCCGGGTTCGACTCCCGCGCTTGGGTGGGTTTCCTCCGGGTACTCAAGTTTCCTCCCACAGTCCAAAAACATATACATGCTAACTGGCTGCTCCAAATCACCCCTAGGTATGTGTATGAGTGTGTGTTGCCCTGCGATGGCCCAGGAGGCCATCCAGGGTGTACCCCGCCATAGCCTAGAGTCAGCTGAGATGGGTGCCAGCCTCCCCGCAACCATAATTAGGATTAAGCAGCTTAGAAAATTAATGAATGAAATGAAAGCCTTCAAAACTCTCCTGTTACAGTGAAAATATGTATATTTTTCATCATCAGATGGTTTGTATTTACATCTATGAGCTACAAGCAGCTAAAATTCGTTCGAGAATTTGCATTAGCCTGTTTGAGAAGGCTGTCATATGTAGTTTGTTGTAGTTTTCTCGCGAGAGTGCGATATCGTGAGAATAGGACATACACACGTCAGTTCCAAGAACATAAGATGCTGGCAACAATAACACTAGACAGATATTAAACTAACAAATCAGATATAAACTAGTGAACTTCTGAGTAAAATAAAACTAGACACATCTGCACCTAATACTACATTACATTTACATACATCAGACAGGCGTCAGCACGTATACACAAACCTGTTTATCACTCTTTTCACTCTTGCTCCACTGCTCATGGTACGATGTACAATACAATATCACAATGAAGGTTTTAATAATAATAATGAGGACATATATTCTGTATGCAAGTTTGGGTTGAATTCCCCTGGTTAAATCTTTGATCCATTCAATAGTTAACTAGATATTGTGTAGTGACAATTATCCACAGAAATTTTATAATGGGGCTGTTAGGGGACAAAGAAAAGCAATGAAAGGTGTAAAATTGCTTATTTGTGTCTACTAAAGTTCTTATACAGTACGTGCTGCTAATTACAGAGTACTGCTGACATAGGAGAGTCCTGGGAGAGTCTGCATCACACACCCACACATGCACGCGCGGCTTAGAGCCAGATTCCCGTTGTTTTCAGTTCACTAAATACTGAAACTACAGGAAATGAGGGTGAGGTTATAACCAGAAAACACAAACAACTGTCCACATACATCCGAGGAGCTGAAGAGAGGAAATGTGTTCGCCAAATATTTAGAATAATTAAAAGGCAAAGGAAGAATGAGATAAACATCAGAAAGAGAGAACACAAACTGTCCATCACACTACTGACTGACACTGAAAGCAATAAAGGAGAGCGTACCTTCTTTGGCATTCTGCCAAAACTCAAAGGCCACTTTAAACGCCTGCGCTACTGTTAACGTCACCGCCTGTGCCTGAAAGAGAGAGAGGGAGAGAAAGATAGATGGGTAGAGCGAAAGAGAGAGGGAGAAAGGGAGAGGGATAGAAAGAGAGAGAAAAAGAAAGTGAGAGAGAAAGAGATAGAGAGACAGAGAGGGAGAAATAGAATGAGAGAGAGACAGGGAGAGGGAGTGAGTAAAATGAGAGACAGAAAGAGAGAGAGGGGAGAAAGGGAGAGAGAAATGGAGAGGGAAAGAAAGAGAGAGAGAGACAGAGAGAGAGAGAGAGGGAGAAAGAAAGAGAGACAGGGAGAGAGAGAGAGAAAAAGAGAATGAAAGAGAGTGAAAGAGAGGGGAAAGAGAGAGGGAGAGAGAGAGAGAGAGTGAGAAATGGAATGAGAGAGAGACAGGGAGAGGGAGTGAGTAAAATGAGACAGAAAGAGAGAAAGAGAGAGAAAGAGGCAGAGGGAAAGGGGGAGAGAGAGAGAGAGAGAGAAAGAAACAGAGAGGAAGAGAGCAAAATAGAGAGAGGGGAGAAAGGGAGAGAGAAATGGAGTGGGAAGGAAAGAGAGAGAGAGAGAGAGAGAGAGAGAGAGAGAGAGAGAGAGAGAGAGAGAGAGACACAGGGAGGAAGGGAGAAAGAGAGAAAGAGAGTAAGAGAAAGAGTGAGAGAGAAAGAGTGTGAAAGAGAGGGAAAGAGAGAAAAAGCCAGGGAGAGAGGGAGAAAAAGAATGAGAGAGAGAGACTGTTAAAACAGTTCTATACTTTATCTGTTCATATCACTTAAACTGCGTAGCTGCACTCAAAATTAGAAGTTGAGTTTCTGTCATTCTCTTTCTATTCATTAGTCATCTTCTCTAAAAGGAACCATATCCTTGGTCTTTACAGACAAATTAGCAGAAGGAAGGAAAGACAGGGAGTGTCCATGCGGTCATCCCTCTGGGGACACCCGGCTACACATCCACATCAGCCAAGACGAGAAGAGATCCCTGAAACTCACCACTTTCTTTTTGGTGCAGAGGAAGGCATGGCACTCGAGCGTCTCGTTGCGTTGGCTCTGAGCGATGTAGGCAAACACCTTATCGTGCATCTTATCAGCAGTGCAGTAAGAGATCCTGCGGAGACGAGAATAAATGTACGAGTTAGACGCAGATGAGTGGGTACCATTACAGCCAGCGGGACAGGAGCACAGCCAAATCCACTGATCTCCACAGCATTCTCTCATCTCGCCGTGTGAAGCCTGAGCTCCAATCCTACTTTACAATCCTGCAGGCTTTCAGTTCTATACCAGTTAAAACACTCCCACTCGAGGTGGAACACAAATAGGGTGGGAAAAAAACAACATGTACCTCTTTTTATTTATTATCTATTCCCTCTGTATAACGCACTTGTATTAGGTTACATCTCTCGAGCAGAAGATAATGACCTCACATCATCAGCACAGCTAGGATACGTCCTGCGTGTGCACTCTAACGTCACTGGAGACCACACGCCTCTCTCTTCTTCATCCAGGAACCTCGCCCTCAAACTGCTGCACTCTTCATCAAAACGCTGCCAAACCATGCATCACTGCACTCAACACTAACCGCCAGTCGTCCAGCTCATGGACATCAGACACCATCTTTTATACATTAAAACCCAGCTGACCTGTTCATCACAACACAGGTATCGAACAGCTCGCGTCAGGAGAGTGAAAGGGTGTCACCAGGGGATCAGGGGAAAAACAACTGCTTTGCACAATATGAAGAGAAAGGACGAAGATCTGCAGACGGACCTGTAAATGGAGACGTTTTCTATCAGCTGATTGGAGGCGCTGTCGTATAGGATGATCCCTCTCGGAGAAACCTTCAACATGACCTTCTGCAACTTCTTCCCACTGGCTTTAGCCTGAGAGATAGAGAGAGAAAGGGAGAGAGAGAGAGAGAGAGAGAGAGAGAGAGATAAAGACAGAGACAGAGAGAGAGAGAGAGAGAGAGAGAGAGAGAGAGAGAGAGGTGTAATATAACTGCTCATTCTGATGCTGTGTGGTTTGAAGCGACTGTAAAAAGTTCATTCACATGTTACCAAGACACCGCACACTTTCATCACCATCTCATGGATGCACACACAACCATCGCAGAATAAATGCTGCAACATTTTATTGAAATAATTAAAGCCGACTTAAAATCAAAGCAACTGTTTAAATTATTTCATGGGTTTTTTTTGTAAAAGGCACATTTTTATCAATTTAATTAAAAAATTTGTAATAATAAACTGTGTTTTTTTTTTTATTTAGTTATTTACTGAGTTACTGTATAGAAGATAAAGAATTCTTAGTTTTTTTGTGATCTGTCTCTTTTTGGGTATCATGTGAGGTCAGGGGTCATTTCTATAGGGATCTCACCGTGGCAACAATCCTCTTGACTGCGGCGGCCGACAGCTCCTCTCCTTTCGGCTGCTCGACCAGCGTGACGCCGAGATACTTCAGCTGGAACACCATGCCCTCCAGCAGGGTCTCGCGCGTGTCCGTCCAGTTCTCCGGGAGCTCTGTGTAAACCGAAAAAAACCTTCTCTTAATGCATTTCTAATCATACTGAGAACTTTCCGTGGTGCATGAACAGATTATTCAAAACATTCCAGACTTGTTCAACAATCTTAACTGAATATTTGTCCATGTTGTGCTAAAATGCTACAAAGACATGATAATTTTCTCTTTTTTTAAACTTTCATGTATAAATGTGAGCTGCTTTCAGGATCAAATGAAATCCAGCATCAGTCCTGCGTCACCGAATCTGCTCACGAAATCTGCAATTCTAACAACTGGAGTGCAAGACAAGCAAAACCACCTCCATGTAAAAACAAAGCGAAGGCACCACGAGCACGCACTTCAATCAGCACCGCGCTTCCAGCACAATCCCCTTTGATTCCATAAAAACAAAACCCCATTTCATCCTGTACCCGTTTCCTGCACTGCACGCCGTACTTAATGACAACCAAAACGTAATAAATTAGGAATTAATTTCAGGTGTGTTACGAGTTACGGATAAATAAATATCCTGCTGATCTTGGTGATTCATTTTCCTTCTGTCATCCAGCAACTGATCCAGAAACATTTCTATATGGTTTAGTTATTAAATAAGGAATAAAACACTGTGGCGTAGTGGTTAGCACATCCGCCTCACAGGGTTTGGGTCTGGGTCTCAGGCTCGGTGAGACTGTTTCTGTGTGGGGTTTCCATGTTCTCTCCGTGTGTGTGCGTGGGTTTCCTCCGGGTACTCCGGTTTCCTCCCACTGTCCAAAGACAAGAACAGTAAGCCAACTGGGTGTTCTAAATTGCCCCTAGGTGTGAATGTTAATAGTTATATGTGTTGCCCTGGCGAATTGTTCCGGGTGTACCCCACCTTCACCCAGTGTTGATTGAAATAGGCTCCAGCATCCACGCGACCTGAGTCGGATTAAGTGGAGTGAGTGAATTTAATTCTTTGTATTTTTTCAGTGTTTCCGAGTTGGCATGTTCTACCCGTGTGCGTGCGTGGGTTTTCTCCGGGTATGTGCGTGCGTGTGTGTGCTCCCCCCCCTTCCCCCCAACAGTCCAACGACATGCACATTACTGCAAACTGGCTGTTCCGAATCGCTCCTAGGTGTGAATGCGAGTGCGAATGGCTGCATGTGTGTGTGTTCGCTCCACGATGGTCTGACCAGTTTTTCAGGGTGTACCCCGCCTTCACCCAGAGTCGGCTGAGATAGGCTTCAGCCTGCCTCCAACCCGAGGCCGATTAAGCGGTTCGGAAAACGAATGAGCGAGTGAGTAAAACACTTGAGTTTGTCTCGGTTTGCTGACCCAACACAAGCAGAGCACGGAATCTGTGTATTCCTGCTCAGACGAGTGCCAATCGAAATAGGTTTTGCCCATGTCGGAGCATTAACTTCCTCGCTGTCGCTAGTTTTCCTCTCGGTTGTGCTCTAATGAGCCGTACCACTTCAGGCCAACACGAGGTCAAGGTCTTGATGCCAATCAGCCCCTTCTCTATAATTCAGTACATCTTGGTCCATTGAATCACATTCGCAATGCAGGGGAAAGATACTGCAGGGGAAGAAGGGGGCTCACAGGTTCTAAAACTTGAATGGAAAAATTATTTAGTATACTGCATGTACATCTCAGCAGCCTTCATTATATTTTTGTCGGGAAGTGGTCCCCTTATACGTAATACGCTGCTTTCTCTATTGAAATAATGTGATTTTTTATATAACGTTTCATTTTGTGCTGGAAAACTAATGTTTGGAAATCTAAAGTGTTTTTTGTACTAACTTGGTAATATGCAAATAAAATAAAGTTTACACTAAAAAAAAATGATTTATACGACTTTTATTTAGCAGTACTGAAAACTGTATACACACACACACACACACACACACACACTTCAATACATTGAATAAATACATTTAGCATATACTACACAGGAATCTGATTGGTCCGCTATCTGGGCATTAAAACGTTATTCTGAGTGGATAACTGTGGACATTCACATTTTGTCCTGGTCACTTGGAGCAGAATTCCTAATGACAGTGTTCCTGTTAAAATGCTGTAGTGTCCGTAACCATGTCAAATTCATGTTGCAATATCTTAAAAATTATGCATCTCAGAATGGTATACCTTTTTCTGTATGATGTGTTATTGGGTGGAATCTGAATAAGCCACGTTTCATTAGTATGAAACTTAATATCCTTGAAAAAATTGAAATAGCAACAGTTACGGACTCTACATTAAATAAAATTATTAAACAAATTGTGTTTGTCTTCATCTCAATAATACCGTGTGATTCTCTACGGTTGGTTCAAGCTTGGATGAACGAAGCGTTATGAAAAACAGGATCATATAATCCTATCTGAAAATTACATCTTTCACCTAAGTGAGACACTTTTCAGCCCTGATATTGTGTTTTAGCCGTCCAGCGTTGTCTATACACTAAAACAATTACGCACCTCAGGCTCAGTGGATGCTACTGAACTGAACAGAAGCCTTTAAGTGATTCAGAAAATGAAATGAAATGCCCTGTCTCAACATCCATGTCGCCATTAAAGCCCCAATCTCATCGGGCGATAACGCCCGATAATGCCCACGATTCGATCAATTTTTAGGTCCGGAGCGAGCATGAGGGGTCTGCGACCGATATCGTCGACCGTCAGTGAATGTCATCCACCTGTTGTGGACAATCATCCCGTTTTTTTGAAACCTGTTTCCAAATGTTGGACGATTACACACGATAATCTGCTAATCGGTGACTGTCGCTGACTGACTATCCACGATTATATTTCTGACAGTCTGAGACCGTTGTGGTCGATCACAGATAGTCGCAGACAGTTTTAGACCTGGTTGAAGACCATCAGAGATTTTCATCTGAGCATCATTTTATTTGAGTCATTTAGAACGTCACATACACAGCTGTGGTTGGTCTGAGATGACGTATGAATCTATGAAGACGTATTTGACGCTAAAAATTTCTAAATAACTAGAGGCTTTATCTAGTAAACGATTCACCGCAGTGGTAACAGGGCTACATAGTTAACTTCAGCCCCTGTAACGTTATTTTTTTTTTTCCTCTACACGTGTTGCGTAAAAAAAGTTACTCTTTACGAGAGATGTTGCGAAACCCTGAACTGAACCCCAGTCGACCGATGAAGTGACTAGCGACGGATTCACACCATCTGACCTACACAACATGTTTCCCAAGGAAATAGAAACGTGGTTAGTGGAAATAGGGGCTGTATTGTGTTTTATAAAGAACCCTCTTTCCCAGCATTCTGTTCTCTCTCAGTGGCACATGAATAGCAGATGACTGTGACCAGTCTGGAAATATGGATTTTATTTTTCTCAGAAGCCATTACTATTATTATTATTATTATTATTATTATTATTATTATTATTATTATTATTATTATTTCCACTCCCTTAAAAGCACCGCCACATGAACAACCCGGCTCTCTGGGGTGCTGCAAAATAATTTTTTTTGGTATTTATCTGCCTCATACATATTCATGCTTCAGTTTGCGGCATTTTAAGAAACCTTGTAATAAAATGATTGGCTCTGAAAGCAGAAAGGAGAACCGAGATCACAGTACATGCTGAGCTACAGTCATGGCTTCTTATTGATGAACCAGCGTTTTCGGGCGTTTGCTCAAACACTAAGCACTTTAAAAACTGAAATTTGTACAAGCATGTGACTCTCGTGGGTTAGAAGTTTTAACCAGAGGCCCATGAGTCATTAAGTATTCACTCGAATCATCTTTTCCACTCAAAGGTGGTGCTTTTTGAGCATGTTTATTAACCAAAAGTATCACAAAAACCTAATCTCCAGATCACTGTATCTCACTGAGACGCTATTCGATTGATAAACCCTCGTTCTCTCTAATTCAGTCCTTAATTGAAGCATTAAGATCAAACCCTGACTAGAAAGCACCAAAGAGAACAGAGACACCGTAAATCATAGGATTTACCCGTTCCTTTACCTAAGACTCGTTCCCAGACATCAAAGTCTCCCCTGTGGCGGCCCGGAAAGCTGGGATCAGGTGGGAAATGAAAGAGTTACTCCCTCTCGCTCTCTGTTCAAGTACAACGTGGTGGAAGGTTATCATGTGAAACCGATGGCGTGTTAGTGGACGTGAGGTTGTTTTGAGTCACTGAGCAAGTGAGAGGAATCACAACAAATTCAAGAACGACAAAACCACGGCCCAGTCCTCGCTGAGCGATGCTTCCGTAGTTATCATCTCACTGGGTGTGCATCAGTCATCGGTGAGATAGAGATGCAAAAAAAATCCAGAGAGGGTATGAGGGGTGGGGGTGGGTGGTTGCATCTGTTTTCTTTAAATCCCTGAAGACAGACACACGCACACACACACAATCAACACACAAAGAGAGAAACTGAAAGAGAGGATGAGGACTAGAGAGCATGAGACAGAAAGCAAGACAGAGAGAGGCACACACACAGAGAAAGAGAGAACAGACAGAAGATGAGAGAGCGTGCGACAGAAAGCAAGACACAGAGAGGCACACACACAGAGAAAGAGAGAACAGACAGAGGATGAGAGAGCGTGCGACAGAAAGCAAGATACTGAGAGACACACAGGGTGAGACAGAGAGAGAGAGAAAAGTGAAAGAGAGACAGAGAGCCAAACAGAGAGAAGATGAGAGAGCATAAGACAGAGAGAGACTCGAAGGATAAGACAGTGAGAAAGAGGGAGACAGAGACAGACAAAGAGAGACAGACAGAGGATGAGAGAGAGACAGACAGACAGACAAAGAAAGGCAGAAGATGAGAGGATGAGAGAGAGTGAGATAGAGGAAGATAGAGAGAAAGAGAGAGACAAAGGATGAGAGAGAGACAGAACATGAGAGAGAGAGAGAGAGAGAGAGAGAGAGATCCACACATAAAGCCATCCCGTTAGCTCAGTAACTGCATCCCAAATAAAAAGGAATCAGGCTGCGACTTTAATAAAGCGATCCTCATCATCATATCCACCACCGGACAAGCACATGGTCAGTGTGTGTAATGTCTGGGTAATGGGCTTTAGTGAAACAGAGCATGGAGGGGTCATTAGGAGTGTGAGTCAATTACTGCCTACAGCTGCTGCTTTTACACACACACACACACACACACACACACACACACACACACAGCCCACACCAAGAGAGAGAGTGTGTGTGTGTGTGTGTGTGTGTGTGAGAGAGAGAGCGAGAGTGTGAGAGAACAAGCGAGCGAACACTCCACTCCTGAGATCCACAACTTTACTAGGTGATCTAACTTTAGACGCTACAAAAACGACTAAAAACTCCTCCTCCACCTCCGCTATATGAAACACTGTTTATCCTAAGAGCAGTACAGGAAGGAACATCCCACGTGTGTTGAAATCAGATGGCAGAAGTGGTGCGGATTCGGGAAGTGAAGCTCGACTTCTCCCAAAGCCATATGCTGGGTCATTTCCAGAGAAAGAGGAGAAGGGCCTGAACGAGCCGAGCATCTTATCCATGACTCACACTGCAGGTTACGATCAGGAGAAACAACAAGTGGCAAAAGGAATCCGAGAGAGTGAGAGAGAGAGAGAGAGAAAGAGAGAGAGAGAGAGAGAGAGAGAGAGAGAGAGAGAGAGAGAGAGGAGGTGACAGATGAGAATGGAATGATGGCAGATGGTGAATAGGGCATTGTGTGTGGCCATCAGCCCACCTGCATATCTCCGTCTTCCATCCGCTCCACACACAATGCGACTTTCAACTCGGCACAACTTGATACAGCGCGCACACACACACACACACACACACGGTTTGTATTACTATCTCCCGGTTATGCCAGTCCTAAGTTCTTCTAAACCCAACCTTACCCTTATTTATTACATTCTTTTGATAATTTATTCACTTTTTTGCTTTTTTGTTTCCTATTATAAGAATTAACCAACTAACCAGTGACAGTGTGGTGTGATGCGATCCGGCATAGACAGAGTTACTGTACATACACTGTACACACACACACACACACACAATCAGGATGACTTTCAGATATGTACCTGGGTGTCTCTCTTCCAGCCCAGACATGGCAGAGTACAAAGTGGACTCATCACTGGACACAGAACAAGTCTGCAAGCTCACAGACCTTTCGGCACTAATCTGATCCCAGCCATCAGAAATTCTGCACCGTTAACATTTACATGAGCAAAGCTGTGCACTCGGTCCAGCAAAAACAAGATCCTGGACATGCTCGCATTACAAAAGGTATGCTGGACTTCTCCTTACTGTTTGCCACACAAAAATAATTAGCGACTCGGTGGTGCGATGGTGCCTGATGTGAAACAGGAATAAAAAGTTTATTTTACCTTCATCAAGCTGATTATTTATTAATTACAGTGTATGTTTTTATTCCTTTTACACCACAGTATATTAGTAACATCCATCCATCCAAATCCACCCACCCATTCCATCTACCAATCCACCCACCAACCCATCCATCCACTCACTCACCCACAAATCCATCTAATTATCTACCAATCCATCCACCAATCCACTCAACCACCCACCCATTAATCCATCTACCAATCTACCCTGCTGTCCACTCACCCTTCCATCCATCCACCAATCCATCCATCAATCCACTCACCCTTCCATCCACCCATCCACCCAATTATCCATCTATCTACCAATCCACTCACCCACCCACCCATTAATCCAGCTACCAATCTACCCTGCTGACCACTCACCCTTCCATCCACCAATCTATCCACCCATCAATCCATCTATCTACCAATCCATCCATCAATCCACACATCTACCAATCCATCCACTCACCCTTCCCTCCATCCACCCTCCAATCTATCCACCCATTAATCCATCTATTTACCAATCCATCCATCAATCCACTCACCCTTCCATCCATCCACCCAATAATCCATCCATCAATCCACTCACCCTTCCATCCATCCACCTATACATCCATTCACCCATCCATCTACCACTCCATCCACCCACTAATCCATCCATTGACCCATCCGTCCACCTATACATCCATTTACCACTCCATCCACCCACTCACACATTAATCCATCCATCAACCAATCCGTACACCCACTTACACTCCTGTCCACCCACTCAACCATCCACCAACCCAGTCCTAGAGACTCCTTTAAATAAATAAATAAATAAAAAGAGAGGTACATGAACGTCTTTTCACAGAAAACCTCACGATACACACATCTGATTACAGAGCGTCAATAATCCATGTTCATCGGCTCTTGTTATAATAATAATAATGTGTTTGAATGGCAAATTGGAAAGTTTTTGAAACCAAACTAAGAAATTTTGATTTTAAACCCCTGCAGCACTTTGGTTTTCCACAGCACAGTAAACATGGTGCTTAAAAAAACCCACAGATGTATCAAACATATATTTTAAAAAGGCTTTTCCAGTAGATAGTGCAGTACTGGATGCAAAGCTACATTGCTAGTAATGGAAAGACGGTTAGAACGACAGTCTGAACGGTGACAACAAAGGGGTTTTGAAGAACACTGCGTGGAAGCAGCGATATTTTTATCTGCTCTAGTTGCAACCGCAAGCGAATTGAAAGCGTACAGATTTACAGCATACTTAAAGAGTATGCATTTATTAGTCGAGATGAATAATTCAGGCTTCCCTCAAAAACCTTTTATGCTAAAATGTGTAGCCGCTGTGCAACACACAAACATGTCCCGAGTTGCCTGATACCAACATGGAGAAAAAGATCCAGATGAACTTGCATATTCTGGACAGAACCCACAGTAAATGGGTTTCAGTTTAATTCGATTTATTTACACACACGCTTGAATTGAAGACGGTGGTTCTATTCTGCCACACGTTCGATGAGTTACAGTAATGTTACCTCTCATCAATTTGAGAGATGCCATTTCGGAAAACTGATTCCCGAAGCACCAGAATGTTAATTGCATTTCCTGAAATACGGTTTCATACTCCCATTCTGATGACATCACTCCTCTGTGGACTTCCTGTTCTATCCATGGAACTGATGTATTTCAGTGAAACATTGTGAATTGCACAAGTTAACATCAGGCCAAGCTTAACTGGGCAGGGATAGCAATAGAGTGTAAGGTACCTCCTCCATGTAGCATGGATAATGTTGACCCTATAAGGGGACCAGTTTTAATTACCCATATGGGACCCGCTCAGCATAACACGGATAAAGTAGGCATCAATTTGTATGTCAACAATCAGCGCGGTCTTGCTAGGGTCTTCCTAGCAATAGATGAGTTCTATTTACACCGAGTCATGTCTGTTTTAAGGCTTCTCATTGGTTTAGCGTTATATGATTGGGGGGAATCCTTCTGGGATTCTGTAAGTATGGAGAGGATTCTGGTAGTGAATACGGATAATAAGGAAATACCCTAAGCAGCCACAAAAGCCGTCTGAAAAATCAGTAAAATAGGTGGATATTTCTATTGTTTTACAACAACGTAGACATGGAACCCTTTCTTAAACAAGCATTTTAGCATGGACAGATTGTGTTTATGGATATTTGAACTTGATCATTTTGAAGATTATGCTTTGAAGGATGTATTTTTGGCATTTTCGTCCAGTTACGCCATTTTCACCTCACTTTGGCTCTTATTCAAAACAAGACCTCGCGACTTAATCCGTATGATGCTGGAACGGGCCACATATGCTTGTCTTATGATATGTTCCATAGTGACCAAATTGACGGAAAATCTATAATTATTATAATTTTCTCGTTTGAAATTCCATATATGGTTTTCTGTTACTGTTCGGCGTGCCATTAAGCAGTCGATTCAAAGTTATAATCGCTCTATCTCCAAAAGATTATGACTGTGCTCTGACCTTGATCTTTAACTTTGGCATTTCAAAATCAAATAGTCTCTGGGACGCAGGTAGGGTAACGTCCCCACCAAGTATGGAGAAAATTCATGCACAAGAGTGATCTGGACTTTGTTCGCAAACTGACGGAAGCACTGGTAATTACAATACCTCCATCACAACTCTTTTTTGAGGTAATGTTGACAATTAAAATGAAAAACTTTTCGATAAACCCAGAATAGACTTGTTAGTGGGGGTACTAGTTTAAAACTCCTATTATTTCCAATTTCACAGAAAATCATAAACTGTATAAAAGGCTGTGCTCAACAATATTACAACCCATGAGAAATAAAATTCTGGACATGTTCGTCACACTCTGGCACACAGCCAAGATCGAAAAAAAACTTCAGATGGAAAATATGACAAGAACTTGAAGAACACAAAAGGGAAGTGCTTTTATAGAAAAATAATCAACAATGAGGTTAGGAAATGTGAGCAGACACATAAACTTTGTTTCGACTCTGCCAACAGCACATCATGAAGTGTTTTATTTCTTTCATATAACAATTTACAAGACTACAGTTTAAACAAAACCTCATTATTTTTTAAACCAACTTGTATATACCTTTAATGCTTAACAACATAAACTAAACAAGTTCCTTTTACCACTTAAAACTATAGTGGAGCTCCTGAGCGGAGACCCACAGGCATGAAAAATGACTTGGATGGTTGTCCCATGTCTGCACCGCCATAGGAAACCCAATTAGGTTGCCACATCACCAATAAAAAATAAAAAAGGCTCATACACCACCACTCAGACTTGCACAGAATAAAAAAATAATAAATAAATAAATAAATAAATAAATAAATAACACAACCTAACTCAGGTAAGCAAACATACTTTTACCAAGCAAAACAACACTGAACATTAATTCCAGTACACAGTACATGAACCTGTCCAATGGATAATTAAACTAACACGGCACGTGATACAAATGACAGTGGAAATCAGCTCATACGAGAAGGTGAAAATAAAACCTCGTGCTCACCTTTCCTGCTTTCGCTTCATACTGTAGTGGAATGTAGGAGAGATTTACTTATTTAGAAAATTTATGAAGTTGATTCACTCCTTAAAGGAGCCGCGCTACTCTTATAACACCAGCCTATCAATAGAGACATGTATTTGGAGCTCTGACTATCCCGCTAACTATATATTACCACCTCAACGTCTCTCTTTTCTATAGTTCAAGACACCCCCCCGTCCTGTTATAAAGGAACGTAACCTTATGGAAAGCTTTCCCACAAATACTGAAAATATTAAAGCAACATCTACTTCAAGAACCCCCCCCCACCCTTTATTTATAAGCCGCTTCTACCATACAAAGTCAATCCAAATTCAGTGCTGCTAACCATAGCAACATCACTGTATCTGTGTCTATTTGTCTTGCAGTTAGAACTACACTCAGCTCTCACTGCTGCTATAGTAGAAAATTCATCAACACCTTCTAACCAATCAGCTTTCATCAACTTGGAATGACTAACTTCGAAATCAGACATTTAGTGCCCTGGTTTTGTGAACTGGTTTATAATTACAGCATGGAGAGGCGACGGACAGAGCAGAAAAATCGATACGTTCGCAGAATCTGCGTAACGCCTCCTATAAATATCTTGCTGCTGTAATGGGATTCGAAGGCTGCGGAGTTGCTGCAAATAGCCCCAGGTGGACAATCCAGCTCGCTTCAGGGTCTAAACAGCTGAACTACTGATGGGTCAGACAGGCATGATGATAAAACTACATTTTATAGTACACACACCGTGAACAAACAAACACAGGTGAGAACTAATTTAATTCCTAAATAATAATAATAATAATAATAACAATGAAGAAATAAATAATACACGCAATTATTTGGACGTTATGAGAATAAACCCAGCCTGTGCTAGTGCACGTCTTTCCCTGGCTTGAGCCAAATATAGTCCTGGATGATCCAATCTGCCTTAAAATAGAAAGTTAAATATGATCAGCACAGATGGCTCGGATGGCTTTCTTTCCTTCTCTCTCTCATTCTTGAATCTCTCCTACAATGCACTGGGTTTGCTCTTAAAAACACTGTGTGAATGGGAAAGTTGAGAAGTATTCCCACCAGCAGATCATAAATTTTGAAGAGAACGCAGCTGGAAACAGTCTCCACCGAGCTGGAAATCCGAACACCGTAGCCACCGTTTTTAAAAAAAAAAAAAAAAAAAAAAACAGAAGGGCATCAGTTCTCACAAACAGGTCATCTAGAAATTTTATTTCGTCCAGGACGCTGCAGTCTCTCTCTCTTTTTTTTTTTTTTTCCCCTCCTGTCCAGCATCACAGCAAGCAGAATGGCAGTCTGGTTGCAGCGTTGTGCTGTACAAATTTGCTTTTCCAAGAGGAGGTTTATGGGTATAAGGCTCCTCTTGATATTCTGATTCATTTATTTATTTACT
>JAQMYF010000027.1:3637546-3658533 GCA_030014195.1 Neosilurus mollespiculum
GCGAGCCAGGACCGGTAGCCGCCGACCCCGCCAGGTCCCGGCCACCCAGGGCAGCCAGAGTAGAGGGTCCAGGGCCCAAGGCGCTGCAGTCTCTCTAACAGAAACATACCTCCTGGACATAATGACTACCATTAACCAAATAAACCATGAAACTAATAGCAATGTGGCAAATCCAGAAACAACACCCTGACGGCTCCATGGGACTTGCTGAAGGTTTTGATCCGGCGCCAAACTAAATGCCAACTCCAACCAAATTATAGCGTAAGAGAATTAAACGGTACGCTTTAGCCTTGTGGTTTCTAACAGGGTGCTGAACAATCGGCACCAGATCAGAGGCTTTAATTAGACATTTCGAAAGGAAAAAGCTGTAGAGTTGGTTTCCTGGGCCATTCGTGTTTAATTTTAGAGCATTTGGCAACCCTATACTGTCAAGTCTGACTGTTTCTATTGAAATATTTGAGAAGTGATATGTTAAGTGCTTATGGTGCTAATTTGTACTTTGGCGGGTGTTTCTTTATTCCCCAAACAGTCAGGTTTCACGCTTGGCTCTGAAAACACAAAAAGACCAAGCGCTCCTTTTCTCGCTTACCAATTTCCAGCAAAGTTCAACATCATATTCACGAGAAATTCAGCGCAGACTGGCGCAAACTTCGGACCTTAAAGTTCCAGAATGCACCACTGGTGGACGGGGCTAAGACAAAGTGTAGGAACGGCTAGTTATTGATCTGTACAAGGTGATTAGCATGAAGGTGAAGCTTTGGAAGTTCTGTTTGCGGAGAGTGTAGGTATATATAAGAAGCCTGCCTCGCTTGAAAGAACTAGCTCAGAAGCTAAATTCCCAGGGGCACCTCTATCAGCATGTAGAGTAATAGCATTGTGGGTAACGCAGGAAAAAAAAAAATGCAACCAACATATTTATGAAAGATGTCAAAACTAATAACTTTGACTTGGCGTCAGCACTGATGTTTGGCAACAGAACCAGCAAACGTGTCAAAAACTGATGTCCAACTGTGAGCCAAATAGATCTCAGCTAACTTTGATGTCCGTCTCGACGACGGAAGCGCATTCTTTTACATCTTCTCAATGCTTTTTTTTTTTTTTTTTTTTTTTTTTTTTTTAAATGTAGCATAATACTGTATTAGCAGTGGCTCTCGTTCTCGATTATCTTAACAGATCTTTGATTAACAGTGGATGAAATCAAGGGTCTAACAAGAATATAAAACCATACTGCTCATATTTTTAGGGTTTGAGTTACTAACAATGCTGCGGCTCCTTCACCGGAGACAATCCCTGGATCTGGCAGTCATTACAGTGAAAATCTTGGCAAGTGCAGCCTTTGGAACTGAAAGGGTAAGTAAAACACAGTGGGAACAGGACTGTTTTTAGCACTGGTACAAAAAAGGAAAGGTTAAAAAAGTGATGGCATGCTTTTTAAAGCATGGTCATTGTTATGGTTCATTTTCGAAAATTTGAAGCCGAGAACAGTTCATGCATGGGCTTCATGGTGAAAATTGCACCTTGTATGCAGATTTCTCAGGTTTAAAATTTAAAGAAACGATATAAAAAGGAGCACGAGTCAAAACACAAAGCTCTTAATCACATCATCTGGATGTTTATCGGTATATCTTTATCTATGCAATTCCATCTGCAGTGTAAATCTAACAAGACAAGGCGGTACAGTGAAAATGTTAAATGAGAAAAGAATTAATTATCGAAATCGGTTCCACCAAGGATGTGACTGGTACACACTTCCAGAAAGGAAGAAAGAAGGCCGTAATTTGCGTCAGTGATGATCTGAGTCACTGGAATGAAACGGGTAGCCTGAAGGATATAATTTCCCCAAATTCCAGTCTTGGCAAAATGTCTGCCTGGAAATGAGGGCTGTACAACACGCTGCTCACTGCTGCACACTAAAACAATCATATGCCAATAAATATGTATCCATGTTAAAGAACGCCGGTATTGGTCATCCTTACAGCATAATTTGTGTGTAATGTAATAGGTTTAAGTGATACAGAAGCTTATTTTAACATAAATGACCATAAACAGAAGGGCAGTGGTGGCCCGGTGGTTAAGGTGCTGGCTTACTGATCCAGAGGTCGGGGGTTCAAGCCCCACTGTCACCGAGTCCCCCAGTGCAGCTAACTGTGTTATCAAAGGCCGGCCATGTCTCTCACTGCCTGTGGCATGTAGAAGAACCATAGCTGACTTTCGTAAAGAGTAGGATGCATTGCTGTCAGCGTGTTTCTGCCCTGCGATGGCCTGGTGAGCTGTACAGGGTGTACTCTGCCCTCCCTGGCTGAGACAGCCTCACCGCGACCTCAATTAGGATTAAGCGGTTCTGAAAAAGAACGATGACCATAAATTGCACAAAACTGGCAATTTTATCTGCCTATCTAATTTGTTTTATCTATAAAATTCAACTTTTATCTATCTAATCTGTCGTTTTTCCTTGGAAGTGACGTGAATGCGTTGGACGGGGTTGACGTCCCTCCTGGAGACAATGAGAGGTCACATTCTAGTGACTCATGGGACGAGAATGCTGCCAGAGATGAGCGTAACGGTAAGTCCAAAATGGCTTATGCAGCTAACGTTTCGCCAACTCGGCTTTCCGGACATCAGTTGGTTTAGTAACAAAAAGAAACGCTCTCTGCGATTGCTGTGTTCGTGCAGCTCAGCACTCGCCGATAACGTGTAGCGCTACACGGGTCAGTGACGTAGCCCAGTCAGTACAACAAATTGGTGTCACTACCAGGCTGGAACAGCCAATCAGAAGGGCAACATGTCTCTGAGCACGCCTAGAGTCGTAACACTCTCACGCACTTTGAAAACGGGCATGGAGTGATGTTGCCGGAAGGAACCGCTGAGGGTATACCTGATCGTTTTAAATGGCTAATAACACGAATTCACCACAGGTACACTTTAACAGATAAATCTACTGCCCCTTCTGACTGACTTGTTCCTCTGCCAATTAGAGGGCGTCTGACTGGAGACTGGAGCTTTACGGAACCGCTTGATTGTGTATATTAAAAGCCAGTGCTACTAACGAGCATACATCACTCCAGTAGGTACGTAATGATTATCCTCGTATTAGGTTAGCGAAGTCTGCTGCTGGTAAACAAACGTCTCCACAGCAGAAGCACTGCCTAAACAGAACCAAAAATCTTTTTTTAATACGTTTGGAGGCAGTGTACCACGGCAAATTCGTCTGCTGCTGACAAGCCTGGAAGTGTCGAGCTGTCAGAGTGGAGATGGTACAGTGGGTTTCACATTCCTGCTAATGGCCTGAGGTTGCAGTACGGTGTCAAAACCAGGAACCTGGCAGCCACTGGAACCGAAATCCTGGCAACCAAATACAGAGGAGAGGACAGAGGTTTGTGAAAGCAGGGATATAATGATTCCTAATTTGATTATGAAAACTACTATGTATAAATCTCAAACCATGAATCCGAGGTAGCTCAGATGTTCATCAGTGATATTGAGTCGGATATAAAGCCCTAAAAAATTACACTACAGGGTCAACAACCCCTTTTGTTGAGAACAGAGAGCAGTGTGGTAAACATACTCTCTTACATGTTTATTATTTATTTATTTAGATATTAAGCTTCATAGGGTGAGAAGCTCGGTCATCCGCGAGGAGCTCAGAGTAGAACCGCTGCTCCTCCGTGTTGAGGGGAGCCAGTTGAGGTGACTCGAGCATCTGATTAGAATGCCTCCCGAACGCCTCCCTGGTGTGGTGTTTCGGGCAGGTCCAACCGGGAAGACACCCTGGGGTCGACCCAGAACACGCTGGAGGGACTACGTCTCTCGTCTGGTCTGAAGAACAATTTCCCCCAGAAAAATCCTATGTACCCCTAGATACACACTCTGATCTGAATCTATCAAGTCTCCTGACCAGATTTCCTTGCCTGACATGTGAAGACGACGAGTATTCTTTGATATATGAAACCACGGTGGTGTGGTGGTATATTTCCTGTTATGGCAGACTGGTTCACACCAAAGTGTGACACGCTGCTGCAAAGCTTCATGCGCAGGAAGTCGTTCGCATGCAGTATGACAAAAGGCAGTACAGTGACCGCAGCAGGGACATCACGGCGTTTGCGATCCATCACGAACAGGGTTTTTAACACCACTGTCACTGGTGTGTTGAAAACTTAAATGTAACTAAAAATATCCAGTTTTTATAGCCGTACCGTGGGAAGAAAATGACACTCACGAAGGGTAAAAGGTTTAAACCCGACATGGATAATCAGCTAACAAAGCTGAAACCAAAGTATTCTAAACATTAAAGGGGACCTGTGGTGAATTTGCAACGTTCGGCACAGGGCCATACTGTGAAGACGTTTCCTTTCGGGCGCAGTTCGGTTGTCTGAGAAGACCACTTCAACCCGACCTTCTATCGGCGTGACCTCCAGGCAGAACTACTTGGCACGAAGCCCAAGTTTCTACGAGTAAAACCAGACGCCGTTCCTACGGAATTCCTTCCTAAAAACGTCAAAGGACGAAAACGGACTGGAGCAGCGCCTCGCCAAAAGGAACCAGTAACAGGTAAGAGCCTTTAGTATAACGTGTTCTCGTGACTTCTGGGAAAAAAATTGTTGTTCCGCATTGGTTCAGCCCCCGCTAATAATCCACGGGATAAAATCTTCCAGTATAGTGATTTTTATGGTCACTTATGTTAAAATAAGCTCTGTATCACTTACATGTTTTACATTACACACAAATTATGCCGTAAGGATGATCAATAAGACGTGTGCATATCCAACAAGTCGCTCAAGCATGAAACGTTGTTATTTTTTAATATAAGCATTATGAACAGTCGGCGACAACAAGGCCAAAGTCAATTCATTCTAAATCAAACGACTTCAATCTTCTTCTTGTTGCGGTGCTGTTTTAATAGCGCCACCTGCAGTATTGGAGGACTTGTTCTCGTTTATCTATGCAGATGTCGCATTCTGAGTCCGTAACGCACTTCCTCATTTCTTTTCAAATGCGTTCTGATACTCAGTACGGCTGGTAAGAGCTTCTTTCACCAGCAAGCAGCACACACGCTGGCAACAGGCTGCTCAGCCATCGGAGCCATCGGGTTCCCCCTTACAAAAATCAAACAAAAGGGACGGCAGGCAGCTAAGCTCCTGGCACGGTGGGGATTTTTCTGTGAAAGCCTGCTGCAGTGTGACTACAGCAATGCATCTCTGTTCGGCGTGTGACCCACACGCACACACACACACACACCAAGATCAAAGCTGTGGCTAAATCCCATGGGATGGCAATGATTTCTAAGCCAGCTACCCTGTCCGTACTGACCCACCAGTTCCACATCACTACATTCATCCTCATCATGGAGATGGAGTGGAAACACACGGATTATAAAAACCCAGCATGTTTAGACAAACATGTACGCGTTCACACTTCTCCCTTCAGTAACATCATAATCCTGATACGGAGTACAACGCACATTGCCTAGCAACACTGACATGTCTGTCTGTCATCCATTAATGAGAAAATCCTACAATGAGTAAGCAGCGCAGCCAAGCTAATTAACTCCTCCAGCGATGCAGTCGCCAACAGCAACAGTGTTTAAAGCCGTTCAATTTCAGGTCTTTCACAGGTGCTACGCTGCAGTGCTGTGGAATTCTCAAATCTGATTGGTTTCATGTTTTGTTCTGACTGCAGTTCAGATCACAGGTGTATATTAACGCGCTCATTATTAGTAGTAGTAGTAGTACCATTATACAGTCTAGATACCGAGACTGTCGTCATCCTGTGAGGATGAGACATGTCGTACTTGATGTTTCTGAGGCGTGTCGTACTTCACGTTTCTGGAAGGAGTCTCCAGTGTTGGAGATGATTAACACTTAAAAGTAAAGCAGAAATGTTCTGAGACTGTGGACTTTGAGCTTTCTGGTCACTTGTTAACATGACAACACGCATCTTGGGGGGTTTGGTCGAAGGTTGGTGCGTCTCACAACCATGACCATGAAGCCTGACTGATACCACAGTTGCAGTTCTTTATTTAAAACGACTCACACTGCGCCATCCCATATCTGCCTTTGACCCATCATTACGCGGATACTCACTCACGCTGACTATACAGGGCACCGTTTACACATGGTTACTCATTACAGTTAGCTGGCATGGTTGCTACTAACAAAAGAGAGGGATTCTGGGGAATTACGGCGGTTATATGAGTTCAGAGAGCATCAGTGTGTATTGAACACTGACCAATCACTTATCACCACTGTTTCCCACTGACCAATCACTTACCACCACTGTTCCCCCCTACCAATCACTCATTACCACTGTCCCAATTGACCACCAATTTGTCTGTTATGAGTTAAGACAGCATCAGAGTGTAACTACCACCGACCAATCACTAACCACCACTGTTTCCCACTGCCCAATCACTCATCACCACTCATCCCCACCTACCAATCACTAACCAACACTGTCTCCAATTGTCCACCAATTGTCTGTTATAGGATTTTAGACAGCATCAGTGTGTAACGACCACCAACCAATCACTGACAACCACTGTTCCAAATTGTTAATCAATTGGCTGTTATATGAGTTTAGACAGCATCAGTGTGTAACGACCACTAATCACTCACTGACCACTGTTCCCCACTGATTGATCACTTATCCCCAACAACCAATCACTGACCTCCTCTGCTTGTCCCGCCCTCTCACCACTTTGTTTTTTCGTTTTTTATGGCAGAAATTCCATTTTAAGCATTTACAAACAGTAAACTTTCCCCTCACATCAACTCACAGTTACGGCTTTCTTCCTGTCTGTCTGGACTCTTAAAAAAAATGTCTTTATGTGAGAAATAATTTGGGAAGCGAATGACAGTCCATGATCTTATACTGTGATGAAACCGGATTCCCTCCTCTGTGTACTGTAAATCCATCTTCTAGTTGTACCTTCACTTGCAAACTGAAATGAAGCTGATCAGGACAGAGGACTGATATGCAAACGAGTGACGTCAGCTAACACCTTCCTCACCTTGGGTTAGTTACCTGCTTCTGAAAAGAGCTGCCAGCACTGCTTTAAGACACTTTTCCCTAAATAAAAAAAAAATTAATAAAAAAAACCTGTTTGGAAAATCACTGCCTGAGCACAGCACAGCACCGCACAGCTCAGCACAGCTCAGCTCAGCACAGAACAGCTCAGCACAGCTCAACACAGCACAGCACAGCTCAGCACAGCTCAACACAGCACAGCACAGCACAGCACAGCTCTCTGGAGGCTTCCACACCCCTGCCATGGAGCTGAATGATTTCCCTGCAGCAGCTCTGTACATACACAAGTGCCAGGCTGTTTTCTTCCTGGTCTTGTTCGGTGACGTGGCGGGATGAAGGAGGGAAAAAGAAAAAAAAAACAACAACAAGATAAACGCAACCTGAGAGGAGGCTTATGGGATTGGGGGACCAGTCTCCTGGTGACTTCTTCCCATGTGATGTGATCAGTAAAGAGCTGCTCAGGTCCCAGGTGCGCCTCGAACCCGGACCCGACACCAGGGTCTCGAGGGTGAAAACGCTGATACACGGCTTTCTCCACGGCTTTCTAATAAAGGAGGAAACCGTGACGTCTCGCCAGAATGTTAACTCACATCCAGTTTGTTGGTTTTTTTATTACTTTCACTATCATAAAGTGGCTGAGAATTTCCTCATGATCATTAAACGGCTCGTAATTTAACTAAATTAGCTTTAAAGTAATAATAATGATGATGATGATGATTATGATGATTATAATAACGGACTGTTTGTTTGTTTTGTTTTGTTTGTTTGCTTGCTCCCCATAAACATGACCGAATGATCCGCACTGAATCCGAGACCGGAAAAGAAACTTTCACTCTTTTGCAACACTGTAACAAACTCGCACCTCCTTCTTCATCGGGATACATTTACATCACATGTGTCTCAAGGTGTAAACTCACTTTTATGTCTCCCTGAAGCCCACGACTGCTTGGCGATGCTGGGACTCCGGATTATCGCCCGGCCGGCCGATTTTAAAGCGTCCATACCGTGCGGTCCTGCTCCGGAGGACACAAACCCTCACTCCTCTTCTCTCCCCGCCGTCTCCTTTCCTTCCTCTCTCTGTGTTACAGTCAGAAAAAAACAAACTTCCTCCCTCTCTCTCTCTCTTTCTCTCCCTCTCTCGCGTTCTCTGCCCCGGCTGGATTATTTTTCCTCCCTTTCTTTTTTTGAAGCGTTTCCAGCCTAGATTTTGACAAACATACTCTCCACACAGGGGTGGGGCTTAATATGCAAATCACAAATATGCCGACGTAGTGACGCGAGAGGAAAGGGCGGTGCTTGGCATGTTAATGAAGCCGAAATTTAGTGTCATAGCAGCCAATAAGCGGCAAGGATGTAGTTGTGTAAATTTAACATATATTCAAACTATTCGGCGTTGACGCATCCAACACACTCAGTATATTACAATATTATTGGACTCATTGCAGTAAATATTAGTATGAATTGAAGTATGGGATATAAAAGATATCGTTTTATTAATTAATTTTCCAAACTGCTCAATCCTACTGGGAGGCTGGAAATTATCTCAAGCCGACTCTGGGCGAAGGTCGATCCATCGCAGGGCCAACACACACACACACAACCTAGAACAGCCAATTAACTTAATATGCATGTCTTTGGACTGTAGGAGGAAACCCACACAAGTTTGGGGAGAACATGCAAACTGCACACAGAAATACCATTGATGAGCTCGAGATTCGAACCCAGGACCCTCTTTACGTGGATGTGCTAACCACTATACCACTGTGCCACCCAGAGGTTTATAGAACATATCAAATTATTATTCAGAGATTATGCAAAAATGTCTGCCAGAAGTGGAGCTTTGGACAAGGAAGATACCGTTAGACTTTGGAGATGATGTGGATCCAGGAATTTTAAAAGGAGTCTTTAAAATTGTGAGATAGGACAATTTTTGACATTTTGGTCCATATGATGGATTGCTGGGCTTGGTGGAGGCTTGCGCTCTCAAAATGCTCTTGGTACAAAATGATGTCACTTGCATCATGTCACCCTCGACTCTTGAAACAAAGAGCTGACTTTTTTTTTTTTTTAATATGCAACATCCTAAAAGAAATGATCTGGATGTCACTATATATCCAAAAATCTCCTGTATTGGAGTTATTCATATTCACACCATGAGTTCAGATTAAATGGCGCTTAAAAAAAATATTCATCCCTGGAGAGGTGCAGAAGTCTTCCGTCCACTCAACCTTAACTGAAACTTTTTTTCTTTAATCCTTCTGCATGAGTGATTTCCAGGAAACCCAAAGAAAGACAGAGGACAATAATTCCAGGAGAAAAAGACTCATGCGCGTCAATCAATCCCACAGGACGTGACAGATCCAAGTGTCCTAGAAGACAATCCCACCCAAGCCTGACTTAGAAATAATCATTAAAATTTGCAAAGCCTCCCACACCGAAGAGAGGAATCTGTCTCTCAGTTTCACGTCAGGTCAGGCAGGAAGAATCCAGTCCCTCAGCATTCCTGAGTGCTTGTGATTCGGCTCAAAAACATGCAGAGGGTTCTTCGGGGAGTCGGTGAGCCGAGAGGTGAATTTTAAAAGCACTCATTAAAAAAAAAAAAAAACATTAGATGAAGGAACTCTTCACCCTGGAACACATTCAAAATGTTTAGAGATTTTGAAATACCTTTACTGTTAGCTTGTTGCTGTGTTTTTTATTCTTCATTTGATGGTTAGTGGGAGATTTGTTGGGGTAAGTGCTTAATTCCTACTTACAATTTCATTTTCCAGCAAAATTCAACATCATGTTAATCCAAAAAATAAATAAATAAATAAATAAATAGAGATGCACTCATAGAAAGCTAGGGGCCTCCTGCAGAGCCCATGGATAATGGTGGTAAGATGAACCTAAAAATTTTGGCTTTCTTTATAACTTGGCATATTTATAATGAGATGTTTCCCCCTAGCGGCCGTCTCATGAACATCTCAAACACAGCGCCATGTTAAAGAATCGGGAGAACCATGACCCCACTGTGACCTTGACTTTCCAAAAACGGTACGGTTGTTTTGTCAGGATACTGTTCACAAAAAAGCAAATGCAGACAATCACAATACCTTCGCTGGAGGGTTAAAAACCTGCACTGTAATATTTTATATGATGAAGAGCATTTATCCTTGATCACATCATGTAATCTCCTTGTCATTGTTGCTCCAGTTGGTCCGGCCGAGGCTCAGCAACATTAACGTGGCAATAAAATGAAAGCTGAGGATCTGAATGTACTGAATGAGCAGGTTATCACATCAGTGCACTTTTTCTTCCCTGATAGCACGGATGTAAAATAGGGACTCGAATAATGAGCGAGTGGTTCAGGGAGCACGAGGAATCATTTTCACATATGTATCGGCACCCTAGAGTCCTGACCTTAACCGTATTGAAAGTTTTCGGGATGTGCTGGAGAAGACTTCATGGAGGGGTTCAGTTTTTCCCTCATCGATTCAAGACATCGGTGAGAAATGAACCCGACACTGGATGGAAGTCTGTTGAAACAGTGGCATGAAGATGTATGTGCTGTAAGCAAGGCTAAAGGCGGAACAGCAAAACATTAGTGTGTGCAGCTTATTTTTTGGGGGTGCTGGGCAGTGTAGATTATCTCACCGTAAAAAAAAAAAAAAAAAAAAAAAAAAACATAAGAAGGTCAGAAATCCGAACTGACTAAAAGGTTAAAGCACTGCTGCATCTCTTTACATCAGAACGACGTGAGGGCGAAATCTCTCTGGCGTCATGATGAACAGGCCGTTGAGGCATTGTGGGTCGTGTAGGACACCGTTAAGCGACGCACCGGTGAAAGCAATTTTAAAAAAGACTCATAGTTTCATCACAAAATGAGTTTTGGATGCTGTTGGAGATCACAAGGTTATTCCGAAGATTGATACAAAAGTTGTCTCAGAGTGCTCCGAGCTGCCGCTTTGCACGAGTAGGTTTAATGTGAACTCATCTAATAGTCTCCTGTTTAATTATTTCTTCTCACCGGTTAAACACACTCTCGCACTCTCTGAAAGACGGATTCAGCCTTGGGTCTTAAACACAGTGTGCTGGAATAATTGCAGTGCAGATTAGTGAGAGAGAGAGAGAGAGGGGGGGGGGGGTGTGAAGAGGTAAATTAAAGATATTGGAAGTGGAAAACTTCTTTATATTATAAAACATTCTTCTGGATGAACATCAATACATTCCCCCAGACACTCAATTGAGTGTAGCTTAGTGCAAAAATGTCATTTATTAACAGACCTACCAGGTGACACACACACGAGTACACACACACACACACACACACACACACACACACACACACACACACTTTCCAAAGCAAACTGTTGAATGAGCTGCTTCCTCTTTCACAAAGCAATCGTCATCCACTCACTCATCAGCCGAACCGCTTAATCCTACAAGGGTCGCAGGGAGGCTGGAGCCTATCTCAGTCGACACTGGATGAAGGCAGGGTACACCCTGAACAGCTCACTTGACCACCGCAGGGCCAACACTCACACACACACACAACCATCACACTCACACTCACATCTAGGGACAATCTGAAATAGCCAAATAGCCTAATGAGCAAGACTTTGGACTGGGGGAGGAAAGTGGAGTGCCCAGAGGAAACCCACGCAAGCATGGGGAGAAGACGCAAACTGCAAACTCCACACAGACACCCCCTCACCGAACTTTGCCTTGAGGTGGACGTGCTAACCACTACACCACCGTGCCTCCCCCTGTCATCCAAAGTATTTTTATTCTTATTATTTAATTTGAAACAGTTCTACAAGTCAGTGATGAAGTTTTCTCGCAAGTTTCTGGCGTAACAGATCAGAGTTCATCAATCATCCTGAACATGAACCGTGGAAGCATTTTTGAAAGGGAACCCCTCCCCTGCAGGTTCTAACCCAGATGTTTCCACACAGAACATTACGAATTCATTCATTCATTTTTAAAGCCAATTAATCCTAATTAGGGTCGCGGGGAGGCAGGAGCCCATTTCAGCCGACTCTGGGCGAGGGCGGGGAACATTACGAGATCCCCGAGAAACAAACAGGAGAACCCGTCAGGGTGATGGATAAGGTGTTAAAACGGTCCATCAGATCCCGTCTGCCTGTTTTTAAAATAAATAAATAAACACACATTTAATGAAAGTGGGAGGCACGGTGGTTAGCACGTTCGCCTCACAGCAAGAAGGCCCCAGGTTCCATTCTCAGGCTCGGCTCACGCGTTTCTGTGTGTAGTTTGCATGTCCTCCCTGTGCTTCCGTGGGTTTCTTCTGGGTATCCCGGTTTCCTCCCACAGTCCGAAAACACACAGAGTAGGATAATTAGCTGTTCCAAATCGCCCCTAGGGTGTGAGTGTGAATGTTTATCCCTGCAGTGATCTGGCGAGCTGTCCAGGGTGTACCCCGCCCTCGCCCAGAGTCGGCTGAGATGGGCGCCACCCTCCCCGCCACCCTAATTAGGATTAAGCAGCTTTGCAAGAATGAATGAACAAAGGAAAGTAAGAATAGATGGGTTCTTAGAGAGTATGGAAAGTATTACCGTTGCAACTTATAGCTTGTCCAAGACACTGACACTGGAGACTCCTTCCATCCTGTTGTATTGATTTACTACTGATGACTATCTGAGATCTTCCTGCTTTGATCCTTCCATCATGTCCAGGCTGTTTTTGGACAAGCATCATCTGAACAGAGGTCGTGGTCACGTGGAGGGGATGGAGCTCAGCCCACGTCATTAAAAGCTTAGATCTGCTCATCTTACATCAAATCATCCATTAGATGGTTATTTACTTAACCTCAATTAAATGCATGAGCGACAGTCAGCACGACCGAGATCTATTTTAGTCTCCTAGGGTCAAATGGTTCAGATGATTTGAATTAGACCTTCAGAGAAAGTGTCAAAAAGGCAAAACTCAATCTTTCATCCTCTCAATCATACCGAAGAAAGAACACAAAGACTTCGGGGATGCCAGGAAAAAAAAAACAACCCTTTTATTCCTTGAAAACCTCACAGAGTGAGAATGCAGCCACAGTCAGGGCTGAAGAACGAAAGAAAGGAAGAAAGAAAGAGGGAGAAGTGACATCGGGCAAAGAACACAAACAAGTGCTGACTTCTTTTCACTTGAAAAAAAAAAATTCTTGTTTTTTTTTTTTTTCTTGTCTGCAGATCGGTTAACTTCACCGTAGGCGGACGTTAACGTTCTGGAGAACACTTCACGGACAAACTGCAAACTGTCCATAATTTAAAAACACACACGCACACACTCCAAAAAACAAAACAAAAAAAAAAAACAAAAAAATAAACAACCATGGCTGATCACTAGAACACCACAGAGGACTCATCAGGGCGCGTACTGCAAGAAGAATCCCAACAACGGGTTATCATAAACAACTCGACTCATCAGGAGCCGTTCTTTCTTTCCCAAGACACCTTTACAACACGTTCACGCACACGAGAACATCCTCACCCCCTCCTCCCCTCCTCCCAGCTGGATGAGGGCTTCACTGAGCCGCTGATGGGATCATCCCAGATAACCGCCTAAGTGCATTTCTTTTCTTTTTTTTTCCATCCACAGAACATTCGCACCCTTTCCAGCTGAGCACGAAGGGTGGAATCGAAGGGTTCGAGAAAGACGACAGGCTGGCTTTCCTCAACACTCACGTCCTTAGCAGGGTGTGAACTCTGCAATACTGAGAACCAAATACTTCCCTAATGCACAATAGCGCCATCATGTGGCAACACCAAAACAGCTCTCTGCTACCAAGACACTGAACTAGAAAATACACTTGACGGTTCTGGTCGCTGCTTCCTGCTTCGCAGCACATCACTGGAGAACAAAATCACGGTCCTAGCTACTTGGCACTGGACTAAATTTTGCGTCTGTTAGAAACAGAATCACCTGGGCAACAGAATCACCTGGGACATGCTCAGGCTCGCCGCCGACGCCGTACAATATCCACGTCTTATTTCTTTTTAGCTCAAGCATTCTTTAACCAAATCAAAAGGGTTCTGGGCCGGCTTGGACTTCCGGGCGGGCGAGACGGCGCTGCCGGGACTCCAGATCAGGGGCTTGAAGGATAACAGGGGACAAAATCTTTCAGATTTACTAATGTGGTCCTGTCTAAAGGCACTGGAATATCTGATGGTGGGGTGCTTATTAATATTTGGATTAATTATATGCACTCCCCCCCCCCGACATGTCAGAATATTTTAAATTTAAATTCTTACTAAATATGCAGTGGACTTTTTATTTATTTTAGTGAGAAATTTGGTTAATTTCTTGGGGTAAAAGGGGGGGTGTGTCTTAAAAAGAGCTGAAGATGCAAGCCTGAGACTTTGTCCCCTGCTTTAAAAAAAAAAGAAAAAAAAAAAAAAAACAAGTAAAAACTTAAGGCCAATATAATGTACAGGAAAAGTAACGTGTGAGCCTTTTTTTTTTTTGCAATGAAGACAGAAAAAAATGCACACCAACATCTGTGAGGTTTCTAGACATTTAGAAGAAAAAAAAATCCAACAACAGCAGATTCCTACTCGGCAGGTGATGTCCCTTAAAAGTTTTTTGTCTTTTTTTTTGTTTGTTTTGTTTTGTTTTTACTACAACAAATACAGTCACACAATACGACATCCTTCTGACCAGGCGAGAGATAGCAGAAGAAGAAAAAACAACAACAAAATAAGTCCCCAAACATTCTGAAAGGGGGGGGGGGGTCCAGGTTTGAGCCTGGGAAGAGAGAGAGAGAGAGAGAGAGAGAGAGAGAGAGAGAGAGAGGATAGATGGATGGATGGTACGGTGAGCTGATGCAGGCATTCATTTTTTCAGGGGCTGGTAGACGGATGCGTTGGGGTCCAGACCAGACGGACTGGTGTCCATGAACTTGGAGGAGTAGTGCGGGGTGACTGGGTTCATGTTGCTGGTATCTGTAGAGTAAGCGATGCTGGGCATGACTGCCATCACCTCTGCGATCTTCTGTTTCAGATCTTTTATCTCCTGATCTTTCTGCAGGATCTGACCTGGAGGAGGGAGATGAACACGCGTCAGGGGTCTGGAGCAGATAACGCATGCCGTTTCCATGGACACACTTGGAATAATGCCACAAATGGTATCAGTCAAAATCTTACTAAGATTGGAGAAAAGAAAAAAAAAAAAAAAAACACTCACTGTTCATGAACTACACATCCTGAAGTGTGTGCTGGAGCCCACAAGGTTTTCATGACAGTGCGGGGACCTTATATATGATGTGTAATGCACGTGTGGTACGGCTGGGCGATATATCAGTCAAGAATTACATCACGATATAATATTTTCTGATTTTTAACAATAACGATATTTAATCACTATACACACATAACGTGCTCTAAAAAATATATTTTTATAGAACAAAATCACCAGAGCATACACACACCAGCAAGCCAGAGGGCACTCACGCACTCTTTTACACACCTGTCATAAACACACATCACTCCTAACAGAGAATACTCGCTCCTGCGCTCCAGTGATGCACTTGTATCGTTTGCATTTGTTCTGCAGCTTTCCTCCACTTCTGGATGATTAAAAGCCCAGTTTATTCCACTCATGACCTCTTAGCCACTAGCGCCGACCCTTAGACTGTGATAATAATAGGTGTAACGTGTATTAAACTAGTTTTGATGCAATCGTACAGGGAATAAAAAAATTTTTAAAACGACCACAGGGGTCCAGACGCTCCCACTGAAAGGACCATTTCCTAATATGCCAATACAGAACAAGCATAGCACGTTTAGCGTAGCAGCTTCAACGCACGGCAAGCAAATATCCAGAAACCTAATATATAGTTTTGCCTCTGTGACCTTGAAAAGTAGGTCAAGGTCACTCACACACAAACTCATCCTAGCACTCATAGTAGCGAACAAGCATACCAAGTTTGAGATGGACAGAACCCATTCCTATAGCTCCCGAGCCACTTTGTGGGCGGGACCTAAAAATATGGAGGCTCTCTGTTGCTATTTCTGCTAAAGTGTGACACGATATTCAGTTAGCTGATGATACAAAGGCTCATATCACAATCATGAATCAATATATCGCCGAGCCCTACTCTATGGGAATGAAAGTATATCAGTTAAGCAGCGAGGTGTCCCGAATTACCTTGTGCGATCTCAAGCTGTCGCTTAGCGTCTCCGAGGGCAGAGAAGAGGTCCAGTTTGATTCTGGTCTCTGCGCTCAAGCTGTTCTCCAAGTGCTGGGTTTTATCCTGCATGGCCGACAGCGCAGACATCAGCACCTCTGTGTCCTTCTCGTTCTCTTTATATTTATGCAGCTCCTAAAAGGACACAGCATGGAAGTAAGCGCTTCGTATGACATTTCAAGGCACGGACGTGAACCGTGTGATTGATCCTCACCTGGACTTTGAGCTCAAGCTCGCGGATCAGGTCCTCTTTGACTTTAATATCCAGCGTGAGCTTCTTACACTCCGTCTCCAGTTCAGAGATCCTCCTCCTCAGAGACTCTGTGCACTCACCTCTGAAAGAGACAGACTCGTATCAGCGGATCAGACGGTGGCAGACGTGCACGGTGGCAGACGTCTATACCCTGATTCGTACCTGGACGCAGCTGCGAGAGCTACAGCTCTGGCGGCCGTGGCTTCCTCCAGCTTCTTCCGTTTCTTCTCCTCTGCCAGCTGCCTCTCTGCAGCCGCGCGTGCCTCCTGCTCCGCCTTCAGACGCTTCTCCAGCTGCCCCAGCGTCTGCTTATCCTTTTGTTTCGCCTGCACGGCGTTATGGAGCCTGAAACGCACACGTACACAATGGTCTGTATGCACTTTAGCATTCTAGTCTCAAAACACTTAGCATGCATGGACGGGATTTTTCTCACTTGTTCTGCAGCAGCTCGTTGTCCTGGCGGAGCTGGCTGAGTTCGGAACGGACGCTGCGTTCTGACGTGCCCAGAGAGCCCAGCTGGCTGCGCAGCTCCTGCTCTGTCTGCCTGCTCGCCTGCAGCTCAGCCTTCAGCTTCTTCACATCCTGCTCCAGCCTGGCGTTAAAGCGAACGAGCGAGAGAGAAGTACGCTTAACACTTCTTCATCCTGTCACGGTTATAATGATCGGTATAATGATGGTCTGCCTGTTTTACCTGACCAGAGCCTCAGGCTTGCCGAGCTGGTTATTCGGGATGCAGTTATCTGTGGGATCTCGGTGCCCCCCCTTTCCTCCGCACTTCTGCTTCTTTTCGCCCTTCCCCGATGACGAAGAAGGTCCTGTCGAGGAGGGTACGCTGCCGTTGGCCGTCCCGTGTCCACGTGGCGAGGAGTTTCCGCCGCCTACGTTGGCATTTTTGTGATTTTTCGATGAGGTGGAATTGGAGGAAGAGGACGAGCACGATGATGATGAGTTGTCCTCCTTCAGAAGCAGGTTCTCGGTGCTGCCCAGCAGCTCGGAGCTGCTCAGTCTCTTGCTGTTCACATTATTCTCCATGTACTCCAGCTCCTGGGCTTTATTATAGTCCACTGCAGGCAAGATGCTGCTGTGATGGTTCTGGTTCTGCTGTTTCTTAGACTCGCCCTTGCCTCGTTCTTTCTCGCGGTACTCCAGCTCGGGTAAATTTGTCGACGTGGGTTTCTTGCCACCGGCGGCGCCGTTCTGGGCCGTCGGGGGCGAGTCGGCGTCGTGTGCGCTTTTCACCGCTGCCGTCGAGAGAGGGTGGGGGAAAGAGAGGATGTAATCATCATCGCAAACATTCTTTGAGCACACTTATTACCACTTGTCTTTACTCTTCCACACCTGTACACGATATGGACTCATAAGCCACCCCATTCCCCCAGCATCCCCCATGAGCACAGGTTCCCTTTTTTATCCTTCCTCTTGTCGTTTTAGGGGGTTTTCCCCTAACCGGACGCTTCCTCATTAGGCGTCTAAATCTAAACTGGATTTCTGTGAAGCTCCTTTGCGTTAAAAGTGTAACTGTATCTGAAAACCTCTTCCAATTATCTTGTACACAAGAGAAAAGTCTGTGTTGATAGATCTTATGCTCTGTGATACGTATTCATACATCCTATCCCTTACCGTCCTCTGCCTCTCGCTCTTGTTTCTGGAGCATCTGCTGTTCTGGAGGCAGGGCCTGCTGGAGGAGCTGCATGTAGAACTCGTTCTCCTTCTGCACCTCCTTCTGCTTGCGCAGGCGCATCTTGTAGCTCACGTAGCTCTTAAAACCGAAGCCCAGCGTCACCACCGGGTATCCGATACTACAGGACAGAGAGATTGCATATAACCCATAAGAATCTTTAGAGTAAACAGATCGTTCGTTGACAAAAATCTGAATAATTCTATAAAACATCTCACAGAATGTAGGTCATGGATATCCAGAACCACTGGGCTGCCCACACAGACTCAAGACATCGAATCACTTTCCAAATCAGTCCAAGTGTCAACACTGTCTTTTTTTCTATTTTAACTGTATTAAACTATTAAAAAATAAGTAAAAATACACCCACTACTCATGATTTTTGGTTAAAAAAATATATATTTATCACAGTTTCGGTTCTGCTTTGAGTTGTTGGAATTTGAGGTACTTCTCTGGACTTTCCACACTCACGTCTGTTCAAAAAAGCTTTCTCTTCCTCTGACTACGGAGAATAAACCCCCATTTTCACCTCTCATCACGAAATCGGCGTCGTGCGTTTTGTGTCAATGACACTTCAATTCATCTGTTCATACATTTGCTCACTTGAATGTGCTTTTTGAAACACATCAATCATCAAAAGTATTCCATCCATCCATTTTCCTCACAGGTCGCAAAGGCAACAAGTCTTAGAGGGAAGCCCAGGCATCCCTCCCCAGCGTCTCCTGAGGCATTCCCAGGCCATACGTAATCCCTCCAGCAGGGCCTTCCTCCAGTCAGACGTGCCCGGGAAAACTAAAGAAAGGCAACCAAGAGGCCTCCAAGTCAGCTGCGAACCTCCTTAAACATCTACTTTTGATACAAAGAGCAGCGTCTCTACCTCGAGCTCCGCCTGGATGTCCGAGCTCCACACCCTCAGTATAAAATTGAAATTAAATTCTGAATAAAATAGAAAATTAATGAATAAATTCTGTTCATTTTACGACCGCCCGTAATCAGAGGTGAGCGGTCCTCATCTCCACGCCCACTGTCCCCCTAACATTATACAAAATGATGCAGTTTGACTCCGAGCTTTTTCGGATCGAAGTCATCCGTAGCACCTATAGTGAATGACATGGAGCGAAATAGAGAAATAAAAATTGGGGGTAAAGTGCAAGGGGGTGGAGCTCATCCAAAGCTGAACCAGCTCCTCCTACCCGGGTGGAGTCGAGCAGTCGAACAGTTCAGAGGGTAGAGCGTGTGTCAGGATAAATAAGTGTGTGTAAAGTGTTATGTTGTACGTCATGGTGAGGGATAGATTCGGGGGTTAGACTTCAAGGAGCGAGTGGGTGGGACTTCCTCTGCTGATAATCGGAATTTCATCTGCGCATGAAGTATAAGCTCCACCTTCTATGTGATCACCGACTGAAACCCACCTTCCATGAATCATGTTCCTATGCCTGATCTTTTTATCTGTGCTCCTTGGTGAGACATTCCTAAAAAGTGACACCACTTTCCAAATACAAACAGATGACACAACTATCAAGAGACAGGGCAGTGAAGTCAGTGTTGAAAGCAGAAATGAGGCGGGAGGATCCCATGGGCGAGTCCCGAGGCAGGTTTCTTACCAGTGTGCCGCGAAGGGACGACACAGATCCACGTGGAAGTCCTTCAGATCTTTGAACCGTATCGCTGCCTCGATATAAACGAAGAGGATCCACAGGGACACGGTGGGGAGGCAGACCCCTCGTTCTGTACGCACAGGAAGATCAAGACACTTTATAGAAACTGTGTGTTCTCTCATACACTTAATCAAAGCAGTACGGAGTCTCACACAGGTGCTCTCTCTCTCTCTCACACACGCACACACAAACACAACATATAACCCAAAGGAACATCACGAAATTCAATACAAAGTGCTTTTCTAACATCACACTAATGATAACCACAAGTCCATCAATTATGTAATAATTGTTTTGTGGTGTGTTTTAGTTAACGCCCACTGACACCTGTTCTTCTATTCTGTCCCGCAGATCTATTTACACAGTCTGGGCGAGGGCGAAGAAGACAGGTGCTATATTGTCACGCTGACAGTCATTACCGGGTCTATTACTCACACCTGAGAGCCGTTTGCTTTCATTTGGTCATCTTTACCGTGTTCAGGATTATTATCACTACCCGTGTCCAAAATGTGCTCCACAACCGTCGCTCTCCCGCCTCAATCGGAACGTCTTTGTGAATCTTATTTTCTCTTTTCTGCGGAACCACGAAGCCCTCTGCTGGGTTCGGTTACCGGAGCGCGGCTGTTTCCACCGACTCTGTTACGCTCAGACACGCTTTAAAGGTCTGACTCAGTCGTTTTAGGTTTAAGTGTTTTACAGTAAAGCCACGCACATTTTCAAAAGCTCAGCTGATCGACTGAGTCCTTATTAACGCATCTTTTTATTAACGTCTTTAATATTATTGAAGATCTCATTCTCAGACTGACACCAGACTTCCAGAGGCACACAGAGGAAGGAGACTAGTGTCTCAGAGTGTGTGTGTGTCTCTCTCTCTCTCTCTCTCATACTGACTCTCCATCATTCTTCCTTTGGATGAATCTCTCTCCATCTCTCATATCATTTAGCTGTCTCTCTACTTGTCCCCACCATTCTTGGTCCAACCTGTCTGCATGTCTCTTTCCCTCTTCCTCTCTGTGTCTGCATGTCTCTCTTTCTCTCTGTCTGCATGTCTCTCTTTCTCTCTGTCCCTCTCTCTGTCTGCATGTCTCTCTTTCTCTCTGTCCGTCTCTCTGTCTGCATGTCTCTTTCTCTCTGTCCCTCTCTCTGTCTGCATGTCTCTCTTTCTCTCTGTCCCTCTCTCTGTCTGCATGTCTCTCT
>JAQMYF010000027.1:3668981-3680087 GCA_030014195.1 Neosilurus mollespiculum
ATATATATACACACATTATATATATATATATATATATATATATATATATATGAGGGCGGAAAACCTCGTACAAGATACCACCAGGGGGCTTGACCGCTGTATTTATTAATAGAATAACTGATGGTTATTCACTTACTTTTGCAGCAATTGAATAACCATCAGTTATTCTATTAATAATTATTAATATAAAGTGAATCACCATCAGTTATTCTATTAATGTAGCAGTCACTATTGCATGGCACAGCGGTCAAGCCCCCTGATGGTATCTTGTACGACGTTTTCCGCCCTGCTTAGTACTGCCTGAAGAGGACCTGAGTGAAGGCATGCATGCAATAACAAAGCCCTGAACGCTCTCTCATGGCTCCAAAATATGCTCCCAATCTCCGAAGCCGGCTTCCACCTGCGGCTTTTCTTCTGCAGCTCGGCTTTATTGTCATTTTTGCCTTTTTTGTGGAAATAGAGGACAATGTGGAGGAAAAAACAAAAACGTTTGTTTACTTATATGCAAGTAAGTGGATTATGCGTGCAAAGGGGTGTGGATAGTGTCTTTCTTTATTAAACAGACATACATCTGTTATATGGTAAATCAATATAATATAGAATTATTCTGTGAACTAGTAAATGCAGCTATGCCTCGAGAGTTATAAAGCAATTTCTGCTTATTTATGTCAGTGTATTCTGTGTAAAAGTGTGTAAGATCACCATGTCGTTGGGGTGGGGATGGTGTACACCACTGGGTTTGAGTGATAAGAGGAATCCACCCTTTAAAATGCCACTTGTGATGTCACTTGAGTTTGAAAGTATTCATTAAAAGAGTATTATGTGGCCAAATGTACTGAAGACTGTGAAGGAAATGACACTTTTTGAGGATTTTTAAATATTTTATATGATATATTAGTGTATTCAAATTGTAATCGAATCAAATGATGTTAGGGTAACCTTTGCACACTTTCTGATCTAAGTGGCTCAATAGATTGAGGTTTCTATTGAGAATGATTGTACAACTGTAAAGACATATGTACACATACAGATGCAATCATCGTTTAATGTGTACTTCCCTTCTGACACAGAGTTCCAGGATATCCATGTGATGGTGTTTCTGGGTTTTGGGTTCTTGGCTACGTTTCTGGTGCGCTACGGTTTCAGCGGCTCCGCGTTTAACGTGTTGGTCGCCGCCATGGCCGTGCAGTGGGCCACCTTACTAAAAGGCTTCCTGATGTCTCATAGTTTCACCTGGAAGATCCGAATCCAGTTAACCAGGTAATTAAACGACGACAAACTTTACTTCATATCAGACCACATCACAGCACTGTGTCACTGATTGCTTTCCTATAACTAAACACCCCTAAGTGTTTATTTCTTATACACATAGCACTTATTACTTTCTTATTTACATGTGATAGTAAATCCGCAAAGTCCGTACTTACTCCTCCTTTAGCCTGATAGACGCCGAACTGTGTGCGGCTTCGGCTCTCGTGGCTATGGGTGCCATCCATGGAAAAATCAACCCGGTCCAACTTCTGATCTTCGCCCTGATCGAGGTCACAGGGTTTGTGCTAAACCAGTGGATCATACGAACAATGTTCCAGGTGAGGTGATGGATGTTCCTACGTGATAAATACTGTAACTTAAACTTATACACAAGGCAACACAGAGGCGTAGTGGTTCACACATCCGCCTCACAGTAATAAGGTCCTGGGTTCGAGTCGAGCTCGAGTGTTTCGGTGTGGAGTTTGCATGTTCTCCCTGTGCTTGCGTGGGTCTCCACCGGGTACTCCGGTCTCCTCCCATAGTACAAAGACACACATGAGGTAAATGGATGTTCCAAATTGCCCCTAGGTGTGAGTGTGAATGGTTGTGTGCGTGTTGCCCTGTGATGGTAAGGCGAGCTGTTCAGGGTGTACCCCGCCTTCGCCCAGTGTCAGCTGAGGTAGGCTGCAGCCTCCGAGTGACCCTATAGGATTTAGCGGTTCAGAGAGAATGAGATTATACACAATAAAAGACCATGTCACGCTTTTTAGTGTTTCTGTAGAGTTGAACAAAAACATTGAACGTCATACGTTCGGAAGAAAAAAAATAAAAGAGAGTCTCCCTAATTGATGCGCCATCTCTGAGACTATTTAGTTACATCCACCTCACCTTTGGCTCCTAATTATCCCATGATAGCGAACCAATCATATCATTCCTGTGTAGTATATGCTACATTCATTTTTAAAAAGTCGACGCTACTGTTTCTTTTTGTTTGTTTTCATCAGAGGGGAAGAGATACACACTGGCTGTACAGCTTCGTGCTCATCAACATTTTCGGTGCTCTCTTTGGCGTGATAACATCGCGCTTGCTTTTCCGTAGCGAGATGCCACCGATGCACGAGAAGGAAAAGGTCAGCAGGATGTCGGGCCTCTTTGCCATGTTCGGTAAGTGACTCAAACACCTCGTCTGTACAAATCATCAACCCAAGTTCGTAATAATTACGCCTGACATCATGTAACTAAAGACGACTTCTGTTTTTTTTCTTCCTCTCGCAGGGACGCTGTTCCTGTGGATGTTCTGGTCCAGTTTGAATGCAGTGCTTATGCAGGACATCAGAGTGATATGTAGCACGTATCTGTCTCTGGCTGTCAGCGTCGTCACAGCCATGGCTGTTTCTGTGATCTCCAACTCGAAAGGCAAAATCAACTTGGTGAGTCAGTGTAAGCTAAGCTTTCGGAATGAATCCATCCCTCCATAATGACAGCAGGGAAAAAAATCTCAACATAACCTCTAGCCTCCAGCCAAAGAAAATTATAAGTTAACCCTTTCTAGCACTGCACATGTACTGAATTTCATCAGTGAGCAGGAATTGATAATCAGATCTGATTTAGATATTTTCAGTTAGAAATGAGGATAATTTATCTCCAAAAGTCTGTTATAAGATTATCGAGAAGCTACACCAGATTCTACTTATTTAGTCAGTGCATCTTGCACATCAAATGTGACCCCTATTTGGTTGGAATGAAAGTATGCTGCGACCCCGGAATTATTACGGTTAAGACGCTGGCAGCACGGTGGCGTAGTGGTTAGCACGTTTGCCTTGCACCAAGAAGGTCCAGGGTTTGAGTCAACGTTTTCACGTTTCCTTGTTCTCCCCGTGCTTGCATGGGAATCCTCCTACAGTCCAAAAACATGCACATGAAGTTAACCGGCTGTTCCAGATTGCCCTTCACACGGACTCGGATGAGATAGGCCTTCAGCCGTCCCTGTCGAATGAATGAATGAATGAATGGTGTAGAGTACCGTGACTCTGTGTTTAATTGATGGTGAGATGAATAAAAAACGATGTGATGTCCCAAAGGTGCACGTTCAGAGCTCCATACTGGCTGGTGGTGTCGCTACCGGAACCGTCGTGACCTCAGTTCCTGCTCCGTGGGTTGCCATGACGATCGGTTTGAGTGCTACTCTTTTGTCAGCCCTGGGATTTCGATACTTAAAGGTAGAAAACACAATGTGTGTCTGTTTTGTTTATAAAACAATGTATTTTGAATTAGTTGATATAGAAGCATTCAATAGTTTCAACAATCCTCTCCTGGGTTTCAGCATGTAAATTAAAATGTATATATATATATATATTCTTAATACCCTTATAATAAAGCACTGAATCATTCATACAGCTTATATCTAAATACAACAATTTTGTATTTTGCTTTAAGTCACTTCTATAATTCAGAACTTGATTAGAATTTACTACAGTAATTAAGTTTTGATTAGAATTCGGTACATTAACTCGGCATTGGTTCAGAAATCAGCTTAATAACTAGATTTACACACTATGAACTGGTACTTCATTATAATTCAGTATTTGTTTTTATTTCAGCACTAGAATTCAGAATTTTAATAATCGCTGTCTATGACCAGAAATATAATTAGGTACTTGATTATAATTCAGTACTATAGTTCGGTATATGGATGTAATTCTGTATTTGATTATACTGACTACAAAATCATTATTATTCCTCACTACAATTAATGTACTCTAATATAGTAATAATAAAAAAATTAAATTCAGTACCATAAATCAGTATTGGATTAGAATTCAACACTAGAAGTACAGACAGTATACAGATAGAATTAATTTTAATTCGCACTATAATTAGATACTTGATTATAAATCAGTAATATAACTGTAATTCAGTATTTGATAATTACTACAAAAACCATTACTCAGTATAATTTCACAAAAAATTTGTGATTTATGTTATTAGAATTCAGTACAATAAAAAGGGATTAGATTAAAGCGTAGTTCTAAAATTCCGAATTCAGCACTGCAATTTAGTAATCCTTGGAATTCACTACTACAGCACAGTTCAGTACAATACCTTCAGTACTGTTTGGGTTAAACTCTCACAACCCTGATTTATGTGTGTTATTAACACCGTTCCTCAGGATCATATGCTATCCATCTTCGATTTCCACGATACCTGCGGCGTCCTGAACGTTCATGCAGTGCCGGGAATTTTGGGATGGTTTGCACAACTCATCTTGCAACTGGCCCACCTCCGCAACAGCACGCTGTAAAACATTTTACACTTCCTATAATCATGAAACCACAAATACACGTTTTTAAAATGTACTTAGTAACCAGACATGCTTGTGTTAAACTTTTGTGATGTGTTTTCTACATAATGTTCACAAACATATGGTTTCTGTTGTTAATACTTCAATTTATTAATGATTTTTTTTTCAGCGCTGTCCGGTTTGCGGTGCATCACATCTGTATTCTGCTCATTACAGTCTGCGTGAGTCTGGTGATGGGAATTATTACAGGTCAGTTTTTATTAACATTATCAGAATTATTCACCACATTAGAATTCACTGCTCGACATCATTGTATTTTGTTAGATTTCACTAATTACAATTCAGTGTTTAATTAGAATTTGTTCATTTGGTTATTACTATAAATTTATTACTATAATTTTTGTATTTCAGACTCTATTTCTAAGCTATTACTATAATTTTGTATTTGGTTTGAATTCAGTACTACACTTCAGTATGTTATTAGTATTTTTTTTTTTTAATTGGATACCTGTACGCAGTGTATCACTAGTAGGTTTCACTAGTATAATTGAGTTCTTCTTTAGAATTTAAGATGGTATTTCTAAGAGTTCCATTAGAATTTACTCGTATAATTTTGTAATTGGTTTGAGTTTAGTATTTTATTAGAATTCAGTATTAGTACTCGTCATCTGTGTACTATAATTCAGTGCTTCGTTGAAATTTAGGACTGTAATTCTATTACAATTTACTAATAGAATGTTGTATTGGGTTATTAAAATTCAATACTGGTTTTTCTATCTGTGTATTAGGTTTAACTATTCAGTGTTGCATTCCAATCCGCAACTATATTTTTAAGTAACGGATGAAATTTCAGTACTATCATGTACAGTAGTCTTTGATTTAAATTCAGTCCTATAATTCAGTATCTGATGCTTCAGTAAATCTACTCGAATAGACTAAATCAATGACTCCAATGTTCGTTTTTTTTTTGGGAATCGAGACCATCAGATTTCTCATATCGAAGCGATTCTTGCAGTTAGTAGAATTTTCCAGAAATTAAGTATTTTCCTTCTTACAGGACTGCTTTTGAAATGGAGCTTCTGGAAATCTCAGGAGAACAGGAAGTGCTTTGATGACCAGGCTTTCTGGGAGGTTTGTGTGGTTTTTCTAGTAAAATCTATTTGAGATTGGGGGTAAAATGGCAAACGGATTCCTTTTTACTTTGCTGGTGCACAGTGTAAATAATATCAAAGAAGAAAATGCAACTAATTCTAAAATCTACTTGAAGTGAATAAATTCTCTAGCTTACTGTCTTCGGCCCGTTTACATTTTCTGTCTTTTTGCAGTTTCCAAATCTGCTGGTGCCCAAGTGAGACCAACTTCCAAGACCTGAAGTAAAACTTGTACCAATAGGCTGTAAGGATTTGTGTATGTGGTTTTGTGTGTCAGATTTATCTTGTGTTCCTGTGTGTGTGCATTAGAATTCCACTAGCTCAGTAAGAAGAAAATGCTAGTTCAGACATTGCGGCAGGGCGTCCGAGATGCCTGAGAAACTGAACGCTGTCGTTACATCACATTGTTCTCATCGCGTTATTTTTAATACGCTTTATGATGTTCCTTTACATATAAAATAATAGTGGAATTAGTGGTGTAAGTAGTGGTACACGAATTAAATATACAGTTTCAGCGTGGGTTCAAGTGGCTCCATCTGGGACATTTCCATATGTAGCATGAATAAAATTAATTCTTGTTAATATCATATAAAGCACATAACGGTGTTTTATTTACAGTAAAGGCTAAAATTATGGTGTTTTAAACATACTTTAGTATAATATGTAATAATATCTAATACACAAGTTGATTATAATTTGTTTACTGAAAAAATTAAGATTTTTAAACACCAAAACAAATTAATAAATACGTCCATTATAGCTGTTAGCGATTAGTTAATTTTTAAAAAAAACTGTTATATGTACGAGTAAGTTATATGTAAGTGCTAGTTATATTGTATGGGGAGAAACATCATTCCAAAAGCTAACCAAGTTTTTAAACTATAGTTCATTATCAGGGCTCATGGAAATGAATATGCAAGAATTTTTTTCAATATTTGATCCAATTTACTTTTTTTTTTTTTTTTTTTCATTTTACAGCATAACAACCTATCAAAATACTGTAAACACACTATATTCATATAGTAAAAAGAAATTAGAGAACAATCAGGATAGCGTAAATTCTTGGATTTGACTGTCAGTGTATTTCTAGAAAAAAAAAAATAAAGGCAAAAAAAATTATCAACCTGAAAACGGTGTGTTCGGAGAATTTCTGGACATTTTTATTGGTATCGACAAATACAGCTGCAAAAAAAAAAAAAAAAAAAAAAAGAAGAAGGAAAAAAAGAAAACAACCCTGTTACAAAGAAAAAAAGTTTACATTCCTCTAGTGTTTTAGTTTCAAATTAATTGGCATTGGACTGGTTACATTTCTTCTTTTTTTGTGCTTGCATTTATGACAGTTCTGTCTTCGCTGTACAGCAGCCATGTTACATAAATAGAGTGCAAACGTGTACAAAATGAATGAGAGATACGACTAGCAAAACGAGAGAGAGCGAGATTCGCAAAGCTGTTTATCCATTGCAAGTTTATATTTGCATTTTTTACAGGAAGAAAACTAAAAACTGTTCTGTGATGCTTGTGATTTTGGAACACCAACACCACCAAAAAAATTAAAAAAATTAATCAGAGACCCAAAGAACTCAAGTGATACTATTCATTTGCATCACGCTCACTTGTTACAGGACTTTTCTGGTTAAGAAGCTGGTTAAGTGTAGATTTGCGTGTAAAATTCCCATTAACAGATACAAGTAGGGAAAACCAGGCAAAATGTCAGGACATCATTCCACTTGTTTTTTTTTTTTTTTTCCCTTCAGGGTTTAAAACCAAGCATAATGGTGCCACTAGCCGTCTTAAATATCCCAGTGAAAGCACAAAGCGCAAAGGTTTTAGGCTCTTACAGGCTGGAGTACAAACTATACATGTTGTGGTTTGAAGAGGGGGAAAATCTGGAGATGCAGCTTCGACTTAATTCTGTTTAAAAAAAAACAAAACAAAAAAACAGACGGGTCTATTAATAAAAAAGATCTGTTACGCAGACAGGATGACATGAATCAGTGATCAGCTCGAATGAAGAGATGAGACGAGTATAGATGATTTGTTCCCCATCAGTAGCTTATAAATGAAGTAGGCGGGGCTTCTTTCATCAGGAATCTTTAACTATGACTTTAAAATGTTTGAAAACATGTATACATTATGTACATCAAGCGTGAAAAAGGGGACGCCTGAAAGCTAAATGTGTGGTATAAGAACACTGCAACAGGAGCGCCGGGTGTCAATAAACAAACAAACGTGCCTGTCTGCAGTCTTTTTTTCTCCCATAAATTAAAAAAAGAAAGAAAGAAAAAAAAAAACGTGACTGAATTACTTTTGATTTCCAAGGCTAGATGCGACAGGTTTGTTTGTTCTCCTCACTGTTTATCTCGACACATGTCTGGCAGTCGCGCAAGAAAAAAAATGAATTGGGAATGGGGAAAGGGGGAAATGCTCAAGAAAAGAGACGTAGTACAGACAAACTTAGGGTGTGTGATGGTCAAAAAGAGAGGCTTTTCACTGCCACAGGTCTTCCGTGCGTCCAAACTTGAACACCAGACCCCTATAACAACAACAAAATTAATAAATAAAAAAATCCCACCAACACACAGATTAAAAGAAGCATAACGTTGTCAAGATCGTATCAGACAATAGATTAAATATAATCATGGTGGTGCAAACTTAATCATAGCTACAAATTCTTTTTGGTTAAAACAATCAATATAATGAAAATATTACTGTATAAAATTTGTATTTAATCTGAATCATAATTGGATTAATTTTGGAGATGTTATAGTTAATGCTGCATTTCTACTGTATGTAACCATGCAAGTGCTCAGGGATGGAACCCGGTTTTACATGATCATACCCAAAGAAGATGAAGGCGTTCTGGAAGAAAACTGCAATCCCAGGATACACGGATGGCTTCGCTATGAACCAAAGCAAATAAATAAATAAATAAATGAGTGAGTGAATAAAGCAATAAAAACTCCTCTTAGATGATGCTGAAGTCACATGATTGTAGTCCTGCTCCAACAGTCCACAGTAAATGTATTACGAGTCGAGTCAGATCCACTTAAACAGCACATTTAAAACCACATGGTTCTCTTGAGTGGCGCATGAACACGGAGCCCGACTATCAACCTAGAGATTACAAATTTGAAACAACATTTTTTTTTAAATACAAAATTCTTACCAAGCACTACAAACCCTCCGAACAGGATCCACATGGAAGCAATGAGGGAGCCAAAGGCCAGCATGAAGCCGATGAAGAGCCAGACTCTTGCACCTGAAGCAAAACACGACACGACACGTAGCGCAATGAACACTTGAAATGAAAAACGCCACGCAACAGCAAGGTGCTGTTATTACACACTTATAACACGTGAACTGTCCGGATCTTAATCCTAACAATAATGACAGTTGTGTTTCCGAATGTGGCAAGGCTTCATCTCACACAGGTTTATATTTAAACACTTGTTTCTATAGCAACAGTTCATTCACAGAGACTTCATAAATGACATATCATCTATTACTAATAATAAACTATAAAACAGAACGCTGCCCCTTAAAGGACAAGACGGCACTTGTTGAAAGTTAATCTAAAAAAAACAAAACAAAACAAAACAAAAAAAAACCACTCAATCCTATAATCTTTCCGTGTGCAAAATCTTAGTCCGATAGCTGCAATTTTAAATCTTTTATGGGTGGATATTTAAAAACTGAGTCTCAGAATGATGACATCATCAAGGCCCAAGTAACCATGGAGAAGTTTGTCTTCAAACATCATTTCTTTCAGTATTTCAGGAGTTTGTGCTTAAATTTATGAATCCTGGTGTATATATTTAGTTTCTCGCTGCACAGGTCATGATTTTAATCTAAACCTTTTCACACCTCCAACACAAATCTGTCAATAAACGGCATAAACGGACCAAAATGTGACACTTGTACCCGTTAACTCGGGCCTCGATGACGTCATCATTCGACGAGACTCAGTTTTCAAAAAAACGTCCATAAAATCGTCAAAGCAGAAGCTACCGGCCTCAGATTTTGCAGACGGAAAGAAATCAAATCTTGATAATCAACTGAGGCCGACTTTTAACAAGTGCTGTCTTCTCCTTTAACAACAATAATAATAATAATAAAAAAAAAAACTTTCTGCAAGAAGGCTTAACATTTCTCGCATGGGGACTGGTTAAATACACACGCTTCCACACTGTTTAAAAAACATTGGAGAACCTTCCGAGTCTGTTCTGTGATACCCGCCCGGCGTTTGGCGAGTAACTGTAATATACTGTATATGATGGGTGCGATAATAAACATTGATTGGAGCTGATTACATGGTACAGGGAGCTTTACAACACGCTCGATTAGAATAAAATATTCCAGCATTATAGTTCTACAGCCATGAAGGCTTAGTGTTGGACACAGCATGTCTCAGTGTTCTCAGTTCTCACACACACAGTAAATCAAGCTCGACGGGTTCATCTCATCTCATGATCAGGCTATTTATACTCACCGTCTCTGTTCAGTACAGGAAGTATGTTAGTGTTGGGAAATAGAAACATGTTGTGGTGGCATTCCAGGTATACACACCTGTCTGTCCCATGCAGCCATCACTGTAGCTGTCTCCTCTCACCTGGCCGTTTGACACTGCGTTGATCCTGCGCCAGATGTAAACACAGAGATAAGGCTGATCTCCCTGGGTCACGTTAACCTTGAGGGTTATATACACACATGCTGATGTGGAAGGGCAGGTGAAGAGAATTTACACTTACATGAGGAATGCTATAGTGGCGATGACTCCACAGGTGTGGTATGCGTGGTGAAACTCCTCCTCTTTGGGGTACATTATTGCTGCGTCAATAATAATCCACCAGCCAGTGAAGAACTGTGAGGGCACACACACACACACACAGAAGGTAATTTATGATGTCAACTAACAACTTTATGATTAAGATCAAATTATGACTGTACAGACATCATGGTTCCATAACCCAGCTGGCAACGAAACAAACCCTCCGTTCAGGATCACTACAGTACAGCATAAATCAGTGTTCCAACATGACCTTTATCATGCACATAAATCACTCTCAGCATTTATAACAGCTGAGAAATGACAAAAAGGGATTATAAAGTGTTCGGAGAGACAAGAGGCAGATTTTTCAATGTTGTGAGTGTTGTCGTTGCGTGGTTTGTACTCTAGAGGGTGCACTTGCATTGGGAGAGAAAGAGATTTGGAGCTCATCTTGTTTATGCATTTGTCTCTTATAAGCCAAAACTTTCTCAAAGTTTGTTTCAGTTACATTTTACAATTAATGACAGTTTAAAAAAAACAAAATAATTAACTAAAAAATAATAATAAAAAAGACAAACATAAAGGTTAGGCCAAATCTTTACTGTTCTCTATCTTTATGTTCTAACATTAAAAGG
>JAQMYF010000027.1:3680627-3707913 GCA_030014195.1 Neosilurus mollespiculum
TATACACACATATATACATATATACATATGTGTGTGTGTGTGTGTGTGTGTGTGTGTGTGTGTATATACACAATGATGCTAATTTGGAAAGTGTCACTCTGACAATCGTACAGTAAGACATATGTACAATTATGATTTTAAAAGGTCGAGTTTTGAAGATAATCATAAATCATTTAGGAGTAATTAACATTTGATTAATATGTGGACGTGTAAACATGCATTCAACATTAAGAGTAATGCAAGTTTCCCAAAAAAAAAAAACCCTCACAGCCTTTCTGCTTCTTTCGGCTTCTTAACCTGAGTGATATTCTATTTACTGTTAGCGTGTGATTTCAAGGTCGGACAGTTAAACTTAAGCCACAGGGGATATAAGATATGAAATATGATACTAATGACATACTAAGACTCCGGCTGCTATTGAGGCAATGGTGTTTCTTTTCTCTGCCCAGTCGATGTTGCATTCACAGTCCCCACATCTGATACCATCCAGGAATCCTGACATCTTTCTGAACACACACACAAAACAAGGACATTCAGTTCAGCACTTAAAATAATTAACAACAATTTCAAAAAGACCAAAAATATTTTTACCATTAACAACTAATTATTTAATTCACATTCATTAACAGCTAATCAGGCCACTCGTGTCAAACTCAAGGCCCACGGGCCAGGTCGGTCCTGCCGGCTCCTTTAACGCGTCCCTCAAGAGCTTTCAAAGAATATGATTATCGTACATTTTTGGCATCGACCATGACCATGCAACATAATTCCTCCTCCATCCACTAGGGGGCAGCAATCTGTTTCAAGTAAACACCTAGTTGGATCAGTTTCATGATCCAAGAAATTCAAGCAAGCATTGTCAGGAAAGGAAAGTGAAGGAAGAAAAAGGAGATCAATGCCAAACCTTATCCTCAAAGGGCCGGTGTGGGAGCAGGTTCTCATTCCAACCAAACACCTCTCACTTGAAAACCTGCACCCATACCGGCCCTTTGAGGATAAGGTTGACATCCCTGGCCTACTGTAATAATTTTGCCATGCAGATTTATTTCATGGTTGCCCTTTTTGAATGGGGTTTTCAGTGATTATTTACCTTTAGATGGCCTAGAAATTAATGATCTGGCCCTCAGGGGAAATGAGTTTGACACCCCTGCTCTATGACATCTGTACAGCATGTAAACACACCCGGAAAAAACAGACCCGGCAAGCTGTATCCTTAATCATTCCTCACTCCCTATATTAGTGCCCTACATGACATAAACATGAACCCGTATAAAGTGCACTTCAAGTACAAAAAACTCGGTATTTGGATATAAATACACAGTCAATACACCACCAGGACTAAAACCATGCCTATTAACAATTATATTTTAATAACGTTCCAATTATATTCCTTTCTTATTCTTATTTTAATCCAGAAAAGGAAAAAAGTGGACTCTTGTTGCGCAATGTAAACAAACACCTTTGTTTGTACATACAGCTAACCAGGAAATTAGCTAATGCTAGCTAGATTTCGAAAGTGTACGGGCAAAATTATCAACATAAAAAGATTTTAAAATATACTTTGTCACCAAATTCGTGCGGTGTAAACAATGTCAAATAATAATTATGCTAAATTTCGTCGCATGGCTAGCGAGAAAATTAAGCACTTAGCAAGCACAGGCTTTAGTCACAAGTTGCTTTATCCTCCCTGCCTCGGTGCCCTACACAGTCGCTGTATATTCAGAGTTGTCGCCCCCTCCGTAGGGCACTACGCCTCAATTCGGAATGCGGCCCCTGTGTCTAGTTAGCTAGCGCTGTGTTGTTAGGCTAAGAATCGCTCCATCATCCCTGAAACTGAGCAGACTGACGAGAGCTTCGGATTTTAAACCACGTTAGTGTACACTTGTGTGAAATATATCGATGTTTATACGATTTAAGTATGTAAAAGTCCTCACCGTATGATGTGATCGTCTGTCGTCCACAACTGAACAATTCTTTCTCTTTCCTCAGAGGCTCAGTAATGCGCATGCGCAGACAGGCGCCACTTTGGCTTTGCAGTACAATGACAACCGACTTGTTCATGACTTATAGTCACAATAACAATAGTTTATTGTTATATATTATATGGTCATAGTAAAGCTAAAAACACTGATATGACACAAGCTATTCATAAGTTTTTGGACACATGATCAACACACCCACATACCCTTTCTGAACAGTTCTTTCCAGACTTGTCTCCCTTTTCCCATTATAATAACCTCAGTTCTTATGAAGAGGCTTCCCACGAGACCATGGAGTCTGGCTGTGGGGATCTGTGCACTGGCTGCTCCTTTTCCATTCCAACGTCAACAAACCATGTCTTCATGTACCTCGCTTTGTGCACAGGAACACTGATGCTGGAACAGGTCTGGGCCACATTATTCAAGGACACTTACCCTTGCAAGACATTCTTGATGAGTGTCTTGGTGTCACGTGGCGCCCCACAGAACACCTCACTGACGTTTGATGAATTTTGGCACGGGGTAGAACTAAGTTGAGAGCAATTTTTGCCACTCAAGACCTTTCGCACCACCATCCGGGCAAATTTTGGACATGCTATCACACAAACACGGAGGTATTTTGAATAGCAGGTCCTGGGTTTAAGTCCTGGGCTCGGTGCATGTTTTCTGCGCTTGTGTAGGCTTCCTCCGGGTTTTCTCCCACAGGCCAAAGAGATGCACATGGATCTAATCGGCTGTTTCAAATTGCATCTAGGTGTGTGTTTGTGTATGGCTTATTTAGGGTGTACTCTGTCTTCACAGTGTCAGCTGAGATAGGCCACAGTCTCCCTGCAACCTTAATCAGATTAACTGGTTCTGCAAATGAGCAAGTGTATTACACAATGTGACATCATATCAACATGACTAACTCGACCTTCCTCTCTTTGGGTCAACACTCTCTTGCAAATGCTGTCTAATCAAGACGAAAACTCTAAATATCCTTAGATTTTTAATGTCATATTTTGTAAAAATATAAACATAAACTTCACACAATTTCTGAGCTTGATATTTTGCTACCCAAATTAATCTTTGTGAACCAGTGCTGATGATTCCAGTGGCTTCTGGTTTCCCTGTCACTAAGCACTGGGAACTAAAAAAAGTGCTTGGCCCCCTTAATCCTTGCTTGCAGCTATCAGTCGTCTTCTTCCGCTTTATCGGGGGTCGAGTCACGGGGGCAGCATCCTAAGCAGTGAGGTCCCTCTCCCCAGCCACTTCCTCCAGCTCTTCCGTGGGGACAGACCACTCGAAAGAAGTAGTTCCTCCAGCGTGTTCTAGGTCGACCCCGGGTCTCTTCCCGGTTGGATATGCCCGGACCACCACACCATCGAGGTGTTCAGGAGGCATACTAATCAGATTCCCGAGCCACCTCAACTGGCTCCTCTGAACGGGGAGGAGCAGCGGTTCTACTCCGAGGTCCTCCCAGATGGCCGAGCTTCTCACCTTATGCATGCAGCTCTATTATATATTATTCATTTTGTATGGAATTTCAGAATGGACAGAAGATTTGAATCACTATTTCTTTGCTAATCTATAGACAACTATTGTAGTATTCGAGTACCATTACACTAATTATACACTAATGAAACAAAGCTCACTAACTTCAGTAGCTACTTTATCCAGGTCAAGATTTGGTAAATCCTATCCAGGGGACACCAGGAACGAAGAAGTGGGAGGACACCCATTCAGACAAAGCTGGAGCTGTGAGACTACAATTTCATGTCGCGTCTAAGTGTCCGAAAACACAACACATCTACAATGACTATTTTTCTTCATGAAAACATTCCACATTAAAATTATTTCTTTCATTAAACACAATTTTACCACATAATTAAATCCTTCATTTACAAAATTAAAAGAACTTAATGCCTAAAATGCTCACAAAGTGGTTCTAATTTAAACTAGCCAAAGGAATAACTTCATATTTTCATAAGATTTCATCAAATATTATTTCAGGATTGAAATCTATCATCATTTTTATTTAAATTCTTAGGTCAAATACACAAACAAGACTGCTAACAATAAAACATCTGCTTTTATTTTTAATTTCACATCAAATGCATGTAGAGTGATCTGCATATGTGTGACACAGAAACGTTAAGATAATGCTTGAATAAAGGAAACAGCGTTAGTGATATGGATTCATGTTCACAGTTCAACAGATAATAAAACTCAGCTTATACTTGAGTCTATGTTCTAAATAACTGGATATTTATATCAGTGTTATAAACAGGTTTTCAGAGGTTTGCAGAACAACGATAAGCAGAACTCTAACTATAAAATGAATATCAAAAAAATGCTTTGCTGTGAAAAGTTCAGTGCTGTGCCTGAGAACAGAGCTTTTTTATACACTCCTAAATAACTCCAAGCGACTGCAGAGCAATAGAAAGGGACAGGATGATCACACCAAAAAGGCCGATGTAGCCATACGCGCCGCGCATCCTCTTTGCTGGGTCTAAAAGGAAAAAAGAAAGAAAAATAAAAACATACTGCCAAAATAATAATAATAATAAATAAATAAATCTACAGTGATATGAGATGTTGTCAGTCATTCTTTATGCTTGGTCATTCATCCCATCCGAATCACAGCTAAACCCTCATTAGGTCTTCTGTGATTATTCTTAAGATAAATTACACTACTGAATTATTTGTTCATCCCTCATATGAACCAAAGATGTCAAAAACTGTCCTTTCACACAATGTTAAAGAATTCTTAAAAAATTCTAGAATGCAGATTATGATCGGGATCATCTCTAAAATGAGGTTCTGGGTTAGAGTCCTGGGCTTGGCATGAATATTGCACAATGCATGTCACAAGTGCTTTGCAGGGCATGGTGTAATCTTTTCTCTTAAGGTCCTGGGTTTGAGTCCCAGGCTCGGTGAGGGCTTTTTCTGTGTGGAGTTTGCATGTTCTTCCCGTGCTTGCATGGGTTTTCTCTGGGAACTCCAGTTTCCTCCCACAGTCCAAAGACATGCACATTAGACTTCATTTTAAATTGCCATTAGGTGTGAATATAAAGGGTTTTGTGTGTGTTGGCCCTGCGATGGTCTGGTGAGTCCCACCCTTCCCCATAGTTGGCTGAGATAGGCTCCAGCCTCAAAGCCACCCTAGTTGTTTAGCAAATAAAGGAATCAATGAACGCAAACTGAGGGTAAAACATGACCCCTGTGGTGGAGGTAATAAATCCAGAGGACTTACCGCCGGTGTAGTAACCCCAGGCGTAGGAGAACCTGCTGGTCACCCAGATAGCTCCCAGAACAGAAGCCGCTGTCTAAATACAGAGGAGAGACAGAAGAAAATAAATAAGATTGCTAAACGTATTTCTGGTACCTTACAAACAGGAAGGTGAACCGTTTTATTTTTCAATCTTGCTGTAAGCACAGTGGAAAATCTCGAATCTGCTTCCTTCCTGAAGATCTTTTTCCAGAAATTCATTTAAATTTATTTCAGGTGCATTGTACATAGTTATAAATGTTTTTTTTTTATTATACACGTTTAGATATCCTGTTGCCCAACTTCTTCATGTCATATCTCTGTTTGATTAAATGTCTCTGTTTGCTTTAATCTGCCCATTAATCATCAACTAACTGCAAGGAACTTGCTTCTCTGAGAAAACAGACATCAGAGACACAATGCAAAAAACAAAATGTGTAACACTGGTTTTATACACCATGCGTTTTGTAGAGACAACAGGAGAGCAAATCAGTTCAGCCATGACTCGTACGAGCACAGAGAAGACGAAAAGAGGACAGGGGAAGTTTCCTACTTACAGGATATACCAGTGCGGCAATCGTCTGGAAAACCAGCCACTGTGGATAAACCTCCAGTGTGTTCTGATGAGCTCTCTGGATGCAGTTAAACACGTCATCCTTAGTGCTGTACATCGTGGGGTACTGAAAATACAAACAGTGTAATGTAATTTTTACCCAAACATCACAATTTACCAAAATAAAGAAATAAATAAAAAGTAGAAAATGGTCTGCACACCCCATAGTTAGCAAGCATGCTGGTCACACGATCACATTCTTACCTGTGGCATTTTGCAAAGAGAACCGCACTTTAAACGACAGCTAAATCGAGCCATTTTAACCGAGTTCGGAGATCTACTTTCCACGATTGTTTATTCAGCTTTATTCAGTTAATTTGATATTTACTGAACCAGTATTATAGTTTGTTCCCAACATTAAACCTATGTTTATATCCGAGATCTTATTGACGTACCAAACTCAGGGATTTATGCAAACGTATATAAACTTACTATAGAAGCCGTAACTTACTTGAGTTACGATGGACCCAACATACGACGTTTCGAGGTTACGACACACATCCCATAAGTCATTAAGAATTCTCGTTGCGACTTTCGACGATTGTGTTGTAGACACGAGCTAGTTTGTGCGCACTGCGGGAGAATACGTCAGTTGTGCGGTGCCCGAACAAAATTCTCTGCGGATTCCTCCTCCCAGTAAGCCTGTCTCTCCTTCCATCAGCAACACCCCTTCCAGTGTACAAGTCAACCGCAGGAGTAAAAGTAATTAATTGTTTTCTTTTTTTTGTTTTATTTTATATCTGTCCTACATGTTTTTCTTACTGCTAGTTACACTTAAACGCGTCACAGAAATGTGTCTATATTAGGATCGTGCTACCGCATTAGCATAGCTGTTATAATTGGTGTGATCCGACTTGTTGTATATTCTAAAACTCCCTTACGGAGCACAGTTTACTTATGTTTTCTTGTAGTTTGCACTAAACTATGAGTATGATTAAGAGGCACTGTTTTCTACACATCGCCTAGCTAAGCTCTTTTTAGTTTGCCTTTCTTTATGTTTCTGTGTAATAGACACTTTAACACTCAAGAGAGTTAAAGGGATATTGTTACACACTGCATATGCACCTGGCCGTGCGTACGGAGCCCCTAAAGGGACATGGTAAAAAAATAAAATAAAATGAAACGTTCAGTGAGCACGAGATACTTTCTCGTGAGCACGCAACACACTCTGGTGCGCACGCGACACTTTCTCGCGCTCACTAGAAACCCCAGTGCCCCCCTCCCCCATGTTCCTTTAGGGGCTCCGTACGTGAGTCCGCATTGATTTTCAAAACGTAAAAAAATTAATTCATTAATTTGCCGAACTGCTCAATCCTACTAGGGTCACGAGGAGCCTGGTGCCTCTCTCAGCCGACTCTGGGCGAAGGCCCGAGACTAAAACCCAGGATGAAATGTAGGAAATAATCAATAAAAATCTCATTTCAGTGTTTTTTGCTTATGCTCTCATGTAGTATGTATGAAAACAATTATTCATCTTTAGACTCAGTGGATGGCACTGAGTTGAATAGTCCTGTCAACATTCAAGAACAGCATGCCCATGGTACATAATTATCTGACCCAAAAACCCAGGAGACTGTGTGAATCAATTAAAAATGTAAAAATACCAAAAAAAAAAAAATCATCTTGTTTTGGTTTTCCGTGTCATACTAAAACAATTATTTACCTCAGGCTTCTTGAATACTGCTAATTAATAAACTAGGGGGGCTATTCACAAATACCCACCTTGCCTCCACCATATAATTGTTATTTATTAAGTTATAACACTTTATTTAGTAATAAATTTAGTATTAATTCAGTTGTACCTAACATAATCTGGTTATAATTACTATGCAGTTACAACCAATATAAACTAGGTGCAACAAACCGATATAAACCGGTTTGCTATCGATAATATCGCGATATTACATAATATCGTTTAAACTTCCCGCCTTTTTTGGGCGCTAACGCTTCACCGTTCCAAAGTTCAGCACTTTACCTCAGGGAAAGTAGAACTGTGCTAAAATGTGTAAATAGTCATGCTAATGTGCTTCAGGTTCACGTAGCACACACCTGTTTGTACCTACTGCTCGTTTGCAAAACATACAAAGCACCTTTTCTTTTTTAAGAAGCAGTTAACACCATATTCTTAAGTAATTATGCCCTTTTTTAATTTTACCTTCACGTCGAACTTCTTCCTTGCACGCCCGACATTAACGCCCAGGTAAGTCAACATGACCCAGCTGTAGAAGTAAGTCAGAATCACGTAGCCGAAGTTCTCGGGGAGGATGTCTAAAATCTCCATCGTGACAAACTCGACCTAAAACCTTTCTCCGCAACCAATTCTGTCCAAACGTCAAGTCTATTTAACAGACAAGCAAACTGCACAGTCACTATGCTGTAAGCGATTTATATCTGTACAAAGGGAACGAGCGCGCGACCCGTCTGCGAAATCTCGCGATAAAACGCGCAACCTATCGCGAAGAGTCGTTCGTTAGCGGAATCGGTTCTTTCGGTTGAACATTGGGAACCGACTCACGTAAAGTATATACTCTACTCATACTCATACGAGTCCGGGTAAAATACATTACACTTTCTCGGAAACCTCTGGTCAAAGTATTTGAACACTTTTTTTTAAAAATGAATAGCAATTGATAAGTAAGGAGACACGTCCTTTCTTGGTGAATTGACTCATCCAACCGGATCGTTCAGAAGAACCTTGATCACTAGGGTGCTTGGGGCCAAATTTCCAATGTTTACAATTGCAGCCCTTCCTTTCGTGCACTCAGAAAGGGCTTGACTGTGATTATCTAGGAGGGAAAAAACTATGCATAGGCATTTCAAGCTTCAACTCTATTCTATATCCACTGGGAATTAGTTGGACAATCTTTGCAGAATAGAAATGTATGATTATCCTGATAGAAAACATGCACATTAACCTGATTCCCCACCTATCAGCATATTAAAAAACATTCCCTGCCTTTCTCCTGGCGTATCCCTTAGTTTTTCCCCTGAAAACACAACTGATGCCAATAATCTGCAAATTAACTAAGTCTAGGACAGGTGGCAGTTCACAACTCAGGCTGGAAATCTATATGCAAAGAAACCGCCAGAAACATGAATCAGTATGTGTAATTTTGTGGTGACGATTATGGGTTGCTTTTACATGCAATCTGATAATCATAATTGATAAGATATAAGAGAACCAATATGGTATTTTGGTTATTACTTCATTTCTTCTGTAATTATTTATTAATTATTTTAAACAGGAATTATAACACCATACTCATACAGACTCACGCTGCCTTTTTTGTCAGGCCGTTTTGCCCTGCCATAAAGGTGCACTTTATACATAGATAATTACTGCATGCACCAAAGTCACATCGGCATAATTGCTCTTAGCCTTTCTTGTTAACAAGTTTAAAAAAAGGCTTGTACTGTTCCGAAACCGGGCAGGAAGTGCTGACTGTAGTGGTCACCTATGCCAGATTGGCCAAAGGGTGGAGTCCAGACAAAGCTTGATAGACAGGGCGGAGGAACTCACTTGAAGAAGTCAACTCCTACTATGGGTAGGAAGGACTTGTCAGCCATGGGAGGCTGCCTTTCTAAGAGGGTTAACAAAACTAAAATAAAAATGGAGCCCTGACAACAGTGGTTCTCTCCTAGAGGTTAAAAGATTTGACTTGGGACTAACAACTCCAAACATAAAATTTATTTAGTTACAGAAACCACCTGAGACCCTATGCTTTTCATGGAGTAAAAAGGATTGACTCAAATAGTATGTTTACCGAAATGAAACTAACCCAATTTTGTATCAGAAAAAAATTATAAATTAAATTGATTTAAAACTAAAAGATAAGAAATAATGACAAATAATTTTAGGAAGTATGAGAATGAACTGAAACAACAAAATATCTGTTTTATGTTTATCTGTCATTGTTTTTTTTGGGAAGACGTAGATGATCGGTTGTGATGGAAAATTTTGTTGATTTCTGTAATTTATCAAAAGGAAACATTTTATTTGGTTTAATTGTGAAGAATCCGACTCATGACCCGGCAATTAATGTAATTATCATTTTATGCATAAACACAAATTTATAAAAACAAAATCAAATGCATATAGGTTTTCATAAAGTATTTTATATCCCTGAAATATATAGAAAAGAAGAATGAAACCTCTACTCACCCCCTATTTTTATTCCATTAATATATTTTGTTTTGTTATTTTAATGGTTTATTGTTTGCACATTGTTTTAATTCGCCTATTTTTTTTTATATTATATGGTGTATGCTTGTTCCAGGACTTGTCTAAACCAAGTTTCCTTGTTTATTTAGTGTGAGATTGAACATCAAATTCTGTTGTTTCAATATAAAAATCAACACTTCCGGTTTCTACGCGCTTGCGTCATCTCAACCCAGCCTCTACGTAGAACCTGATTGGTCACCCGCTCCCGGACCCGGACACGTTCGCTCCAGTGCAAGATCTAATAATCGAAACTTAAACTCGTTTCTTCCAACTAAAACGAAAGTAATACACACGAGTTCCGGATAGAACACAACTGGTTGTGTTTACAACGACCTGACAGCTTAGAAAGTAGGTTTCTGTTCATTACTAAGTCATTGATCTACAGTGTTTACATCTTAAAACACCTTGAAGTTGATATTTTCTATTTCAGGAGAATATTCCACATCTTATAAATAAATGGACGCACAAACGAATTACATCAGTCGGCTGAATGAATATGCCCAGAAAAAGAGCTTGACTGTGCGTTTTGATCTAGTAGACACCACAGGACTTGACCACATGAGATTGTAAGTATATTTCTGAACCACATTCTGCATGCACTTGCAATATAAACACTGCATAATGCATTGCATTAGTACCTCTGAACTGCAGGCCATGGTGTAATCTTTGCTCTTAGTCATAAAACACCCATAAGAAGGTCCTGGGTTTGAGTACCGGGTCGGTGAGGGCTTTTGTGAGGTGTTTGCATATCTGTGCTTGTGTGGGTTTCCTTCGGGTACCCCGGTTTCCTCCCACATTAGGCTAACTGGCTGTGGCAAGTTGCTCCTAGGTGTGAGTGTGAACGGTTGTGTGTGTTGCCCTGGATGTACCCCGCCTTTGTTAAGAGTTGGCGAAGATAGGCTCCAAAACAGCCTCCCTGCGACCCTAGTAGAATTAAGCAACTTTGAAAATGAACGAATGAATGGAAAAATAGCTATCAATGTAGTATGAAATGTCTAGTTATATTTACACAGTGCTGTACTAAGTAAAATAGATAGTGTATACAATAACAAATAAAATCTAATGAAATCATTTCTCGTCCCAGTTTTTCTTGATTTAAGTTGTGTAATTGATTGTTTCCTAGGTTCACTATGAGGGTAGTGATAAATGGAAACCCCTACCCTGAAGGAGTTGGACAAAACAAGAAGATAGCCAAGCAAAATGCTGCAAAGAATGCACTGAGCCTTTTGGAAAACGAGGAACCGGTTCACAGCGTAAGAGCATGTTTTCTGTATGATGATTCCCTTTCCCCTTTGAATGTACAGAATGGAATAGGATCTCTGCTGATTCGTTTTCAGCCGTACATGTTACCGTACATGTTGCCTATCTTAGCCGACTCTGGGTGAAGGTGGGGTACACCTTGGATAGCTTGCCAGACCATCACAGGAAAACACACACAAAAACACAAAAACACATACACGGGCAATTTTGAACAGCAAATTAGCCTAATGTGCATGTTTTTGGACTGAGGTAGGAAACCAGAGTATCTGGAAGAAACCCACGCAAGGACAGGGAGAACATGCAAACTCCACACAGAAACGCCCTCGCCGAGCTTGGGACTCGAACCCAGGACCTTCTTGCTGCGAGGCAGACATGCTAACCACTGTGCCGCCCCACCTTCATACTGATAAAGAGAAAACATTCATTTTCAAATCTGCTTAATCCTAATCAGGGTCATGGGGAGGCTGGCGCCCATCTCAGCCGACTCTGGACTGGGTTGGGGTACACCCTGAATAGCTCGCCAGGCCATCGCAGGGCCAACACTGACAAAAACATTCACACACACCTAGGGGCGATTTGGAACAGCCAGTTAGCCTACTGTGAATGTTTTTGGACTGTGGGAGGAAACCAGAGTACCCGGAGGAAACCCACACAAGCACGAGGAGAACATGCAATCCCCACACAGAAATGTCCCGAGAGTGGGAATCGAACCCAGGACCTTTTTGCTGTGAGGCGGACGTGCTAACCACGACGCCACCGTGCCGCCCAAGAAAAAACATATCTTAAAAATAAACGAACAGCAGATGATGTAGGAAGATTTAGAAGGGGGGGTCGAAATATCTATTTTTCTGTTCTTTAACATGGGTTCTGGTTCACATGCTTGAATTTATACATATTATTGGATGTTGTGATGATAGAAGACAAATTCATTTCGTTCTTGAGATCCTGTCTGACGTACTGTTTGTATAGGGCATAGGTTCCGAACCCTGGCCCTGGAGGATCCCCTGTGCTGCACATTAGTGCTTTTCCTGCTCTGTCAATCCCACCTCAAGTCATGATGAACTGCTAATAAGCTTATGAGTTAAATCAGGTGAACACTTATGTGAATCAAAGTGAATCAAGGGTCCACCAGGACCGGGGTTGGGAACTCCTGGTGCAGGAAATGAACGATCTTGGAATAGGATTGGACTTGACCCGTCATGCCTTTCTGCAGGAAATGAGACCATCCACTCCAGCCAGAAACTCACCTGTATCTCAAGCCAATTATATATGCTGGCTGAATGAACACTCTCAGAAGACAGGATTAACATTTATTTGTCAGGAAATCACCCATGTGACTGGCTCTGCCATCCGGTGTGTATCAAATATTTAGAGATGTGCACTGTTAAAATTCTCCTGATGGTGATTTATTAATGGCGAGTTTTATTTTTCGTGTGTAGAATGTTCTCGTATGCTTGTAAGTATGTCTGCGGTGGTAAAGAGTTCCCTGAAGCTACGGGCAAAACCAAGAAGGAGGCCAAGGAAGCAGCAGCAAAAATGGTGTATGAGATTCTTAAAGAACAGGAAACAGAACAAGTAAGAGATGTAGTATTTTAGCTAATATATAAAAGCATTGAAAAACCAAGATAAATAAATTTCATACACTCTGTTAAAGGTCCCTGATGAAAACGGCATTAGAGAAGAAAATCCAGATACCCAAAGTCTCAGGTAAGCCACTGTTACAGTGGAGACTAATATGCTTATAAATCTCGACTATGATTTTGGTTGAATGGATTTAATTATTTTATTTTTCGCTGCATGGTTTATCGGTGGCATAGTGGTGAGCACGTCCGCCCCGTGGCAAGAAGGTCCTGGCTTCGAGTCCCGGGCTCGGCATGTGGAGTTTACATGTTCCGTCCATGCTTGCGTGGGTTTCCTCTGGGCACTCTGGTTTCCTCCCACAGCCCAAAGACATGCACATTAGGCTAATTGGCTGCTGCAAATTGCCCCCAGGTATGAGTGGGAGTGTTTGTGGTTGTGGTTGTCCTGCGATGGCCTAGAGAGCTTTCCAGGGTGTATGGAAGGTTTATTCATGGAAATGATTTAATGATCATTCCATTACATGACACCAGTATCGATCAGTCTTTAGCACTGTGCTGGTAGTCAGTCAGTAATCTCTTCGCTCTTCCTCCACTGGAATGTGATAAAATTGCAATCCGAACTTGCTGGAGTTTAGTGCAGAAGTTTCTGGCGTGCTGTTTTTTTTTTTATAGAAATCACATGACTGTTCACGACCTATTCATCTGCCCGACAACATGGCTGAATCAGCACAATCATATAACCGGGGACTTCTCTCCCAAAAGCTCTATAGATGGGTGACGAGTTCAGGGTGTACCCTGCCTCTCACCTAAAGTCAGCTGGGATTGGCTCCAGCGTCCGCCGTGACCCTGACAAATGTGCGTTATAGGTAACGGATGGATGGATGAATTACCTCAGAGAATGCGGGCGAAATTCTGCTAATTAATGATAGACTGCATCTCCTGTTGTATTTCCTCAGCACCAGTGTACACCATTTAAAGCTGAGTGCACATGCAGATACTGAGTGCACGACACCGGTCAAGAACTACGTAGGACGCCTTCATGAATACTGCCAGAAAATAAAACAAGTAGTCAATTTCAAATTTGTGAAACGAGGAGGGCCTGCACATGATCCTGTGTGAGTATTTATTAATCTTGGATAATAAATGTTTTGTGTGTGTTTAAGTATATACAATTTGACTCCTAACGTATTTCTCTGATAGCTTTGTCTATAAGGTCATCATAAGCGAAAAAGAATATCCTGAAGGAATGGGAAGGACTGCGAAAGACGCGAAACAGGAAGCAGCTCGGCTAGCCCTGAGTGAACTTTTCGGCTATGAATTAAGCAGTCAGGTAAAAACCAATACGTTACTTTTATTTTATACTTTTATTTTGGAAAAGAGATGTTTTTCAGAGTCAAAGCTAATTAATTAACTATTTTTTCTTCAGATTTCAGCACCATCTTCAATGAGGTAACAAGAGGAACAAAATTGGTTCTTGGTGATACAGTAACTATTCCAGAATAAACATACATGAAGAAATGCTCATACAAACAGTGTTTTTTTTTTTTTTGTTTTTTTTTTAGTGAGTCTACCGATGATGTCAGCCCACCGCAGAAGAGTTCTAACAATCAAACTACATCTGAGTCTATCATCTTCGCTCACTCGCCTTCTGTAAGTATACCATGTGGTACTAGCGTCAGGAGAGCTATTATTCAAAGGTGAGGTGAGTATCGAGATGGACCGTTGATGGACCGTTAAGGGCATTATTCTGCGATATTCACTGAGCCCGAGGCGAATAATTGTTTAAGTATATACCACATGGCAACATAATAAAAGCAAACTATAATATTTTGAAAATCAGTTTAAAGGCCAGATAGATTTTTTTCATTCATTCATTTTTGCTGAAGGGCATTTTTTTAATTTCTACAATTTTAGAGACTGTAACCATGACAGGTTTGTGAGGTTTTGTCCACCATTTTGATTCAAGCCTGAGCCCAAGTATGGGGTGTGAACAGAGTTGGTATTTTAAGATAACCATCAGATTGTGACGTTCCCATAGTGTATATACTAAATATGTGTATGTTGCCGTTTAGTAAATATGCTGTAGTTCAAAGCACAAAGACTAACATATTAATAATAATAATAATAATAATAATAATAATAATAATAATTATAACAATTATAACAATAATACTAATAATTAAGTTATATTATGTAATGTGAAAACAGAAAATAATTTTGAATTTGGGCACGATTTGTTTATTTAAATTCTAAAATATTTTATCATAGTTTTAAGTATTTAATACTACTATTATTTAATATATAAATTTTTATTAAAAATATATATTTTATATTGTATTGTTAAATTATATTTTAACATTTTAATGTGATTTTAGGTACAAGAACCTTCTGATGTTAAACCAAAAAGACAGTAAGTGACACATGCATTTAATAACAAAAAAAAATATTTTATCCACAGTAGCATCACAGAATTTTTCTCCTCCTTTAGATTAGCAGCAAACTTCCAGAACTCACCATTTAAGAGTAAAAAGGTATGATGGTAAATCCTATTGAGCACAGCACACTTCAGCTCTTTTATCAATAAGTGAAACAGGTCGTCACGCCCATACAATTTTAATAGGCCTTTTTTTTTTTCTAAAAGCCCCTCTATATTTTTTTTCTTTCCTCATAATCCTCCCAGGTGCAATGCAAAAATCAACCCTCAACAAAACCTGCTGCAGTTCCCAACCAGTCCACAAAATCAAGGTATGTTAATTCTATATTATGGGGTGTTTGATATGTTGTTTGTGTGTGTATTTCTAAAGATATGCCTTTGTGTATTTGTGTAGGCACTATATTTGGGTTGCTAGGACAGAAAAGAAAAAGTTTTCTTCTGTCTGTGTTTGTGCATGTTTGATAGATATAACACACAGTGAACCGGTTATTATCACAAAATGAACCCTGACAGAGGGATCAAGATCTTTCTCTTCTCTACATTTTCCCATTTATTACATGGCTACTTACAAAACATCTATTTAAAAATAATTTATTTTTGCTGATTTTATTGCTTTCGCTATTGACATTTCATCCATTTCTCCATTTATAATGCTATTATAAATAAATAATAGGTCACCAAATATCATGTTTGACCAATTAGAATCGAGTATTCAGATTAACCATGGAACAAACATACTACATGGGAATGGCAACAGTCTGATTGGTTCATGATTCTGGGATAATGCTTGGATCAAAATCTCACCATCACTGATTATAAAATTCAACTCATTACCGTCCCACAAATACGAAGAAAGATTCGCAGAAAACAAAGCTTTTTTTCAAAAGCGCTGTATATTATTGCTGTAACTAACTATTGGCATGCTTTGAAAAATGTAAATAAAAAAAAAGAATCTCATAAGAATCTCATTTTGTTTGCTTTTTTGATGTTACATAGTATATTCTAAAACAATTATTCCACTCAGACTCAGTGAATATTACTGTTTAGTCACCTTGACGTTCTGTCTCATGGACTATTCGCAGGTATCTACCTTGTCTTCAACAAATAATTCTTATATCATTAACACACTTTTTCATTTTTTTTCAACTTTTTTCACTGTATCATCCTGCATAATAATATTTTTTCCTATATATTTTATATACAATTTGTTTAAATTGTATATAAAATATATAGGAAAAAATATTATAGCCACTGTAATATTTTAACTACGAGTTAGTTTCATGTATTTGAATAAGAATATTACATATAGCGGGTCATATTGCATAAAGATTATTAAGTGGGCCCATTAACTCTTAGAAATAAAATAAAAATCGGCCATAAGGTGATTTGCTTACTTTTGTACACACTTGTCAGTGACATCTACGACAGGTGCAATGATATGAGTAAACATTGACATCTATTTTCTTTCTCTTGCAGTTTTATGCCTTTTTCTGTTTCTTAACACTTGATCTTGGACTTTTCCACTTTCTGTGAATCTGTTTTGCACTGCTAGGTTATCGCGCATGCGCAAGATCTTACCTCTGGCAACGCGGTCTTGTTAATGTTATTGTGATACACGCAGAACCAAAACAAGATGTAGAACAAATGAATAAGAGATAATAATTACGTATGCTGGGGTGGTTTCACCTGAAACCTTTATATTCAGACAAAATGAACTGATAATGAAAGACAAGATTCATATTTAAAATGCAGCAGTTTCATTTTTCTGACACTCAAACACTGAATCATCACTTGTTTTTGTTTTCTTTAGGTTTTTAGAGGATTTTGGTTCAATAACTAAAATTGGCAAAGGAGGTTTTGGTCGTGTTTACAAGGCCAAACGAAGGATTGAAGACACATTCTTTGCTGTCAAGATAGTAAAGCATACTACGTGAGTACCTCACACTTATCAGTGTACTGCCCATACTGTTTTACTCTTTGACGTGCGCTGTGGACTTGTCTTCCACATAAAAATTCCTTTCATGAAACACAAAAATGTTATTCTAGGAAAGCTCTCAGAGAGGTCAGCGCTTTGTGTCGTCTCGACCATCGTAACATTGTGCGTTATCACACATCGTGGACTGAGATGACTGAGTACAGAGAGGAAGCCTCAGAAACTTACAGCACTTCATCGTAATTCATTTTCATTCATTCTTCACCTGTAAATATCAGATCCAGTAAATAAGAAGAAAGCAATTAGCTGGGATTGTTCAAATAGTTTATCTTTAATTTTAATTGAAGAAAATATTGCTATCAGCTCCATATTCCAAATTATTATAATTTTTTTTTCGCTTCTAGCTCTGGCAGTGGATCTGATTTCCTTTATATTCAGATGGAATACTGTGAAGGAGACACTTTGCGCGAGTGGATTGAGGAAAGGAACAATAACCCTAAAAAATACACAGAGCGAAGGAAGGAAGCAGCAGAGATAATAAAGCAGGTCTTGGATGCAGTCAAATACGTCCATTCACAGAAACTTTTCCACAGGGACCTGAAGGTAGGTAAAAATAATCCACCTTTAAAAATAAACCTAAGCCAGTGTAGAATGATAGGATTCTTATATCAGAAGTGTTACAGCATTGTGATTCATAATCCTGCTTTTAAATCAAATTTACAAGTGGCTTAAGTTATTTCTTAACTTATATCAGCCAGCGAACATAATGTTTGGGCATGATGGAGGCGTGAAGGTGGGAGATTTTGGACTTGTTACTAAAGATAAGGGAGATGATGATGGAAGTCTGTTGGAACGAACTAAGAGCGCTGGGACTCGGTCTTATATGAGCCCAGAACAGGTAAGTCACTTGTTCAGTACATTCATAATACAATCATTAACTGTATTTTACACTGTGGGTTTCATTTCCATGTGTCTCAGCAACAACAGCGAGTCTATGACAAAAAGGTGGATATTTACGCGATGGGCCTTATTTACTTTGAGCTGGTTTGGCCTTTTGGAACACGGCAAGAAAAAAATAAAGTTGGTGAAATCATACACTTTAATATACAAATGTACTTTTATAATTTCTAAAAATAAAGTAACTTTTTATAATTAATTTTATTCCAATTATTAAAATAGTAAAGCATTTTAATGCTGTCATTTTTAGCATTGGGCCAATATACGAAGAAAGAATTTTCCAGAAGGATTCTCAGAAAGGTTTGAGTTTGAAGTAAGTAAGCGCTTGTCTTTTCAGAAGATGTTTTATGTATTATTTAAGTATATGTTTTGGCCAAGTTTGTGTAATAAATCATTTCTACCAGTCACAAAGGGCAATAAGCTGTATTATGTATTATATGGCAAAGACAGTATGTGCAATCAGATTGGTCGAGGCACAGGCAATAAATCGTGTATGGACTGGAGATTATTGCTGTGCAAGTTAGTCATTAGCTAGCTGCACTTTGCACAGTAATCTTTAGCATCTTCCACAGGAATGAAAACAAGCCGAAAGCCACTTGTCTTGAATGAATGTGGAGACAGGATGCATATGCTAGATGAGGAGTTTATTGTGAACTGTTGACCCAAGAGAACAAAAACACAAGTTAGCATACCAGGGAGCCAGCTAAGCTTCATGTAACAACTAGGATAAATTAGCTGGAGGCAAAGAAACACTTCTACTGAATAAAAATCTGCCAATTACGGATTTTTCTTTAAGAAAAGTGCTCAGGTATTAAACAAAAATACTTTTGTGTCATGTGTAGGATTTGATTATTTGCTATGAAGTAAAAAAAAAAAAAAAAACACCTAGGGGAACATTATCTAATGTGGTGATTTCATACCATGATTTTTGCTAAGGCTTGCCAGGCACCAGAAAACACCTCTATGTGTCTCCAAACTGTTTTCCTCTGTCCTGTTGCTTTTAATTTTAACCATTACCTTTGTATATGCATAAGAATAAGTTTAATACATTATTACATTATATTTTTATCATAGCACAAGCTAATTGAGCGAATGCTGTCTGACGATCCTAAGGAACGACCAGAAGCTGAAAACTTACTCGCAGACATGGACCAGTACTCCATGACTACAGCTGCTACAGAGCAAAATGGACGCAAAGAAAACAGAACATACTGAAGGGAGAAATTCATTTAGCAATAAGGGAAATTCCACCGTGACGGACATTACATTTGCAAAATGTACAAGCCATTTTAACCAGTCTCACACTAAAAGTTAAAGCCAGAAGTTGTGTATTGGCATAGTTAAGGTCTTGAGGTATTTAGGCAGGGAAGAGCAGATGTCCAGTAATGCTTCTGTTTTTTATGAAAACAAAAATATGAGTGCTACAGACGTTACAATAAAAGGACATGAAAATTTCATCAAAATTTATTTTAAAATTTTCTGAAAACTAACAACAATACATAATTGAGAACTCAAGGTATGGGGGGGGTGTGATTAGGCTTGCTAATATACTGACTGCAGTAGAGAACAAGAAGTGAGACACTTAGCAGCACTGGTTTCACGGTTGGGAAAAATTCTATGTGATGGATGTTACACATGATTCTTTAACATGATTTGTAGATAAGAGGACATTTTTTTCTGAAATATTTTACTGATTTGTTTTGGAAATTATGAAATTATCCAATTATTGATTATTAACATGTTACAACCTTTCCTGCATTTCTGGATTTAAAAGGTTTTAGGAAATATGAAAAACTGTTTCCACTAATCACCATACATGCCTAACCTTTCTAGAGGTACATGTAATAAGAACATGTGTTATACCTGAAAATCAATCCCAAAAAAAAAAAATCACACAAATGACAAAACAACATCACTGAAGTCCATGGAGTATGGAAAAGCATCTGCAGTGAGTCAAATACAAGAAACCTCACATCCCATTTACTGATTACTGAATATGCAAAGTGTATGATTATAGAAACCCCATAGGTCTGATCTTATCTAGGATTTAATGAAATAGGTTTGAGTCTCAGTTTAAGTCACATTGTTCTAGGAGAGAGTTTCTATCACAATATACCAATGTATTACTATTTAATAGTTCTGTTTTGTGATTCAGTCTTTACTGAATTTAAATATGCTTTAAAATATCTCTCAGATGATGTTACGGTGGTACAGTGGGTTAGTGTTTTAGAATTAGAATGCTTCCTGGTCGCTTTCCTTTAGAGCTGTTCCAGGCACGTGCAACTGGGAGGAGGCCCCAGGGCAAACCCAAAACTCGATAGAGAGATTTTAGATCCCGTCTGCTCTAGAGAGTGAGCCAGAAAGTGTTGCTGGGGACAGGGATGCCTGGGTTTTCCTCCAGGACCTGTTAACTCCGCGACCCGTTCTTGGAAATGCAGATGCATATGAATAGGACACCATGGCAGAAAAAGGGAAGGTGGATTTTGGATGTGCAAATATTATAACATGAATTTTTTTTCCCCACCTTCATTATTAGGGTAAAGTGGCATGCACTTTTTTGTTTTTGTTTTTTAATAATTTTGTTGAAATGTATTATTCTATATGGATGATTGCGGTTATTATTATTTTATTATTATAATTACTTGCCCTGCGATGGCCTGGTGAGCTGTCCAGGGTGTACTCTGCCCTCGCCCAGAGTCGGCTGAGATGGGCGCCAGCCTCCCTGCGCCCCTAATAAGAATTAAGTGGTTCAGTCAAGTGTTTAATTCAGTAAATATGATTATGTATGACTTATTTAAACTTTAATCAGGCTCTGTATTTATAGGTGTTGTTCAAACAGTAAATGAAGTTAGGGGTCAGTGGTGATGAATCCTGAAATATAGTGAATATCACCACATAGGCTACAATATGATTTACCAATTCTGGGTTTACGGTGAATTCACAATAGTATTGAATCATGTGGTGTGTATAAGATGGTCACTTTCTGAGATTAATCGAAAATGGGTCTGTGTTCGAGAAGGGGACGGGGAGAGACCGGGGACAGAAAGATTCAGAAAACAGAAGCAAAGATGTGAAAGTTGTTCAAGGTCATTTTTATGCTGTATGAATTTTCTATGTTCTTCATAAATTAAATGTATTTTTGTGTATGAATAAATGTTTATATTACAGTGTATAATAATAATAAATATAATATTTAAACATCTTCACACATCGTTTACTGTTTATTTCTCCAAAGAATTAGCTATAATTTTTACAACAGAACAACAAACAATAGACTATCAGTCATGTTTACTGTAACAGTAATTTATGTACTTTAAAATGTTTTTTATTCATATTTTTATTTTGTAAATATACTTGATATAAGTCATTACTATATAAATAAATAAATATTTTAAAAAACGAATGGTTTATAAATGAAATACTCTGAATCTGTTGGATTGGGGGCGGAGCTTCTGGAACTTTCTGGAAATTTCTAGTCCCTTCGCTGCCTATGACGTGTATGTTTCTGTGCTGAAAATAACCAGTTCATTCCGGTTTCAGCCAGTCAGAGAGTCAGTCAGCATCGGGCATCGGAGACTATCGAAGCTTCAAACCACAAAAGCGTTGTTTTCGTTTTCTTTTCGAGGATAATCCCACTTTCTTAAGGTAAAACACGTGTTATTGTTGTTATATGTATGTTGTTCATATGTTTTTATGCTTTTATTATAATTGATTCGTTTCTTTGTGTTTACCATTATTCAGTCCTGTGCACTGTTTTACACGTTCGCTTGAATTCCTAACAGTATATCTTTACAGTTTAAAATGTAAAACTGTTTATTTTTTCTGTGTGTATGAATTTAAGAATAATGTGTTTGTGGGTTTTTATTTGTCAAATGTGTTTATTTGTCGTCACGATAGGCAGATATCTCATTTAAACATCTTAAAACCTGGTGGCGAAACAAATCTTTAACTCGATAATTTACATTTTTTTAGTGTGTGATACTGTTAGTGATTTTTTATTTAAGTAATCAGATTGGTTTGGTTGCGGGACTCGATGTCTGTTTTGCCAGTGTGTCACCTGACCAACGCACTCTGTTCCACCCCCTCGTTTTGACGTCACAGATGGTACCGCCCCTCTCATAAATATAATTTTCTGATTGACATCCACCAAGAGGCAGAACGAGAAAGGTACAAGTAGGTATATCATGAAGAAAATTTGCAAGAGAGAAACTATATGAGTATCAGGAGGAAAAAGAAGGAACAGGCCATGCCTGCGGACATGCAAAGTAAACATGAAGAGTAAAAATAAATTGGGAAAGAACTAAAAGAAGTGAAGAAAACTGGGTAGAGAAAGACAGAAAAAAGATGGTCTGTGAAAAGTGAAGACCAAAAAAAAAAAAAGAGCAACACGATAGGCAAAGATCTCCAACAAGAGGTTAAAGGAAATAGAGCAGAGTAATGAGGTGTTACTGCAAAAATTTAACAAAAAGCTGTGCGGGTGGGGTGTCCAAGGGTGTTAGTGTGCTGTAATCAGTAAGTGATGTCGCATGACAGCCTCATCACAATAGAGGGAAACGGTCCAGGCTCTGTAAGAGCATTACTAAGAGGTTCGTCTCATCACATGGGACATTCTACAGTAATAATAATAATGGTAGTTGTACATGTTCTGTGGTGGGTGCTTGGGATGCATTTCCACCTATTTTGGTTAAGTGTTCTCGAACTTTCCTCGGTCAGCGCACCCTGCTTTCATTTTAATTTCTTAGTATGTTTCAGGGCATATGGAACATTGAACATACGGGATATGTTTTTACGTCACATTCAAACATTTCATTCTTCCTTTTTAGCATTCTTGACATTGGGTTTTAAAAGTCTATTTATTTTGCAGGGTTCGCAATGAGGACTGAAGACAAAGCTCAGCATCTTAGTGAGGGTATGCGCCTCATTTTCAACCAGGAATCCTCAATGACGCCCAGATCTTCACGGTCAAGCAGTTGCAGCAGCACGAGCAGCAGCAGCAGTGACAGTTCTTCCTCCAGCAGTGATAGAAGCAGATCCCCATCTGTGTCTCGTAGGTCACGGAGGCTACACAGCCATGGATCACGCTACTCTTCATCTTCAAGCAGCAGCTCCCGATCCAGGTCTCGTTCTTACCCGCGCTGCTGTCGAGTTTCAGATCGTTCCTGTTGTTGCCGTCACCGTCGACGATCTCGCTCTAACAGCCCTTATCCCAGGCGCTCATACCGCTATGGCCGACGAAGAGACTCGCGCTCTTCCAGCCGCTCTTCTTCCCGGAAGCGTTATTACAGGAAATCAAGGAGATCTCGTTCTCGCTCCTCAAGCTATGGAAGAAAAGGAGGTGCTTATGTTGGCAGGTTCAGGTGCCGCTTCTCCCCCTCTCCTGTAAGATATTACAGACGCAGGCCAAAATCTCCGGAATGTTCTGTTCGACTTAGTCAGAAAGGTAAACATAATATGCTCCTGGTACCAGTTTAAATGACTACAAATTGTTTCTAAAGCACATGGGCATTACATCTTTGTTACTATCTCTCCCCAGATAAAATGGAGCTTCTGAACATTGCCAGAGAGAATGCAGCGAAGATTCTGGGAGTAGAGGTGGTGAAACTGCCTGCCAGCGTCGGGTGTTTTAAGGAAGCTGTGAAAAATCCGCTAGAACCCAACACTGGGGAAAGGGTGTGCGTTGACCGTGTGACACCGAAGAACCCCCCACAGGTGAGTGAAAGACATGCAGGTGTGCCACCATCAGCTATAATCACAGACTAACTGCAATGTTTGCCACGTTCCTGTAATAAGAAAAGACTATTTGATCGTACAGATCAACAGATCTGATTAAAAGCTATTAAAATTATATGGGCCTTTACTTTGCATGTGCCTGATGGGGGCTCTTTAATTTTTAGTCAGGATTTTATTTTAGTCATATCCTTCTGCTGTAAAAATGGGTCATCGTGTAAATTATTTCCTCAGACGTGATTGTTTTTGGCTGATGGATGTAATGGAATGATGATGAAGACAAAAAATATACACCTCCAACACCTACGTACTGTTGTCCAGGTTAGGTAACAGTACCTTAAAAGATTGTGTGTGTGTGTGTGTGTGTGTGTGTGCGCGCGCGCGCGTGTGTGTCCCTGTGCGAAGAAGAGCAAATGAGATTCAACACATGAATAATTTTTATATTATTTTTAGTTTATTTTTTTCAATATCTTGGTTAATTGACTGCCGGAGCGCTTCAATTGCATTGTGTTTGTATCCCATTTCTGTTCCTGTAGATCACATGACAGTAGTCTGCACTCCTCCACCCTTTGGAATGGGAGAAAGAGGGGGAAATCATTTCACTTGAGAGACGACATTTTTCAAGATGGTTTAAAATCTTGTAATGTGCAAAGGTCAAGTAATGTCAGTGCAAATATCGTTAGTCCTAGACTTTGCTCAAGTACAATATTGACTGATGCAACATTTAATCATTTATCATGTTGTTCTTGGTATGAGGCAGGTAATCTTGTCTCAGAGCAAATACCTTTATCAGTAGGACTTGAATGTAAACTTCTTGATAAACAGGGTGCGTTGTTATTCACCAGAGTTCTCTTTGTGTGAAGAACCTCAGGTGATCGGACTGGCTTTTAGAGGGCCTTAAATCAGAAGAACCCTCGTATACCAAAGACAAGTCTGCGCACAAAGCGCTGGATGGGGTTTGGAGAAAAATTATTTACTCCATCTTTATTGAGGATTTTTAGTTTTTTTTTATACAAGCTCTGCTTTTATACGTTTTGTTTTCCTTCTCTTTGACTGCAGCACAAGCGATTGACCGAGATGTGCAGATACATGCACTACAGTGCCAAAGTCACTATAAGTAGACTTGGTTTCCTGTTTCTTCATGCATGATAAATGTTATGCTTTAACAGTTTGTATTCTTTTAGTGTTAACATGATTATCTTTGTTTTTTTCCCATGTCTTTAGGGTAATACTACCACAGTGGAAGATAATGAACTTTTAAAAACGTCTCTAGCAAGAAAGTCAATCGCCTTCAGTATCGGCGTAAGTAAATAACATTTTGGTGCTTTTGTATTTTCGAAATAATTTTAAAATAATCAAATTCCTTCTGTGGAATTCAGTGCTGCCATTGTCACCATGTGCCCTATTCCAAAACATGTTTGGGTTGCTGATTTTCTGATTTAAGTTTGCTCTGTCCTCAGAATGCTGTTGCCAAGCCATCAAGCAGCCCAACTCTAACTGAGAGTAAGGTAACCTCCAGAGCAGACAGTGTGGGGAACAGGAAGCCATATGGACAGTGGATCCCTGTCAAGACAGTTTCTGTTAAAAAGCACTGATCCAGTTCTGTTGGGAGTTTTGCTGGTGCTGTATGTAATATATACTGTAAATAGTTTGTACATATAGGGGGGTTTCATCAGACATGTTTTCTTTCAGATGTACAGTGTTTTAAGTTGGAAGAACACAAGTGGAAATCAATCAGGTGGGAGGTTTTGTCTATAATTAGTGTTTTTGTGCTGTGTAACTGTGTGTAATTTCTAATAAATATTTTCAAATGAAGTGATGTAAAAAAAAAAAAAAAAAAATGAAATAAAAAAATACAAACAAAACAATGAAGGTAAATTATTTCACGAGTCAGTGTGGGACTGGGATTTGTCTGTGGTTGCCAGAATATGAGTGTGTGTATGTGAACAAAGCCATCTTCAGCAAACTTGGCATAACACTTGGCATAACACTAGGCATTGACAGCACTGAACATGAAACATTTACCATTTTAACAAACAGCACTGTTGATCTCAAATAATGACAACAAGTATTAAACAGGTAGTGAAATCCACATACAATTTATGTAACCGGAGCACGTTAAGTTTAAAGCTAATTTTAAACAGGTTAAAGTTTGGCTTGGTAACAATTCCAGAACAACCCTTACCCACACAAAAATCAGCTGTGGACTGTTTTGGTAAGAGGATCAAAATGGACTCGTACCTGATGGACTGTGTGGTTCGGTAGGTTAGTAGTGATCTCATACCTGTGAGATCAGGGTTCGATTCTGAGCTATGCCCTGCTCCCTATATAAGTGCACTACTGAGGGTGGGAAGTGATGTGTGATTGAAACTTCCTAGTGCTCTACTCTATCACACCCCAGGGATTTTCGGAAACATGACTGACCAACTCCAGTGGATACAAAAATAAAATTTTATTTTATTTAATATAATGAAGCATTAATCAGAAAGTAAAACTCTCATCTAGAAAAGAAACACAAATCTGTAAAAATAAAGCAGCTGTGATGTTTTCATTTTGCAAAAAGTCCTGAAAAACTGCCGAAAAACAGCGACGATACGAACACCGTCTTAGTGACATACAAGTGCACTAGGAAGTCCACAACAACCGTTCATTCTTACCTCATGTAGTGCGCTTGTGTAGGGAGCAAGGCGTGATTTGGAATGTATATTGAATGGGCCATACAGCGTGTTCTCGCCGCGGTCTTAAAATCTCGCGAGAGCTCGCGGCCTGGCCAAGAATCCGCTCTACCGCCCATTCTATGTGAGACCAAATGACTCCTTGGTCCCTTCACACGTGCAGTACATTAATTAATACTAATTAACGGCTGCTGTAGACTTTCGAGTGCTCTATTATTCTACAGAGGAGGTTTTTCAACCGTCGCTGGTTTTCGGGATTTTTTTCGGGACATTTGCAGAAACACTAAAATTAGACGCCTTTGTGTCTGATCACCCACCATGTTTAGATTTGCTCAAAAATATTTCATGAATGGCTGACTGATTTCTAAAACAAATAGCATTTCTAAAATAACTGGTGTTCTAAAAGTACTGATGAGAGTGATGAGTGATGGAGAGGAAGAGGAGGGATGATGAAGAGGAGATGAGTGATGGAGAGGAAGAGGAGGGATGATGAAGAGGAGATGAGTGATGGAGAGGAAGAGGAGGGATGATGAAGAGGAGATGAGTGATGGAGAGGAAGAGGAGGGATGATGAAGAGGAGATGAGTGATGGAGAGGAAGAGGAGGGATGATGAAGAGGAGATGAGTGATGGAGAGGAAGAGGAGGGATGATGAAGA
>JAQMYF010000027.1:3731330-3742660 GCA_030014195.1 Neosilurus mollespiculum
GTGTGTGTGTGTGTGTGTGTGTGTGAGAGAGAGAGAGAGAGAGAGAGAGAGAGAGAGAGAGAGAGAGAGAGAGTTTATATTTTACTCTGAACATGAAATAGAGATTCTGTGACGTTTTAAATGAGATTCTTAGGGCAGCAGATGAGTTGGTTTTACTTACAGCCAGGACGTGTAAGCGGCATAGAAAATGAATTAATGAATGAATAATAATGATAATAATAATAATAATAATAATAATAATAATAATTATTATTATTATTATTATTCTGTGATAATTATAAAAGAAAATAAGTAATTTAAAAATAAAATTGTTGCTGTGGTGATCTGGGATTTTTAAAGAAATTTGACGAGTGTTCGGAGATGTCATTTTGTATGGCTTGACGGAATTTTGTTTTAGTGCTTGATGAATTAAATCAAAATAATCCATGTTGTTGTTGTTTGTTTTTGGTCATCATGACCTCCGAGTCTAGAGAAGCCCATCAGTGCTGGTGAGGAGTCTCCTCATCACTGATATGAGTGTATTTATTGGAATTCGAAAAGCAAACAGTGGATGATGAGCGCTGAACCACCGGCACACCACACATTCAAACTGCACTTTGTGCTCCTCGGACTGTGGTTAGCTGCATTTGCTGGAAGTGGGCTGTGGGTCCGGGACTGTTTTCTGCCATTAGTGTTTTTTTGTTTTTTGTTTTGCATTTGTTTGTGCTCTGTGCTGAACAGCGAGTACGGTAAATGCCTCCTGTCGGTCAGCCGCATTGGAGGGTATGGTGGCCACACGAACCCTGGAGATGGGAGACAATGGATGAGGTGTGTCTCTCTCATTCTCTCTCTCTCTTTCTTCCTGTTAAAAGAATGTGTGAGTGTGTGTATGTTGGCTGAATATTATTGTGATTCCGAGTAGATGTACTAGATCCTGTGAGTTTGAGATAATATGTCTGTTTTTGCTAACTTTAGCACATTTTCGTCCACCCAAACCGAACCGAAACCTCACAAAGTGTAGCTTTCATGTGGAAAAACCAAATCAACAAAATCATTTGGCTTCTTGTGTGATGTGGAAATAAGATTTTTCCTCATGGAAACTGGCAAATAGTGCCTCAAGATGTCACGCTTTCCTGTAAAACTGCGGATGAGCACGCACAACCACATGCACACACACACACGCATACACACACACACACACTCACACACACACACACACACACACACACACACACACACACACACACACACACACACAGAAAATCATGTATTCTATCTTTGTGGGGACAATGATTGAGAATACATGCCCTAGGCCCTTGCCCTAAAGTTAAACATTTCAACTAAAATAAACAGCCCTTTAAAGGAGTGAAAACCAGCCAAAATGTCACTCACTTCCTTAAAAAAGTTAAAAATGTATTGTGGTCCTAGGTATGTCGCAAGTACAAGTACACACAAACACACACATACACACATACCTGGTGTCACACACTTTACACACAATGTCAGTATATTTTAAAGGGTTTCTCCACTGACTTCATGAATCAATACATAAATCTGACCATAAGCCCAAACTTCAAAGTATTTTTTAGCTTTTAAAAAGTTAAGCCTCCATTCTGGTGTCTATAAAAAAATCCCATCCAAAATAGCAGCCCTGATCCTGATGTCTTCACGGACTATTTTCATCCAGCATAATGGGTGGCTTTAATTTCCTCTTCCAGGCATGCATTATGATCATTTTCATATTTGCACAAACCTGCAATCCCTCACTGTGGACATATAATCATTGACAGTCAAGCCAGAGGATACCTGGATAATGTGGTTAACAGAAAAGAACCCGTTTAGCGTTGGACTCTGTTTGAGAATCAGAAAGTGCTGATGGTCAAAATCAATTTCCTCATGGCCAAATTACTCCCTCGCAGGCTTAAGGTTTCATCTAAATGGCCAAACCTGAAAACACTGATACTAATAACATTAGCTTAAAGCCCCAGTCATATAGTTCAAGTTATGCTTAATGCTATTTGGTTTATTTATTGATGTACCAGGGGAGGCTGGGAGGCACAGTGTGTGTGTGTGTGTGTGTGTGTGCGTGTGTGTGTGTGTGTGTCCTTTCAACTGACAAATGTGTCAGTACCTGTAGTGATAGCACCCTGTATACAAGCTTTATAGGATATTAAGAAGTCTTCTTGGAATGAGAGAGAGAGAGAGAGAGAGAGAGAGAGAGAGATAGAGATAGATGGAGGGAGGGAGACAGAGAGATAGACAGAGAAAGAGAGAGAGAGAAAGAGAGAGAGAGAGAGAGAGAGAGAGAGAGAGAGAGAGAGAGGCAGACAGAGAGAGGGACAGGGAGAGAGACACACACACACAGAGGCAGACAGAGAGAGGAACAGGGAGAGAGACACACACACAGAGAGGCAGACAGAGGGAGGGACAGGGAGAGAGACACACACACAGAGAGGCAGACAGAGAGAGGGACAGGGAGAGAGACACACACACACAGGAAGAGGAACAGAGAGAGAGAGAGAGAGAGAGAGAGAGAGAGAGAGAGACACACACACACACACACACACACAGGGAGAGAGACACAAATAGAGAGACAGAGCGAGAGAGAGAGAGAGAGAGAGAGAGAGAGAGACACAGGGAGAGAGACAGAAAGAGAGAGAGAGATAGAGAGAGACACACACAGGGAGACAGAAAGAGAAAGAGAGAGAGAGAGAGAGAGAGAGAGACAGAGAGAGGATACACTGAAAAACTTTTCTTTCTTTTTCTTTCCTCCGTACAGATCACTCATCACCAGCAATATCTTTAATCTTTATATTAAGCTCAGACTGAAACTTCAATGAAACTTCAAATACACTGTGGAAAGGGGCACAAGCCCTTCATAAATCACCATGTACACACATTCTTAGTTTTTTTCTTAGCTGATTCCTCACTGGCATGTTTTTGGGAGGCGGCAAGAAGTTGGAGAAACAATCGGAAACGGATGCAGAAGCCGCCAACTGAACATCCCAGAGAGTAACTCGAGATCAGGATCTCAAGAACTCCAAAACCCCTTCATTTTCAAATTTGCCAAAAAAAAAAAAAAGATTGATATAAAGTCTTTAAAGTACAGCATACAGGTGTTAGAGAACACGAACACACACACACACACACACACACACACACACTTCTCGATGAATATTCAGGCTGAGTTCATTGGCGGAGGTGTTCCAATAGTGCAGGGAAACAACTTTGGTCGTATTGTATGTGACTCCATGTTGAAAAGGAAGCTATAGATCTGTGGGAAATGTGGGCACCTGGCAGACAAACTGACCAGGCCACACTATAAACTACACACACTGCGATCCCCTTCACCTAAACGAATGACAGAGAGAGAGTGAAAGACTCAAGGGCGAGGAATTCAGAATGATCCGTAAAGTTCATGTAACAGAACGATCGTATGCTTTTCCTGCAGCGTCCGTGGACACCTCGGCAATAAAGCCTGGTTCGATGGCCGCCTGCTAAAACAATCTCGTCCCTGCGGAACCGCTGCCGGGTCACTATAATCACCTCTGACAGCTCTGCAGGCGCGAAGAGGGTGTAGGGTGTCCGACGTGACCGGCTTTCCCGCTCTCTACTTCATGTATGCACGCATGCACACACTCACACCCGAGTGCACGTGCGCTAAAGTGACATTAATGGGGCCTCGATGACACAACGAGGTGAGCGCAGGGGACCACTTTCCCGCTTCTTCGTGCTTAGTGCTGTCGCCTCGAGTTTCACCGTGCCCTCTATCTGCCATGGCCCGGCTGGGATCAGGATGTCCTGGCGAGGAAATGGTCACGTGATTTACTGTTGCTCCCGCGCTCCAGGTGCTACAAGTGGCGGGGATAAAGTGACGGTGGAGGCCCTGTATGCTCTGAATCTGCTCCTGCTCTGACAGGACTGGGGAATATGCCGTCACCTTATACTCTGGAAACACACTCTGGGCGGTGATTAATTATTCATGGGAAAATTAGAGCCTGAAAGCCTAATGATCATTACACAAAGCATGAAAATCATCACAATCGGTGAGATATTTGAAAAAAAAAATAGTGAGTGGGTTAATAATGGTTAATTTGAGTTTTCTTTGGGAAGTACATTAGAGGGAGAGATTTAACAATATATTTTAATCCCTCACATGTAATGTAGCGCGTATAATATTTGATATTTGATGGCTATACAGCAGTAGACTTTTAAAATAATTAAGGGTACATAATTAGACCTTAGGGGGGGCATGGTGGCGCAGTGGTTAGCACATCTGCCTCACAGCAGGAAGGTCCCAGGGTTGATTCCCGGGCCTGGCTTGGGCGTTTCTGTGTGGAGTTTGCATGTTCTCCTCGTGCTTGCGTGGGTTTCCTAGGGCACTCCGGTTTCCTTCATGCAGTCCCAAAACATGCACAGTAGGCTAAGTGGCTGTTTCAAATCACCCCTAGGTGAGTGAGTGAGTTTGAATGGTTGTATGTGTGTTGGCCCTGCGATGGCCTGGCGAGCTGTCCAGGATGTACCCCGTCTTCACCCAGAGTCGGCTGAGATGGGAACCAGCCTCCTCGCGACCCTAATTAGGATTAAGCGACTTAGAAAATGTATGAATGATAATTAGACCTTAGGGCGACACGGTGGCATGTCCGTTTCACAGCAAGAAGGTCTTGGGTTCGAGTCTCGGGCTCAGCTCAGGGGTCTCTATGTGGCGTTTGCATGTTCTCCCATGTGGGATTCCTCCAGTTACTGCGGTTTCCTCCTACAATGCAAAGACATGCACATTAGGCTAATTGGCTGTGCCCCTAGGCGTGAGTGTGAATGGTTGTGTGTTGGCCCTGTGATGGACTGGCGAGCTGTTTAGGGGGGAACCTTGCCTTTACTCAATGTTGGCTGTGATAGGCTCCACCTCCCCACAACCCTAATATAGGAAGTGATTTGGCAAATGAATGAATGAATGAATGAATTAGACCTTACATAAAGACCCCTGCTGTCTGTGAAAACACTATATGCACCTCCGCAGGTAAAATATATTCCATGTGTACTCTCTATTATTAAAGTATTATTAAGGTACCTCTCCAGAGACAGACAGTCAACAGAGTGCCTTGTTTGTTTTGGCGTGCCGTTTTCACCACATATATATCATCTTTGGTTGTAGGCCGTCACGATGATGACTGTTTCCGTTGTCCTCCCAGTTCTTAATGCTCGCCTTAATCATCCATTTACATTCATTCTGAGCTGTTCATTCCATTCATCAGCCTCAAGCCACATTGCATCATCTGATACACCGAAAAGGCCACAGTGGCCTTCATAATGAAACCAAATACCGATATGTCTTCCTCTCTCGTCCAAGCCTTTTGGTCAACCAGTGTAGTCCGAGACCCAAGTCAAGCCAGACGTAAGTGATTCATTTGTGATGTGTATGGCACCACAGATTCTTGGAGAAAGTTGAATGGTATCGGTAGACCAGAGTGTGGGTATATTTAACAGAAAGAACCCACACAAGCACAAACCCTCTGGATACTGAGCCATCCCTCAGACACTATCTCATCTGTAATGTTAGTTTAGATTTGTATTTTTCTCGTCTTAAAATGTATTCACAAAATTATTTTCAGCCAGTGTCATCCCTCACTCCACGTCCTCATCCACTGGTTCAGATTTCTAACAATTTCCATGATGCTTCACGACCAATGAAAAGATACATGCATTTAATTTTTTTTAATAATTTTTTTTTTTTACATTTTGCCTGACATATCACTCATCCGACATGATACAGCAGCAGGGACAGTCTTTACAGTCAAATCCATATTCAAATGGCTTCAGAGACATGAAATGGATCCTTGCTTTATTGGTATTAAAACGTATGCAAAGCCAGAACCTTGGTGCTGCTGCAAAAGACTCGCTTATAGAGATCTCAACATCACTATCATAGGATAAGTTTTCAATAAATCTGTTTATGTCCGAAGGCCTTCATTTGACTTCATTTGCATGGTCAGGGCTTCATTTTATTTAGCCTTGCTTTGTTTGTCTGTTCTTGCATCAAAATGATGTCCAAATATATATGTAGATCCTGATCCTTTCTTGATAAAGACACACAGTCCAGTAAAACTAACACTTTAATGATCATATTCACATTCACTTTGACTTTTTTCGCCAAAGTATTCATTTCATAATTTTAATTCCCCATATACCCAGGTTTCATCAGGGTGCTCTGGTTTACTCCCACATTCTAAAGTCATGCACTTTAAGCTAATTGTCTATTTCAGATTGCCCCTCCATGTGAATGTGAGTGTGAATGGTCATTTATCTCTGTTGTCCCTGCAGTGAACTGGCGATGGTTGTTCATGGTGTACCCCATCTCTCGGCCAGACTCAGCTGTGATTGGCTCCAGCGACCTTCTCCACGACCCTTAACAGGATATCCGAGTGTATGAATACCAAACAGGGTTCCTTAAGAAATTATAAGTGTATCTCTACAGGGAAATATATCCTGTGTGTAACAGAAACAAACATCCTCTACATATAAAACTAATGAAAGGTCATGAAGGGAATCCTGGTGATGTTCTTATTGAACAACCCTAACCTCAACCCTAATGCATGTTAGCATCGGGTTCAAGCCACCAGCAGCAGCAGCAACAACAAGAACAACAACAACAACGATACTGATTGAGTCATGCCAATTACAGAACATTTAATGGATTCTGCATGATTGCACCTATTAACTATGTGTCTGCCTCTCTCTCTCTCTCTCTCTCTCTCTCTCACACACACACACACACACACACACATATTCACATCGATCTTGAGCAGATTCATTTCAGATCCTTGTTACAATATATCTCATTGATCCTCACATCTCCTTTGATTAGGCTTTTTGAGCACAACACACGGACGACGCTGGTGGCCTTTCGATAAACATCCTCAAGAGGAAAAAAGAAAAGGAAGGAGGGAGTTTTTAGGCTTGGAATATTTCCTGTTTCACTTTTGATACCCTTTATGGTTTAGTTGCTACAGTTACATTACTTTGAGCTTTAGTACTTTTTCTTCATGAATTCATTAAAAAAAACAAAAAACATTTGTATAGTATTACTCATTTTTCTATGGTTCTCTCGGGACTTTCTTCTTTTAGGATCGAATAGGCTGTTAATGATGGCGGTTGGTCACTCCGAGGGCAGACAGAGTTCTGAGCCAGACCTGAAAACTGTTTTCATTTTAAGCGGTGCCAGCAAGAGCATGTGCCAGGAGAGGCAGTATATAACACACACACACACACACACACACACACACACACACACACGGATATGCACCAAGGCCGTTAGTGCCTGACTTCAGAATCTAATCAACCAAAGCAGGAGGGATATAAATAGAGGTCATGCGTGAATGCAGAGTGGCGGGAGGCTTTATCGCTCTGTCAGAGTTACAGCGACTTCACCTGCAACCAGGTTTTATTCTGAATATGGTACCATGAATATGCTAAATAGGAACAACTCATATTAATCTCCAAAATAATATCACTTCCTCCTTCACAGCCTGATTATTAATTAATAGTAAAAGTTCCCATCGAATCCCAATAATGAAGTTTAATTATTATTTCCTTATTGGGAAAGAGAGAATTAATTTTTGTAAATTTAGATATGTGTGTTATATTTTTCATAGGCAGCATGGTGGCATAGTAGTTAGCATGTCGCCCTCACAGCAAGAAAGTCCTGGGTTCAAGTCTTGGGCTCTGCAAGGACGCTTCTGTGTGTAGTTTGCATGTTCTTCCCATGCTTGCGTGGGTTTTCTTCTGGGAACTCCTGTTTCCTCCCACAGTTCAAAGATATGCACATTACGCCAACTGGCTGTTCCAAATTGCCCCTAAGTGTAAATGTGAATGATTGTGTATGTTGGCCCTGCAATGGACTGGCGAGTTCTGGGGGTACTTTGTCTTCGCCCAGAGTTGGCTGAGATAGGCTCCAGCCTCCATATGACCATAGCACGTTTAAGTGGTTGGGCAGATGAATGAATGTTACACCTATACCATGTTTAAGTCATAAAGTCTGGATATTAGGGTGGAAATCTGAGAATTCCATGAAAATAATTATTTAATTAAACAATGTTTTCTATGATGGGCTTTTATTTACAGAGTTTTGTGAGCAGTTATTACTAGTTTATTGAGCGCATGTTGTCAGATAGTGATGAGTCAATTTTACATTCTAAATTCAATAGACAAACAGACAGACAGACAGATAGAGAGATAGATATATACATATAGGTAGTCAGACAGACAGACAGACAGATAGATATAGGTAGACAGACAGACAGACAGATAGATAGATAGATAGATAGATAGATAGATAGATAGATAGATAGATAGATAGATAGATAGGAGGACAGATAGAGAGGTAGACAGATAGATATTATATATTATATAGACTTTTGGCCATGTTATTTCTTGAGTCATTCACCTTGTCCATCTGGGATGATTCACAGTTATATGTGTGATAAAAGGATTTTCTATATTTATTTGCACAGCCTCATGCTGTCGTCATGCTTTTAATTAAACAAATGAATAATCAGATTATGAATACACCAATAGTAAGGTTCTGCTCAGACCACCATGCTCAGTACTAAATTATTTCAATTTAAAGAAACTGCTAGGAATCTAGTGTTGGCTTGGCGAGACCTAAAAATGGAAAACACACGAATGTGCACCTTCAAATATGCTAAAGCAACTTTCAGTGTTTTGGTAGGTGCACGCACACACACACACACACACACACACACACACACACACACACACACACACACATTTTTGGGCAGAGTGTGAACACTGGTTTTGGGGGCGCCATCGTGGCCGTACAGAGAATAGTGCTCCTCTCAGCTCTTCTCTGTGGGTGGGCCGTACTGTCTGGATGTGGGCATGAGAGATGGGCAATAGGCACACACACACACACACACACGTTCCAAGTGACAGACCCACACGCACACGGCACACCCACAAATCCTCATAGACACACACCTTATAATTTTAACTAAAATAAAAATATTTTTTCTTCCTCTTTCTCTCTCTTCGTCTCTTTGCTGTGGTTATTCCACTCCTACAGTTCAGTAACGTTTACTGTGTGGACATTAAACAGATGCTGAGAGGATTTTTTTCTCCTCATCATTTTGACCTTTATGTTTAAGGTGAGAGCAAAAAAAAAAAAAAAACCCCCGATATGGTGTTTCCTACAGCTGAAGTGCATTATGGGTATTCTGTATTGCTTAATTTGGCTTTGCAGTGCATTATGGGACTTAATGCATGTGCATTCCTTCAAATAAATATGCAAAACTTCCCAATATGCTAATATATATATATATATAAGTAGAAGTGAATATTATAGTACACCAAATGAGTTATTTATTTCTGTTTTGGAAACTATTTTCAGGCAAGCCAGACAGGTTTTCTCTTTAACGTCTCTCCTGACTTTTGGATTGGAGACGGTTTGGATGAAAAGGACCATTGAGAGCCTGAGCATCAAACACACTGTAGCTGTGTTCACTGAGCCTCTATGGTCATGCAGGCCACCTCTGAAGTTCGACTTCTACATTCCCTATGTTCACCCATGTCCCTCTACGCTAATCTTCAGACTTAACATATACTACATGTCTAGGTGTTTGCCCGTTTGTCAAAAAGGCTCAGAGACAAGAAAGTACTTTTTAATAGGATAACGTTGGTCATGTGATTCGTAAGCTTCCAATCGGTGATTTCACAATATATTCTGTATATAATATATATAGTCAGAGCTTTGTCTGTATCTGCCATATAAACTTTCATGAATCATGAGCAAGCAGTCCCTCCCACATGCCTTTATTAACTTCTATACATTCGATTCTATTTGATATTACCATAATAACTGTAATATAAACCCACAAGATATTCATATAAAATGCCTCAGTCTTTGATTTGGGAAGAAATACTGTAAGAACTTAATCTAAATTAACATGAATCTTAACATGACTTGCAGCTGGAACTACTATCTCCACATTCTGACCAATCAGATTAGAGAATTGAGTAGGATGTATGCACTGAATTGAGTTGGAATGATAGTACTGGATATGTAATTATTTATCATGAAGAAGGAACACTGTTTCTACACTGTCTCTTACACACTATCCAAAATCTCTGATGTCCATCTTTGGGAAGCTCATCTGAAGGCTCTGGAATGATTCCTGCCTTATGATTATTTGATTACATGTAATAACATTAAGCATTGCTTGAGTGGTATGTGTGAGAAACCAAACACAACGGCACTTCCATCAGAAGACGAAAGAGCAATCGGCCGTCTCCAGAAAGAATTGTGGGAAACCACCTTCTACAACCTCACCCACCACTCCACAGCAATCGTTACAGATGCTCCTGGTGACTTGAGTGTCTTTGCGTCTGCAGCCGGCACTCAACTGTGGTTTTCTGAGGCACTTACACTCCTCCGAGTGGCCATAACTGCCCGAGATGATACAGTCGTCAGCCGCTTTCCTCTCTTTTACTGACTTCCTGCGATCGACAAGCCTGAAACCAAAGAGAACTGGGCAGGAATCGTGGCTAGAGACACTAACCTCAAGGAGATCCTAATGCAGGAAAAGCTCTCGGGCAGATGCCTCGACTACCAATGGCACGCTCGCGTAAAAGGCAATGGCATCAATAATTAAGCGCTGATTGGGTTTAATATTTAATGGTGGCGACATGTAATTTACACTCGCGGACCTGAAATCACAAGGTGCACACCCTGAAATAAACAAGCATGTCGGTGTGTGTAACATAAATCCTTTTCACTGATTTCCATCCATCCTCGCTGTCCCTTATTCCATCCGTCCCTGCTCACATAGACAAAGGGATATCATTTTAAAAAGGGACATTTCCATTTGCATGCATTTCCATTCATTTATTCACCAGATGCTTTTATCCAAAGCAACACAGAATAAAAACAAACACAAACATGCAGGTGAGGTGGAAAGGTCATGCTCAAGAGTCCATCCTACAACCCCCAGCACGCTAGCACCATATCAGCCTTAATTTTTATCCCTGCATTATTCTACAAGCTTAATCGCCAAAATGCTCAAATCAAACCCTTACCTTTATTTTATGATACATTCTTTCTATGCTGCTTAAAACCAGATGACGGATCAAACTGACACACACTTCAGAATACAAACAGACATTTCTACAGAGTAGCTTCGGAAATCTCCCCATTCATCTTTCGACCTGCTTACTGATCGAATTCTTTCAACCTGAAACAGAAACTGTTTGAAAGCAGAAGACGAATCTTCCAGTTACATGCCCTCAGTAAAAAAAAACAACAAAAAACAAACAAACAAACAAACAAACAAACAATATAT
>JAQMYF010000027.1:3743611-3765961 GCA_030014195.1 Neosilurus mollespiculum
TTATTTAGGAGTAGGAGTGCAGTGAGCTGAAATGTTTTACCAGGAACCACAAGAGGATGGTGTTGAGTCTGTGTTCAGGAAAGGCACTTTATCTCAGCATGCACAGGTTTTGAAACTGATGGGACGTAGAGAGCATGTTATTTTTACACATTCACTTCAGTGCATTGTTACTGAACTTGCCTCACACATCATTATCAGTTTCTCAAACGGTTTTGTTTATAAGGTGTCACCACCACCTCATTCTCAACTTCCGTTTACTTCATTCAGTTAACTCATTGCTTATAAAACGGACAGTACACTGTATCAATATTTCTTGAATCAATATTTCTTATTTCTTGCAGCTATTTCATCTGAACCAGCGATTTAGGGTTGTACTGATTCAAAGTCATTTTACACACGTTTCGAATAATGTTTTTAAATAAAACATCTGCCATACTGTCAGAATTCATCAACCATCCCGTCACGTCATCATGACAGCACCACGTCTCTCAGACATTCCGGTCTATAGCTGTCGATACATTTTGTAAAAATAGACAATTATATCTTTGGAAAAAGGCTCAAGTCCGTCAAGCAAAGTTCAAAACACATGATCTGGCACCAGACATGGCTTATACTGTATAGGACGAGAAAAATAGATGTGGGGTAAAAAGGAAAGTACAGAGGAGTGTTCATGAGTTGTGGCTTTACTGTGTGTCTCTCTTGCACGCTCCACTTTAGGATTCTGTATACCACTTAACCCAAAAATCCCCAAGACTCAGTCCAGCTGTGAGAATTATTCAAAAAGACCAACAAGGGGAGTTGAAATAAAAAAGAGTGGATCCCCAGACACTTGTTTTACGCACCTCTATTCATTTTGTGTCGAGATAATCACATGCAGGAGGCACAGTGGTGTAGTGGATAGTATGTCCACCTCACACCAAAAAGGTCCTGGGTTCGAGTCCAAGCTCAGCAAGGGAGTTTCTGTGTTCTGAGTTTACATGTTATCTCTGTGCCTGCAAGGGTTTCCTCCAGTAGTCTGAAACCATACACATTAGGCTAATGTGCTGTTCCAAACTGCCTCTAAGTGTGAGTGTGAATGGTTGTGTGTGTGCTGGCCCTGTAATGCACTGGTGAACTATTCAAGGTGTACCCTGCCTTTGCCCAGAGTTGGCTGGGATGGGCCACAGCCTCTTTACAACCGTATTAGGATTCAGTGCTTCAGAAAATAAATGAATGAATGAATGATCTGTCAGAAGGTCTGGATTTGAGTCGGGTGATGTGGTACGAATAGAAGTTGACGAATAAAGGGGCTTCAAAATAGAAAAGAGCTAAAGGACTTCTGGGAAAATTCAGCTCCAGATGGTCAAATAACAATTAATGATCACTTAATGCAATGTTTTCCTCTTAAAAAAAAAAAAAAAGTCTGAATTGTCAGAAAGTGAAAGTACTAGGAAAAAGTAATAGAGGGTAATTATTATAGTTACACAAGTAGAATGGTAGAGAAGTTAATGATATTAAAGTAGAAAGTGGAGGAAAAAACACCTGATTCTCTGTAAACTGGGGAAAAATCTCCAGTCCAAAGTGATTTCATTCACGTCAGTGTAATTAAACATTTCCTAACAAGTGGGAAAATCCCAATCTGGAAACAGATTGTTTAAAAGCTCCTGTGTTACAGCTCGCTCATCTCAGGTCCAAAATGTGACTCACCTCCCAACCACTTTATGTGAACAATAACAATTTTCTCACATCATTCTCTCAGATACAATTCTTCACTAATCCTAACGATAATGCAGAACTCACAAAGGACCGAATGTAGCGCTAATCTCAAATCTCTGTGAAATCAATTGTGTAGAAATTTTGCAGCACTGCTGTTTAAAGGGCTCGATTTCGCAACAGAAATAAACCAGTTCACCATTACGCATGCAGGCTCGATGACTGGGACAGGCCTGACTGGAATACTGATGGAGCGTGACGCTTTTTACTTATTTTTTTTACTTATTTTTCCTCCCACAGAGAAATAACTATTGTTTAGAGAAACAATGAAACCAACGTGGCTTCTGAGGAGACAAACAGAATAGCAGTGTCCACATTGGCTCTGTCAGATCGACCAAAGTCTAAACCCCAAAAAAGCCCCAGCAACTTTCTGAAAGCCAGCTTCCTACTTCTGGTCACATGACCAAGGTCAACAGGAAGTCAAGTTGTGGGAAGTGGCGGTGTCCGTTGTGGCTTGGGTTTCTTCTCACTTGCATGTGATGTCCATTTACAACCACAAAAGCTTCACTTCCCAGGAGGAGCTTTTGTGTATGACATTGGATTGTAGGGTTTTGAGAGGCCGTAGCTGCTGGATTATAGGCTTTCTTTAAGATGATATGTTTACGTGCGGAGTGTAATTTGGTCTTTGTTGTCCTGGAGAGTGAAAATTGACCAGTAATGAATAGCTTGGGTTTGCCTAAATACACTTGCAGTCATTTTGCTGCTTTTGAAATCTGAATTCTGATAAGCCTGTGATCTGTTGAAAATAAATGTTGAGGTTAGCGGTTCAATAAACTATATTTCAGGGCAGTGGTGGGAACTGTGATGATAAAGGGATAATGGAGAAAGGAGAAGACGGAGAGGATGGAGACCTTGATGAGAAAAAGAACCCTGATATTTCCTTTAAATTCCCCTGCAGGTTATAAAAGGAGACCCCAGCGGTTAGAAACGATGAAGATACCCTTATATAATTGGTGTGTTTGTATAGCGAAAGGGAGATGGAGAGAGATGGCGATTTGGAGAAAGAGAGAGACCTTCTCATCCAGCTCCTGGTTTATTTATTTATTATAACCTTTTTTGCTTCACAACAGAACTGTTCTACTTTATAATTGTAGCCAGGAGTGCATGTGACGCTATGATGTCATCAGTATTGTAGACAGGTCACTGCAATGTCCCAGTGCATAGTCTGTAAAATGTTAGCCCATGTCCGAAATCTAACATATACCCTGCCATCATTCATGGTTTTAATTAAAATTTATCTGGAGCGCTGGTTTCTAGTTGGCTACAGTGGCTTGGTTTGCATAAGTAAGAAATGAAATACTTAGTAACATGATATTATCGCAAAATGACCAAGTACTGCATGAAGTGATGCATCCTGATGTGAAACAGTGTGGTTTTTATACCTCTTATGCCACATACCAATCGGCCAATTCTACAGCATACACCTATTATCTACAGGGTCAGGGTGGTGGGGATAGCTGGAGCCAATCCCAGCTGACTTCTGGCAAGAGGTGGGGTACACCCTTTCACTCACAACCATCCACAACCACATTCACACCTATTGACAGTTTAGAGTTGACCTTACGTGCATGTCTTCGGACTGTCGGAAGAAACCGGAGTTCCAGGAGGAAACCCACGCTAGCACAGAGAGAACATGCCAACGCCACACAATAAGGCCCGAATCATCTGCACAATTTGAACCCAAAACGTGCTTTGAGGCATCTGTGCTAACCACTGAGCCACCATGCCAACCCTTGAGATATATTTATTTAGTAAAGAATGACACATCACACGTTTCCATTGTTTCACAAAGAACTCATAAGAAATGTTTTTTTTTTTTTTATATATGAGTATACAAACAAAGGCAAATCCAGATCCAAAACTGGGAAAAAGATCAAAATACAAGAAACCAAATACCAGGAAGTGCTGTCAGGAACAAACATGTAGAGGCTTGGCAGTGATACACGCTTCATTCTAGGTGAAATCAATAATCAGATATAGCGTACGTTAGATGATTTCTTGACTGATTATGACCTGGAATATCCCTTGCATGTCACTATTAATTGCATGGTAGATTACTGATGTATAGCATTTCTTGGAAGGGATGAAAAACCCAGCAGAACCATAAGGACAATGCTGAATAGCGATTAAAAAAAACAAAACAAAAAAAACAAAAAACAAAACCCTAACTATTGAGCCTGGGACTAAACAATAAGCAGCCACTCCGACTACTTGGGGAATTCATACCAGCTGACTCTTTAATGCATTTTATGTGTATATCATATTCATTACTGTTTTTTCTTTGTTTTGTCTGTTGGACTGATGCGTTACCAAAGGACTCCTGGAGGTCAATCAAGCCTGGCTTCAGATGCCGAGATTAGGATGTGACTTGCGTTTGTAAACAATGTTAGCGATACGGTAAAATCTTAATAGTTGGCGAACCTCACACTTTTATTGAATCAAGTGAGAGATTGACAGTGTTTTCCCAGCATGCCAGTCAGAACACGCAGAACGCACTGAGTTTACAGTGTGACTCACAAGATCAAAGATCAAGTATTCTTGGGTTTCTGAATATGACAGGAAAGTATACAAGCCATCTGAGAGTGGCTGCTGTGTACAGTGACTAACAGAGTGACCACACCAATCACATGAGAAATGTGTTTGAACTTGAGTGAGTGATGGAGAACACTGAAACAATACCATAGAGAAAGTTAGGAATGGTACAGTCTTATTCTATACATTATGGCACAGAAACCACCCCCCCAAAACAATGAACCTGAACCTTTTATATGCTGAGTATCAATTTTCCATTCTACACAAGTCCTTTTTGGGTTCCCACCAAAAATACAAACAAACAAACAAAAAAAAACTTCTGAGGTACTAAAATCCAACCACTGACTTTAACCTCAGCAATGCTAAGGTCATGCGTCGCCATACGTCAGAACCATGGATGGGACCGCTGTGGCCATTCTAGCAGATTTTTGAGCCGACCAAACTTTCCGTGAAGAGAAGCCACGCCCTCCTGGCTCTCAAGGCAGCTCAATGGCTCAAAAGTGCCTGGAACACTTACGGAATGATGATGGTTATCCCTGGAAGGCAAAAAAATAAAAATAAAAAAATCATCTACAGTTGTCTACTGTAAAGTAATTCCGACTGTGTGAGGCAGATGCTTAATGGTTTACACAAACCAGGATGTTCTTCCAACTGTAAGACCATTTTAAAGACCCACCCCCTATTTCTGGCTTATGCCCTTGATTACTGGCCTATGCTCTACAGGTACGACAGGTGAACACCAGACAGGTAAGTTACACTTCTGTGCAACTTCTGTTGATCCACTGTGCTGCACTGAGTTGTAGCACTGAGCCCTACACTGTAGAATCAAGCACGTCTCACAAACCTATTATGGGTGTGTCCCAAATCACATCAATCCACTGTACAGGCCACAGCGTATCCTTAAGTGGTGCAGTACATGGTTCGGCAGTGGAAGAGACACCACTGTTTTTGGATATGACTATAAAAAGATATTTTACAGGACAATGATTTTGGCACGGATATTTTTTCGACATACGGTTCGATGATAGCTGATATTACAGGTCAGTTGCACATTTGGTCGGACATTACTGCTACTAATTATTGGCTCAAATGTCTGCTTAATAGTGTAGGCTGATGCTGGAAGTGTGACCCCTCTTTGGCCACTAGGGCAGAATAACAGGGAGGCTCATTGTCTACAAATACATCTTTCCTCTCTCTAGCAGCTTGTCCATGCCACGTGCCTGACCGCAGGAGCATCAGGAAATAGGCACTCGCTGCTTTAGGACAAAAGCAGAGGTCACAACCTCACACTTTCCCAGACGGACCTGCGGTCTGCCCGGTAGACGTGGACACCCGTGCACAGCTGGGACCTTTTTCCCTGGAAATGGGACCTTCAACCCTTGACCTTGAACTTGACCTTGATGCATGTCTCTGAACACGTACAGACCTTTTTCGTGACCTCGGAGGTGAAGACGCTGGACCTGGGGAAGAACGTGGCGGTAATGGCATTGATTAGGACAGCGATTAGGACGGCATACCATTTGCTCTTTCTGCTTTTTCCACTGCTGAGAAGACGGATGAAGCAGTGTGGAGAGGTGAAGGGCACAGACTGGGCCTCTGTAGTGAAGGGGCAGGGTGTGAGGTGATGCTAATGATTTTTAAAGAGCAGCTCAAGCAGGAACAGACTGCTTTAGGGCCTTGTTTCTTTGTGTCTATTGTAAAATGCATACACGGTACAGAATCGTAAAAGTGCTGAAACTACTTGCATGCGACTTATAATTGAATTATAAGTCACATGGAAGTACTTTTTTGTAGATTATAATTGGATTTTTTTTTTTTACTGTCAATGATGAGCATTATTCTACTCCAAAGGACCGTATTTAAAACCAGCAGGTCATTTATCAAGCCTTAGTACACCTATATTAATCTGTTACTGGGACTGTTCATTGGATGTTATAAAGTCAGTGCTTAAGCAGTAACGAATATTTAATTGGTGCTGTCAAAAGCAAATTTGGTGTAATTTAGCATATAATTTACCTGGATATACTTTATTCATTGACGTACACGAGTATTATGCTATAATAATTTGATTAGCGTTCATCCATCCATTCATTTGCAAAACAATTTAATCCCACTAGGGCCATGGGGAAGCTGGAGCCTATCCCAGCCGATTCTGGGTGAAGGAAGGGTACACCCTATACAGCTCACTAATTAATTACAAATCAGTAACACTCACACCAAGGGACAATTTGGAGCAGTAGATTAGCGTAATGTGTATGTCTTGTCAGTGGAAGGTTTAACACACATCCTGCTCAGGTGGTTCTTTCACCTTGTTGTCCACCATGTTGTCATTTTCAGCTTTCTGTAAGCTTTGCCTTTTTTTTTGTTGTTGGTGGTGGTGGTGGTGGTGGGGGTGTAGGGGGGGGGGGGTGTGGGCGTCACTAAATGCAAATCAGATGGCAGTGAACGTGCTTAGTAATTTATGACTGATTTACATTTTTTTTTTGGTTTAGTTTGCCTACAAAAACATTTCCACACAGGAAGCCTAAATGATTTGGATCACTTGTTTGAAAATGAGCATCTTTGTAATATCCATGCTAGTGTTTATTAGGAGTTGGGGAACACTATAGCCTTCAGGTCTCGTTGGACTGGATTGGATAAAAGCTGTCTCAAACTGAATAAATGTAAATGTATATAGAAGAGGACAACAGGGGTACGTAAACCCATTTGAATCTGCCTGAAAGCGGGTGAACGATGGGTCCTAACGTGCATACACCCTCTCCAGAGAGTTCCACCTTAATTGGAGGCTGCAGCACATTAGGCAGATGAGAACTGATGGTGCACATTAATATTTAAAAGCACACACTTGGATGAATGTGTTTATGACCTGTTTGGCAGGAATAAAATTGAATTGAAGTGAAACTAAAACCTAAATAAGTACATACAATAAATGCAATGGACAGCAATGGAGCAATATTTAAGAAATACACACTTGGGAATGGCCTTTTTGTTTGGTTGTCTGGCTGTCCTTATACTGTACTGGTTTATCTCACAGCATGATACATAAAACTTATAATAATAATAATAATAATAATAATAATAATAATAACAATAATAATAGCCCTGAAATGGCCTGGTGAGCTGTCCATGGTGTACTCTGCCCTCGCCCAGAGTCGGCTGAGATGGGAGCCAGTCTCCCCGCGACCCTAATTAGGAATAAGTAGTTCAGAAAATGAATGAATGAATGAATACTACTACTACTAATAATAATACTTAATCTACTGTATGCTTTATGAGGTAAGATGCACCACATTCAGTCAGGAAGAGTGAAAATAATGATCTAAATGCCTCATTAAAAGTGATGGACATGGTACATGTTCTATGAGGTGACTTGAGGTGAAGTTACACTTTAAGTTAATTACTTTAAAAAAAAAAAAAAAAAAAGTTCTATTTCACCATTGTACTTGATTAATTTTGGCACCCGGTGCAGCTGTTGTCTGAAATGAACACACACAGTTTAAACCAGTTCTGCCAAACATGGAGACGGCGGAACAGACGCTGCCGCTTCGTCTGTAGCGTCTAATCGTTTCCAGGAGTTCCGCTTGATGCAGGATTTAACAGCTGAACTTATTTTTCACTTTTTCACATCAGTGACATGCGTGCCCTCCCTCTGGAGAAAAAGAAAAAGAGCATCACTTTTGATGCAATTAACACCATATGCCTGCAAGGGGAGATGAAATGAGGAAAAAAGGAAGGAAGTATATGTGTGTGTGTGTTTGTTTGTGCATGCGTGCATGTGCGTGTGCCTCTTCTTCCTTGCGTACTGCTTTGATCAGTCCAGCTCTTTCAGAGATCTGAGTCTCTCTGTGTGTGTGTGTGTGTGTGTTTTTGTGAGATAGTAGTTGATTCCAGGCCCTTGCGAAAGGAAAGCATTGTTTTCTGAAGGCATGTCTATTCACTAAAGAAGAAAGATGAGCTGTAACCTCACTACAATAATCCGTCGATGGCGGGATCACTTGCCTCATGGACACGTTTATGGAGAATTGACAATACCAAAAACCGCAGAGTGTGCTCGCAGAATCCCACAGAACTTTTATTTCATTCTGGATTTTTTTTTCCTCGGCATAGCGTCTCCTTATAAACTTCTTCATGGGTGAATGTTTTTAAAACGCTGGTATCATGCCAGAATCCTTAGACGAGTTAACAAACTGCTGCCAATGCAGAGAACGATCCAAGTAATTGAGATGTAAGCCTAAAAAGAAAGAAAGAAAGAAAGAAAAAAAAAACGGAAAACAAAAACAAAACATGGCAATCAAGAAACAACCTAAACCACAACTTCTGTCTGAGGTAAAAAGAAGCAGGCTCTGTTTCTTATGTTTATTTAATCTTAAATTAAATCAGAGGGTAAAAAGTGGAACATGAACAAGCGAATGTAGATATTACACAGAGAATGGGCGAAGCTCCACGCACACACAGAAACCTGAGCTCAAGCCATGAACTAGGGATCAGGAACTCTGTAGGTCTGATTTTGGTAACGATACTCACTGCACCACCGTCCTGCCTGAACCTGATATGCTGTACAGTGGAAAGTTTTACAGTAAATAAATAACCAGCATGTAATTTTCAGGACAGCTTCATGGGCAGCTGAATGTGCTTTGAGGAGAACACTAACTGCTTCATGCAACATACAGTACATGAGATCGAAGAACTTTCATGTACATATGGGGTGTCACTGGGATATAAACCTGGGATAATGAACAATTATTCGCTGAAGGCAAGGGAGATTTCACTGAATGAATATTCACTTTAGCGTTACCCTTCAAGCCTGAGGCAAATATTTGTTTCAATATATACTACATGAAAACAAAAGATTTTTTTTTACATTTTTAAAGTGGAACAATGATGACACCGCCTGCTGCAAGTGACCGTCACTAGCCGTAAGTGTTGGCTGGCTTTTAAAGTCAAGCATTATTCACCCAGCATTATTCACCACTGTCCCCCAGACAGCAAACCAATCAGATCATGCCGTTCCTGTGTAGTATATGTTAAATATCGCATAGGACTTGTCTTAGCATCACAAGCTAGGAGATGGTTTGTAAGCTTTTTGTCCACAAGCTTCAGGATCTTGAATACAGCGATCTTAATGCATGGCCATGTGCATGCCACAGGTTTGGATTGCGAGATTACTTAACCCACAACATAACACAGGAATTTCTACACACATCAGCTCATGAATTTTTGAGTAAATTACTGGTGGAGTGAACACACACATTCACTGACCTTTCGCGTGTTATGGGTACTTGGACACACGCATGCTCTGTCTAACTCGAAGACGAGGTTGAACTTGTAATTATCTAATTCGATCCTGGCGTTAGACCTATTGTAAAATTCCTGTCTATGTAAATGTAATGATTATCGTAATATTACTTTACTTTAGTATACTTTCTGTAAGCTGTAAGAAATGTCTAGTAATAATAACATGTACAATATATAGCTCACGCCAAAGGTAATAACCTAGTAGGACCGAGCGCGCACTCATGGACTGTAGACATATGCACTTCACAGTACCTTCCGCGTAGCTCACACGAAAGCTAATAAAATATGAGGGTCAAATAAAAGGGTTACATCCTAATGAAAACTTTGGCTATAAAGAGTATGTCGTGCAGTATGATATTATATTGTATTTTACACAAATGACCAAAATATTTCAATGTTTGCTTAGAATTTCTGCAGGAGCTACCAGGCTTATGCTGCTAAAAAGGGAACGAGTGTCAAACACAACTGCTAAACTTTAATACATACTAACAGTTCAGTGAAAACAATCTGAAAACCATCTTGGGAAGCTGTCTTTGCAAAGTAATGTGGTAGCATTCTGCTCACTAACTGACCCCTTCCAGATTTTAATGAGTTCATGTTGCTAGCTTTATCTAGATGATGGTAGTCAGATGCTACCAGCTAAACTAATGCACAAAGCCAAGCTAGTAAGTCTGTAGAAAGGGAAAATGCACATGTCAAGCACAGGCCCATCATCAGGCATCATCTTCATTGATTTATTAATGCCAGTGCAGCCTGCTCCGCTAATAGAGTTTAGATCCAGGAAGTGAGTTAATGTAGCTGACAGCGATACAGGAATGTAATATCCCTGGTGTGTGGAATTATGACTGCTTTCTATCTGTGCTGTCAGCGAGACACAAAGTAAATCAATCGGCGCTTGAATGCACCATGGATAGACAAGACAAGAGACTCTTTATGATTTTATAATTAAATATTTTGAGAAAAAGTGATGTTTGTTTACGAATTCTTACATTCAGATTTTTTTTTACAGGCTTTTCTTCTCTTCTTTCTGCTCCATAAATGTGACCTGCTCACAGCTTTGATGATTGGATTTAAACAGTTTACACTGCTCTCTCTCTCTCTCTCTCTCTCTCTCTCTCTCTGTGTTTATGTGTGTGTGTGTGTGTGTGTGTGTGTGTGTGTGTGTGTGTGTGTGCTACAGCACATGGTGGACGTTTGCATCGATATAAATGTTCAAACATTTTGGTTGTTTGGTTGACATAAAGCAGAAACATCCTTTAGTGTAATCCAGACTCCATCCATCTGATATTATAGATATCAGGAGACCAATTTTTACACCTGGGTGTTTAATTTGCTGTTCAATTCAGTTATTTTTCGGTAGAGTGCCAATAGATTTGTACATCTTTACTTTGAATATATTAATTCAATTCACATTTTACATTCTATTATGATAATGTTGGTAAACACACATCTAAATTAATTAATGTCAAATCAATACAAGTTAGGATTTGTGTCTAAAAAAATCAGGGTTGCCAGATTGGATTGACTTTTTCAGAATTGCTCAAATGCTACAAATTAAGACGGTGTTCAAATGACATTTTAAGAAGAAACGTACAATTGTGTGCAGTGAAGATTATACACCACCACTTTTGTCTAAAAGGGATCCAAATAAAAAGAAGTACAAAATTACTTCTCTATATTTTTTGTTGAAAATGTATTGAACAATGCTATTGTAGGCAATGAGAACCAAAAAATGTAAAAATAAAAACAATTACGACAAGTATATTGAGGTAAAAGTATGGCTAAAAAAAAATACTGAAAATACTAATTTTTCAGAAACTATGTGAACACTATGCCTGAAAGGTTAAATGTTGTAATCAAAGTAAAGGGTGGCCACATTAAATACAGATTTTATTTCTCAAATAAGAGACTGTTCTTTTTGTTATTACTATATATTGTTTGTTTACTTATTCTCATCAATATGATATATATATATACAGTATATATATTATTAGTGTATAATCATCACTGCACACTACTATATATTTTTTTTTCTTCACTTGCTAAATGATTCCATATGGTTTGAAGTTCATTCATGCTATGCAAAAGTAAAAATAAATAAATAAATTAAAAAAGAACCCATGAGAAGAGAGTTACTTAGTAGCATACATCTGGAATAAATTTAAATATTTAATTTTGCCATGTGAAACTTGGTAAGCGCAGATCGGTGGCACCCAGCTCCTTTTGCACTCGGTCCCAAACAAGTGAAGTTCATCCATCCATCTTTTATGTATATTGCTCATCTGTCAGGGTTGTTGGGGAGGCTGAGGCCAATCCCAGCTGAGTTCACGGTACACCCTGAACAGGTCGCCAAACTATCACAGCGCTAACACAAGACACAAACACCTACTTGCGATCACATTCACACACCTATGGGAGGGAATTCCAAATAGCCATTTGACCTAACGTGTATGTCTTTGAACTGTCGGAGGAAACCAGAGTACCTGGAGGAAACTAATCCAAGCTTTGTTTGACACCCGGAACCTTCTCGCTGTGAGGCGACAGTGCTAACCACTGAGCTACTGTGCTGCCACAAGTGAAGTTGTACAGGGAAAAGGAAGGGTGAACGAGGGGAATATAAATTGTGAGGATTAAAATAGCGAGGAGGAAAAGGAAAGGGGGAGACGGAACAGGAGACATGAACACACACAGACACGCTGTGCAACCAAATGGCCAGATTCATGTGGTTTGAGAAGGGGAAAGGCTTCTCCTTTTTGATGGTTCATAAATGCATGAGTTATACATTTATTTTTTGCCTCTTTCATCCTGAAATGCATTGCGCACAGTGCCAAGGCCATCCACAAGTTTCCTACCACCCCTGCCAAAGGACACGCGCGGCAAAATAAATACGGTGCTGCTAAAAACCTCCCTGCTTTAAACGACTTCCTCCCTTTAGCACAGCTGGAAATGAGCAATTAGTGATAAATATTTTGTCTAAAACTGACTTTTGTCTAAAGGTTTGCAGTGTGTCATCACGTCTGTGCTGAAACCGCAGCAGAAAGTGAGCTCTCCGTAGGAGACTGAAGCTGCCGCCATCTTGAAGGAAATGCATGGTGAGATGGACACTGCATTAGAGGACTGAGATTGGAGACCTGTGGTCTCTCTGTCTCTCTCTCTCTTCTGAGTGCTTAAACTGGGCGAGGTAAAAGACCACACTGGCCGCAGTCAGAGTCCTTGTGCCCCGAAAACCACATCTGACCACCAGGACCTCAGGGAAACCACCGTCTGATGGAGGGGGGAAAAGCATGGAAAAGAACGAGAGAGAGAGAGAGAGAGAAAGTGAGAGTGAGAGAGGTGAGGGCCATGGCCCCATTGCAGACTGATGGAGGTATTAAGATATTAATTGCTTTTTGACATGATTTGGTTGTGGGGAAGAGGGGCAAGTTGCGGCTTTTACACTCACAACTGCGGAGACGGTAAAAGCAGACGGCACATTAAGGTCAATGTATGGAAAATTTACGATATTTATTTCAATAAAATCTTAAGCACGGTTCTGGAAAATGCGGGTCAGCAATCTGAAAGAAATCAGTCTGACAAGACGAACTTATGCTGCGAGCACACACACACACACACACATACAGAAACATTAAAGGATAAGTAGAAATCCATGTATTATCTTTTGCATCCTCAGCATTAGAGATGCCTCTAAATCCTCCAAATCTTCTAAACACTCAGCTCGAGCTTTTGGCCCTGAAGACATTTTCTTACAAAAAAGCTATATGAAAAAATTATTATGGGTGCACAAGTACACTGTATAGATACGTTCCAGAACATGAAAAGGGGCATGTAAAAAAACCAAACAAACAAACAAAACAAAAAAACAAAAAACAAAAGAAGCAGATTAATAAATAAATGTCAGTAATAATTACACTAAAGCTGCAAGGAAAAGAAATAATGCACAGTTTGTTTTCCAAATACACAACTTAAAATGTGGATGATTAAAACCATTTTAATTCAATATAACTAAATAAAAAGATTTATTTAAAGCAAGTTAAGACAAATCTGTTATAGAAGAAATAAATAAAAAAAACCCACCTAACTGTGGAGGGTCAGCACTAAAGCATTGTTATCACACATCAAACTGAAGCTTGGGATCAAATTTGGCTGTAATTTTTACGGCTAACTGAAACCTCATCACATGGCAGTAACCCACCCTAACATTTACTTGTCAGATGTTTCCAGCTGTTTATAGGATCATTCACAGATGTAACTGAAAGGTATTAGACATTCGCTGTTTATATCATCTAATTTCAAGCAAAAAAAAAAAAAATAGTTCAATCAAAGTTGTCCTTTCTCCTCCATCTATCTTTCTGTGTGTACGAGATTCAGAGACAAGTTAATTAGGGCTTTGAGCTCATTTGATAGATTACACTCTGTCTCCATGCAGCTGCCCATGCCAGATGAATAGTGCACCTAAAAAGATGAAGTGGAGAAGAAGATAAATGCCTACGCTACTGGAAAAGACACAAGCTTTCTCTGACAGGTCTGTCCAAGCAAGAGAGAGGCCAGCCAAAAATGACACAACACAAAAAAACCCTCCAAAGTTTACATCATAGAGGAGAAAAAACCCCGAGAGAAATGTCATGCACACCGTCGCAAAAACATATGCAACCACTAGCGTACGTGGATGTGATGAAAGAAATATCCTCCATAACATTGATTTCCTCAAAATGAACCCGTAGAAATTGTTCGAACATCCTACACAAAAGTATTTCTTCAAGAAATGTGATATTCATGAAGCTCCAGTTGGTTTAGGAAAAAAAAATCCTTTTCAGAGTTGGCAGACATTTCACATTAAAGGAGCTGTGGTGTCATGATTTTGTTTTTTACCCAAACTTTGTTGCCAAAAATTCATGTAAATATGCCATGAATGTCCGAAACATTGGTCTTTATTTGTTCCATAACCTTTTCAGCTTGGAGTGGAGTGTGTTTGAAGCCAGTATGGAGCCGACGGAAATGGATTGCAGGAGATGAAATCTTGCTGTGCTGAACAATTTTCAAAAGATTGATATCACATCACAAACCCCTAACAATCTTAATGTATGAATGCAGTTCATGTCTCATAGCCTTCATGAACCAAATTTCCATCTATATGAATGATTATATGGGGCAGTGGTGGCTCGGTGGTTAAGGTGCTGGCTTACTAATGCGCAAGTCGGGGGTTTGAGCCCCACTATGACCGAGCTTTCACTGCTGCCCCCCCAGTTGCAGCTAACTGGGTTATCAAAGGCCAGCCAAGTCTGTCACTGTCTGTGGTGAGAGGCATGTTAAAGAACTGTTGCTCTCGTTCAGAAAGAGCAGGCCATTGGGTTGCCATCTGCATGCTGATGACCTGGCGAGCTGTCCAGGGTGTACCCCTCCCTCGTCCAGAGTCAGTCTCCCTGCGACCCTAATTAGGATTAAGCGGTTTAGAAAATGAATGAATGAATGAATGATAATATCCTGTTTGCTAACACCATTCATGATATTTACTCTATTTTGTTCACACTATTTTGTCCCTTTAATGACTTAAAAAAAGTAATTAAAAACATAAATCCACAAAGAAAAATAAGATGAACTATACAATCCTCACCCTGTGATGTCACCCAATAAAAGGAGAAAGAGTTAGTGGGATGTAGCTAAGCTGCATTACTGGATCATTTGAAGCCCCCGTCCCTTTTTTTTTTTTTTTTTGGAGACACTGTCAACGTTTGGTCATTATTTAGTCATTTTCAGCTCTGTGAGTTTTTTCCCTCTGAAGGAGTTTTAGTGGGTGTCACCACATTTTAGTTCAGTTTGGTCAAGAATACACCCACACAACTTTACTAAAAAAATAAATGAGTCCATGTTGTTTTTTTCTTAACAATTAAACTCCAATCACATAATATTTCTGTTTCCATTCACCAAAAGATACGAGCAACCTGGCTCTGAGAGCATATTCTTTCCCCCCATGTATAATTCACCACTCTTCTGAGCAAGCTGAGTTTCCTTCTACAGTCTGCTGCAAAGCCTATTGTCTCTCATTAAAAATAGAAGGAGCATTTACTGAGAGTAATAGTCGTAATGTAAAATCTTTAGCCAGAGGCTTAAGCACAGTACAGCGTAGTAGCTGTGTTTTCTTGCTGACGCTGCGACTTCACTAAATTAGAAAACTATGACAGAGCGAGCGATGATGGCAGGCACTTTTACTGCGTACTGGGGTTTCTTTTTTGCTTCTCGTTAAAAGTCGTGGAAGTCATGGAAGAAAAACAAGGTAATTGCTGCTTCCTGTTTGCAGGCAACTGCACTGTTTACTGGGGCAGAAGTTAAAAGCTTTGCTGTTTAAAAACCATTCGTGTGCAATCGCACATTAGAGCGCAATCCTCTTGCAATCTCCCCCACCAGGCCTCTCTTCTTATTGGTAATAAAAAGCCTGAAAGTGCAAAATGTCCCCCAATAGGCAGCGGCAAGCTACAAGTAACGCGTTGAAACGAGTTCCAGACTGCCTTGATTTCTGATCAAGGAGAGGAGCATGATGGGGGGGGAACAAAACCCAAAGCGAAATAAATGATTTGCAAATGTACTGTAGAGCTCGCGTAGATGAAAAGACGAGAGTGACGGAAGAAAGGAGAGCAGGGAGGAAGGAGAGGAAGAGCTGGAGGTCTGGTCTTAGTTAGACTGCGATCGTGAGGGCTCCGGGTGGGCTGAGGAACATTGACAATGATGAAGGAGCTGGGAGATCCAGAGACAGTCGAGATCACTCAAACACCTGCGCCAAGCGTTGGATCGGTCAAATCGTTGAATATCAAAACAATATGGGCATGGATAGGAGCAGAACTGAGGAAAAGTGAACACACCCAACAAGGCTGATGACTTTACATTCTAATGGTGATGTACAACAGTGATAACTCTAGTAGGAGAAAGTTGGGTGCTGATTGGCTGGTCTTTATTTTTGCTTTGTGCGAAGTTAATCTGGTTGAACTGAGCAACATTGGGAGCCAGTTGTAATCTATTCTTTACAAAAATAAGGAAAAACCCTCAGCCCTGATCATTATTAAGTAGTGTGAGTCTATCAAATCGTAAATCGTAAAATTGTACTGTAGACACGCATTGGGTTAATTGTTCTGTCCTGTGTCTGATTACAGCACCACTCTTAGCCGGATATTTTTGCACACTTAACCCGCCAGTAAAACAAAATGAAGGTGTTTAAAACGTGTAGTAACACTGCTGCACCCGATGCTTTCATACAGTACCAGCACCAAATCCACCACTAAGCATCACTCGAGGTAAGTACATGGCTCCACCATCTAAATAATATCAAATATCTCAACAGAGCTAGAGCTATTTACTCCAGCTTGATTTACAATGGCCTATGTGAACAATCTCAAAGGAGACAGGAATGTCACTGCTGACCACAAACATTCGAAAATTTTGTCTGAAGTCCAGCATCACTTCACAAACAACATCCTGATTCCAAAGAGGACCTCAACCAGATGCTAGCGAGGGACTAAAAGAAAAACTGATAAAAAGGCCAGAGGGTACAAGCTTGATGCCAATTTAATGAGCACCTGTTAACCCTTTCGACAAATCTACACCCAGCGTTCTGTAAAACAAACTCCAAAGTCCATCTTTAAACATACAGTTTGAATACTTTCCAGCTGATCAAGCTGTATATTCACACTACATTCAGAAGTTGCTCATTAAAGCCAGCCAGTGAAGAAAAGAGGCCATATCACTCAGTGTGATGGAGCGAAGTCAACATCGTGTTTTAATATTCCCCCGCCTGGTGATTTCATATGATTGCAGGCCGTAAATCATCTTCAGATGATAGCTACTAAGGTTATGGCCTCCAAGCGACGTTTCAAGCACCACTCTGCTAAGTTGTTGGCTTGTAGGAGGGTTTTGCTAAGCAATTTGTAAGTGCTGACTGATTATAAGTGACGTTTCTGCCTGGTTCTTGTTAGAATCCAGCAGTGTGTCCTGAAGATGCTGCAGCACAGTAATTGGTGTAAAAAGTACAACTTCAGGGCAGATGAACGTCCAAGTGTTGACCGAGAATTACAGCAGTTTAAGCAGCAAAGAAATCTTTGGTGTTCAGCAATGACTACTATAGTTATGCACAGCCTGGACTTTTGTAGCAGAGCTCCTGAGCGGAGCCCCATAGGCATGGCAGATGACTTGGATGATGTACTGTCCATGACCCCACAGAAAACTCAGTAAGGTTGCTGCATCACAAAAAGAAAAAAAAATAATTAAAGATATTAATAGCGAAGGGACAGTGGTGGCCTGGTGGTACGGTGCTGGATTATTGATCCCAAGGTCGGGGGTTCAAGCCCCACTATCACCGGGTTGTCACTGCTGTCCCCCCAGTGCAGCTAACTGGGTTATCAAAGGCTGGCCATGTCTCTCACTGTCTGTGGTGAAAGGCATGTAAAAGAACCATTGCTGACTTTCGTAATAGAGTGGAGTAAAAGAGTGCATTGTGTTTCTGCCCTTCGATGGCCTGGCGATGGCCGGTCTCCCCGCATCCCTAATTAGGATTAAGCGGTTCAGAACATGACTGAATGAACTTTACACGAAAACTTTGAATAGACTGAAAGAGAAATATATCGTGAATAAATACGAAAACGGATAGTTTTGGATGTGTAATACAAAAAGACACTGTTTCTATCAGCTTATAACTACAATAATATCAGAATTAACACCCACTGAAAGATCTGATATCTTTAATTATGTAAAACAAAGAAAAAGAAGAAAAAACATAATAACCAAGTGGGTGAGAAGAAAGTACTGGAAGAATGAAAGAAAACTTTTAATAATATCTATAATATAAAAATTTGTGACTAGTGTAATAATAATAATAATAATAATAATAATAATAATAATAACTATTATAAACTATTATAAATAAAACACACCATAGCTGTAGAGTACTGGATTCATTCCGTGTATCATGCCCACAATTATCCACATTCAAATTATCAGGTTTTTCTGAAATTATAATAAATAAATCACTTCCAAATCACCTGAGAGTGTAAATTTAACTTTAAATTAAAACATTAACATGCCACGTTACATTTATAACAATATATATATATATATATTAATATATACTGTATTTGTGTGTCAGGCTCTAATTTACATCTTCACTTTTTAAAGCATTTTGCATTTATATGGATGGATGGATGGATGGATAGGTAGGTAGGTTGGTAGGGATATTTTACCTTATTTGAATACTTATGCTTTGAATTTTCCAAACTTTATAATGTACAAAATAAATCCAAATGATAATATATATAATCTCATATAATTATAATAATAATAATAATAATAATAATAGTAATTTTCTGTTTAAAAATATATTTTTATGATCGGAACTCATTTAAAGATTTTTATTTTAGGTAGAATTTGTTTATGATTGGCATTACTACACGTGTGGATCAATTTCCTTTTTTATTAGTAATTTTTTTTTTTTTTTTTTAATTATTTATATATTTATTTAATCTTAATTTTATATGGCTATATGAAATTTTAAAGTAATAAAACCCCTCTGAAGGGTCCGGGTCTGTTCTGAGACGTCTTTTGTGCATGAAAGGGTTCACGTGTAATGTCGTACCTTTTATACTGTTACTTATACGTGTTATTTATATTAAAATAAAGATGGTACAATACCATGGTTTTTATTTCTCATGTCCGTACCGACCCCGAAACAGTGAGTAGAATTTCCCTTTAAAAAAGATCAAAACTAGTTTTACCGAAAACAATTTAAATTTCACACCAAACGTGACTTTCCTTTTAAACTCATTCATTCATTTATTCATTTTCCGAAGCGCTTATTCCTAATTAGGGTCGCAGGAAGGCTGGCGCCCATCTCAGCCGACCATGAGCGAGGGCAGAGTACACCCTGGACAGCTCGCCAGGCCATCGGAGGGTACCTTTTAAGCTTTTATTTCTCATTATAACATTTCTTACAGAACAAAATTCATTCTTTCTTTTTTTCTCAGCTGTCCAAACATTTTTTCCCTGAAATTAGCTTCCTGTGTATCGGATCGGCGCCAAATCTGATTATAACACATCCATCCAAAAATATCTCGGATCATAGCCTCATACCTGTACAAAGACACATGCACACACACACACACACACACACAGACACACACACACACACAAACACACACACAAATCTGTCAACACGCACCATCTCACCACGGCATTCATGTCATCCCCTAACACCGCTCACCCACACACTGCGCTAACACACAGACCTTTACCAAACAATCACCAAAAACACACACACACACACACACACGTGCAAACGGGGATCAGTCGCACCGCAGTGTTTTCTCTCTTGCTGACTTTTTTCCTCTGTCCTTCCCCTGGTGAGGGTTTTTATTTGCTGTACCGTTCATCCTGTACAGCAGGGTTGGGGGTCACTCCCCTCTGCTCCTCCATCATAACACGTACATGCTGCATACATTATTTATGACCCCCTCTCTCTCTCTCTCTCTCTCTCTCTCTCTCTCTCTCTCTCTTTCTCTCTTTTACACACACACATTCACACGCTACCTGTCTGTCTCGGTCTACATCTCAGATGTTTTATTCAGCAGGTGCTCTGATATAGGACACAGCCCAGTCCCTCTACCCCACTCAGCTCAGAGCAGTGTGTCTGCTTTCCCGTCAACTCAGACCTTCAGAAATCCATCACACACACACACACACACACACACACACACCAAATCTAACTACAGAATCTCTCACAAGTGTTCACTACCACCCAGCCTCCTCTTTTTTCTCCCTTTTCCTCTCTCCGTGTAGAATATTTTGACACTCGTGCTCAGATGAAGCAGGAGCCGTGTGGAAAATAGGTCGTGCTAAGGCGGGCATGCAAAGCAGGGATCAAACACAGAGGGCCACGCATGAGAAGTTTTTGGTTCTTGTTGGCAAAGATAGAAGCCATATGGTGACAACAAATGAGAAGTGTACAGCTGCCATGTTACTCACTCAGCGCTGGAGGTAGTTGAGACCCTGGTGGGACGATGTTCTGATCAGGGCTTGGTAGCCTGGACATGTCTTCCAAGAGGCCTAAGACCAAGTCGTCAAATGGGTTCACTTATGTATGAACACTCATTTCCCAAACCGCTTAATCCTCCTAGGGTCATGGCGAGGCTGGAGCCTATCTCAGCCGACACTGGGCGAAGGCACCCAAATATACACCATCCACAATTCACACCTAGGGGCAATTTGGAACAGCCAGTTTGCCTAATGTGCATGTCTTTGGACTGTAGGAGAAAACCAGAGTACCCTGAGAAAACCCACACAAGCATGGGGATAACTTGCAAACTCCTCACGAAAACGGCAGAGCCGAGGCCGGAATTGGATTACGCCACCGTGCCGCCATTTATTTGTTTGTTTGTTTGTTTGCTTGATAATTTATTTATGAATTGTTGAATTGTTACTCTTCTTGCTACTCTCACATAACTATTCACATTCACATTCACACAATTTGGAGAGCCAGTTAGACTAATGTGCATGTCTTTAGACTGTGATAGGAAACCAGAGTACCAGGAGGAAACCTGCACAGAAAGCTATTACTAGAAATGTAACCTCCACACAGAAACGCTATGTGTAAACAGTACATATTATATAAGTTTGAATTAGGTCAAACGAATCAAGATGCTTTAGTGTCATTTCAACCACATATACATAGTGCTGTATACTGTAGTACATAGTGAAATGAAACCACGTTTCTCCAGGACCTGGTGCTACATAATCATACAACATAAATATCAAATTCGGGCTACGACCAAGGTTTTTGTCTTAGCCACATAAAGTGCAAAGTGTGCACACAGTGCAAAAACATTACAAAAATAAATAGTACAAAAAGAAAAAGACAACAATATAAATATAAACATAGCAGCTTAATGAAATAATAACAGGGTTGAGGTAGTGCAATAAATAGTGAACAATGCAAGTTATGTGTGTGTGTGTCCACACAGGGGAAAGAGAGAAAGAGAGAGAGAGTGTGTGTGTGTGTGTGTGTGTGTGTGTGTGTGTGCAAGAGGACACCATTTTGGCTCCGGAGTGGCCGCTGCTTGCTACTGCCACGCCACCATCAGCCAATCCAAATTTATTCAGAGATGAACGAAGAACCTGCTGTTTTTATTTTCTGAGCTTTGGATCCAGATTATTCCGATCATCTGCATGTTGCTCATGTCTCCAAGGTTGCCAGATTTAAAAAATACACTACCATTTTAAGAAACAAGATTTTTTTTTATGGAAAATAAAAATGGGATTCAGGCGTAAACCTAGGAGTTTTTCTTCTTTATTGTCAAATATATTATGATGTAACAAATTAAACAAGATGCAACTTAAAATAAATTTGGATTTAAAAATAATGAAAATTAATTTAATACATTTGATTTGTTTGGTATATTGCCAGGGCGGCACGGTGGCGTAGTGTTTAGCATGTTCGCCTCGCAGCGAGAAGGTCTTCGGGTCGAGACCCTGGCTCGGGAGTTCCTGTGTGTAGTTTGTATGTTCTTCCTGTGCTTGCATGGGTTTTCTCTGGGAACTCCGGTTTCCTTCCACAGTCCAAAGGCATGAACATGAGGTTAATTGTCTGTATCAAGTTGACCATGAGTGTGAGTGTGAATAGTTGTGTACGTGTTGGCCCTGCGATGGTCTGGCTAGCTGTTTAGGGTGTACCCCGCATTTGGCCAGTGTCGGCTGAGATAGGCTCCAACCTCCCTGCAATCTTAATTGTATTAAGCAGTT
>JAQMYF010000027.1:3782641-3795141 GCA_030014195.1 Neosilurus mollespiculum
AAAGTGCACACTGTAGTCACTGCATATGAATCTGAAGCATGTCACAGGTCATGTCCACTCAAGACTGGAGATGTAAAATGATGTGTGTGTGTGTGTGTGTGTGTGTGTGTGTGTGTGTGTGTGTCAAAGAGAGAGGGTATTTCTAAATGTATATGGAGTGTGTGGTTAGTGTGGGGGTTCGTTTGCCGGTCCCGGTCTCTTTGATATTGCTGGACATTAGCATTTGTTAAGTGCTTTGGTCAGAAACACTTAACATGGCCTGTGGTCACTCAGAGAAATCAGCGGGGTGAAATATTCATCATGGAGGATTGGTGGTTTTCCTTTAGGCCAGGACTAAAAGCTTAGCCTGGTTTTGTGTGTTAACTGAGGCCTTTAAAGCAGAGACACCATCACTTTTACTATAAAGATCTTATCATGGTTGACTTGTGCATGTATGTGTTTCATGTGTGCCAAATTGCCAACATACTTTAGAAAGATTAATCTCATAACTATTAATTAGTTTAAATAATCATCCAATGCAATTTAATACAAGTACATATTTATAATTTTATATAATTTTTTATATAGATTTGTAGCTGTTGGAGTTATTCCAGTATTAATATGAAATTTAAGTGTCTTTTTCGTAGCTCACTTGTTTAAATAAATTAATTAGTAAAAATTAACACATGCATAAAAATAATAATTCATTGAGTCGCCCAACCCATAATCCTCCAGAGTCGCCTATCTCAGCCGACTCTGGTGCACCCTGAATAGCTCACCAATCTATCGCAGGGCCATCACACGTACACAACCTCACGACAGTTGTGGGGGGAAACCGGAGAAATCCCACACACGCGTGGGAAGAATATGCAAACTCCACACAGAAATGCCCTCGCCGAGCCCTGGGACTCGAACCCATGACCTTGTTGCTGTGCTAAGCACTACGCCACCGTGCCGCCCCTTGCATAGAAATATTGTTGAGTACATGTCTTCACTGTTAATTAATGTAGCATTTTCCCAGTAGGTACCCAGACCCGACAGTCAAATCAAATCTCTGTGATTTCTATTTTATACAAATTCATGAGAACCCGATTTCTGGAGAACATTCTGACTCATGCTTGTGTCTACCTACGTGTTTCTGACACATGCTTTTTTCAATCACATCATCACCCCCTGTGCCACCCCTCCCCTCCCCTCCCCTCTCTTTACTGTACAACAAACTGCTCTTCTCTGTTCTACTCTGGGGTTTTTTTTTCCAGCGGTCTCCTCTAAACCACACACCACATGTCATGAGGCTGACCTTTAAAACAGCCTCCAGTTTCTGTCACTCTTTACTAGCGGCTCACTAAAAGGGGTGTTGGTAAACGAAATAAAATAAAAGTGACCCAGAATCGTGAGGAATTCTAGCAGCCAGCTGACAAAAAGAATTAAAAATGAAAACGCAGAACTTTTTTTGCCATGTAAGTGAATATATAAATTCTAACTGTAAAGACTACTAAACAATGCAGGTACATGAGCTTAATATGATCTTATTTTATTTTACTATCCCACTGTACTCAATCAATATTATTCAATTATTCTCATTATTCTCACTTCTAAATGTTTTTTCTTTTTATTTAATAGAAGAGAATTCTGCCTGTTGGTGCCATGACCCATTTTAAACTGAATATATGCAAACTGTAGTCTTCAGTGTACACTGTTCTTGTTTACTTTCTATCCTTAAGCTTCGAATATATAAATATATATATTCTCCACTTAATATAGAACCACTTAATCCTATTACTAGGGTCGTGGGAGGGCTGGAGCCCATCTCAGCTAATACTGGGTGACAGCGGGGTACACCGGAAACAAATCACCAGATCATCGCAAGGCAACACACACACAATCATTCACACAGGCACTCACACCTAGGGGTAATTTGGAATGGCCAATTCACCTAATGTGCATGTCTTTGGACTGTTTGAGGAAACCTGAGTACCCAAAGGAAACCAACGCAAGCACAGGGAGGACATGCAAACTCCACACTCATACGGCCGAGCCCAGAACTCGAACCCAGGACATTCTTGCTGTGAGACAGAGATGCTAACCGCTACACCACTGTGCCACCTGCAGACCAATTTATATTCCACATCAATAAATCTTTGCATCTTTAATTTTTAATTGCAGCTATTGAGCTAAATTTGTTAACAAGTAGAGGGAAGTATAAAGCTGTTAGATTAACACTGTGCTGGGTGGCTTGGTGGAGCAGTGGGTAGCATGATCGGTTCACAACAAGAAGGTCCAGGGTTCAGGTCTGGAGCTTCAAAGCCCCCGCCTTTGCCCAGTGTTGGGCGAGATAGGCTGCAGCTTTCTCGTGACTCTAGTAGGATTAAACAGTTTGGCGAATGAGTAAGTGAGAGAGGGGCAAATCACTAGCCACTTTTCCATTACAACTTTGTGCAAAGTAGAAGCTGTATTAAAAAAAGACAAAACATAATTCGAATTGTCTGTATTTCTTTATGCAATTCGATTAAACTGATATTGCAGTAGTATCTCCATTTGTCATGTGATTGAAATACAGAAAACCTGCTTGCATTAAAATTTAAAAAAATATGGCATCCAATAATCTGAAAAATAACCTCATGCCAGTGAAAACTTTGTGTAATCTATGAGGTTTTTTCCTCGAGATTTACATGTTTCCATTACTCATTTTTCCATTCGTAGCGTCTAATTGCACATTTAGCGGGTTAATGGAAATCCGGCTTTTGACGTAAAATTCAAAACACGCAAAATTATCCTGTGGTTGCTCTGTTAAACAAAAAACTGTGAAAAGTGGGGTGAGAGTAGCAGATTGCTGGCATGGGGGGAAAAAGCATCACACTGTGGTTTAATGGTTTCTGTGTAGAAAGTTACCTTTTACCAGAATCTGGGGTAGCAGGGATGGTGCAGAGAGACCGTACTAAATGCAGAGGAAGAAGTACATTGAAGGTGGCAGTTCAAGATGCTGGTTTAGCACTGCAATGTCTTTATGTCCATTTTGATAGTACATACATTCTCATAGTACGTAATAAAGTGGAGGGCTGATACTAACACACTTAACCCAAGTTAGTACATACTAAGCCTGCATGTGTTTTAATATCAGTTTTAACGTATTTATTACATTTCCCCTTCATTTACTATTTATTATTTGAAAACGTTATTGATTTAGACTGATACTATGAATGACAGAGAATAATCTATTATTATTATTTTTTTACGTTTTACGTTCTCAGCGCCACAGAGTAGGAGGCTGCTGGCATGAGAAAAGAGCATCACACTGTGGTTTGCTGATCTCTGGGTAAATTCACATCACAAGTCTTTGTTGTAACTGCGGCTGGTGACAGGTTTGCAGTCATATCGCGCTCTCACACTGAACAACATGAGAGATAAACATCCTGATGCCTTTTTGTGCATCTTGCTAAGCCTGAGCTATTAGTAGGCAGCAACTACTAATCTACTTTAAAATAGTGCACCGTGTTTCTGAATTAGCCTCGACCGTTTATATTTTCTAATAAAACCTAAAAGCCATAACTACGATGAAAGAGAGAGAGAGAGAGAGAGAGAGAGAGAGAGATAGAGAGAGAGAGAGAGAAATAGAGAGAGAGACAGAGAGAGAGAGAGAGAGAGATAGAGAGAGAGAGAATGTGTAAGGGTTCAGCGAAGAGGGGAAAAACGCAGCCATCATGGCTGTATGAAATTCCATCTTGCTTTAAGATGCATTCTGTCTATGAAACTCTGTACAAGGCAGATGACCGCAAACTGCTCCACAGTAGTGCGAGAGCAGGACCAGATTTCTCTCTCAGTCCCTTCCTGCTCGTGGTTCTAAAATTTGATAAACAATTGACATTTGTGTCCTTTGATGAGAGAAAACCGAAACTTGTTTTTTATCTAAACCATAAACCGAAGCTCTGTGACAGGATGTCAGAACCCCAGAATCAAATCCACGCACTATGGAAACAAAACCATTTAAAATATTTGGACGCCCACTTTTCCTGAAACCTCAATGGAAAATCCAACCAAGGCTCTGTAGTGGTACAAGTACAGGTGCAGTAATGAGCTGTTATCTTGGAGGGAAAGCCGAATTCCCATGAGAAGGAATCAAATGTCCAAAGTATTTACGATCTCATTGGCCAACTGCATTTAAATGCCAAAGTGCCTTCTACAGAGTGTTTGTTTTTTTTAATCAGGGATGACTATTATGCGTGGCACGGGGTCCTGGTCCGACAAGAAGGTTCTGGGTTTGAGTCCGATTCTGTGTTCTGTTTGCATGCTCTACCCATGGGTTTTCTGGGAGTATAACAGTTTCTTCCTATAATCCAAACGCATGCACATTAAACTGTTTGACTCCAAATTGCCCCTACATGTAAGTCTGAGTGAATGGTTGTATGTGTGTTGCCCTGTGATAGTCTGGCATGCTGTTCAGGATGTACCCTGTCTTCGCCCAGTGTTAGCTGAGAACTGCAGCCCGAGTAGGATTAAACGGTTCGGCCAGTGAGTGCATGAGATGAGTATTATCCTCTAGCATTGCATCCTGATGTGTTTTATTCCTTTTATACCAGCACAGTCTGCCCATGCGAGCCTTTATTCATTTATTAAACAAAGATACATGTTATGTGGACCTCCTGGTATGACTTATAACAGTGGCATAACAACATGGTGCCCTCTACGATCAATTTTCTCTCTAATTTCACCGTAGTCAATTCAATCCAACCATAACAGTTCCTCTTTATCACATGATGGCTACCAACTAGAAAATCTGCAGCGCTTTGCATTGCATTTAGTAAATGGGACTGAAAAGTGCTTTAGAGCTCCTGTTTACATCCATGTACTTTCCACGTCGCTCTTTGATTTGTCTGCTTATAAAATGGCCTCCTGTGGTCCATGAGCAGTTTGTGTCGTGAACATTACTCTTAGAGTCGGGCCAATGGTGCATACCATGCGTATTCACTTCTCCTGATAGAATTGAGTGAATGTGGGGAATGTGAGTGGCTTTAATAACCAAACTACCGAGACCATACTGGGTTTTACCACATTGATTAAGCCACTGTGGGAAGTACAGGAGTGTGGCAAATCGTCTTAGGTTAGTGTGGGCGATGGTGACGGGGCCTCGGCACCACTATAATATTACAATACTGTGTATTCACATGGGCTGACAGAGCTGCTCTTCTTTTATCATGAAGAAGTGAGGGATGGACCTGAGGTTCTATGGAAACACATGATGATAGTGTCTTTATGTGGTAGTTTTGACACAATTGCTAAAATGGCTGTCAGACTCCAGCACAAATTCGCAGTAAGATGGCAAAATGTGCCAAAAATGTGATTTGCCATTGCAAATGAAATCGTCTGTCCTTTATTTTCCCACAGAAGGCATCTCAAATAAGAGAAGTGGCGAAACCACGTCGATAGCCATCAAAAAACCAAACGACTTCCTCCGTACGCGTTTCGCTTCCTGCTTCTGCATCTGAGCAGCGCAGAAATGGCCAGACCTTTGCGTGAGAGCTGCGCAGACAGACAGTCCTTCCCACAAGATCCAGACCGGAAACGGTAGCACTCACACTACTGAACCGTTTCTCACTTCTGCTGTCTCTGAAACACACACATACATATTGCAGACACACGCACAGTGTCTGAGAGCTCGCTGGAAACGGGATTGTTTTGCTGCTGATGCGAGACTGTGGACTTTTTTAATGTCTGCAAAATCCGGCAGATGCCTCAGCAAAACAGGAATTGATACAGATCTGTTTCACACACTCACACACATATGTGCAGAAATCGTGCCTTTGTAAAAGAGCTGATACAGGAAGTAAAGAAGATCTGATGCAGACTGTCAATCTTGTTCGAGTGTCAACAGGAAAATCACACAGACACTGTGGCTTGTTTTAAAGTCAGCACCTTCCTTTTGTAGTCTTTGGCCTGAGATTCTCACTGAGGTCCGTCAGCGACAAGTAACTTACTTGTGTCAAATATACGAAGTGTGAAGTTTATTTTAACGAGTCGTCTACAGTTTCCGTTTTGGTGCTATGAAAGAGTTTATAACAAGAGCCAAGAGATAAAAACGATCTCAGTGTAATGGTCAGTGGAAGAGATAGGACTGAGTTTAAGGCTTTTAAAAGATTTCCACAATAATCTGCAACTGAACAATAATGTGTACAGTTGTCTATGTGTGTTTGTGGGTGTGTGAGTGTGATGGATGTGCTGTTTTTCTCATTCTTAAAGAGGGTCTATGAGGGAGCCATGCTGTCGACCGCAGTCCTCAAACATCCTGATTCATCTCTCTTGTTCTCTCCTCACCCCGTCAGTGTGTTCGTTTACTCACTCGCTCGTTCGTTTGTTCATTATGTAAATCGTGAGTCATCCCTGCTCGCTCAGGGAGCCTGAATGATTTCAACGTTCTCATGAAGTATCTGCGGGTTTTTCCATGAATCACTCTGTCACCATATCTGTCAGTCAGCTAAAGAGATAAATGTCAGCTGGAAAAGATTTTAAATCTGCTTTTTCAATCATTGCCTATCTAAATCATGTATCACAAACCAGGTATTACAATAAACTTTAGAAATCGTTCTTAATAGGCAGAATGATAGTATCCTTGGGTGCCACAGTGGTGTAGTGGTTAGCACGTCCGCTTCACAGCAAGGGTGTTTCTGTGTGGAGTTTGCATGTTGTCCCTGTGCTTGTGTGGGTTTCCTCTGGGTACTCTGGTTTCCTCCCACAATCCAAAGACATGCTCATTAGGCAAAATGCCCATAGGTGTGAGTGTAAGTGTAAATGCAATTTGATTCGACTGAGATACGCTTCAGCCTCCCTGCAACCATAGTAGGATTAAACGGTCGCAAATGGATAAATGGATGGATAAAATCCTCGTTACCTGGTTTCTGCCTTGTCATGGTTAATCTATATGCTTTCCATATTTTAATAAAGGATTTAAAAAATTTTGGAAGTTTATCTTCAACTTGTTTTCTTGGGGATGCTCTTTGTTTAGGTGTGTTCTCAAAAAAAAAAAAACTTCAAGGAACAGGTGTGTTTATCCTGAGATCATGTGACACCATAATTGCACACAGGTGAACTCCATTCTGCTAATGATGTGACTTCTGGTATAAACTGGTTATGCCAGAGCTAGTACTTTACTGGTTTGATGATGATGTAGGTAAATTAGTCTCAATTCATGACATCATCCTACTACAGAATATGATAAATTCAGGGCATCCCTGCTAGTACTTTTTTTATTATTACAGTAAATCTGATCATTTGCACGGCCCTCAAACTTTATTATGAATAAAAGCCATGCAAGGATCCATAAAGGTCGTAGATTTGATGGTTGAATACTGAATGAATTAGCTATTGTGATAATGTGAGAGGAGGTATGTCAGGTAATCATAACTGTTAATAGAAACTGATACATATTTTGTAACCGTCTTATTTTGCCCCAACTTTGTTTTGCTGCTATTCGGATCGTACACCAAAAAGTTTTTTGGGCACAATTTCTGGTACAAAAACACCATAACCACGAATGAAGCATCGTGCAATGGAGCTGCTTTTCTTAAGCGTTTCCTGGGGCTCCTCATGATACAGGATGTCCCGGACAGCTCCAAATACCAATCTATTTTTGCGCAGAACCTGCAGCTCTCTGTTACAATGAAGATGAGGAAATAAATCAAATTCAACACAGTGATGATGCAAAACACAAATCCATCCTTTTGTCAACAAAGGAATGCTTTCAGAAGAAAAAAGAAGAAGATCAATACTTTGGAATGGTTCAGTTTGAGCTCGGAACAAAATCTGATCGAAATCATGTGGAATGACTTGAAGGTCCAAATCAAGATGACCAAGTTCTGTATTACAAGTTGCAGTGTTATTCTCACTTATGAATCCATTCATTCATTCAGTTTCTAAGCCGCTTAATCCTATTTAGGGTCACGGGGAGGCTGGCACCCATCTCAGCCCGCTCTGGGCGAGGGCTCGCCAGGCCATCGCAGGGCCAGCACTCACACAACCATTTACACTCAGTCTCACACCTAGGGGCGATTTGGAACAGCCAATTAGCCTACTGTGCATGTTTTTGGACTGAGAGGAAACCGGAGTACCCGGAGGAAACCCCACCAAGCACATGGAGAACATGCAAACTCCACACAGAAACGCCTGAGCTTGGAATTGAACCTGGGACCTTTTTGCTGTGAGGCGGACATGCTAACCACTGCGCTACCGTGCCGCCCGACATATGAATTCGTTATCTAAAGTTTTTATTAATTTTATTTCCTCCTAAAATATTAAGGGTCTTGCTCAAGGGCCCAGCAATGAAAATGTAATGCTTTAAATGACTTCCATCCAGTGTCTCACCTCAAGTAACGATAGGGAAACTTCTCTACCACTAAAAGGATCCTAAACTTTTTGACTGGCAGACATCAGGAGTGAGTTGAGATAAGCACCAGCACCACCACTGGAGCCTCTTTGGCTCTTATACTTGGATCCCTTATTGTTCACACTTCTGACTCACGACTGCTAGAATCACATCGTCAAGTTTTCTGATGGCACATTGTGCAGTTAATTAGAAACAATGATGAGTCAGCATACACACAAGAGGTGGAGTGGCTTACAGACTGGTATGGAAACAGCAATTCTGCTTTTTAATTTGGTCAAAACAAAAGAAATGATTGTTGCCTTTCGGGTGATTCAGAGTGGTCACTTTCCCCTGTACATCAATGGCGCTACTGTACAAGACATCAGCGGGATCTTCAACACTACCTGCCTTAACAAAAAGCCTGACTGTTTCCACAAACCTCCCCGTCCTACAAATAAAGGTAGTGTACAGATGAGCGAAGGTACAAACGCTGTCTTTTCCATCCAGTTGTGTGCCATTAAGATATTCTACCATTAAGTGCCACTTCACTGACAAGTTTATGCTATTTTACCAAGAATGTATGAGAAATGCATCATATTACAAGATCCTACAATGAAATAACAGATCACTTCCTATCACACCCTGTAATATCGGCTAAATTCACATTCTGCTGCCACATCCTTCAAGGGATGCAGAGGAATGCAGTTTACGAAGGAGTGGTCCCATGTGACTGTGTTATAAACCAAATGGTGTTAAAGGAGTGGATCTAGTCTACAGAAGTTTGTGTCATTAACAGCTTTTGCCACCACCGACCAACCTTCACAGCAACACATTTGTGTGATTTGATGAGATGTGAAGGATGCACCAGTTGGAGCCTTCATGGCTTGGGAAAAGTAGGATGCAATTGGGATTCTGCACTTGACTTCAGTGGGGCAGTGAGGCTCTATGAGACCCTCTTGCCCCCCTAAATAAAATCATCTGATCTAAATTTACCCAGACAAACCACCATCATTGAAGTAATGCATGTACCAGTATGTTTGTTTCTTTGCCTGCTAGCAGGACTACACAAAAATTACTAAATAAATTTGAGGTATGGACCTGGCATTCATTACATTGAATGTAATATTCAATTTACATTGGACATAACATAACGTTTGGAGCAGATTATTTACACAAACATTTCTTTAAGGATATTTCCTCTTAGTATCATAACACAGAAATGACTGATCTGATTTTTAAATTTATGGCATTTAGCAGACACCCTTATCCAGAGTGACTTACATTTATAATTTTTTTATACAACTAAGCAATTGAGGGTTAAGAGCCTTGCTCAATGACCCAACAGTGGCAGGTTGGTGGGACTGGGGCTTGAACCGTCAACCTTCGGCTTAGTAATCCAGAGCCTTAACCACTGAGCCACCACTGCCACCACTTAATGAGTTTCATTAAACTTGGTGTAAGGGTAGGGTTTTGGTCTTCGAAGCAGCTACAGGTCATGTACCAAATCCAGGACTTAATTAAGGGATTGTTAAGCATTTACAAACAATATATACTACACATTTCCTGCCTAAACAGGTACAAATTGCTGACATGGCAGAAATTCATACACTGTCAAAGTGCTTATTTATTTATTTGTTTGTTTGGTAGCAGTGAAGCACTAACAACCCCCCCCCCCCCCCGCCCCCCCGTTCACATTGCATGGGTCTGAGGTCAAAGTAAGTGCAGCAAGTAACACCATCCTTGAGAAGCAGGGTGCTGGTGTTCTTGCCAGGAATAGAACAGGAAACAAGAATTTTAGGGGACTGTTATTAAAATTTGTACAATTTAAATAATACATAGCAGAATGAGAATCCTAAGAAACTCAGCTGAACAGGAAACAGTCAAACCAAACTAGTTGATGAACCAGGAAGCAATTATAAATCTTATAAATACACAACCTGTTCAAACTAATCAGTCTAGAAAAAAGGACAGATAACCGACACGGACAAACAAACATTTTTCAAGCTTATTCTTAAAGTGGTCTTTAAGGTACTTCCCGGTCGTGGTCAGAAGTTGTGTTGTCAGAATGTCTTGTCCATTTCAATAACATTTTCATTTTCGTTTTGCAATGTCTAAAACAGCAACAACCATAAATAGAATTTTTACTTCCAAGGCTGTGAGTAGATATGTAAAGACTTTATATAGATTTCAAGGACACTTTACCTGGTATAAGAAGATGCTATTTTTGTGTATGCATATACATTTACTGCAGTAGAGAGAGAGAGAGAGAGAGAGAGAGAGGTTCACAGACACACACATCTCACTGGCGGAAATCAGATCTGAGCTTGTCACGAAAGTGGTATCTGTGTGAATGTCAACTGATGCAGAATTCCGCACGTTGTAGTCTGCAAAACTCTCTCTCTCTCTCTCTCTCTCTCTCTCTCTCTCATTCTCACACACATACACAGTTCCCCTCATTCGCAGAGAAGCAAAGCCTCTAACCACAACCACAGGGCCCCAGCAAAGCACCTGTCTCCATGACAGAGATACAGAAAAAGAGAGCAAGAGAGAAAGTGTAGAGCAGCCATAACTGGCAACATTTTGTGAAATTATGCATAAACAGCCCTGATATGAGACTGAGAGGTCATGCAAGGTGCCAAAAAAAAGAAGAAAGGTTTAGGTCAGTTGTTGGATTAGTGAGGAGATTTAGCGCTTGACTGCTACAAACTGTGAAATGCAGAGAAAAAAACTGAGCTCAGCAACAGAGCTTGAGTCGACGTGTGAATAAATTTAAACATGGGCGTGTTTACTTTAGCATCATTCACAGTAGCACGCCATGAATAAAAAAGAAGATTGATTTTCACTTCTGTAGTAAATAAGAAATGGTAGCTGTCACTGGAAACGTGGCTGATGATTTGTTGCTTAACTAATAATTGTGTCTTGTTGTGCCTGTGGTGTGAGACCTTATATTGTTCTGCATGTAGCTGTGTGTGTGTGTGTGTGTGTGTGTGTGTGTGTGTGTGTGTGTGTGTATGTATGGACGTGGTTTTATAAGCCTATGCAGGAAAAGCGTGGGAAATCACATAACTGCTGTAGTTAGAGAAAGACTCGTTGCGACTCACTATTATCTGCACTGCTAATACAATTAAAACAAATAAGGTGATGTTACAGAGACATTACTCCTTCCTGAAGCCTTTTCCATCATACGAACTATAAAGTACCATTTTTACCTCGGGCTGTTCTGAAGAGCTGGCACTGGAGACTCCTTCCAGGAGTGTTGAATGAGCTCTGTGTAAGAATGTTTACAAAAAAGCTAAAAAGATCAACCAAATTTGAAGAAATTTCAATGTGTCAGAGAAGTCTTGCAGAGGCAGCTACTGAAACTACCATGCGAGACAAGCATGTACATCCATCACTTAATATGGCTTTGAACGGGCGAAGATGAGTTACTGTAGTGTCTGTCCTCAGTCCAAAATGAAAAGAGATGAACAATGCTCATGTGGAAATCACTGCTGGTTACACATTATCTTCTTAGCTACAGTGTCTTTTCACAGACTGCACAAAATTAAGGAAAAGAGAAGTGAATCTCACATCGCAAATGGCAAAGGAATCGCCGGAATTCACAGAAACAGTAGGCACCAAAAACATTCCCTTTTGGAGAAGGGAAAAGAAAAAGAAAAGAGGACCTGTTGGGGGAATCTGAATCATAACACCAAGCAAACGTATTAAGAGAAACTGACCATAATAAACAATATAAAAAGACTGGATTGCAGACCCTCTACTCACATACCTAGACACTGTAAGCGAGCTTGGTGATGGACTGAGTACACACACTTTGTGTGAGTTTAAAAGCTACAAATCCCTACTTGAATCATGAACAGTTTCATAGGGGCTAGGTGCACGATAATGCTAATGCTAATGCTAATAGCACAAGCTGGCAAAGCGTGAGGAACTGTCATACTGCCAAAAGTAACATTGCATTCTTCTTTTGGGCACAATTATTAAATTAGACAAAATAAAAACAATTTTCAATAACATTCATGTGACTATTTGGGTTTCATCAGTCAAATTATTAATAAAAGCGGTTATATATCTGTCATGTCACAAGCTCTGTCATGTTATGCTTTCATGCTTAAAGCGTAGAGCCCCATAGGCATCGAACATGACACTTTATGTAGTGTAGAGATGT
>JAQMYF010000027.1:3798412-3820912 GCA_030014195.1 Neosilurus mollespiculum
TATATATTAGCTAAAGAAAATGTAACAGTTTCTTCAGTCAGCAGTAATAAAGAACTTGAAAATTCTCCCCAATCCTTTAAAGGGGAGATATTATTCTTTTCCCACTTTTTTGACCCCTAAATGCTGTTACAATGTTGAATAGATGTGCTAGCTGATGCCAGACTTTCTAATATCGCATGATTAAGTTTTTCCTTTATGCTGTTTGAACTGGCTGTAAACACAAGCACACCCCACATGCAAGTATCTCAGCCCATCGCTGTCTGCCTCCAAGTGCACTTTGCCTGAAGCTTTCAGATGACCAATCCAAGCAGAGTAGGCAGATAGAGTGGAAAGAGTATAAATAGGAGGAGGAAGCCAAACAGGCCGTCCTGTACGTGAACTTTAAATTAGTGTTACAGCAGAAGATGGGGAAGCAGCTTCCTGAAGAACTGTGGAGGTTTTTGGATTAGGAATCGCTTTTTGGTGTTCCACTGGAGTCTGAAATGAAAAATAAAGGTCTGAAGATGGGTATAATATCTGACTGTTAAGGTGGGGTGTCAGGTAGAACTTTGCCTTTGTGTTAAGTTAAATGTTGCCACATAATGTGATGAATATACCAAGTACTGACTTAACCTTCTGTGATATTCAGTAGAACCAGATGAAAACGCAAAGGAACGACACAAATCTCTTGTATCCATCCTTCCTGATTCAATGTGATTGGGAAGTTCATTGGTATAGACACTCAGAAGCAGAGAGCGCTGGATTCAGGAACATGTCTATGGCTGCAGAGAATGACTTTGACAGCATGCATGCATGTTGTTCCATGCTACAGACACGCCCATTTCAGAGTCACAATAATGAAAGTCTGGCCAGAGTGTGAATGTTTAATTAGCCGTGTTTTGTATCAGAGGATGCTGTAAGGACTTGGAATAGCTTAAATACACACTTCACTACTACTGTTGTACTTTTATCATGTTGAACGTTTTAATTAATGGAAAACGCAAACCCAGGACCCATACTCAGACAGTGCTTGCTTTTGATGCATGGACGTTGTATTGTGGAGAATTGCAGCAGTTCCTCAGCCTCTCGCTCTGTTCTTTACCAATAAAACTTAAAAACGAGTTGGCTCACACTGGATTTTTAGGAATCTGCTATGTATCAGTGAATGAGATCAGCAGAAGACTAAGGTCATAAACAGACGCAAATTAGTGCTTCAGCAGCTCAGGGAACTTCAGCACATCCTCAGTGTTAATAGAGTAAATACATCAGAACCACAATCACACTCACACATACACACACACACACACACACACACACACACACACACACACACAGTTACGGGGATTATCTCTTATCCAGATGCTTACACATGTTCTGACTGCTCATTAGGCCTAAACAGAGCCATGTGTGTGTGTGCACGCATGTAGGGTACATCAACACACACCTCTATACACAGTATGCCTTTCTTTTTTCCATTCCATTTTTCTAGCGTTCTTGTCTATGTAATGCTTTTTTTTTTTTTAAACTCTCAGTCTCTTGCTCAGCAGAGACGACTCCAGCACCTGATGTTAATCAGAACTGATCTGATAAAGACGCTTGAGGTTTTCACACCAGAACCTTGGCACACACACACACACAAAAAAAAAAAATCATCAATAAAACAGAACAAAGTGAGTAAAGCCCACATGAAACCTCAGCATATCTCCTCCCTGACTTCTTCTCTCTTTCTTCCTTCATCCAACTGGTTCCTGACGACGTTCTGCTTTAGCTCAGTGCCCTGTCCAAGGTTTGGGGCCACGCTTTCTCACAGGCTTGTCTGCTATCAGCGTGTAAGCATCTGATCAGAACACGCTGCACTTTCACTTATGGAAACAATGGCATCTGATAAACCAGAGCTCTGAATGGTAACTTGCGTGCATGCATACTTGTATAATATCTTTCTGCATGCTGCAAAAAAAAAAGAAAAAAGAAAAAAAAGTGCTATTCCGGTATTATTCAAAAGTGGCAGAAAACACAGAGGAAACTATTTCAAGATATATTTGATACTACGCACGCATCATCAAAAAAAGTAATCCTGATATTCATGCTCAATAATACTCCTCCATACACACACAAAACACAGACAGAAATATATACACTCCCCTCTATACACACAAACCCACACAACGAGCAATGTGTGCATGAACTCTGAAAACACACAGGTGCGTAGAAATACGTGCGTGCAATCATGCTGCATTTAAGTAGATACAGTGCACGAGAGAGAGCAAACTTCTACATCCTGTCCTATGCTAGCGTTTACCCATACGTCTGGCACATACAAAACCTCTGTCTGAACCACAGGAAATCAACAAGGAACAGGGCAATCACACACACACGCACTTGTGCACACACACACACAAAAATTCTCATGCTCTACATACCAGATATATTCACAGCCATCAGATGTGCATATTTAAGCTAATATGCATGTGTGTGTGTGTGTGTGTGTGTGTATATATATATATATATATACACATTTTTATAACTGCATGCATGCACGTACCAAAAAAAAACCAAAAAAAAAAAAAACCCCATTAACCAGTGAGACAACCTGGTCAAAACACATCCCTCAGTCAAACTCTCAAAAACAGCATTTGTGATGGAGCAGACTCTCTCCATATTCTCTCAGAGAAGTGCCAGGCTGCTTTTGTTCATTTCACACACATGTGAAACTGAGAAACCCTAATCATACGCACACAGGAGAAAAAGGGGAAAAGAAAGTTTAATGAGTGGAATATCAAAAAGTTTCAGGTGCCTTGGTATCACAACAACACCACCACCAACAAAAGTAAGAAAGAGGAGAGTTAAAGTGCTCCCGCTGTGTGCTACAATACACGTTTGAAGTGTGTTTGCTGGCAGCGTGGAGGTTGGAGGTTGGCGGTGAAGGATGGCTTTTTGGGTTTCTGGCTCAGATCTGGTCTGATCTGGTCTGGTTTTGGGGAAACGTGTGCTGGTGAGAGCTGAGGTCGGCCCTGCAGAGAGCTGAAACCAACAAGGGAGGAATTTGCATGAGCCAACTCGTACGAAAAGTTTGAAATGGTTAAGGTTAAAGCGAGGGGTGTGGTTAATGTGGTATCTCTCTCTCTCTCTCTCTCTCTTTTTTTTGTATGTGTAAAATCACACAAAATCATTCTGGCAAATTAGAAATTTGTTAGATTGCATGGAGTCTCTTTTTATTTTGGACTCTGACCTTGAGTGTGATGAGTAGGTGGCAACTTTTGGAAAATATACTGATGTCAGATTAAACTTCAACGTAAAAGTATTTCTAGCATATTTCATATAAATTCTAGACCAAGTTGAGATTTTAAAAGTTTCTGTTAGAGATCTCCATTTCTTATTTTAAAGTTATAATATAAATTCATTAGCATGATAAAGTAATAATGATTGTAAATGGATGTATTTCACTTATCGAGAACACTGTCTCATACTTATTCTGGGCACGCATTGACTCATCATAGAGGTTGAAATATAACCATCAGTGAGTAAAAATCTTGATGTGTAGAAGAGCTTTGGGTGTTTGTTACAAGTAGACCGTGAGAATGGAGTGCCTGCGGTCCTACGTAGCTAAAATATCGAAAGATCTAAAGTCTTTCTTTTAACCAGTAACTCAAAACTCCTGCTAAATATGGATCTATATTCTGTGTATATTCATAGATTCTGCAACTGTTTGTGTTTATAATTTAGAGTATGTCACCTAACCTATTTACCAAAAAAAAAACAAAACAAAAAAAACCTCAGTGGCTTTAGGGCTTCAAGCAGAAATGCAAAGCGGGACTCTTGCATGTAGGATGTCGTGCGAAGGACACGATCTGAGTGTGAGAAAGAGGAAGGACTATGGTTTGGGTGCAACTCTGTGGAAAGGGGAGGGGGAAGGTGGTAAACATGTCTAGCTCTCTCTCTCTTTCTCTGTCTTTTTTAATCTCTCTCTTTTTTTCTCTCGCTGTCTGTGAGACATTAAATAATGACAACACTGTCTTTGTCTCTTGCTAAAAATGTAGACTAGTTCCTTGCATAAAAAAAAGAAATGCTTTAATCGTTATGATTTTATGAGGTCAGTGATACCTTAAAAAAAAAAAAAGAAAAAAAAAAAAGAAAAAACAGAAAAAAAAAACAGTGTACCACTTTTCAGATGATTGACAGACCAAAAGTTCACATCTCCAACCACTGAGGTGAAAATAGCACAGGGACCATCCTGATCGTGACCTAATTCTGCCCATGTCTAAACTTTGCATCATGACTAAAAAAAATACTGCATCCAGAGAAGAACACTCAGTCCTATATAAAAAGGAGTAAAATGTCAAGAATAATAAAATAGTTCATACAAAAGACTAAATCGAGACATTCTGACACATAAAAACATATTTAAAGATGTTGTTATAGCAGAATTTGGGTTAGAAATAAATGTTTCAGCAAAAAAGCCATGCCAAACCATTAGCCTAGGGTACATTTAAAGCTTCACAACAACTAAAATAAAAACAATTCACATAGAACACAGTACACAAGGTTATAAAACTGCACAGCCCACTCATCTGTTCTTCCTCACACACTCTGACTCCCATTAGTGTCAGTACGTCGCACTGATTTAGCTATTAGCATCATCACCTTTTAGTAAAAAGGTCCCCCCGAGCTAAAACGTGTCAAGCGAGGACGGCCACCGAACCTCAGCGTCCTTCGTCCACCCCTTCACTGCATTCCCTTCTTTATGAGATGCACATGGGGAAGCCTGCAATTTTTAAGCCACAAAATAAGCCCCTGCGCAGCTGTGCTAGCAACCGCACGTGCTAGCCACCGCCCGGCGCAGCTCCACCCGTGGGGCGGAGGGTCACTGGAGTTATATTAAGCTTAAATACAGGGGCTCGATAAACAAGGGCACGAAAACATTCTTTTCCATAACCCTCCATAAGTTGCTTTTGACCGTTTTCGATGGTGGTTAGCGAGTGACGGTGCTAAGAACCTACTTGCAAAATACAGAGCAGATGGTGTTTGTCCCAGGCCCCATCTTCACACGGGATTCATAAGCTCATAAACAACTAAAGTTATGCGCAACCTGGTCCCAAAAAAGCATTCGAATTAACAAATATGCAAAGTGGAAAAATCATGAAAAAGGTCTATTTTCAAAATGTCATGAAAATGCAAACTTTAATCATATGGAACAATTCATAAATACACACACACACACACGGTATGGTCAAAAGTTTATGGACACCTGTCCATAACACTCATGTGTTTCCTGGTCTTTGGACTCCAGGTTTCGTTTCTCTTTGCTGTTATAATAAAGTTCTCTCTTCTGGAAGGCTGTTCACTAGATTTTGGAGTGTGGACTGTGGGGATTTGGGATCATTCATCCGCAAGATGGTCAGGTAAAGACCATCATCATTAAGGTCAGGTACTGATGTTAGTCAGGGACACCTGGGGCAGTTGGAATTATAGTTCAACCCAACAGTGTTCAGTGGGGTTGAGGCCAGTGCTCTTTTCAGGCGACTCGCATACTCCCATTCCAACTTTGGCAAGGCATGTGCAGGGGGGACGGTTACGCCAGAACAGGTCTGAGCCTCTCAGTTCTAGTGAAGGGAAACTGTAACCCAACAGCAGATGAAGACATTCTGTACAACTGTGTGCTTTCAATTTTGTGGCATCAACTCTGGGGCGAAACTACATATGAGTGTGATGGTCAAGTGTTCATAAACCTTTGCCCATATGGTGTATATTCATATAACTCAACTCACAGATTTCATCATGAGATCTTGTTGATGCTTTGACATCTGTCTGTTTTATTTTTAGTATTCAAAACATGCATTTTATCATTTGAGATGGTTGAATCACATAATCTCGATTAGAATCCATCTATCCATTACTTACAATGCTTATCTGTCAGGGTCACGGGGGAACCTTCAGGCAAGAGGTGGGACACACCCTGAAACAGGTCGACAATCTATATCACAGGTTTAACACAGACCAAAACAACCATTCACACCGAAGGCAACTTACAGTAACCAGTTGACCTAATGTACATGTCTTTGGATTGTCAGAGGAAACTGGAATACCCAGAGGAAACCCACAAAAGCACAGGGAGGATATACAGACTCCACACAGAAAGGCCCCAATCGGCCTCAGTTCAAACTGAGAAATTTCTTGGTGTAAGACATCAGCGCTAACCACTGAGCCACTCTCCCACCTCATGACTGTCAAACATACAAAAAAAAGGTAAACTTCTGTGCTCCCTGATTTGTTTTGATCATTTAAGGGGGTGACTTTTTGTTGATTCTGACAGATTGTTTTACTTTTACAGGTCATGCAGAAAGTATATGCATTATACAGAATATCTAGCATACTGTACGCTGTAACTCTGTTGGCTGATTCAGTTTGTTCAAAGCCTACCAGGCTTTCGGTTCTAAATATTTAAAAGCTGAACGTTTGACAAGAACGTGCATTGTTCAGTAGTATCCAGTATAGGTGACCTGGTAATCCAAATTATTAATGTATAGGTATAGGCAGGCTTAAAAACTTCCACCAATCTAATCAATGTAGGTATAAAATACCATCATGCTTGTTGTGTGCAGAGCTGTAATGCTTCACACTACCTGCTTTATGTACAGTAGTGTCATAGCTGACCAAGTTAGTCACACCTCATTAAAACATAGAAGATTTGAGATATGTGTGTGTGTGTGTGTGTGTGTGTGTGTGTGTGGGGCTAGGCCAGGACAGTGCTGATAAGCATTCAAGCCACTCTGTGGCCTCGGCCATAGGCCACACCGTCTGGGAGCATGTCATTTCCATACCGACACATACACACACACTTTAGGAACTATGTCATTTGGCCTGTGCTGCCACCCAACCAACACACAAGTGCTTATTAGCAGAGCACTGAGGGTGCAAAGTGGTATGTCCAACATTATACAAAAACATTTGCACTCAATCTCAAGTACACACACACACGCACACACACACACACACACACACAGGTGTAGTTGTAGTTTGCTCGCTCTATGGAGGGTAACAAAGGCATGTGCTGAGAGTTCATGCATCCCTCCAGGATGTAACTCAGGAGACTGAAAGTGTTATGTGGTGAAGAGCTCTGCCCTTTTTTTTTTTTTTAAGAATAGATTATTGCTGTTATCATTAAACCATTAAATCATTAAAAATTTACATCATACTTTTTTTTTGTGAAAGGGGGTTACCCCTTACACACACCCCTTCTCTGTCTGTCCCCATCTCTAGAACCATCAAAATACATAATTCACAATAAATAAACACACACAGACACACACTCTCACCCACATCACGACAAACACTCTTGCGATATGCATATTCATAGATGACCGCGCATTTTGTCAACTGACTGTCCAGACATGTGGTAAGGGTTGCCGTCCGGTGGCTAGACATGATGGGATGGGAGTGTCTAAGCATGAAGAGAAGAGGACATATCAGAGAGACATGCAAATGAATATAGCAGAAAGAAAGAAGAAGTTGAGAAAACTGTTGCAACACTGTTTCATTAAACATTAAATATCATATTTCCACTTTTCAGAAACTCAGCTCAGCAGGAATATTTTGGAAAATTCTAGTCATCACAATCAGGTCAAACAGAGACGGCAAGAATGTGAGAGCTTCTAATGAGGCTAGGATTATGATACTATCAAGTGGTAAGTGAGGGTGGAGGGTTGGTTTAGCAGGCCCCAAACCACCAGTGCTCACACAAGCATACACACAGCTCACACACACTCAGCATCCTCTCTGAGAGCTTATTCCTGCTCTTTGCCGTCTCTAGGTTTCTCTCTCAGAGCGCTTTATTTTTTCATCGTAGGTGTCTATTGGTAGGACCCTGCCTCGGCACTTGAGTTTATTTATTTTTCAATTTTTTTAGCTCATTCCAGTCATCAAATATTGTGGGTCAGGATGGAGCAGGCCTCAGGTGAGGAAGGGGAGATCATTTAAACGCATACGATGACCAATCAGACAGAAGGAGGAAAGAGAAGTACAGCGGATCGGCTGCAATCGGAATGGAGGGAGGGAACAGAGACCTGTGACCTCATGTGGCATGTGACCTGGACTCCACCAATGGAATGGTGGGTTGGGTGAGAAGCAGAGTCGCCGCGGGAGCTGTGACCAGACATGAGACTGACAGTCCATCACCACGCCGATTGCCACGACAAGTGAGACATACAACGAAACCTCCAAAACCAGAAACCGACAGCATTTACCAAACTGTCACAGGTATGTTTGCCTCACAGCTTTCCTCCACATCCTGTTTTTTCCCCCTGTAGTGTTTTCCTTAAGCAATCGCTCTGTTTGTCCCTCTTCACTCGTGCATACGCCGTTCCGTTAGTGAGCTTGTGGCTACGGATTCCTGTGGCACTCACCAAGCCTTAAATTCTTGGTTGCAAGCAGCAGATGTGGTCTGAGACACTCTTTCAACCACGCTTTTTCTCGCATCTGTTGTTACTTTCAATAGGCTGTAGCTGCTGGAGTGGTTCAGAGGGCAGCGCCGGTGCAGGATCTGGCCCTTGTGGACATCACACACATGGCTTCGAACAGCATCTTTGACTCGTTCTCGAACTACTCCACTTTACTCAGAGGTAGGTCCCTCGTCTCCATGACTGGTTCAATGTAATGGAAATGGTATCACGGTTGGAGCACAGGCAAGCATCGCTTAAACTTAATGTACTATTTGTGTTAAAGCTGTCTCTGCAGGTGCAGCCATGTTTAGGACATCGGGTCAGAACTACCGTATGTTCACTTTCCTTTCATATAAAAAAAAAAAAAATTATATATATACAGATTAAAGGAGTAGTGAAATGATTGTGGAGCATGCAGTATGCTCGGTATCACTCGTATGTTTCCAGTGCTGCTGTGTTGTAATGGCTTCCCCGCCTCCTGGTGCATTATCAGCGCACTTTGTATCAGCGCACTTTCGTGTAGGCCAACCTTTACTGGAACTCTGAAACCATAAAACAAAACCAGTGTACTTCTCATCCATTTACTCTCCTGAGTGAGGATACACTCTTTGCCTTTTTGTGGTCAGTGGGCCTTCTGGGTGTTTGTGTGTGTGTGTGTGTATGTGTGTGTGTGTGTGTGTGTGTGTGTGTGTGTGTGTGCCGCCATCTACTCCATATCTTAAGAAGGAATAGCTTTTTGCTGCAAAACATAATGGATCCCAAGTCACGTGTAATGTGTTATGAGATGCCGTTTTTGCATGATGACCTTTGTACCATACAAGACACGACTGATGTTTTTTGATTTTGATTTTTTTTTTTTTTTTAATTGTAAAATACAAACATGCTTCGGGAATATGATCAAAGTAGTTTCAGTTTTGGACTTCAGACTGCTTCGATGATACGACTCGATAAATAGAAGGCAGACAAATTAAATTCATGAATTGGCAGCACTGAAATTCCATCAGCAGTGAGTTATTGGGAATATAATTTAGAGCAGAGCATTGTTTGTGGTCTCCGAGTAAATACCTTTTGAGTTACTACTTAAATCAGAGACTTTTTTTTTTTTTTTTTTTTTTTATTTATTTGTTTGTTTGTTTGTTTGTTTGTTTGGCTACTCGTAACTCATTTTGTTTTATTAGGTAGTTAAAGTTCACAGTGTTATTAAACAGAAGCCTGATGGCATTCCAGCATGTGGCGGCAGCTGATGATAAAATAAAATAAACAGATAACAGTGTTTACAGTTGTAATCTGCAGATCAACTGATATTTACTCTCATTCAGAAAGAGTGAGTTGCTTCTAGCTTCATGTTGGAGCATGCCGTGTAATCCACTCTGGGAAAAATAATAAAATGAAACAGAAAACAAAGAAGGCCAGAAATGTGATGGAGGAAAAGAGAGAGAAAAGTTTAAAAATCCCCCACTTGACTGCGGCTTGTGCGAGTTAATAGGAGACAGATATGGGACCAGCCCTAAATTGTTTGCAGAGTGTTTTTTCGCGGAGCTTCCAAGTACTTACCCACTCAAACCCTCTATCTCTAACATACACACATACACAGGCGGTGGTTTACATTAAAACATATCTGATTGGATGAATGACAGTAATATGCATTCGCTGGAGCCGGTTCAAAAAATGTCGTCTCGTTCTTTCTCCCGATCCTCCATCTCCGTCCTCTTCTCCATCTGCCTTATTATTATCAGCAGCTTCAGAATAATTCCCAGAGAAATGTCACTCAGAGAATTTTTTTTTTTCGAAGACTGACATTTTGGTGTGTAATCTTTCCATGGAAGACGGAGAACTGGCAGGCGGAATATCTGTGGCACTTAAATGAGGAACTTAAATGCCTGCCATAATCACTATTGGAAATCATTAGCGAGAGTACAATATCCTTTTTCAATTCCTCGGTTGTGAAAATTAAACCAGGGAAAGCATTTGATGGAGAAGCCAAGAGGCCAATAAAACGCTTTTCACGTATAAATTGTTTCAAGGAAGGAAAAATCCCTCGGGGGTTTGACAGTTTCATTCACTATCCAGCAAAATGCTAATCTTTTAAACAGACTTTTATTCTGTAGTTATTGGAGTACAAGGGCTTGTAACACAGAAATCTGTAAATGACAATCAGTGAACAATTCTTTAATAAATATTAATCACAAGAAGACCTGTCCAGGGTGTTCCCTGCCTTCACCTAGTGTTGGCTGAGACCCTGCAAACCTGGTGGGAGGAAGCGGTTTTGCAAATGAGTGAGAGAGTGAGTGAATATAAATAAGTAAATAAATAAATAAAATAAAATTGCATAGGCATGTCAATATACAAAACATTATTATTAAATAAATCTTTATACACTATTCATGAGGGTAAAAGCTTTAAAACAGCTTCTTAACCATTAAATAAATTAATTTTAAACACATTATTCATGATCTCCTATGAATTATTCAATAATTAAAGTCAAACTGATGAGCTCTATATAACTACAAATCAATCCATATAGTTCATGCGGCTCTGAACACAGTGGTTATACATGTACGTATGCACCCAGACTCCAATATTAACTAAAATTCCTTGCATGCGCTCCTTTACGAATCATAAACATTTACTTCTACTCTTCTTATCTTATCTCTAATTGTACTCTGTCAACCTTCTGCTATTCTTCATATCTTCAAATGTGCAGATAACTAGAGGCTTGGTGATGCATGAGATACGCTTATACTTCTTTATCTTTATAATAAATGAAGATGAGAACAGTGGAGAGGTGTGAAGTGTTTACCATTTAGATTTTAATAGTGTATTTGGATTTATACAAAAAAAAAAACAAAGGATTTTAGGAGAAAAACTTTGTAGAGTTTATGTGAAATATTTTCCTTCAGCCAATAAGGCACTTGATACTTACTGTATATACACAATGTATATGTACTGTATATATACGTTTTTTTATAGGATTTATGTATCTATTACGACAGAAGGGAGCACGCTGAATTGTTTTTGTTTAATCACGTCCATGACATCCATGTTAGCAATCCTGGACATAACTGGCCACCATCCAATAGTGAGATTGAATTCAATCCAAGTTTCTAAAGTGCCAAAAAGTTTCTACCAATACAAATAGAAACAAGTGAAGGGGCAGGTGATGGCGAATAGAAAGAATAACTGCCACAAATAAACAGAACAACTGCAAAATTCAGAGGCTCTCTCTATATGATGAGTAGAGACAAAGTTTGTGATTTGAAGAGTAACATATATAAATGTGAAGAATGAGGGGTCATCAGTGACTTTCAAAATAACAGAACAATAAAAATTAGGTGTTGTCCTCTTTGTGTATGAAGAAAAAAAATTCTCATTTTACAGTAGAGCGCATCTCTCGTTGATTAGCACAGCACTGATGCGTAAGCATTAATGCTGATCACTTTCTTGTAAATAAATTTGCATATTATGTAGGGTTTTGTGTGTGTGTGTGTGTGTGTGTGTGTGTGTTCATAAGTCATATGAGATATTTTCAGAGAGAACATGCCACATTTCACATGTGTAATGAGCATGAAACAAAAAATAATGCGTCCTACTTTAGATAAGACAAGCTGCTGTAACAAGCTGCCACTTGAGTGGTGCCATCTTGGAATGGTATATAACACTTTTAATAAATAATTTCTCTGGTTATTTGTCATCTGTGTCATTTAAAAATGTAAAGATGAACACAGAGCGAGCTACTGGTGGAGCAGCAGGTAGGAATATAAATACACGTTGATATATTCACGTGTGTGTTTTTAACGTGCTAATCTGATACAGACTCTGTTTGCTTCTGTTGCTCACCAGTAACCACAATGAGGTCACACCTGCTGCTCTGGAACTGCAGTTTATTAATGCTCCATGCACACACACATACATTCACACACACACACACACACACACACACACACACACACACACACACACGAGTGAGAGAGAGAGAGAGAGAGAGAGAGAGAGAGAGAGAGAGAAAGGGCTACTGCATGGTAAAACTAGACTACTGGATGGCTGACAGGTCTCTAACAGCCGCACTAACCCAGTGTGGGAGCCTCTAGCGGTTGTGCACTCCAGCAGCCCTCAATACGCTGTTTTATCTCACAGTATTCCTCTTTTAAATATATATCAGTATGTACTGAGGTGAAAATTAATTCAACAAGACACCACTGGGCTCTCTTCAGTGTGTTTTTGCTTGGTTTTATCCTTAACTTTTCAGATCCTTCACCATTTCAGACCGCATGTGCATTTTGTTTATCGACAGTGTAAGAAATAACATGCAGTGAGATTGTTAACAGGGATTTCTTTTCACTGTAAACAGTTAAGGACCACTGGCCAAAAGATTACTAAAGTAAGATTGCGAGCAGTGGGTGGGGCTTACAGGACAGAGGACAGCTTCATATGCTGATTGTCTTGTCTACCATAGTAATTAGGGAAAAACAAGGTTGCACCTTTGGTATGTTTGGTGTGACACTCCTTCATTAAATGCTAAATACACATTTCCGCAGAGCAAAACCTCACAAAATCAACAATATTAACACACATCTGGAGCGTCCAGCACACAAATAATAGCCAGCCTCATACATGGCAAACTGTAATGTAAAGCCAGCATTAAAGAAGCCATTCTGTGGGATCAGACTGGACGTACAAGCTGTCACTCCCCATGTGCTCTACTGAGCCTTGGGCATCCGTGACACCTTTGCCAGTTCACTGCTTGTCCTTCCTTTGGCCACCTTTAGCCATTATGCGTGCTCATTTTTCCTGCTTCCAACACATCAACTTCAAGAACCGAATGCTTATTCTCATAATTAACAATTATTTGCTGAAGTCGAGGGTGATATCTTTTTAATGCTTTTGATCTCCTGATAATGGAGCAATCAAATAGCACTGCACCCATGTAGTGTATATACTAATCAATGTTATTCACATCTTTACATCATGGTCAGTGGTCATAATGTTTTTAATGATATGGCTGATTGGTGTATATTCAATTACTATAAGAATTGCAGATAGACTGTGCAGTGCTCTGGTATATATTGATGTATCTTGTGAGTCTTAGGTAAGAAAGAGAGAGAGAGAGAGAGAGAGAGAGAGAGAGAGAGAGAGTATGGTGCTTCAACATGAGAATAATTGGCAGATCGTACCCATAGACGTGTTAAGTTATAGCTGTATCTCATTCGAACTGGGTCTTGGGGTCAGCATGAGTGACTGACTTTATTAGGTGTTGGAAAGGTTTTATTGCTCGGGCTGTTGGTGCTCTTTGGGTGAAAGAATGGATAGTTTTCTTAGTAAGATTGACCATAGCTTCGGGTCAACAAGCAGTACTCAATCCACATGAAACAAATTAGTTAAATCAGTTGATGCCCATGTGCATGAAGACAAGTAATAGACCACTCTCATAGCTACAAGATGCTAACGAACTGTCTCTTGCTGAAACTGACTCATGCAAAATGTATAAGCTGTCAAAGAGGTTAAGGTGAAGTTAGAGGTTGGAGCAGTCTTATAGATTATGCAGGAGTGATAGGTAAGTTTTTGAAGTAAAGAACCATGTCCTGAAATGTTCTGCACGTCTGAAAATTGGCGTTTCCATGTGCCTGTACTGGAATCGGTCTACTCCGTTGCAAAACTACACTGCCTTCAGTTTATTAATCTCATAAACACATGGTTCGTACTCTTCTAAATTGACGCATCGGTTTGCTGGATCTGATTCAAAGGCTTTTCAATGCTCCTTTCCTTGCCTCTTGCCCCAGAAACATCAAGCGCCGAGATGTGTAAGAGTTTTCAATATTGCACCAAAAGGGAACTAATAAAAAGCGCATGAGTCTGACGGCGGAGGGTCTCGCTCCTGCGTCTCATTTGGCTCAATAACGTTGTGATTTAAAAAGCACTGTGCTGGCCCTTGGTGACGGACGATCTGGAGATGATTAGCAACTGTAAACCTTCGGGAAGCGGGGGCGTATTTACTGGGCTCAGACTGTTTGCTCGTTTTCGAGTGGTGCTCAGGTTTCAAACCAGAGAGACGTTTATTATTTAGGAGCTACTTATTAAGATAAAGGGGCTGGTGGGTGATGGCGAGATGAGTCGTGAGCATCTCAGCAACGAAACACCAGTCTAAAAACACATCTTCATAGTCCATGTGCTGTTTTTATACAACTTGTCTTTGCATTTCTAGTGGTGTTTGACAAAAGGCTAAGGGTAAACTTCTCGCTTATTAAAATATCCCGTTTTGTAGATTTTCTCGAAGTGCAGTGAAAATATGGTGTAATTATCAGAACCTACAATTTCTTGTATTTATTTTAATATTTTTTAAACTGTATACACTGCTTGTATAACATCTAACAGGCAAATAACATTAATTCCAATAAATAAGTATAAGTAAGCTAAATTATCTTAGCTAATTAGGTATTTTCCCACAGAGCTTGGAGTGTTGTACATTGGAGAGGAAAAAAAAACTTTCATGTAACTTTATTATTATTTTAAAGTAAATCTTAACACCCAGATATCTAGCTGTCTAGATTAGCTACAGTATCAAGGGACCACAATTATTAATTATTCTTATTAAAAACATAATTACAGTTGTGCTGAAAGACAAAAATGTCTACACCTGTCATGATATATAATGAAGCAAATGTTGAGTCGATTTACGATGTCTAGACGAATCATTTCAGAAAGACCCTCTTCTCTGGCCGGAAAGTAAACTGAACAACTAATCCAAGATCATTACTACAATAAAATTTTGTTCCAAATTTTAAACTAACATTTAAATATCAACATGGGTCACATGATGAGCCTTTATGTTCTGACTGAAGCAGTTGAACATGTTCTCTGGCCAGTCTCTGAGTAGGCAATGATTCCTGACATTAATTAAACCCATGCGCGGTTGTTAGGAAGGCCTCCGTGACCTCGCTGGTTTTGTTTCTTATTCAGATAAACACATTTATGATCAAACAGTGTGTGTGCGACAGTACTTTGGTTTTAGATCGAGCAGAATAGAGCAGATTACACCGAGGGAATGTAACACGGTAGCCACAACAAAAACTTTAAAACACACACACACACACACACACACACACACACACACACACATATAGTACATGCATGCAAAGTCAGCAAATCAGCTCAATATTTTTAAGAAACAGCTCAAGCTGAGCAGACATAAAAGCACTGTGTAAAGGACAGGCTGAATTAGTGTTATATGAGTAAAATAGTGATTCTTTTTTGTGATCGGGGATGAGATTACAGAGTCCTGACAGTTATTTGTCTGCTAGATCAAGTTAAACAACTGAAAGTTTCACAACGGCAAATTTATGAGAGAAAAAAACTTTTAAGTTATTAATGCTTAGGTTTATGGTTTAAGCCAATGCTAGCAAGCATCACTTTTTTTTGTAAGATTTTATTCATATCAGATGCTGCTCTCAAAAATTTATAAATTTTGGTGTGAGTTTAACTGAATGCTAAAAGGGCCCAGTTCACCCTTCCCAGAATTCTCAGCACTAAGGATAGAGATTTCATTTTCGATGCTATCGATATATTCTACTGTGTCATGTTTAAAAAACAAGCCACAACAATGTGGCCATGTTCTATGCCATGGATCATAAATAGTAATGTGAAACCGGGGATATTTTGCCAGGAAGGAAAGAAATTACCAGGTCTAGTGTGTTCAGAATGTTCATGTATGCCATATAGATGAAGAAACAGTTGCTGCACTGACAAGCATCAAGAGAGTTTGCAGAGTAGCGGTCAGTGTGTAAACAAAAACAATGTACTGGATTGTGGGAAGGGTGACAGGGCCACTTTAAAAGGTTTGTAGGAAACATTGTTGATTGCAATATTGTCGTCCAGAGAAATAATAAATTAAAAATATGATATTTACTAGTGAAAAAAACTGCTTCACAAAACATTTTTACATATCAAAAATAATAATCTAATAATCTTTATTTAGCCAAGCTGTAGTCACATCATGTCATATATGATATTACATTTATGGTAACAAGGTTATGCAATGCCCGTCCCATGCTACATGATATAAAACAAAACTAATACCATGAATCTCGTGATTCATATCAATCAGAATAAACAAAACACATTAGTTGGATTTTGTATCAAATTCTAATATTTATTCAATTATTTCACATTATAAAGTTAGGTTTTTATCTGGAATTCTTTTTTTTTTTTTTTATAAAATTTAACTGAATTGTGTTGAAGAAATAATGTGAAGGTGTCCAGTAAACAGTCTCTTTAATTATTAAATTTCTCAATGTGCTAAAAGCTTCACTGCTTGTTTATTCACACTGATAATTTATTTTTCTTTTTTCGCCACAGTAAATAAATTTTGGATGGAGGTTATTTTTCAGACGCCTCTGTTTTGAAGACGTGTGCTTTTACAGAAAGAGGGTGTGCATGTAAGAAACTGAGAAAAGCAGATCCGTTAGTCTTATTCTAACCACACCTTCAGCACCTGCAAGAACAACAAGTTCTTATCATACGAAATAATAATGGGTTGTTTATCATTAGCTAAGCATAACTTACAGATGATAACTGGAGAGAGAGAGAGAGAGAGAGAGAAACGGCACATTTACACCCAGATGATTCCTGTTTCCAAAAAATGTGAGGTCATGCAAGTTGATGGGAATCCAACAGATAATGTACATCATATGATATATATACCTATAGTGATAAACCTGCACAGCGGCACATTAACAAACAAGTACTGATATCAGGGTTGTTGGGTTTTTTTTTTTGGACATGCATTTCTTCTTTCCTAACCACATTTCACTGCAAACAATACAGACCACAAAGTTAAATGAGATGAGGTTGGACTCTCCTGCTATTACACCTCATCCAACTAAAAAATAATTATATTTGCATAAAACACCCTCTATGCCCTGCATCACAGATTCTATTTTATCCAGAAAGTTCTGTACTAGGCATACTGCAAATGTGAGGCTGAGCAATTAGAAATGACTCAGAGATGTGGTTTTGATCATTTACATTAGTCAGTGATACAGGGCCCAGTTTAATTGAATGTTCAGTTGCCATGATGGTGTTTTTTCCCCTGATATTCCAGTTGGCAAACTGGTACATTGGTCACCAAAGCAAACCATGACCTGATTCTGTGTATTCGGTAGTTCAGTTGATATTATGTAACCCTGTGTGTCAGTCTGGGTTGTGAAAGGATAGTTGGAGCCAACCAGTTCCCTTTATTTGAAGGATTCTCCCTTACACACGCAGACACGCTCACACTCAGAGTGACTCTACTCTTTCTTCTCATGGTTCAGACTTCCACAGTCTCGACTGAGGTTGATGTGTCTGCTCTGTTCTCACGCCACTCTACACACACACACACACACACACAGTCGTAGTCGTAGCACATGCAGAGTCACACATGATGACCATTCACTGCTGACTGGTCGAGTGTCTTGATTCAGCACTTTCAAACTCAATGGACTCAAAGGAAGAGAAGCTGACCACAGCATCACATCCTCCTGGATATTCCACTGCAGAAATGATAACAAAGCACGAATACGTAAATGAGAATGAAACTAAGTTACAATCCGCCATATTTTAAGTACCTGGTGGTCATTTTTATTTAAAACGGAAAGAGAAAGCAATACTGAATACAAGCAATGGGCTGTGTTAAGTGATCAGCAGTGGATCTCAGGATGCTCTGGAATTTGAAATTAAAGCCTTATTACAACCACAGCATAACCCTTACATCTCTAAACTATCCCTGGTCGGCATCCTGAGAAGGCTAGAGCCCGTCCCAGTAGACTCCCTGAACAGGTTGCCAGACCATCACAGGGCCAACCCAGACACATAAACATACACACTCACATTCATACTCAGGGGGGAATCAAGAATATCCAGCATGCATGTCTTTGGACTGTGAGAACTTTGGAAACTGGAGAACCCAGAGTAAACTCAGGCAGAAATGCTGTTACCAAACCAGAGACTCGAACCCAGGACCTTCGTTCTAACCACTACACCACTGTGCCGCCACATGAAGTACCAGGAAACCTACAATATCCAGTTCAATCTTATAAGTCCGAATCTCAGACCTTTATAATGCTTCACAAGCTGGACATTCATCTTTTTTCCCCCCAAAAAACATGGCAAGTGTGATGGAAAAAAACCCCAAACAAACTCCAAGTTATGGAGCTGAATAAATGTTAGTTCCAGTGCAGACACGTGTACAGTACACTAGGCTTGTTTGGGGAAGGCTAAAGTTATCTAGCTAGTTCGCCATACATTATAATGCTTTCTGAAGTGGAGTCGAGGTTCTGAATATAGTTAGTGCCATATATGCAGGTTGTCTGAGGTCCTTCTCTGAACTGCTGAGCTCTTTCCACGTCTTGTTCATGTTTTTTTTTGTTTTTTAAATCTTCCCACCAAATTATAGAGAAATAAGATTTGAACAATCAACCCGAGAGATGAAGACTTGAAATCACATACAAATGAAAAAGTCAAGTTTTCCATGCTGGCCAATATCTAGACAATCACCTCACTCCCTGACTGACTGTCCAAAACAGGTTCTAAGCAGAACATTGAACCTTTCACCATTCCAGACTCACTTTCATTCATTCATTCATTCATTTTCTGAACCGCTTATTCCTAATTAGGGTCGCGGGGAGGCTGGCGCCCATCTCAGCCGACTCTGGGCGAAGGCGGGGTACACCCTGGACAGCTCGCCAGGCCATCGCAGGGCCGACTCACTTTCATCACTCTTGTAATTTTACAGAATAACCCTTTAAAGTCAAGGGCTCTCTGAAATTGGAGGGAAAACTGGAGAAGGAATACAGGGAAAAAACTGAGTGTTGCCTTTAGAAACTACGAGACCATGTTGAGAATGTTTTTGTTCTGCATTTAGAGCATAATTTTGAAAGAAGATTTATTTTATCTTATGTGCCATTCATGACTCACTGACAGGGAGTCAAACATGGCAGATGGTTAGTACTGATGTCATGTATTTTATTGTAAATAAAAGCTCTTTCTCGTTTCCTTCAGCTTTAATCAGCTCAGTGATGCGGACTGTGTTGATTAGCTGATTAGATCTGATCGTGAGAAACATGAAGCTGGTGAAATGAGTTTACACTTACAGTTAAGAAGGCCCAAACAGTGCAATCACAAGAGGGGGGGAAGAGAGACAGAGAGAAAGAACGATATTCTGACTGGCTGTTCCAAATTGCACCTAGGTGTGAGAGTGAGTGTGAATGATTGTATGTGTGTTGGCCTTGCGATGGCCTGGTGAGCTGTTCAGGGTGTACCCCGCCCTTTCCCAGAGTTCACGCATGGGGTGAAAATGCAAACTCGACACAGAAGTGCCCTCACCGAGCCTGGGACTCAAACCCAAGACCTTCTCACTGTAATGTGGACATGCTAACCCTGACACCAATGTGCTGCCGTATGTTAATATCATTAATAAAATTATTAAGAAATGAATTATACTCAATGACTTATGGATAATTACCAACTACACACTGCTAATAAAGTATGATATTAATGAATGAACCACCCGTTCATCTAAAATGGGTTTGCAGGTTATTTATTACCTATTCGGAAGCCTGTAGTACATGGCACAACACTTTTTCTGTGGTTTGATATGTCTTTCACAATCCATTGCATCTGCAACACACAAGCAGCGTGTGTGTGTGTGTGTGTGTGTGTTTGTGTGTGTGTGTGTGTGTGTGTGTGTATGTGTGTGTGTGTGTGCGTGCATGTATGTGTGCGCGTGATGAGTTATCTGTCTAGTCACACCATGTCAAACTCTGCTTCTGCAATTGTGTATGCAACAATATCACATGAAACTGTTTGTCCTTCCTATAACAGTAACATCAATGCCTTCACTCTTAAAAGATTCCATAGAGCACCCAAAAGGGTTCTTTAGTTTGCTCCTAGAGAAAACTTTCGGTGGTTCTATGCAAAAAAATAATCAGCGAGTTTCACTTTTAGAAAAGGTTTCATGCGGAACTCTTTCAGGAACCTATGAACCTTTTACTGACCCAACAACCCCTTGAAGAACCCTTTGTTGTCGTTAGTGATGGTGTAGAAGCCTGCAGGATGCAAATGAGCGCCCACCAACAAGCCACACATTTGTGTTCTGTGATCTGTCAGAGTTTCCAGAGATGTGTTTCTGTGGGTGTTTTGGTACGTTGTGGTGCTGACGTGATACAAATAAACTGGTCAAATCAATGCAGATCTTCAGCAGACATGCCATCAGGCTGTTTAATTACACAAGCACACTGTGCAGTATGATAATTTCAACATGCTATCTTTGTTCTTATCATGCAGGCTGGAGAAACATGTCCAACAAATAATAGCTTTACATATGAGTTGATGAGATGAATTGGAACAGCGTGCCTTTGCTCATTTGTTGGCCCTTGCGCCTGTGCTCATGTGCTTATCAATCAGATCATTTTACTGTCCAACATTGCTGTCAGACATCCGCCCATCATGCACATCATGCTGAATGGTCTCACGCTTCTTATAAAGCTTCTGATTTAGGTTGAGGGCGCGGTTAGGACTTGCTCTTTCCCTTATGACTATGTTCAAATAATACTGAATTAAATTTAAAGCTTTTTATACAAGAAACTATAAGAAGCAAAACTCTTCTGATTCTGTTACCTTAAATATTATTTAAAAAAAAACTATGACCACTAATTATACCTTGGGTCTGAACATGAAAACCAGTTTATATTTTCATGAGCGAGCATGTTACAAACATATATAATAGCTTGTTAAGTCTCCGAGAGAATCAAACCAGATGAAGTTGTTTTTGAGATGAACACAGAACTGTGAGCTGCCAGTTTCTCTCCGTCTGCCTGTCTCTCCCTCTCTCTCTGAGTTCCGGCCATGATGGGAGACCACCACACACGAGCACAAAGGGGCATTGTATTCTGGGGGGAAAATGTGGTTAGCAGACGGCGCTAGACGGCCCCAGCGGTCGCTGGCAGGCAAGTGCACTTCCTAGTGTTGACTCCGCATGAACACTCATTTTGGGAAAGCCCTGAGTTATGGCAGCTGTGGTGGTATGCTTTAACGTGGACTATTTCGGGAGCTGCCTGGGTGGGGTGGGTGTGTATCCCTCCCTCTCTCTCTCTCTCTCTCTCTCTCTCTCTCTCTCTGTGCCTCTGGAAAGGGACTTTACTTCTCAGCTGTTTGAGCAGCTTCACTGGAGTGGAGGATAATGTGGAATCTGCTATGCGCATGTGTAGTTTATTTAAGTTTGTGTTTGAGGATGTTTATTCCATGTTCACTCAGTCTGATTGGTTCCACATGGGCCAATATGTATTTAATAACCCATAGAACATAGTCAAGCATGTTTAAAATATTAGTATGATGACCAAAGTTAAGTATTATAATTTTTTTTAAAACTATGATTCAGCTTAAAGTCTAGCTATATTTGCTGATCAAACCAGTCTTAGTGGGTGTGGCCTAATATTCTAAGTACAAACACACTCATCGACACAGCTTTAGCTAGATATGATACTTTCAGACAGCGACTGTCAACATATAGGCTACAAATGTATAGTATCCCAGCATTAGCATGGTAGGTTTGCTTTTACTCACTCAATCCAAGCAGAAAACTGCTAAACACTGTTGAAGGAAACATCACCAATTATTCATTACACAGCTGACTGCAGCCACAATGCCAACATTAACCAAAATGTGAAGCCAAACACCACATATGAATGAGTAAAATAAAAGATGGTGTGAGTGGGAGAAGTGACACTGATATCATCAACATGCATATGCACAGAAAACATAGAAGCCTCGGAGGGCGGTGCGGTCGCCCTGACATCATAAACATGCTCCACAGTCAGGGGTTATGACCTCATATAAAAGGGCTTTTTGGCGAACCACCAGCACGGATGGAGAGAGAAGTCGCTCATTCACACCGCTTTGCTGGTTTTTGGTTTCTCCACACCACACAGCCACTGGATAAGGAAGAGATATTTTCTGCACTTTGAAGAATACTAACTAGTTGTCAAAAAAAAAAAAAAGAAATCTAAGGACTGTTTGTACCTTTTTATATGACTTGGTTTGGAAATTTGCAACTGTG
>JAQMYF010000027.1:3875915-3887289 GCA_030014195.1 Neosilurus mollespiculum
AGAGAGAGAGAGAGAGAGAGAGAGAAGAGAGGGAAGAGAGAATAGAGAGAGGGGAGAGAGAGAGAGAGAGAGAAAGAGAAGAGAGGAGAGAGAGAGGGAAGATAGAAAAGAGAGGGTAGAGAGATAGATGGAGAGAGAGAGAGAGAGAGAGAGAGAGAGAGAAGAGAGGGAAGAGAGAATAGAGAGAGGGGAGAGAGATAGAGAGAGAGAAAGAGAAGAGAGGAGAGAGAGAGGGAAGATAGAAAAGAGAGAGGGGAGAGAGATAGAGGGGTGAGAGATAGATGGAGAGAGAGAGAGAGAGAGAGAGAGAGAGAGAGAGAGAGAGAGGCTCTCACTACACCAGGCTGTGATAAGGTAGTTTTCTCATCAAATGTAACTCTGCTGAGACCAACCAGAGCTCCGCCCCCTTCGTACTCTCTCTTCTCTTATATAGTTGTTCCCACAGAGACGTCTTCTTGCTTCAGTGCCCTGTGCACTACCATGAAACCTAACTCCACTACTAATAACCTTATTATCAATCACTAATACTACAACGTCTTACTCACAGACACATATTCATTTTCTCCAAATCCACTCTACCGAAATATGGATATATTAATCAATCAATTCCAGTATATCAAACACTTCAGGGCCAGATTTAGATTTAAAGGGGTGGTATCAGAGTCGTGAGAATCAAATGGAATAAATATCATGAACGGTGTTGCTAAACAAGATTTTTTTAAGACTTTTTTCTTTAACATAAAAATGTTTTAATCGGGCCCTGGCGAGCTGTCTAGGGTGCACTCTGCCCTCACCCAGAGTCGGCTGAGATGGGCACCAGCCTCCCCGCAACCTTAAATAGGGTTAAGCAGTTCAGAAAATAAATGAATGAATAAATGTTCTAATTGGGGAGCAGTGGTGGCTCGGTGGGTAAGGTGCTGGCTTACATATTCGAAGGTCGGGGGTTTGAGCCCCGCAATCACCCCCCAGTACAGCTAACTGGGCTATCAAAGGCCAGCCATGTCTCTCACTGTCTGTGGTGAGAGGCATGTAAAAGAACCTTTGCTGTAATTCGTAAAGAGTAGGTCATTGGATTGCAGTGCTCCTACCCAGGGTGTACCCCTCCCTCTCCCAGAGTCGGCTGAGATGGGCGCCAGCGTCCCTGCGACCCTGATTAGGATTTAGAGGTTCAGAAAATGAATGAAGGTTTTAATCGGGAAATAAAGTTGGCGTGAATGGACACACGCTTAACAGGTTTACCGATGCAAACCATCCATGTACTAAAAATCATTAGTGTCAGGATTTACAAACTGATAGCAAGGCATAGACAAAGGTTTTTGGGGGTTTTTTTGTGGCTGAACTCATTTATGAATTTGTAAGAGTTTTCCTTTCAAACCACAAAATTTAGGGAAGGAGAGTAATGAAATGATGCGACGTAATTCACTAAGGTTTGCGGTTTAATCCTTACTAATGGGGTCATTGTTTAATGTTAACCCCCCGTGTGTTTAACATGGCCAGGAGGAGGTGCCACTGATTACACAGTGTATGGGGATATAAGCACAGAATTCTCTATGGGATGTCACAGGAAGACGTACAACCAAAGCGTAATCGATTACTAATTACCTGGACATGGATTACCTGGAAATTTCAACAACAAGAGGGTCCCGCACGTGCTCATGATCCTACTCTCTGAATCGTGCTGCTGTTTGTCACTATTAAAAATGATCTGACTCATGCTGTGTTTATTAATTTGTCTGCTGTTAGTAAGTCAACTGACCACTGGTAAGTCAATTGGCAGCCCCCAAATGTGCATGTCCTTGGACTGTGGAAGGAAACTGGACTACCCCGAGGAAACCTACACAGAAATGTCAGGGGCTCGAACCCTGGACCTTCTTGCTGTGCGGCAGACTACTACTCTACCATGCCACCCACCAATCTCTTTTAAATATTATATATCCTCTCCTTATTCTGTGTTGCAACACATCTGATATATACTGTAGCACACATACCCTCTTTAACACAGCGTTTAACTGTTCCTGTGGCTTTATGACTAAAAAACACTTACATATGTACGCAGGGATGGAAAAAACCACTCGAGGGCATGAAGTTATAAGTATATAATGAATAATTCTGTTACTACCACAAAACAGATTATTTTCCGATGACACCATGCACTGTATCCAGAAGCGCTTGATTCCTTCTCGACGACACCGACTCCTGCCTTCTGTGTTTATTTACCAATGGATGACATCACACTTTAATCCAATTATAGCTACACGAAATGGTGCGGAAACAAGTTCTAATGTCGTGAGTGCTTCGATAGTACACGTACACAAACACTTATGCCGTTCACGCATACTGTAGTATTATAGCTCGAAACTCAATGTGTTGTTTAGATCTGAGCATCTAGTGCTTCGTGTACGCTCAGCCGTAGGAAGAACCAGCCTTAAAAAGCACCAGAGCTGCAGTTCCCATGCACTTGCATGAGAATTAATACACAACATCTATTTCTCACATGAAGGGGGGAAACAAAAAACCCATGAAGTCCAACGAGAATAGATTGTGTTTCCTGCAATTTTGTTGGGAAATTAGGACAAACACACAGACAGAGCTTGAGATAGTTACCATGGGGGTCATGGATCATTATTTGATTGAGGGGGAAGAGGTTGTGTAAGCGTCTTTCCACACCCACTCAATTCTCTGCAGGCCAGGTTTCGAAGACATGGGAAGGGGACGCAACGTACGGTCCTCTGACTCGTTCTCAGAGGTGCACCAGCGAGTGACGCCTGTTTTACAGTCATTCTTTTCACATTGTCACGTGCACGGCTTTCAAGGATGCATTAAAGAAGCTGTGGTGCATTTATAAAACCTACAGTGTATATGAATGAAACTGTTTACGTAAAAATTCTGCAAAATTATACAAGATTTAAATTTAAGTTGAGGCTTCAGTGTCGTGATTGATGGCAGTGTGCTGAAATTATGACGTCACATAGTTCAGGACGACTGTGAACTGTCCAGGCTCTCATTTTGTACTTAAAAGAAAATTTTAGTCGTATCCAATTCCCCTCCTGTCAAATATTGCCTTCCCTATCACATGACCACCACCAACCAGGGTGGGGCGTAAGCATGCACATGCCCCCTCCGTGACATGCAGTACGACTCTTTATGAACTGCTGCACATGCTTATTTGGAGATGGCTAACACACGTACGAATGAGCTCAGAGACGACCATGATTGGCATGGCTGGTGATCGCTGTGAGTGACAGGCCTCCCTTCCATGAGAGTTTGGCCACTTAGCTCCCATGGGCTCCCGGTCAATCAACCTGGATTCGAACCTGCGATCTCCGGGTTGATAGTCATGCACCTTGTTGATACGCCACTCAAGAGCCTCTATGTGTGGATCCTAAGGACTATTTCGAAGTCAGTCCCAAATTTCTTGCACGAGTACGGAACATATCAAACCACACCTTATCCGAGCGCAAAGCACCTACTTATCAGAGCGAAGTCCCTACGTGGACTTCTACGTACTGCAGAAATCACGCAGTGCACGTGTGTGTTGCCCCACCCACCTAAGGTCAATTCGCTTTCCATATACTGCATGGTAAAGGGCTCAGGTGTCCATTAAAAGAAAAAAAATATATATATTTACAGTGATTCTGATTTCTAGACAAGAACAAAGGGTTAAAAAATAACTCAAGTCAGTCCAATAATTGTGTACACGATCAAACAAGGCAAAAAGATATAAAATACACAAACCAGGAAGTAAAGCACAATGTTAGAAAGGACTGGTCTGAAATCCCATACGTAAAGATGTACTGTAGGAAAAAGCTAGTAAAGAAAACATTCATTTGCCAAACTGCTTAACCCTATTAAGGTCTCAGGGTCACACACAACCATTCACACTCACACCTGGGGCAAACTGGAACAGCCAATTGGCCTAAGGCGCATGTCTTTAGACTGTGGGAGGAAACCCAGTGGAGTACCCAGAGGAAACCCATGCAAGCACAGGGCGAAACATGCCAACTGCACACAGAAACTCCTTCGTGGAGTCCTCAACCCAGAACCTTCTGTTTGTGCTAACCACCATACCACCGGACTGCCCATTAAAAAAACATTACGGCGTGGATTTTTTTTAATACGAAGTGGATTATTACATATCATGTTTTCTTATGTACTACTCTCCATCATTCTGTTGTTCGTGCCTTATGTGTTCGCACTGACAGATACAGTACGTATGAAGAAATGTAGGAATACTTTGGTGAAAAACAGGGTTGCCAGGTCTGTGTGATTAAAGCAAAGCTAACTGTTACTTTATGAGGTTGATAAAATGATTCTAGAATTCTGCATTTTGTCAAAGTTTAATAAATAACAATAATAATTACAAAAAAAAAAAAAAGTCTAATGGGTTCCAGTTTTTCAAGAAAAACGAAGCACCTGGCAACAGCAAACAAACCACTCAGATCAATCCCTATACCGCTAATTTACACCCGGTTTTCTGTGGTAAAATAAGGCACCAAAATGTTTTCCACTAATTGCTTGAAGTTTAGGACATCAAAAGGAAAACGCAATCAGGCGTACTTTTCATCTCGCCACCCTTTTCTGTGTGATCTTTCTTCAAATCTATGTATATGACTTAGAGAAGAACATTTGCGTGTTGCCGCATGTACGGTTCGACTTCGCCAGCTGCATACATAACAGCCTTTTTTCTGTGCAGGATGCAACCTAATTATATCTAAAAACAGGCACAAAGAGTTTAGTACATGAGGCCCAGACAGTTAACACCTCAATAGGTGTGTTAGCCTTCTCTAATCACCTACAGATACTGTATAAGTACAAGTCTGAACTATGGTTTGGTGGGGACAAAAATAATTTATTATGCTAGGCTACGTAGGTGTGTGACATTCGAAAGTGATACGAAGAGCCTGCTGGTTCAGAGTCCCTGCAACCCCAATAGGATAAAGCGGTTCAGAAAATTAAACACAACTTTGCAAATGCAGGGACTAATACACTTGGGGGTGTGGCCGATTTAATAGAAAGCGTGTACTTTTGACTGTGGAGTGTTTGTCCTACAACCACCTGTAAGTCGTTACTATAGAAACGAGAGTATACTCAAATGAGCTGAAGAAGAAAAATTATCAACACCTTCTGACCAATCAGATTCAAGAATTCAGTGCTGTGAGAATATACATTAACATATAGTGGAATATTTCTTACTATACCTAAAAATATATATACACACACATACCTACAGTATACAGTACACATTCAACCACTGCTCTCTCTCTCTGTTTACCGCTGTCTCTTTTTTCATCCCCACTTTTTTCTTTTTATTCCTTCTCTTCAACCCCCACCCCACACGCATCTTATCTTTCATCACAAGGTTCTCGTTCTATCCTCACTCACCCCTTTAGAACCCATCTTCCTTTTAATGCCCCACCTGTCATGTTCTTCTCCCTTTCTTTCTTTCTTTCTTTCACTTTCATGCCTGATCTCTTGCACACTTGCTTTGACGTTCAAGCTCTTTCTCACTTTCACATCTTTATCTGATGCTCCCTCTCTCTCTCTCTTTCTCTACTTTTCCTCCCTTTCATGTCCTCTTTATCAGTCTATTTCACTCTATCTCACACTATCTTTCTCATTTTCATGTCCCCCCCTCTCCCCCATCTTTTTCCCTCTTCTCTCATTTGTTTTCTGTTTCTTTTTCACCATCTCTCTCTCTCTGTTTGTTTCTCTTTTTTCTCTCTCAATTTTTCACCCCCCCCCTCACACCTCCTGTTCTTTCTTTCATTTTTATACCACCCACTCCCCCCTCCACTGTCCAATACCAGTCTATTTCTCCATCATATATTCTCTCTATCTTTTTTCTTTACTCTATCTATCTATCTTAGTCCTGATTCTTCCCAGCGGTCTTTTGAACAGGTTTACGGTTACGATCATTTGGCCTCCATCTGTGCGTCTGTGGGTGTGTGTGTGTGTGTGTGTGTGTGTGTATACTAATTTCAAAAGAATTCAAGGGGACTTTGTGCACATAGACATGTGGGAGGGTTGATGCATGAGGGTGCACTTACTTTTTTTTTTTTTTTTTTTAAATCTTCGCACCCAGTGCAGAGAAATAGCACATAATGTCTTCCCTTAAACAAAAATGCAGGTGTGAAGATTTCCTTTAGCAAACAAACATTCGTTTGAAAAGAGCATCTGTGGCTTTGTTACTTTATTCAGTGTGTGTGTGTGTGTGTGTGTGTGTGTGTGTGTGTGTGTGTTCATATGTAATTTTCACAGAGAGTCAGTGCTTTTTTTTTGCATATTGTTAAATGACAGGATGAAAAAAGAGGAGAATGAGCTCTGCCTGAAACAATGCCTGTCGTCTTTCGGGTCATGTTTAACCATAATTGCCCTTAAAAGCAGACATAACACACCAGGAATGGGAGCGGGAACAAAGCTTTTCTCAAAAATATATTTTGGGGGGAATAAAAGAAAATATTCGCATAATAGGCAACTGTGTGTGTGTGTGGAGAATCAAAACGTGTCAGCATTTTTGAACCAAAATGTCAATTACCCCACTGAGGTGAAGGCGAACTGACTAACTCATACGAAAGAAATCTCGAACCCCCTGCAGAACTAATGACCCGTACCTCTTGTGGCTATCAGACCTCATTATCTCAACCGCTTCTGACCTCAACCACGCTGGCTAAAATTTCGGATGCGAATGAAATCCATAGCAAAGGGCACCGTAACTTGAAAAAAAATCTTTCCTTTAAGTGGCCCTGAACCGAACAAGGCCCTTAGCGTTTATCTCCAATTAACCCATTTCTAGTCACAGGCGATATGATCACCAATTACTACTCCTCCTCCGAACGCCGTCATTAACCTCGGCAGTGACCTTTCTATTGTCTGTGACCTCTTCCTCCTAATGGTCCCATGACATTTTCAATTCGCGTCATGATCCTCAAGAAATGCCTCAAATTGGTGATACGGTATGAAGGTCACGCAGCCAACCGACCCCTGTGCAGAAATAACTATTTGGGCTTAAAAGGTAACATAACGTTTCATTAGGTAGTTATATCGAAGATAGTAGATCGGAAGCAATGCTTGAAACAAGAATTAAAAGAACAAATCACAAGACAGTCACAGGGCGATGACACGGCACAGCCTAAGGGTGCTTTCACTCACTTTTTTTTCATGAGAAAAACTCATGCAACACACACACACACACACACACACACAAACTTTCTTATGAGCTCATATCAGCTTCCTAACTAGCCTAGCTTCTATAGCTCAGTACCCAAGTCATAATTATCAGTAATAAAGATGAAAGATGTTCATGATAAATCTACTCTGGCAATGAAGAGGCTGTTTGCTTTCGCTGTAGCTTTTAATTTTTTTATTTTTCCTCACTCACTGACAACACATTTTCACCCTCACTGACTCATTTGCCGAACCGTTTAATCATATCAGGGACACAGGGAGGCTAGAGACTATCTCAGCTGACAGCTGACACAAGGCAGGGTACAGACCATCACAAGGCCAATATACACACAACAACTTACACTCACACTCACACCTAGGGGCAATTTGGCGCATTAGTTACCCTAATGTGCATGTCTTTGGACTATGGGAGGAAACCAGAGTACCCAGAGGAAACCCACGCGCATGCACATGAAACACACACTACACACAGTAACGCCCTCTTCAAGCCCAGGACTCCAACCAAGGACCTTCTTGTCGTGAGGTGGACATGATAACCACTACACCCCTGTGCTGCCCGCCAACATATATTTACATAAGTTTACTGATTGGCTGATTCACCAGGAAGTGCTTGGATTTCATATAAAATAAATTATCATGCAAGCTTTGTACCAAAGTGACCTTTTCAGTTAAGGAATGGCTACGGTAGTCCTAGCTGCGGTTCTGCCTGGCTATCTGTGACCTTAGCCTAACTTGAAGAACCTGGCGAGTTCTGTCTGGCCTGACTTCTGGAATAAATGTTTCATCTTTTACCCAAATGGTCCAGAACCTGTTGTGGGCAATGAGAGCGATTGGTTGGTCTGCATCTACACCCAAAGAACTGATAACTGTTCCTTGCAGTTTACTTACTAAGGAATGTTTTTAGGCAAATACTACAGCCACACCTGTGGCCACGATAACTCAAAAAAAAATGAACGAATTTCCACAGAATTTTATACAAATGTGGGTCTTGGGGCATCGAAGAACTGGTTAAATTTAGGGCCTGATCCACATCCAGGACAGTTTCTGAAGGATTTTATAACATTGCATGATAGAGCAAGAAGGCCGACTCAGGATGAAGACAGGGTACACCCTAAACAGCTCACCACTCCATCACAGGGCAACACACACACACACACACACACACACACAATCATTCACACTCACACCTAGGGGCATTTTGAAACAGCCAATTAGCCTCATGTGCATGTCTTTGGATTGTAACAGGAAACTGTAGTACCAGGAGGAAACCCATGTAAGCACGGGGAGAACATCTAAACTCCACACAGAAACGCCCTCGCAAAGCCCAGGACTCGAACCTTCCTGGACTTTCTTACTATAGGGCACTACCTCACTGTCCCGCCCCTTAATAGGAAGTTATTCTTTTTAAAATGTACTCGTTGGCATATTGATGGGGTACTAGAGGAATTAAACATTTGGCAGCACGCTGTGAAAAAATAATCCCCTCTCAGGTGGCGAGAGATGTTCTACTTTGCCTGTGAATGCACCGCACCACACCACCCTGTCATTGACGCGTTTCTCCCGAACGTCTTTTCTTCCCTATATAGTCAACGGATCAGGGCAATAAAAATTATTTGAGTATTTTTTTTGAAACAATGTTCACCAGCAAGCATTATGGGAATAGGATTGCGGTGAGTTGTTTTCAACTGAAATGGCTGACCCCTTCAGTAAAAGCACTAGCATGGCAGAGTCGAGCTGCTTTCCTGGCAGCCCTTGGGGCAGTAAATGTTGTTTTGTTTTTTCTTTTTAATCCCATGCTCATTGTGGGCATGGGTAAAAATAGTGGGTTTGAGGTTGAGTTAGTCTTTATTAAGACTGGTGTAAGAGTAAAAGCTCTATCGCTACATACTGGATACGAGGAGATGACACGGCACAGTGTAATATCTGGAATTAATGAATAGTGGGTGCATGATGAGTCAAAGACTTTGTTGGATCTATCTAGTTATGTTTCGTCCTAAATCCGGTTGTTTCTCACAGCTTGCCGTTTTTGGCCCGGGAAGACGTTGTTTTTTTTTTTTTAAAGCAAAACTGCTTTAGTGAAAGTCGCCTGGCACAGACGCTTTCTGTTTTTAATAAGCTCATGCCAGTTATCTCTGCATGAACATTAGATTAGTGACACTTAATTGGGTTAGCTATTTCTAGAAGCTAACAGTGGTGGACTGGCGTCTGTCAAAATGCTTTTCCTTCCCCGGTGCTCACCAGTACAGCAACGGCATTAATGCTACTGAAAGCTCTAACAGAGACCTGAAGTGACTCTTCAACACACACGCACACACACACACACACACACACACACAGCTGGTGGCACGTAACTGGATCCATGTGCCTGGCCTGGGAACAGACAACCGGCCGATGTTTAACGGTAACCCATGGCGAACTTCTTCTCTCCTCTCATTTACTGTCTGTGGAAAAAACAGAGAGGATAGACTTTTCCACATACACACACACACACTGTGTGTGTGTGTGTGTGTGTGTGTGTGTATGTCGAATTCTGTCTCTCTCTTCCACACAAACACACGTGCAATCCCATTAAATAGCATATGACTCATTTTCTAAAAGTCATGCATGTTCAGAACACACTACGGTCACACTACTTTGCTCCAAGACACAAAGCAGAGGACGGAAAAGGCACACACCCTCCCTCTCTCACCTCCATCAGCCAGACCACACACATTCACACATAAACCGCAGAGAAAGGCCAAAAGGAAATGGAAAACTCAGCAGTTTCTTCTTCGGGGGAAATCGTTTAGAGATGGAACAAGCAAAGGAAGTGGCGCAAATTAAAACACTAACACACTATCCAATCATGACAGGAGTTTTTGCTTTCTTTCTTTCTTTTTTGCACGACTCTCTGCATGTGTGTGTGTGTGTGTGTGTGTGTGTGTGTGTATGTGTGTGTGCGCTCACTCACTTCTCTCAGCATAAAACTCACGCTGGACATAATATATCTGGATTTGTTTGAGGGGTTGTGGTGAAGGGTTTCTCAAATCTGCCGCATTTGTGAAACACAACCATCCGTATCATTCCCGTAATGCGTCGCATAGCGCTTGTACTGATGCTATTGCGGCGAACAAATAAACGCAATTTTTTCCAGGATGAAGAACCAGACCAGGGATAATATATAATAACACAGAGTCTAGCCTGGTATATCTGCCTTTCTCAGCTTTTTAACCATCGCCAGCCCTGTGGTGTGACTCTGAACTTCTGGCCCTGATTCTGGTTCTGAGGTCTAGACAAATGTGTTCAGCAGTGCCGAGGACTTCTCCATCCAGAATGTGGTCTTTTAACTACTCTTAATGGCAGCTAGCCTTCTTTTTCCACCAAGTAGAAATAGGCTATTGTGTGCATGTGTGTGTGTTAGTCAAGGTCAAAAGACTGTAAAATTTTAATTTTACTATAGGTTTTGTTGTATGAGGTGATCACTTCTAAAGGCGAGGGATGAATATGTGTTAAAGAATGGTTTCGGTGCATGGATGGATGGATGGACCAACAATAACATGGGTCAACAATAACCTAATTTTGTTAATGGATTAGCATATATAACCCTGACGAAAATCATGAAGGATGGGTGAGTTCTGAACTTGAGGGAAGGGATCTGAACTTAAAATCAGAAATCACTAAATACATCTTTGAGTGAATGTAGGAATAAATTTCAGGTAAACAGAGTTGATGCCAGAACATTTACTTTAGGTGCAGTAGGTCATGGGTTCAAAGCCTGGACATGGTGCGAGTTTGACATGCCCTGAATTTTCCACCTAAAAGTGCTTTAATAATAACTATTTGTGGATATATATTATAAATATGATCATAATCATCAATGACTGGATTTGAAAATCACTAAACAATAAATGAAGCAATCTAAAGCTGGTGTTGCATCATAAATGACATCGTAATCATGAATATTGCAACGTTAACTCCATTAACTTTTATCACTTTACTAAACAGATTGCTCTATATCAACTCTAGAGCCCATATACATGTAGCTTCATGTCATGTCATGTCATTTTCTGAACCACTTAATCCTAATTAGGGTCGCGGGGAGGCTGGCACCCATCTCAGCCCTGGACAGCTCACCAGGCCATCGCAGGGCAGAAACACGCTAACGGCTATGCAGCCTACTCTTGACGAAAATCAGCAATGGTTCTTTTAC
>JAQMYF010000027.1:3887389-3900612 GCA_030014195.1 Neosilurus mollespiculum
CGTTGATAGTGGGGCTTGAACCCCCGACCTTGGGATCAGTAATCCAGCACCTTACCACCAGGCCACCACTGCCCACATGTAGCTTCATGTTATTCATGTTATTCATGTTAAATCCATTTTGTTTCTGAAGCAGAACTCCTATAAATTTGTATACCAGTGTAATCATTGCCTGTTATCATAATTATTCAATCCCTCTGAAGGCTATCCCCCTCTTTATCAAAAACAATTATCTCCAAGTGTAGAAATAACAGCCATTTCAGCACCTTAATGTAACTTTCCAGATATTTACCTCCACCAACAAGGTCATGTTTACATTGGGGTTGTTTTGTTGGTTTGTTTGTCAGGAACTTTAGGCAAAATGTTATGAAAGAAGTTAGATTTTTTTTTTTTTAATGGAGGGGTGTAATATGGCCCAAGTAACACTTCATTAAATTTTGGAAATGATCCAGTTTAAATCCTGGATCTGGGAATTTTTTTAAAGATTCTTTAACACTGGACGATTAGCTATGCACTGGGCTGCTATGTACTTTTGTTTGGCTTGGCAGAGGTTTGCACTCTGTACGGGCTTTGTGTTTATTTTTAGTTCTCCTTGCAGGTGTGCTATTATAGGAAAGCAATCGACTGGTGGAAAACATCTCCTTGGACTGTAGTGGACAATTTCACCATACCGACAACAAGGCAGTCTTATTATTTAACCATCTCATCGTTCAATCCATGTACCAAGCTTATTTGCTTTTGATTATGTGGCACACCCGCAGTACAAATCCCGTGGATTAGTCGTTACTATAAAGACAGCAACGTACAATATTAGAGCTAATGCATTAATATAAACCTTGGCACTGGAACTAATGTCCGAGCTGCTGTCGGAGCCTGAAAATGGATAAACCAATCAGATTGGAGTAAGTCACATCATAAGTGCAGACGTATTAAAGAGTAAAAACTTCCTCGTGCCATGTCTTCACTACTTACAGTTTGCTTTAGTAGGATAAGCTAAGCAAATACAAATATAATTATTATATGTTTCCTGAGGGAGAGGAAAAAATGTAAACACACACACACACACACACACACACACACACACAAGAGAGCTTTCATACCACATTACAGCGCTGCTACTTTTTTGCACTTTGGTACATCAGCAGTGTATGTATCAGCATACCACAAATACTTTTATAGGGAGGGGAATTAGCTCAAGCAGGTATAACAGAGGGAACAAAGACTTCATCAAAGCCGTGCTTGCTTGTAGGTAAGTATATAAAAAGAAATCGGATTAAGAGTGTCTTTCTGTATATAAGACTTTACAATTTCCTCTGGGTTCTCCAGTTTTCTTCTGACTTGACTGCTATGGTTTATAGTAATGCAACATGCAGCATGGCCACAGTTTCCTTTGGGTTCTCCAGTTTCCTTCCATCGTTGAAACCCATGCTGGTGTGTAGCTTGGCTAAATTGTCCCTAGATGAGAATGAATGTCTGCATGTGTGGGTGTGCATGGTTTCCTGTGATGGATTGGTTTCTCCTCTTGAGTGCATAAACACCTGTGATTGGCTAGTTTGGCTCTAGTTGAGAGAAGAATCTAAACTTGTGATTTGTTGATGATATGGCAGTGATACGCTTCATTGTTTCGCCAGTCAGGAGCTTATAAACCCATTTGCACTCTAATATTATGTTGGAGTATCTTTAGCCTTGATTACAGCACGTACTTGCCATCACATTGTTGCTTCTGTTGGTCAGGTCGAGGCTCAGCAACATGTTGCATTAAAATGAAGTCAGCTGACCACCTGAATGTACTAAATGACCAGGTTATCACACCAATAGACTTTTTCTTTCCTGATGGTACAGATATAAAATTGGGGATTGAATAGTGCAGGAGTAGTTCAGGGAGCGAGACCTGACTTTACCTCTACTGAAAGACTTCAGGGTGTGCTGGAGAAGACTTTAGAAGTTTTTTCAGTCATCAGTTCAAGATCTCGACAGAAATGTTGTCATGTTGCTTCAATTTGTCCAAACAATTCCATGGTAATTACAGATGGTAATCATAGCTCAAGGCCTTCCAGCACAATATTAGAGAATGTAAGTTATTTATTTATTTATTTTTTTGGCCGGGTAGCATATATACCGTTCCAGTCACTGATTTTCCGTACCACATAGCCATTGAATGTCACGTGTAGGACAAAGCTAATCCCACCTGATATTCAGCAAGAGGCGGGATACACAGTGGACAAAACTATTCCAGGGCAACACAAAGAGATAGACTGCAATTCATACCTATGGGTAAGAATAGTCATTGGACTGTGGGAGTAAACTGAATCACCCAGACGAAACCCACACAGTCATGGGGAGAACACGGAAAAACGCCATAGAGAAAGGCCCTAGTCAACCAGCAGAATCTTCAGGCCTAATTCGAACAGAACTGCCTCGCTGTAAGACCATGATGCTAACCACTGCGCCGCCATGTCGGCCCATATTTTCTTTTCACAAATCGCTAATTTATTCTACAATAAACGAAAAGGTCAATGCAGGATTGTACATATTTTTGTAGTTTGAAGATAACCACTTTGGAATCAGTTGATCATGAGGTTGAGGTTACAGCCATCCTTTGGTTCTCCTCTCTCTATTACTCTCAGTGGGTATTTAGGAAAGGAAGAATTGGATGCTGTGGGTTGGCTCAGGAGAGGTTTTTGCAACGCTGGGTTGAAGGAAATTATGAGCACACCATGCAGTAAGTCAAGTGTGGGTTTTTTTCGTAGGCAGAGAGTCTCTGTGGCTGATGAGCAAGAAGATGGTTGGGTTATTGGTGTATTTAATTAAAGAATCATTTACAAAAAAAATTATAATAATAATAGCTGAATGGAAGTGAAATAAAAATAAATGATTGAAGCTGTACAGGAAAGGATTCTTCAATGGTTTGTGTTTCAGGAAGAATGGCTGTGGATTTAGTACAAGGTTACTGACGCAAAGTAATTCAAAACTGCACAATTAGGAGGAAAAGAAAGAAAGAAGGGATGTTGAGAAAGAGGTTTGTTTCAGGGAAGATCCTCTCATGCAAGTGCTTGTTCAGATTTGCCTGAATATTGTGGTTCTCTACACCAGATGATTTTATGGTTAGCATGTCCACCTCACAGCAAGAAGCTGCAGGGTTGGAGTCCTGGGCTCGGGTATTTCTGTGCGGTGCTTGCGAAGGTTTCCTCCAGGCATGCCAGTGTCCATCCACAGTCCAAAGACATGCACATTAGGCTAGATGGCTCTTACAAATTGCCCCTAGGTGTTACGTGTGAGTGTAAATGGGGGTGAATGTTGCCCTGTGTTGGACTGGCAAGCTGTTGAAGGCGTACCTCGCCTTCCCACAACCCGAGTAGGATTAACTTTTAAAATAATATATCAATATATAATATGAAGCTCAGTGTTTTCTTCTTTCTCAGTCTTATATCGTTCCCATTCGTAAAACCTGACCAAATATCCTCATTTTTAAAAAAACGGACAAGGAAAAAAATCCGTCATTAGATTAATCTGAGAGAGAGAGAGAGAGAGAAAGAATGATCGGCTATCCTGTATTATAAAAGCGTGTGTGTGTGTGTGTGTGTGTGTGTGTGTGTGTGTGTTATTAATGGTTAAAGCAGTCTGAATATCTGAGCATATAAGCTTTTATCCCACTGCTTAATGCCAGAATCTTGAACTAACGATGGGCCGAGAGCTATTAAAGGAAGCTATCTAGCGCACTGTAGGCTGCAGAGTCGAGGATCAATAGCAGCAGCTTTTCTGTTCTGACCCGGTGTGATGTGAGTTAATTTCCAGTGTCATGGCCTCCATTATTCCACACAGTGAGTAAATCAGAGAAGAGGAATAAAGCGGAAGATAAACAGAAATGATGAAAATGTACTGAGTTTATGCTGTATGTCCTATTTCCCTTCTGTACTATTCAGATTTTTAGAAAGATAACATTTTAAAAACGAATGTAAACCACATATTAGGATATTAGATCTCATCTCAGTAATTAGCAATATACACACTCCCTCATTTGCTGAACTGCCTACTAGGGTCACAGGGAGGCTGGAGCCAATCTCAAGCCAATCTAGGCAAAGGCAAGGTACTCCCTGAACAGCTCACCAGCCCGTTGCACTCACACACACCTAGAAGCAATTTGGAACAGTCAATTAGCCTAACATGCATGTCTTCGGGCTGTGGGAGAAAATTGGAGTACCCAAACATGGGGAGAACATGGAAACTTCATACAGCAACACCCCATGAGCTCAGGACTCGAACCCAGGACCCTCTTGCTGTCAGACAGTCATTGCTATCCACTAGTAGTGCTCTCGCCCTGCAATATAAACAGTATTTATGAAAACAAGCACACAACAGCACTTCTGTCTCACGGCTCCATTGTTTCTAATTCGAGCCCGAGTTTGATTTTTAGTTGATATGGTTTACATTTTCTCCACCTGGGTTAACATAGCTAACCAAAAAAAAAAAAAAAAGTAGGACTAAAACTAAAACTAGCAGTAAAAAAAATTCATTCACTGAAATAAAAATAAAAACGTCAGCTTTAAAAAAACAACAACAACAGAAAACTTGCGTAAAAGTACACAGCACACGACTGGGGTATCGACAAGGTGCATGAGTACCAACCTGGAGATCGCAGGTTCGAATCCGTGGCAGGGATTCCTCATTGGCTGAGCTCTCACTGTGGTATAACACTCACCTTCCTGTCACTTACAGGGTTCCCTCCGAGTGTGCCAGGCTGCTGTATGCACTTGTGCAACAGTTCATAAAGAAGCAGGTGGCAGCATTAAGTGTCACAGTGGTGGCATATGCATGTTTACACAGCTCTCTGATTGGTGGTGGTTGTATTTGATAGGAAGGCAATACTTAGAGGATGGGAATTAGACATGACTGTGCGTGGAGGGGACAATAAAGGTAATGCAGGTAGTTCATAAATAAAAATAAAACTACTGACACACTTGCACATATTGACACACACTGGTCTTAGTTTTTTGTTGTTTTTTTTTAAAAAGGAAAGAAAGAGTCCTACTTCCTTAACTGTGTGTGTGTGTGTGTGTGTGTGTTTTCTTGCGACACATTCAGAACCAGAAAATGTTTTTGACCAACAGAATGAGGACATTTTGGCTGGTCCTCACTTCTTCTTAGGGTTGTTTGAGGATTAGGCTTGGTTTTAGGGTTCAGGTTAGAATTAGTTTTAGGTTAGGGTTAGGGTTAAGGGCACGTTTAAGCATTTATTTGGGATGGTTACGGTTAGGATAAGGGGATAAGGAAGGTATTATGTCAGTGAACGTCTCCACAAAAGATAGAAGTACAAGACTGTGTGCGTGTGTGTGTGTTTTCTTGCAACACATTCAGAACCGGAATATGTTTTTGACCAACAGAGTGAGGACATGTCTGTAAAGTGAGGACATTTTTTTCTGGTCCTCACTTCTTGTTAGGGTTGTTTGAGGATTAGGGCTTGGTTTTAGGGTTCAGGTTAGAATTAGTTTTAGGTTAGGGTTAGGGTTAAGGGCACGTTTAAGCATTTATTTGGGATGGTTACAGTTAGGGTAAGGGGCTAGGGAAGGTATTATGTAAATGAAAGTCTTCACAAAGATAGAAGTACAAAACTGTGTGTGTGTGTGCCTCACAACCAGTCATTTACTACAGAGTTCGCTTGATGACAGACTGAGGTGATGCCATCATGCATCTGTGTGTAGAATTGTGCGGTTGTGGTAAAAATGAAGTGGGTGTGTGTGATTTTTAATGAGCTCAACCTCAGCGGTGGTTGGCGAAGAATGAAAGAAAAATGGAGGGATGGACGCCACTTCAAAGGTTTTTTTGGATGTGAGTGCAATGTTGGGTTCAGTCTGCTATTTCACTTAAACACACACACACACACACACACACAGTCTTAAATCCTATTCAGGGAAGGTATCATTGAAATCAGTTTATAGTAATTAGTATATATGAGGAGAGTACATTTAAAAAAATACACTGTTATTAAAATAATTGTAAAAATGAATTGGGATCAACACTGACATGATCATTAAGGACTGAATTCATCAGCCCTTCAAGATCACAATCTTAGAATGTGGCTCCCTCTAGTGGGCAACAGTTTAATAAAATAAAAAATAAAAAAATGGGAAGAACTTCCTCGTGGGTTCTTTGATTGCTATGTTCGTCATGAGTTCTTTATTTAATATGTTCCTCTTGGGTTCTTGGATTGATGTGTTCCTCATGGATTCTTTGATGTGATTCTCTTGGGTTCTTGGTTTGATGTATTCCTCATTGGTCCTTTATTTTGAAGTGAGTATCTTGGGTTCCTTATTTGATATGATCCTCATGGGTTCCTTATTTGATATGATCCTCATGGGTGCTTCGTTTGATATGTTCCTCATGGGTGCTTCGTTTGATATGTTCCTCATGGGTGCTTCGTTTGAAATGTTCCTCATGGGTGCTTCGTTTGATATGTTCCTCATGGGTGCTTCGTTTGATATGTTCCTCATGGGTTCTTCGTTTGATATGTTCCTCATGGGTTCTTCATTTGATATGTTCCTCATGGGTCCTTCATTTGATATGTTCCTCATCAGACCTGTCCATAGTACAATGGCTCCTATTTAAAGATGATAAGAATAGGATTGCAGCAAGATTCATTCCAGCGTGTGCAGAAGCAATACTTCAGCAATTCTACAAAGGAAATGGTGTGTCAGGAGCAGCATAACCAAGGCTTGATTATTCTCCAAGCTGCAGTTCTAATGAGGAATCACCTGTGTCTGACTAGATATTATGGATTTATTTGTTAATTTTGCTGGGTCTACTGGTGCTTGGATCCAAACTCTGGATTTTGGCCGCGATTCATGGAAAAGTCGAAGACACTTACGCTTGAAAAGGTTAAGGCTGAGTTAAAATTCCTAAACACACACCAGTGGCGCCCACCCCCAGGGTGCCATCTTCGCTAATGTCAGGTCTGTGATTTAGACATCACACAGACTTGATGGCCTGTTGGGAATTGTACAGACAGTCTTTTCTTCTTCACCACTGGAGTCATTCATAACAGGAACCAAACTGTTTACCAGAAAAGCTTGCATTGTCACTCATTTTTTTTGTTTAAATGTAGAAATAAACACCTACGACACACATGTGATGTTTTGTATCTTTTCAGGAAGTAAGCACTCATTTTAACTTAGTGACGCACTCAAACTCCTACCCCAGTGCTGTTAAATTCCTGATTGTTTTCTATAAACGCGCCTCTGAAGGAGTCTCCAGATTCAGTGAGTGTCATGTCCCAGATACTACATTACTACCAGGAACAAAACTGGAAAAGTATTATATTTACAGTAGAAACTACTCATAAAACTGAGTCTATTTTTTTTTTTTATTGGAGAGACAGAGATCAAATTAGATTCTTAATTTCAGTGCTTAAATTTCACCCACTCACACCTCAAGCTATTCATTCTCACTTGCTATATTCCATGTAATATATCGTTCCTAAAATCCTGTTTCAGTGCAAGTGTGGTCATTAGAGTAATGGCATTGAGCTTGGTTTTTGATCAGGGGGTTATGGTTCTGGATTCGCTCCAGATGTTCCTCCTAAGTGAGCGCCCCTGTGGCGTGCTGGATATTTAACCAGCATCAATATTTACCCAGGTCACTGAAGGAGACTTAGTGTGCAGGCCGCATAACTCGAACCCACAGCCAAAGCTAATTACAGAAACAACATCCACACTGGCAACCTCCGAAACCGCACCTGCCTAATAAGGGGTGTGTAAAAATATTATGGTACCAAGAGCACATATGCACATTTAAACAATTTAATTAAAGCAATTTGGGGATATGATTATCCTTGGCAATATCTGGGCTCTTTATGCATAAAAGATTTATAATGCCTCTCCACTCCAATTATAAGTAATTACGTATAATAGAGAAGTATAACTACACTAAAACTATAATACTACAGCTGTCCAGCTGAAGAAGGAGGCCTATTGGGTCTTTTTGGCCTGTTCTGGGCCACCAACTGACGCCTCAGGAGGGAGAAGCAGTTCTCCACAGTGGAAGTGGGGAGCTGCTCTCCTCGAATGGGGATGTCGTCGGGAGGTGAAAGTAATACTTCGAGGACCCCCTCAATCCCACCAACATGCCCTCCGTCGATCTACATTCCATCCCTCGCCTATGGTCACGAGCTTTGGGTAGTGATTGAAAGAACAAGATTGCGGATACAGGCGGCTGAAATGAGCTTCCTTCGCAGGGTGGCAGGGCTGTCCCTCAGAGATAAAGTGAGAAGTTCTGTCATCCAGGAGCAGCTCGGAGTAGAACCGCTGCTCCTCCGCGTTGAGAGGAGCCAGTTGAGATGGCTCGGGCATCTGATTAGAATGCCTCCCGAACGCCTACCTGGTGTGGTGTTTTAGGCATGTCCAACCGGGAAGAGACTCCGGGGTCGACCCAGAACACGCTGGAGGGACTACGTCTCACGGCTGGTCTGAGAATGCCTCTGTAACCCCACCCGGAAGAGCTGGAGGAAGTGGTTGGGGAGAGGGACGTCTAGACCTCACTGCATAGGCTGCTGCCCCCACGACCCGACCCGGATTAAGCAGATGATGATGATGAACTATACTACCTTAGGTTTTAGCAGAATAATGGCACAAACACATACACAATATATATATGAGCAATCAGAGAGCACAATTCCTCACATTAGTTAAAAAAAACCTTTAAAAAAAAAATTCTGATGGAATCTTTCTTGTCCAAAGCCCCGTCTATGGTAGAAAGTTTATGAAATTCAACAGCCTAACAGAGTTTTCTACTGAAGTTTGTGTTTTATATTTAAATAATTTGATCCGTTTTCTTTCTTCAACTGACACAAATACATGAAACAAAGAAATTATTATTTGAACATGTTCATTAATATTTGCATCCCTTTTATTGACGACAGGTTGATGTTTATAAGATGTTTGTTTGATCATTTATTGGACAAGTAAAAAAACATTTCATAGACAATATTGTGAGAAGAATGGGTTTCAAAATCAAAGTTGTATTCTGTGTGACTTTTTCATAATTGAATCTTTAACACTTACCTTGGGGGGGTTGAATTGTGAATTTGATTATTTTATATATATATATATATATATATATATATATATATATATATACACACACACACATACACATTGAGCCCACCTGCCAGTCCTACTTATGTTCAGGAAGCTCCACCCCAGTATCTTCGGTGTCTATAAATTGGCCGACAGGAAGTCCATCCAAACACTAAAAAAAATTTTTTTTTTTAAATCCCAGACCAGTTAGCTTTTTAAACAGGATTCTCTTGGGTTATTGCTTAATCATTTATTTGACATCATTTTATGCTCATTTTAGCCTTTTGATAGAAGTGTGAAACTTGTCTTATTATTTCACAGTATTTCAACCACTACTTCAGTACAATGTGAAACACTAGTCAGCACAAATTGTCAAACTAATCCTACTACTAGGGTAATTGTGGCTTAGTGGTTAAGGGATGGGTTACTGATCCGAAGGTCAGCGGTCCACTATCACCACCGTTGGGCCCTTGAGCAAGGCCTCAATTGCTCAGTTGTATAAAAACGATTATAGTAAGTCGTTCTGGATAAGAGTGTCTGCCAGATGCTGTAAATGTAAATGTACCATAGAAAATTCACTTGCCTGTGCTAGCCAGTTGAACTCTGAAGAGTTGTAGCATGTGTGCCAATATCAGGAGTGATGTGCCCAGCACGAAGCCATTGCTAAGTGTTGGACACGTCCAAAGCGCCATTGAAAACAGTGGTAATGTTGAAATCTGTCACAGGCTAAAACAATTTGGTAAATTGTATCAGTGTTAGCCTTCACAACAGTTTTCATGAGCTGATTTTGACGCTCCAAAGTGTAAAAATGTAAACAGTGCTGTTGATAGCAATGGTAAAATAGCATTAAAAAGCATTAGTTATCAAAAACGTGCTTTATTCCAAAATAATTACATTATTTATATAATAATGTTAGTTTATTACACAACGTGTTCACCTGTAATTAGGCTGAAAGGGGGAAAAGGTGACTGCTAATCCCTCAAATCACTGCTTCAGGTAGGTAGGTGTGTAGCTATGTGATGTGCGCATGCGCACACTGCTTCAGATGGGATGTATGAGCCTAATTTTCCTTGTGATTTGATTGCGCGTAATAAGAAACTATACTTATCTATCGTAATCTGATATGTATTGTCATATCACCCAGCCATACTCTCAATTTGTCTCAAAATTGCAGTGAAAATAAACAGTGAGAAAAGGTGTGTCCAACACTTAGTAATGGCTTCGAATCGGCACGCGGACAACTCACGAGCTGCCTCTCCAGTCATCGACTGTCAACACAATGTAAGACATTACAGTGGATTCCAACCTCAAAACATAAAATCATAACATTTCTACAGTGAATTAACTCGACTGCGTTAGTCAACAAGCTCGCAAAAGTGCTCAACCTTTCCGCCGTCTCCCAAATCGAGCGCTATTCTTTAAAGAGGTGCACTATGGAGGGTACATGAAGTGCACGAGGACTTTATGACTCAGCTTTTTTTTTTTAACTGTGGCGTGTTGACGTCGTCGTCGCGACTTACGTCGACATAGCTGACATGTGTGTTATCCAATAGAATGCAGGATTATAGTCATTTCAGCCAATCAGTGCTAAGAAGGGTGGGTGAGCTCGTCAAGAAACTGACTCGCTTCAGCACAGAGGTAGTCAATTTCTAAAATCTTTCACGGCGTCGCGTAGTTAGCAAAATTAGCTGTCTTTTCTTCTCTTTTTCTGTCTTATGTCATAGAAAAAACGAACCGAGGGAGGTGATAGAAGTATTTGGAAAGTTTTAGTGTGTATATACAGTGGAAGATATATGATATTGTCTGTGTTTGTAAAGTTAGTGGAGCTAATCAGCTGAGTGAAACCGTTAGCCTAGCCGGCTAAGCAGGACGGGTGAAATAGCTAAATAAATAGCTAAACAATTATTTAAGGGTGACAGAACAAGGCAAAAGAGACACAGGACATGGGTTCCAGAGCATCGTCGCTACTTAGAGAGGAGGACATCGAGGAAATTAAAAAGGAAACTGGATGTAAGTTGACGGCTAAGCTTCCTAACTTCAACCTCAGTGTATTTCTACACAGACTCCAGAGCTCTTGCCGACCTTTTTCCTTTTGCACGTGCACTAAACAATAAGATATTAATTCTTACATATAAATAAATGTACTGACTGTTCATCTTCTGTAATAACTTCACCAAAAGGTTGTAGTTTCCACAAACAAATGGCAGCATTAATTGGTAGCAGTTTCACCTGTCAAAAAGTCCATTAACTCCATGAGCTCAATATAATAATCTTTATTATAATAAGTTTTATTTGGAAGGTTTGTATAGATTGTCCTTTTGTGAATAAATATGAAGCATTTTTGAGATTGCTGTTTACAGACCACCGCTATAACAGACTGGACCATGAAAGCCCTATTCAGACCGGATTAGTTTTACTAAAGTAATGATTGCTGGACTATCGCTGAGAGTTTTGATTACTTTGTCATGTCGGTAAATTTCTACAGACTGTTTATGAACGTGTCAAACGTCACTTCCCTTATTTTTTTAGAAATAACCCCACTCAGGTGATGTATTATATTCCTTTGGAGATAAACTACTGTTGTTGTTTTTTTCCTAATTCCAGAAGGAAAACTCAAACCTATCTGAGTTTAAAATGCAAAACAATAAACAACTTTATTGTTAATGAGCTTTTCAGATACACCACACTTCCATTGGTTTTAGGGAAGTTTTCGAGTTTGTACAACAGGGAAGGGTCACGTAACACAAGGTCGACAACAAGCGGAAAAAGTCAAAACAACAACGGCTCATTTGTATTGATATGATGATAATGGTGTGGATTATTTTATGTGTGAAATTTGCAGTGTTCCGGGAAAACCTGCTTCAGGTCCGTGCCAGATATCACTTTTTGTTTTTTGATACCAAAACCTGATATCATTCAATATTGATACCCGGAGGATATTTTCTTTTTTCTTGAGAACTATGAAGGTTTGAAATGTTTTTATTTGAGCACTGTTTCACAAACGGTCTTTTTGTTTGGAAACACTTCCTGCTCGCAAAAATATGTTTCGTTATTAAATATCTGATATGCAAAATGTTTTCTCTCGTAAACACTACTCTGGTTTTCTTCTTGCGCCCCCAAAGTATCTACCATCTTGAATCCTAATCTCGTTTTCATTTCGATTACGATTCATTCCTCTTCTTCATGGTTTCGCTTGAGTAACTTGCCGAACACGATCGTCTTGGCTGACCAGTGTTTTAAATAGTTGTTACTTCAATTACATGTTACTTAAAGCTCTAAAAACCAGAACGTTTACATTTGGTGGATGTTTCAATTCCGAGTGTACACCGAAACAATTTCAAGGTCTCTGGATCAAGGACTTGAATTCACACTCTTCTTGACCGTGAGCCTGTACTGTTATTATTGTTAGCTGGGTCATTTCCTCCCTTATTTACCCCAGGCTGGATCATTTAACCCAGTGATCTTCACCCTACTGTGGTTTTGTTGCATGCAGTACACACACACACACATACACACACACACACACACACACACACGCATAGCTACTGCTTCTCAGTTACTCTTTATAAGTGTATGGGATCTGTTTTGTGTGTATGTATATGTTTATATTTATATTATATTATTCACCTGATGCCAGTAGCCAATCCAATAATCGGCGTCCTTTTGGGTTTTATTAATCCCACTTAACATCACACAACCCTTCATAACATGGTGTTTTGCCCACATCACACAGCACACCATCTTTGTCATGATACATTAAAAACATAGCGTGACAGACTATTCCAGGCATAAGGACTGCTCTGTTTCTGAGTCACATGACCAGTCTTTAAGAATTCAGGGTTTTTTGGTTTTGTTGTTTTTTTATTAAGATTGTCACTCAGTGTGTACTTCAAAGTTAGGGTTGTAATTCGGTAAGTTTTGAAGTTTATGTTACTGTGGTTAATGGGGGTGACTTAACTGTTCATGATGTAAGAGATGATAATGGTGTTGTGTGTGTCTGTTTCAGTCTCTCACAGTCAGATCACTCGCCTCTACAGCCGATTCCACAGTCTGGATAAAGGCGAGAATGGTGCTCTCAGGTACACACACACACACACACACACACACAAATAGGTGCTGGTAATTACACACCGGTGAGAACATACAAACCCTACTTAA
>JAQMYF010000027.1:3922296-3933797 GCA_030014195.1 Neosilurus mollespiculum
CATCCTCGTGATAAAATGGAAAAATACAGCAAAAGGGCATTGTGACTAAAGCATACACATTAATATTTCTTACAGAAGCGGTACTTTAAAAACTGTTAAGTGCAGCTGGAGGCTATTTAGACCAAGCTAGACTTTTTTTTGTTTGTTTGTTTGTTTTAAATCAGGTGGAACAAATATACGCAACACCAAATGTTAGTTTAAATCGTGCAAAAAGAAAAAAAAAAAGCATTGCAATACTATTTGTCACAAAATATCCTTGATGGATCCAAAATATCCAAAATATCCTTGATGGATGAAGAAAATAGTAAAAATCTCCAGTCTTGAGGTGAATTGTGACTGATTATTAATAATAATAATTATAATTATTAATATTTTGGGAGGTCTGTGTGTGCAGGGTGTTGGTGGCCTCAGAGCGTTTTTGCAATATAAAGATCACTAAAAGATTTTCTTCGAGTTTTAAACAACTGTAATGTGTGTAATTAAAGACGTTCCATTGGCACTACTGTAAAGCACTATTTCTTTCTCTCTCTCTCTCTCTCTCTCTCTCTCTCTGTTTATTGTAAGGATTCTGTAATTTATGGGGTTTATTCCCTGAAACCTCAAGTTTTTTCTTGACTTCGATAGTCAACAGTACTGCAAAGCTGTTTGAATTCGTTGCTATGTGATTTTCCTGGGCATGTTCTCAAGCACATAGTTCACTGGGTATCGCAGAGACGTACATGTTTCACTGAAGCTTGCTTTGATATTTTGATCCCGTAAAACTTGCAGCGCCTTTAAAAAGCACCTGCGTCACATTATCCCAGTAAGAGATCTCTTGAGTTTGGTTCTCCAGGAGAAGTTTTGTATGTGTTAGCAGGATAAGGTGCAGACCCACCCATCATTAAAAACACATGAGCAGATGGTGATTATCCCTTGAACTTTGCAGGTCCTCGACACTTGTTTGAAAAGTCGTGTCGGTTTGTGGTTTGGAAACACGCTAGATAGTGCTTAACTTAATGTCATGAAGTACAGACTGATCAGACCAGAGGGTGCGTTCCTAACAAAATAAAGGGGTTGTGAAATATGAAGGAAGTAATACATTAATGATTGAAGTTAGCTACTGGGCTGGTGCTCTGAGCATGAATTTTCCTCCGATGGGGCTTCAAATCTGAAGGATCTAAACATATAAGGGGTCTTTCCTCGTTCATGAAGTTATAGCAGCCCACCTAGAGATCAAATCTTAGTGTTCTTTTATTCTATAGCTGTTCTACATCTGTTACTGTTCTCCCGAGACTTACTCCTTCAAAACATGATGTGTTTAAAAATGAGCAGTGCTCTCAAGGTGTGTTCAGAATAACAAGCTTCACTGTAAGCTCCTCAAAGCTACAAGACCTGTTCATTCTTGTTGTAAAAAGCATAGTGTTCCCAAACTAATACAATTATCTTCTTAGCTTCCTTAACGGTGACGCTACCAGCGGGGCGTTTGGTTGCAGCTCGAGGACATTCTGTGGTTCTCGGCTGTGAGTTCTCCCCAAGCTTTGGCCAAAACCCTAATCTGTCCAGCTTGGTGGTGACGTGGCAACGGCAGGAGGACAACCGCGTGGTCCATAGCTTCTACTATGAGGAGGATCAACTGAATAGGCAGGACTCTGCCTACAGGAATCGCACATCGCTCTTTTTGAATGAGCTGAGCAAAGGAAACGCTTCAGTGAGGATCGAGAACGTCGGTGTGAAGGATGCCGGACGCTACCTCTGCACCGTGAGCACGTCCTCGGGAACGGACAAGAAGGAGTTACAGCTGGAATATGGAGGTGAATAAGTGTTTTTTTTTCGCCATCACAGATGTATATGCGCATATCGTATAGCCTCTTATCTGTTGGAAAAGCCAGCTGCCGCTGCTGAGTAAAATTCTTTAGCATATCATCGCCTCCAATATAAACTGGCTGACGTAGCCGCCGATCATAGACATAAACACAAAATCGAACAATACCCTCACATGACGTGCCTTTGGTGGCCGCCATATTACCAAGGACTAATATCCACCATTCCGATAAGATGGTTGTTGAATGTTGTGCCTCAACTTGCTCCAACAAGCAAAATAGTCTCTGGTAAGATGGTGGCAACTTTAGCTCGCGATATACAGAGTAGCGCCGGTCTTGTGTTTCTGTCTGTGACGCTGGTCCTTTAAGTAGCTTTGTGCATAAAAGAAAGCAGCTAATCTCGCTAACAGGAGAGCTGCCTCGGTAGTTTCGACAACAACAACAGTATCAACTTCTGTGACTGGTGCGTGATCATTTCGATAAAGCCCGTCACACATTGCCGATTTAGCCAGTGTATGCTGACGTATGAGAAATACGCTGGCGTACGTCGAATAAGTTGTGGGTAAGTTTTGTGTAAGTTAAGAGTATGCTGGTATAAGTCGTAGTATGGCGAGGTATTTCGATGTATGCTAGCTTATGGCTCATACGTTCTGCATACACTGGCCATAAGTTATGTGATCGTTCACACTTTGAACCTACGTATAACTTCTGTTACGTACCAACGAATGCCTAGCGTGTTGGAAGCCCTTACACCTTATGGTCAACAATGGAGTCTTGAGGAGTACTGACCGGTTCCTCTTTGAATCCTATTTCATATACCAATCCCCCTAAACACTGCTAATACGCCCATAAAACACTAGCTGTACAGTAAGTTAGAAAGACATTCTGTCGTCCGAAACACGTCAGGTACATCTACATACATCAATATACACTGAAGATAAGTTCCATATAAGTTAGCTAGAAGTTTTCGATTAGCTATAAGTTTTCGAATGGCCCATCTAACCGTCATAACATAAAACGAAGCCATTTACTCCAGCCTAGCTTAGTTCTCCTGTATTATCGCTATTGATGCTATAATCTAACGTTAACTTTTGTAATATTCTGCCTGCTGAAGCTATACATGGTTATACTGCTTATAGCATTTTAGCCTACAGTTTGTTTATATCACAAAACCTCAGGCACCAGGTCTGTCCCTGGTCTAAGCCTTCAAACCATTGTTTAAAAATATTTGATATTGATTTGTTATTACAGAAAATCACAGTTAATGTCTTAATAAATGGCATGATTACATAAATTCATTCAACAAAGGATTTGTTTTAATACTACTGGGGTCGTGGGGAGGCTGGAGCCCATCTCAGCTGGCACTGGGCAAAGGTCGGGTAAACCCTGAACTGCTCCCCGGACCATTGCACGGCCAACACAGAAAAAAAGATTTACACTCACACCTAGGGGCAGTTTGAAGCAGCCAATTAGCCTAACAGGCTACCGTGTACCGTGGGAGGAAATCGACTTAAGCGCATTGAGAACATGCACTCCACACAGAAACATCCTCGCCGAGCCCGGAACTCGAACCGAGGGACCTTCTTGTTGTGAGGTGGACGTACTAACCACGATGCCACCGTGCGGGCCTTTTCAGAATTCGGGAATATGAATGTCATTCTCACCCCACGCATTGTAATTTAACGACTGGTGGTATTTCCTTCTACAGCTTTCTACACAGAGCCGAGGTTAATCGTCACCGTACGCTCTTCTGACATTTTGGTGCAGTTCGAAACCGAAGGATTCCCAGAGGCCAAGATGATATGGAAAGGACAACATGGCGAGGACCTCAGCAACCTTGTACGGACGTCAGTGCTTCCCGATGAAGGGATGGGTCTCTATCATATCACGAGCAATTACACGGCACCCAACACTCAGCTCAACTTCACATTTCTTCTCGAAAACCAGCTGTTGGATCAGCACCTGCAGAGAACCGTAAGCTATACTGGTAAGAACTTTACATTTCACTAATGTGGAAATCACAGCAGTCTTTTCATTCATTCACTTTCTGAACCACTTACTCTGATTACGGTGGTCGGGAGGTTCTCAGCCGACTCAAAGGCGGGGTTCACCCTGAACAGCTCACCAGGCCATCGCAGGGCCAACACACGCAACGATTCAAACTCACGTCAGGGGCAAATTGGAACAGCCAGTTACCCTAATGCGCATGTCTTTGGGCAGTGGAAGGAAACCGGCGTACGCGGAGGAAACCCACACAAGCATGAAGATAACATGCAAACTCGGAACAAGGAAATGCCCTCGCCGAGCCCGGGACTCGAACCCAGGAGCTTCTTGTTGTGAGGCAGACTGCTGGTAGCATCTGGATGCCTGAAGTGAAAACTGAATTAAAACCTCCTGAAAAATAAATATCATCTGACAGATTTTCTAACCAATCAGAATCAAGCCCAGGGATTCTAGAGGGCTTAAAGCAGGTTTATCTGATTTGAGATGGGATGTTTATTCAGTTCAGTTCAGTTGTATTTGTATAGCGCTGAGTGTATCCTGGGTAACAGGAAACCGACGTCCTCTCTGTTTATGTAAGTTGTATTGTTCGTTTTTTTTTTTTTTTTAAACCTACCCCTAAAAATAACACCCAGTGGCTGCTTTGCATCTAAAATGTTGGCTCACTGTGATGGTCATGAGTCATATCTAGATTAAAGTGGGCCTTTAAAAACTGAACTCGATGAGGTATATTCTGGCATCCGACAGGGAACACATTTTGGACTTTTTGCCTTTGTAAAGGTGTCGGATAACATTAGAATGAACATACCTACGTACGGTGCATGTGCATCTTTATTTGCAGGGAATGGCTTGTTCAGATTAGCTAGCTTATCTGATGCGGTTGACGCTTAACATGTTTTCTCAACTTGTTTATATATAAAACCTTATTTGGAAACAAATTACAAAGGTAGCATGGAGCTAAATGTGGGGCCAAAATCCTGAGGTTTCCAGCCTTGACGTACCCCTGAAGAGGCACAATTCAGCCCTAGAAGTGCCTTAATGTTACACAAAAAAGTTGAAGAGCATTCACCCAACAAATATACTTATGAACAAAGCATGTCATGTTGCACTGTCAGAATATATATATATATATATATACCTGTATATCTTAAAAATATGAATGAAAAGCAGTGTCATTTTACTATATAATAAATGCTGGTGATTCATGAGAATACATTTAAGATAAGTTTTCTTTTTTTTTTTTTTTTTAAATTGTTTTCCATTCTTTTCTTTGCTTCTAGGTGAACAGAACTCCTGCTTTAACACATATATTGCACTCGCAGTCATGACGTCTCTCCTCATCCTGTCTGCAGTGATTTTGGTTTGTACATACAAATGTAAGAAGAAATAAACTGAAAGACAGGCTCTTTCAAAGGAATGCTGGCAAATGCTAGTAAACATATTTCAGTCAGCAGCTTGTTTAAGTCATGTTTTCTTTTTTGGGAAGAACCAGTGGAGAGGGCCAAATGCATTCATACTTTTCCTTTATTGTATTTAATTATACCATTAATGTATTTAATTAAATTTTATATAGGCCTAACCTGTATATAACTTTCAAATCCCAATCTATATCACCACAATTTTGGAAAATCTAAACCATCATCCTTTAGATCATGACTTGTGGCATAACTTAAGGTTAAGCATTACCATTCTACCCCGAGGCTGAAAAATTTTTATCAAATAGAGCATCGAACACCCCTTCCTATTACCAGCCTATGAAAAAAATACTCGCAACCCGCCGCATGTGGTTGCTGGGGAATAGTGGGGAGTTACAAAGTGTGGCGACTGCCGGGAGATGCATAATATTTTCAAAGTAATTTAAGATCCTGCAATAAAATTTCAGGACTTTCAAGGGCCTGGAATTGGGTCTTTTTCAATTCCAGTACTATCCATTACCTCAAGCACCTCGTAGGACCCTGTTTACATTTTTTTTTTTTTTTTTTTTTTTTTTTTTAAAGAAAAACAGATTTCTCATTAAGAAATTATAATTTTCAACAAAACCATTATTTACACCTGCATTTAGTACTTTTCCTGCGACCTCCTTTTCCCAAACAAAACACAACACTCATCTCTTTCCTGTATCATTTTATAAGGTTGGAGAATATAGAGCAGAGCATCTAAGATTCTTCTTTGTGGATCATTCTTTCTTCTGGGCTCTCCATTGTTTCAGTATGAGATGATGCTACTTCACCAAAAGGTGGCTAACCTTTTTACTAGAGATGGGTCGGTTTAGTTTCGAAACCTGAAAACTGGAGTCCGCACAAAATACAGTGTTCCAGTTCAACTGGTTTTCATGTTAACTGGTGATGTTGGCTTACAGACTTCTGTCTGACTTCTGCAGCTTCGTCAAGACTATAAATCTGATTCAGAGTGAAGTCTGACACTTCACTTGGTCACTCAAGTTAAACCTGTGTCACAATTATACCAACATAAATCAAATTTATAAACTGTTAAGACAGTTAAAGTAAGCGAGGCAGGTTTCGAAACCACCGCAGAGAAAGCCATGAATACTCCACATTATGTTCCCTCTCCCAAAAGCAAGGCTAGACATGTTTATTATCTCACCGGCTGTCTGTGCTATCTGGAAACCGACCCAAAATCGAAACCAATCCATAATTTTAAAACCGGACACCTCTGCTTTGTGCTAAACTTCGTAAAGGGTGCCAATAATTGTGGAGTGGGTAAGGGGTGGGAGGCGGCAGTGTGCTTGGTGTTAGTGTGTCCACAAAGGAAGGGCTGATGAAGCCTAGAACTGTTTGTACCTCAAATTGTTGTTCATCTTTTTATTATTATTCTTGGTGTGCTCTTTTGTTAAACAACAAGCTGCTACATTTTCTAATTTGCTGTTTCTAAGCTGAACTGGAATTATTTTCTTATTAATAACAGTAGAATGATTTGCTGCTGTTTTTTCACTTGGTCTGAACTACTGCTTGGGATTAAAGCACCTTGTTTCTTCTACATGATTTACTTTTTACTTCTATCTCTTTAAAGACTGAGTGAAAAGTTTAATTGTATCTCATACTCTAATACCTATAGAACTTTCTAATTCTTGTGTTCGCCTAGTCAACTAAGTTGCATATCATGTACACCACCGATTTCAATCAAAAACGAGCTAGCAAATCTACAACTAAGAGAAATGACTCCAGAAACATTCAATATTCTTATATTAAACTGTGTAAGGATATCATTTTAGTGTTTCTCTAACACTTTTTTTCTTTCATCATTTATTTTGTGACAGATTAGGCGTTTACCAGTGAGGGTTATTTGGTTCAGTACATGCAATCTGCTCAACAAATCTAGGGGAGGAAACTGTCTGCATGTAAACTGTATGCAGGAACAGCCCAGTACTATGCAAAAGTTTTAGGCACCTTTGTTTTTTTTGTATACATTTTTTTTCTTGTTCAGGGTGACTAATAAAACATATTTCAAAAATAAATAAAACAAAATCGGTAAAGGTAATCAAATTAATATTTGCACACATGAAACTTCTTCCAATACAGTTTTTATTCCTCATGTTTTAAAGATGGTCCTCCTCTTGGAGGTGATTTTCAATGTCTCGACAGGGCGTGTTGGGTGGAGCAGCAGCTGAATAGCAGCCTTAGGGACTTCAAGAGCTTGTGGTCAAATGAGTATACACTTGTTATTTAAGGGGCGAGGTCAGGGGAACAGGCTGCCACCCAAGGTTGCCATGCAATCCAGAAACATTTCCGAGGACTCAAACCAAACATGCCCCAGAATGCATAGTTGTTTCTACTGAGTGTTTTGAAAGGGACTGTGGGAAAAAATCTTGCAGTTTTAGTCATCAGTTTACAATGCATTCTCAAAGTCATATCGTAGACAGAAAACAAAAGGAGGATTTTCTTAATTTTGAACCTACGTTCAAATCCATCTGGATTCCCATCATGGATATATTAGTTATTAGTAGCTATAGAGCTCCAAACGCACAAGGAGAGCTTTATTTACAAGTTCGATATCCACCGCAGAAAATCAAACTATAAGACTCCATTCAATCATTTTGTCTGTTCTGCTGAATGGTTATTGCCATTTTGTATGTTACTTTAATTTGTTTCCATGAAAACATGATCAATTTTTTCATTATGTCTATTTGCTTGTATCCATGTTCAAAGAAATTATTCTTACAATTATTTAATAAAGCTTCATATTAAACTATCGCCTGTTTCCCCCTTTATTTCGTACATTTTGTTTTAGAAAGTCAGTTAACACATAATTCTAACAAAGTTTTCAAGAGTTGTCATATAAATACAATATTGTTCATATAATACAATGTAATGCACTTTTTTTTTTTTCTTCTTTCCGATTATTTTGTACCGGAAATGATGCAACTGCCTTTAAAGTAAATCGGTCCGATACTCTGATTTCTAGTCTTCCACACTGTTGAGTAAGACGTCCAATAAATACAACTTCAAACCTCCCAAAAGATGAATGTGAAAAGTTCTAAGTGTGATGCATGAAGTGTCAATTCCAGTTTCTATTTCAGTTCCTTTGTTAAAATTGAAAGAAAGTGGATGAGGGAGAGAGAGCATCTCAGACAGAAAATATGTCACCCATCACCTCAAAATGAGTCCTAATGACTAAACTGACTCAGTAAATATAATATTCTTAAAAAATTCTTGTGAACAAATTTATTAAAATTATATATTTATAACATTTTATTCAATAAATGTGTGGGACATTTTAAAGCAGAACAAATCCTCTGTTTATTCTCAAATGGTCACGATGATGCATTGAGTTCTTTTGTGGTGATGTCACACATTTCCATCATATTATTGTTCCAATGTGGTTGCACGTCTGACGAATTGTAGGGTTGCTTTTGTTCCAACGGATTGTTTAATGGTGATAACTCGTTTTTGGGAATACTAAAATCACTACATTGGTTTGAACTATTTATAAAACCATCCATCTATAACAATAAAATATATACCCAAATACACACAGCTGGACAACAGATTTAAGAGACCAACATGGTAAAAGCTCACCTGGACTGCAGATTTTACAATCCTCAGGAACCGTATTTGAGTGACTTGTTAGATTTCATCATGGTCAGTTGAAAACTGTTAGCTGTGACAGTCGTTTCATTTATAATTTCTTTCCCTTACTTGTTTTTGTGGTCCTGGAAAGACTGGTGTATTGCTATATGTTTTTCATTTGTTTCCTTCTAACATCATTTCTATATTAAATCATTTATGATCAAAAATTATTGATGTCATGGGTTTTATCTGTAGTATAGTATACATCAAATTCATGTATCACATTTCATAACAATTTATTTAAATATCTTTGAACAATAAAATATTTCATGTAGTAGTCAGGTTCTCCATAGTGGACAGCCATTGTTTGTGGAACAAAATCATCTGATATTTCAGCAAATCTATAGGTACTGAGACGAAATATAAACGCTATGATATATAAACTATGACCAGTTCACAGTTTTGAACACACAGGACTGTATTTTTTTTGTCCTTTAAAAAAACAAAACACATTTGTGACCCATTACAGCAAAATGGGTATTAAGTCAGAAATGATTAATTTTGAGTTATTGGTACTGTTTTGTAGCTGACATCCTAGGCTTTTACAATTTTTTTTTTTCTTTCCGATTTTCAAAAATGTTTTTTTTTTTTTTTTTAAGTAACCAATCAAAACCTGTCAGGAATTTTCAGCCTTTTAAGTATGCAACTTTGGGGAAAATCACATTTAAAGTTCAACAAAGTATTTAATAATTTCTGACTTCATACCCACTTTGCTGTGATGGACCACAGTTGTGCTTTTCTTTTTCTCACATTTTGATATACTTTATAGACACTAGCATGAATTTTAAACAGAGAGATCCAATGGTTACGGTTCAGTCCACTTCCGTGGAAATTGGTGGAAAATGCACAACATTAAAAAAAAACCTGTACACTTTTAACAATCCATAAAAAAGTGTTTTATATGCAATAAAACGGTTAATTATTCCCAATGCCATAGTTGAGAGACATTTTCCCCTCTTTGTGGGTGGGTTTAATGAATACCCGTGGGAGTATTAAAGAATGAATATGGGGTTTGGTTTCCTCTTTGATTTCATACAGAACTCGATGCTACAAAACAAAAAGTTCAAAGGCAAGTTGCACTTTAAATAACAAAATCGCTATTATGACACAGGATCTCTTCAGTGCTTCGGTGCTTTCTCCGGTCAAAACATTACAGGTTACAGTCCGAAGTCTGTTTCAGTAATTAAAAACGAAAACCGCCTTCTCATATATCGATGATCACGAAAATCTCTGGCTTCTGCTTGTCACATATCTGCATGGCTGAGTAAGTGATGGCTTTCACCTCCGTGCCCTGTGAAGAAACGAAGAAACTCTTCACTTTTGGGGAAAATCTCCTGCCATCGAATAGCCTAAATCACATCAGTGATGATACCAAAAAAACCCCACCCATTTATATAAACACAAATTTAGTTCAAATTGATTTGCAAATTCAAAGGCTATTTAACAAGTACACTTCACCCTCGACTTCCTGGATTATTAGGGGGATAGGCTGTCCGGGAACCTCAAAAGTCCAGGGTCCCCACCCTTTCCCGGACATTTATCATAATCGGTCTGGCAATCAACTTTTACAACACTTATCTGGCACTCAATACACAAGTATTGTGTACTTAAGGAGTGTATCAGCACATTCTTCCGAAATCTGGGAAATAGGGATATGCGAAATCCAAGGGTGAAGCGTACAGACTAGTATTTTGGACTTTCAGTGCACAGACCATTTTTTGCAGCTGAATTTGGATTTGTCAAAAGCAATGTTGCTCTTGCAAATCAACTGTGCTCTGGTGTGTTTTTTTTTGCATGGCTTCCTGTTACATTCCATTTTTACTGTCAACACTGTTTCTGATTAAAAGGTTTCGTTACTTGTAGTAAGGAATTTGAATGTTAAGTTGCATGTATAAAGGATCCGCATCACTATTGTGTATTAGGAATTAGGAAGTTACTTACTTGAGGGTGTTTAGACAGATTAAACTCCTCACCCCAGCTGCAGGGAAAGACAACAGTCAATTGGAGGCAAAAGAGCACACGAAAATATTGTACAGGCAGCAGTGGGTGTGATGCTCAACAAATTGGCTCGATGGTCTGGTTATATAACAGTTAAGGGGAATTTATCAGGGCTGAATGTTTCTCAGTACAAAATAAACAGGGGTGCTTTAACACTGACCTGCAGCTACGTCGTGTTATTGTCGCGCCATTTTCTGGTAAAATGTAGGTGTCAGGGTTATAAAAACATTTTTATAATGACTGGCATGCAATGAACTGTTTCAATGTAAACAAGACTGGGAATGACAAGTACATGACGAATTTTATCATTACTTATCGAGTAAGTAGGTGAGTGAGATCATTGAGTGTTCAAGCCCTCTGTTAAACAAGTACTCGTCATGGAGGTTACCCTGGGACACCAGGGTTGAGGAAAGCAATCAAGTTACAGAGACAGCCCTTCTGAGTAATGCTCATGAAGGAAGCGTTGTTATTGAAAATGCAGATGTGGAAGAAAACAGTTTGGCCATGGGTGGAGTTGGAAGAGGCTGCGGGGAATTGTGTGTGCTTTAAAGTCATTATCAGTGAATATATTCTTATACTGGTTCGTCAGGACACAGACTAAGTATACCATCAGTCA
>JAQMYF010000027.1:3966480-4003861 GCA_030014195.1 Neosilurus mollespiculum
GTGTGTGTGTGTGTGTGTGTGTGTGTGTGTGTGTGTGTGTGTGTGTGTGTGTGTGTGTGTGTGTGTGTGTGTTCTAATCCCTTAACAACCACAAGAACCTTTTATTTTTACGAGTGTTAATGATGAAATCGTACATGCCGCACTGTTTCTACTCCATGTAATAATGAATAAACTTGCTGCAGTGCGAATTCTCCAGGTATTATTTAAAAACAATGATGCTGTTCCATATAATCCTGAGGTTCCTCCTAATAAAAGGTAATAATGGATCCTGGTCAGGGTTGTGATGTAACAATGCGAGCGAGGACATAAAGCACCCTGGATGGGATGAGGGTCCACCTCCAGGCACCATGTATACATGTTCATGAGGGTGTCCACCTCATGGCCATAGGGAGATGTATTTATTTATTTTTTAAAATTATTTTTAGGGTCTCACCAGAAACACACTGGTACCTTTTTATCCAAAATAACCCCCCCCCCCCTTCACTACCCCTACTCACTATACAGGAAATTAAATACAGAGCGCTTTGTAGTGAGCGCAATGGTAAAGCGTTAAAACGCTTTCGGAGACTACTCGGTTAATTACCTAATGCTGCCCCACAATTAAAATGTGAGCCGGTGGACCGTTTATTAATTTAAATTCAAGGCTATGGATCAATAGCTTTCACTGCACTAACACTTCAGTTTTCACATTCTATTAATTCGCCGAACCGCTTGATTCTACTATGGTTGCTGGGAGGCTGGAGCATATCTCAGCCGACTCAGGGGGAATGGCGGGGTACACCCCGAACAGCTTGCCAGTCAATCACAGGGCCAATCATCCACGTTCACAGGGGCAGTTCAAGGGGCAATTTTGACCAGCCAGTTAGCCTGATGTGCATGACTTTGGGTGGAAACCGGAGTACCCGGAGAAAACCCATGCGAGCTTCACACAGAAATGCCTCCGCTGAGACCAGGACTCAAACCCAGGACCACCTTGTTCTGAGGTAGACATGCTAACCACTACACAACCATGCTGCCTTTCATATTTTATGTCCTACTCCATTAGTTTCACGCTAGAATGCCCAATTTCTCCTTTTGCATCCCGTCATAAGAAACAATATAATGCATGATGGTGTATATTACTTGGTTAGTGACTATTTGTTGTACACAACTTTTCACAATGCGGTATGGGATGCATCGAGTCCAGTATATAGTGCATAATAATAATAATTCTCAAAATGGTGAACTCTGTAAATAGTAAGTAGAGTGATTTTGGACACGGTGTTAAAGGTCACGGAGTGGATCCTCATGGACCTCCTCAATATATACAGTGCATACTGCGATGAGTCATCATTATTATTAGTGTGTGGGGTTTTTTTTTTCCTTTTCTTTTTTCCCCTTGTATTAATTTTGTTTCTCCCCTGTGTGCTGATGTCATTGATCCTCTTCTCCGTCATTTTTCTCTTTGAGCAACCCCGGATGGCTGGTCCTCATCCCTGCTGACTGTGGGAAGCTTCAGCGTGCATGATATCAAAGAAATCCTCAAAGCAGTCCTCGAATACAATCTCATCTTTCTTATGAGTCTCTATTCGCCGGCTGAACTTCTTCCACAGCCCTTTCCACTTCATAAATAGTGCTTGCACCTTTTTGATGCAATCCGCTTTCTGCCTCATTGGAATGTTTCGCTGTATTCCAAAAGCTGGCTTCTTTCTCAGCAGTCCCAGATGCTGGGTTGCGAGCTAGTTTTCTCTCTGTTGTCCATGACACAGAAAACCCCTAGAAAGCGTGTGTTTGAATGTAGTTTGAACCTTTAACTTCATCCATAATCGTCCTTGATATGGAACTCTCACTTTCGTTTTCTCTATTGTCATAATATACGAAACGAAATTGAAGTGATTCATCTAAACTATATTATTTATGCATGTAATGTACTACTATATACAAGATCCACTGACCAACCTCTAATTATTAATTGGTTGGGAAATAGCAACAGCCTGAATAATCCCAGGCATCTTAATGCAAACAATAATCAAACATGACCAAACAACTTCCGAAGCATCAGACGTTTTCGATGCATACTGTAACGGATCTCTTTAACGGGACATTTATTTTTCCCAGTAATGCATGAACAAGACATGAGGCTGTGCTAATCTCAAATTAGTACTGTTTTTAATTCCTCAGTGGGTTTGAGCTACTTTGTGGAGGAGGGAAAACCAGGATGCCTCCATGATACATGCGTATATTGTAACAACAAGCTAGACAGCTTCTATTATCATTAATGAGTTTATAGTTACTTTCTGTATGTTCAGTGTTAAATATTTAACTAATAAATTTGTCTGATGATTGGGGTAAAGTAAAGATGAACTCATATAGTGAAGACGTCCTACCGTCCCATCTTTACGAACTGCTGCGCATGCACATTCGGGGGCAGCCCAACCCAGTCTTGGAGAAAGCACTATCCGCCCCCTTGTATGCATGAGCTCACTGATGAAACCGGGAGATGAGTGCATGCCATCCTGACTTCGCGTAAGAGCTCGGCCAATTAGCTCCCGTGGACTCCTGGCTGTGGATGGCTGCCTGCATCAACCTGGATTTGAGTTGGGATCACCTTGTTGATGCGGCCTCGGGAGTCCAGCGGAAAAGCTTTTAAAGCAATTGATTATCAACGGAGTAAAATGCTGTCTAAGTGATGAAATACGAACATGGCTTGCACCCTACAGTGTGTCAAAGTCAAGAAAACACGTGTTAACCAGGACTCTTCTCTCACTTCATGACTTTATTGCTTCCCTTAAGCTTTTCACTTGATAATTAAGTGCTCTCTTCTCCTTCCTCTACTTTTCCTCCCTTCTTCACAACCCACTGACAGTTTATTTTTGGGGGAAAAAAAAAAAGAGAGAATCAACTCAGAAGCCGTTTTGGGATGAGCTATGAGACGGGGAAAATTCTTCAACTCCCCTTCCGTCTGACGTCTCATTGATCCTCGGGTTTTTCATCAGGATGATGTGAAACACTGCTGAATTTCATTTCTTCAAAAGTCAAAGCTAACACAACCACAGGAACAAAGCAAGGCAGAATATTAGGTGTTTTCTTTTATTTTTTTATTTTTTTATTATATATCCGTAGAATACAGTGAGGTGTACGTTTCCAGTACTTTCCCTGCTATAGTGGGGATTGGAATCTTTCATCCCACCAACATTTAGAAAAGAAACACATTACTAAGAACTGTTTTCATTTAATTGTGCACGGTATTATCAGATGATGTTCTTTAAAGAATCCTTGACATTCTTCTCTCAAGTGAGAGTGTTTACTGACTGCAAATGGGAAGGATAATGACACACGACACACATTACCAAAAACCTACTCAGCAACCAAGCCTCCGCATTTAATAAATTCCAACAATTAAAGGAAAAACATAATTGCCCCAGCGGCTTCCATTTTTACATCAGTACCTATTTATTTTAATGCTTAATAGAAACCATTAGGCCAAATTCCATTGTGAAGTTAGACAATGTTCCAGTTTCCTCCTTTTGCCTTGTTGTTCCCATGTAATGGTAGTCATATCTTTTGATTTATCTCCTTCCCCCTGTCTCCTCTCTTTAACCATCATTGACTTGTTACCTCACTGGGTTCACCTTTTCCATGTTTAGTTTTGAGTAGACCTATTTATTATATTCTGTATATCATATATAAATAAAATTATGCCTAGCTAATTCTGTTAGTAAGTTGTTTGTTTGTTTGTGAACAGCATAACTCAAAACATTATGCACGGGTTGTTTTTTTTTTTTTTTTAAGAGTACTATGTATTACAAGCAAAAAACCATTAGTTTGGTCATGATTCATGTATACAATCACATAAATTAATTAAAAAATAAGGTCAATAAGTGCAAATAATGTGTGAATGAATGTTCATAAGATGCCCACTTGGGGGAGACATTTCATTATAACTTTCAAGTTATAATAATGAAACCTGCAGTCTTACCCACATGCACGTGGAACCATAAATAATTTGTAAATGTTGGAGGTATCTTGCACTCGGAGTGCCTCTAATTTTATTTATTTTGTTGATCCCTTGTGGTCGCTTGGCATTACGACTCAGGAGAGTTATAGCTCACACCTGCTGCTTGCGCATGGTTGTGTCATGCTCTGATCATTTGCTACAGGAACAGGAGTCTTATAACTTTTAGATTGTACAAAATGTTTTTGCTAGGACTTAAAGATAATCATCTAGTCATCTTGCTTCTGTCTAATATACATTCCTACCAGTGGACACACACACCAACCATCAGGAAGAGAGGACTGACTAAATTAATATATAGATCTTTATATTGCTTGGTACTGCCTGATATCAGAGCTTTCCATCATCATGCAAGTCAGCAATACACAACAGCCAATCAGCATTACCTCAGGGACGCGGGGGCATGTGGGGCAACCACCCAAGCCATATTGCATGGCTGTGGTGGTCTGATATGAAATGTATGCGTTATTCAAAAGTAAAATAATGTATTGTTATAAAACGTAACAGGTAGCTTGCGTTAATGGAACATTCTAAGTTTTGTAGTAAACAGATCATGAAGATGAAGTAATTTATACTTGTGTTCTCCTTGGAGTGAAATAGCTTTTAATTAGGACTCGGTTCAGTCATATTTGGACTAAAATCAGATGTCGCATCCAATTCCCTTCCACAGTCTCTCTCTCTCTCTCTCTCACCAGCTCGTTCAGTGAAATCTGGGGCTTGAGCGATGGCAGTGTTGGACTCTGTCCTCTCCTGATAATAGCCACCAGTGCAACTCTTCAGATCACCTCCACAAAAACCCTAGACACAAACCGTTTCAGATCTTTCACCCATTATCTCAGAAAAATGTAGGAAAGCAAACATACACCCTCATCTAGAAGCTCACAGTCTCGCAGTCTCACCTTTTCTGCTGTGACTCCTCTCCTCCTCGGGATTTATGTTAAGGTCTCTCATAGTCGGTTGATATATAAGGTCTGTCGCTGGGATTACTGAGACCATTCCGTGACCAGTCTGGTGGATTTTTGGGGCAGTCTCTTGCAAAAATATGGGTGGAGGGGAAAAATGCTCTTGCCTGAGTAACTTGAGCATGTCATGCCTACTGTGATGCGTACATGGCAGTCACTGTTCCATGTAAATTTTTACCACCAGGGAATTTTATGGTACGACCAGGTAAGCCATGGATGACGCTATGGTTGCAGTGGTTGAATTGATCTAGCGCTTGACCTGCAGTAATGTTCAACACCTACCAAACTTTCTCAAGGTAGCTCTCCAGGATAATGTCGGTTCACTCTTGGAAGGCTACCATCATCTACGGTGAAGTCATTCCTGCAGTGTGAGCCCTACACTTCACTCTGAGTCATGAGAAGTTTGAAGCTTCTCACCAGCTTTTGCTGTGGATGGTCCCGCATGAATACGCAAAAGATTTGCACCACCAAAAGACTCTTTACAGAAGTGCAAGTTAAAAAGCCTTGGGCATTACTGTTTAGCACACAAAGCACGGCTCGAGTACTATCAGTCTGTGTAAATTCTTCTCATCAGTCCAAATCTCTCTTAGACCTTTACTCTTTCACCAACCATCCCACCATGCAAAAACTAATTTCAGGAAGGTACCCCAGTGCACCTCCTGCAAAATAAAAATAAAAACCAGGCTGGCTATGAAATCTTGAATGTTGCAATCAGTGCAGTGCACAACACCGCCATTACCCTTTACTGCTTCGAGGCAGGTTTACATCTTGGTTTAATCTGAAGTGAGATGCGTTTTATAACTTTATTTATTTATTTATTTTTTCAGGCAGCCTGCCATGGCAGTGCTGGACAATATACCTAACTGGTAGATCGGCGAGCAAGAGAAAGAGAGAGAGGGCATCTCTAAAGTGCACCCACAGAGAAAACCAATAGTCTACGACTTGGCATAAAAAGCAAGACCAATCAGGATGCTCTTTCTCTGTTACTCTTTCGTTGTGTTAAACAGTTGCTTACTCTCCTTATTTTCTCAGAATATTACCTCCTATTTCCTAGCTTCAGTTGTTTAAATCTAGAGTGGATCTAATACACTTTTGGAAAAGTGATGATATATAGATTTAGGCACAGTCTAAAGGTGGAGCTCTCGATAATCATGTCAATTGATAGTTGTCTGTGGCTGGAGTCATCAAGTTCAGCCCTGAAGGAAATAAATTAATAAATATTCCCTGTCTTTCCTGACTAGGTCTGGAGTGGAGGCAAGAAGATCTAACACTTTCTTTAAACACTAACACTTTTTGTGTTTTCCTTTCATCACCTTTGACAAGCTGTTTCATACGTTCTTTTGTTTCACATGTCTTGGTAGTTTAATTATCCGTTTAACGAGTTCAAGTTCCGTGCCGCCGTTATTGTTTAGTGCTTTGCTTTATAAATCCCCCCTCCGTGACATGCAATGCTGCCACCCGCCTCTTTTCGAGCTGTTGCGCATGCGTATTTGGGGGCGGCCTAACACACTCGGACGGAAAACGCTATCTGCCCCCTCGTACGAATGAGCTCACAGATGCCCATGATTGGCTGGTGATCGCTGTGAGTGACAGGGAAGTGAGTGTATGCCATCCCTCCCTCCTGTGAGAGCTCGGCCAATTAGCTCCCATGGACTCCTGGTCACGGATGGCTGTAGATAAAAAATTTTCTGCCTACCTAAGTTAGATTGTGTGTGGGGTTTTTTATTTATTTATTTATTTTTTAATCTTATGTGAGAGTACAAGTCTTGTTTTTTGAAGGTTCAGCTTCATTATTAATAATAAATCTGTGTTTTAAATATGCTTTTTTGTTATTTTATTTTATTGCAGCCTGTCCTAATGCTCTTCAGCGTAAGAGCCAATCAGTTAAAAAAAAAAAAAAAAAGTTCCAGCAAAACCACGAAGTTTTGACTCCTGAAACCGTTCCATGTGTAAAACCTTTATACTTGCAGCTTTAACGCCAACTGTAGCAAAGCATCAACGCTACGATTTCCTCCCAGAAAATTATACCATATGAACAATTCCAAACCATTCACCCTTAATTCCTGTGCATATATTAATATCGTCCTTACAGGTTGAACTCTTGTCAGCACATGTACTATACTATTCTTACACAATACTTATTATACTGTACAAAATAAATCAACACCTTCTGACCAATCAGAGTGGAGAATCCAAAAATGCTGGGGTGTAAATGAAAATACTGCTACTTCTCTAGTCTTCCCTCGTTCAGCAACTCCTCCTTCCTCAATTTCTACCGAGAGAAATGTCTCAATTCGTTTGTAATCGGAGGGAATAAGCGATGGGTCTTTCACTGAGGTTAAAGCAACATAAAACTCTTACTGATTCCAGCGAGAGAGTGAGGATAAGTCCTGTCAAATACAATCCTACTGCAATCAATAACATCAAGTGGGAGTGTTTAGGTGGAATCCACTTCTCAGAGGAGAGAGAGAGAGAGATTTGATTCCATGGTTATTCTAAAGCGGCAGGCAAAATAGTCTGACTTTAAAAGTCCTCAAAACTTTTTTTTTTTTTTTTTTTGAGAGCTTTAGGCTGATAATGGTGTTTAAAAAATTAATTGATTGAGTGCGAACATCACCACAACCAGATGGCTTTGGCAGGATATTAAGCTTTTATGGTAGGCTAAATTGAAAATGATTACAATTGGGCTATGTCGATAGCTCAATGTTAAAAAGTTCAACAGCCCATGTCGAGGATTACTGATGTCGTTCCATGTGTCTAGTAAGTGTTTGGAGAGTGATGTTATTCTGAGGTCATCCACAAGAAAATATTAAAAAGAAAGATTGGTGAGGTTTTACTCCAGATGCTGTGGGGAGGGTTTTCTTCTTCATTTCCCTTTTTCTGAAGAACAGGAGAAGAGAGAGAGAGAAAGCACTAATGCTAACTCTCGCTAGCTCTGGGCTAGCAAGGATGGAACACAGGGTGAAACGGAGGCCAAGTGAGGAAGACGAGAGCGAACGGACAGAGAAAGAACAGCGAGGTGATGTACATTGGCTTTGACAGAGTGAGCGGCGTGAGAGAAGAAGGTCCCGTATTCCAGTGTTCTCTTGGGTTACGGACTATAATCACTACAGGCTTAACTCGCTATTCGACCTTTTGCTCTGTCTGTTTTCAGGAACATTGTAATTCACTACAGATCAGCCGCAGGCGGAACAATTAGCAATTAAAATCAAATTAGCCGAAGACTTAAAGAAGACGAGACTCCAATCCAAATCAGGCGTCATTAATTCGGAAAGGCTCAAGCCAATCAGTGGTGATATAGATAGACAAGACAGCGTGGTTCTACAGAGGCTGGAGCCAGGGTGCCTTCATGAGGAGTTGTCAGTGCTACAGAATGTAATAAGTCCTGATGAAAAAACGGTCTGCGATGGCCCGACAGTGACTGCCATAACTTGAAAATGACGATTCCCGTCATTGTCAGTTGACAGATGTCCAGTGGCACAGAGTTTAAACTTCGGTGTCTCAAAATACTCAAATTATATTTCGCAGTTTAACAAATTCATGATGCTGAAGGAGTTTGCTAAGGTAGGAATACAGGAATGGACGGGGTTGTTACAGGATTTCTTGTGGACTGTGGGAGGTAAACGGAGTGCCTGGAAGAAACCCGCGCAAGCACGGGATGCACATGCAAACGCCAGACAGAAACGGCCTCGCCTAGCATGGGACTGGAACCAAGGACCTTCTTGCTGTAAGGTGGACATGCTAACCACTATGCCACCCTTCTTGTTTGTTTAGCATTAGAATACATTCGATGATAAAGTACGTTTATATTGCTTATTACGTGGCTAGGCATTAAACAAACAAATTTACTGCAAATTATTGATTTAAAAGTTATTTTATTGCTTCTAATGACCCGGTCCATAGCGATGAACTGTTATACGCAGCAACGGTCTGTTTAGCAAAATAATAGCCTGAAGAACCACTCAATCAAATATGCAAAAAAGACAGGTAGTAAGTAAAGAATAAACCACAACAAGATGTGCTGTTGCAGGAAAGTACGGCGCCCCTTAAGCGTTATGGTGAGGATTTTTTACGATGACTACTTTTGTGTTTTTTCGCAACACTTTTGTGCTGCATTGCAATACTATTCTTACATTCCTTCTGATCCGCGTGTCAGTTTTCGCTCAGCTGCTCCCAGCACAGCGTCACATGGATGAGGTTTATTGAATTTTACCTTGAACTGGCCATTACGTATGCTGATGTAGTACTACTGCTCAATAGGCATGGTTCTTTAATGAGTGAAAGTAAACTTCAGCGAATTCTTAGGTCAAGAGTGTTGTGTTTTAACGCTGGCTTGTATCCTAAATGTTGTACTACTGCCATCTTTTGAGGTTGGTTGACATCGAAGGAGAAAAATATTGCCAGGTAATGCGAAACATGTTGAGAGAACGTAGGGATATCGTCAATCACCAAGAATCTCCTGTATTGGTGTTAAAACGTGTAAAAGAAGCACTTTTGTTCATTCGTCTTGCATCCATGATGCCTTGGGACACTTTCATGGTTTCTTCTGCGTGGTTTCCGTTCCCTCCGCCCCACTCTTGCCCATATTGTAAGTTCAAATCCCCTCCCCATCTGCTGATCCCCTGAGCAAGACCTCTAACCCTCCACTTCTCAGCTCTGGCCTGGATCCGGTTCTGCCTCATTAATGAATGCTAATTATTTAATTAGGCTGCACACATACATCTATGTGTAGTATTATTTGAAAATAAATTATGGAATGGGTAAAACCCACAGGAACAAGACCTCAAAGGACACAACGAAGAGGATCCAGTTACTTTTACATCCATAATGAAAAGGTGCATGTGAAAGATAGGAAACTTTTTAATATTGGAGGTTTTCTCATTGACTCCTAATCAAACAGACAGTACGGTACTCCTGGGTCTTGGTAGGATTAGCGTTAAATGGAAGACCTGTTTGAGCAGAGTGGACAGATGTAGAGGTGAGAGAGCCGGACAAGCTAAAGTACTAAAGCACTGCTGCAAGTTCTGGGTTTGAATCCTGGCCAAGGGCTGTTTTGTGTGCAGTTGTTTTCAATATGTCCTTGTGTGGGTTTCCTCTTCGTACTCCGGTTTCCTCCCAGAGTCTTGCATGTTGAATTGAAGTGGTTATTCCAAATTGCCCATCAGTGTGAATGTTGGTGTGAATGTGTGTTAGAGTCTGTGTTCTTTCTGTGATAGACTGGTGACCTCTTCAGGGTGTAACCCCACCTCTCGCCCGTAGTCAGCTGGGATTGGTTCGATGAAGTAAGAGCTGATTCTCTCTGCTATGACACCCCGATCATATTATATTCCTGAATTCACACAATAGTACATAATGAATTAAAATATTTGTGGGTGGGGCTTCCTGGGTCACAGTTAGAGTTCCAGGTTTTGCTGCCCCAATCTAACGTTCTGACTTATGTAATTAATGCCAGCGAAGAGAGCGACTGCCTCTACAACTCCGCCAGTGTGCACCTGCATGAAGACTTTGTCCTCAAAATAAAGAGGACGTACTCCAAGCGTGCCTGTTCGAGGGTGTGGAAGGGTCCCGCCTTTGTCATTTCTGCACTGTCCAGAGCAGCAGCTCACCTTTCTGATTGAGATGAGCACTAACACTGTGTCGCCTTGCCAGCGTCAGCTCTGCAAGCTCTTTAACAGCACAAACGGTGCATATGCGTCGGAAAAATCCACGTCATGACATGTACATGACTCCAGACATCACAGCAGACGTTATGGTATCTATGAGCAATTAACAGGTTGGGAAAGAGAACTTTGACATTGAGTTGAGGTGCGTCACGCAGAAACAATTTCTAAAGTATTGTTAGAAATTCTCTGAGCATCGCCCATGCTGTTTTCTGGCAAGAAACCAAATGATTTAAAATGCGGCAAAATGAGATTCTGTGTGTGTGGCAATAAGTGCAGCACAGGGCACTCCATTCATTATCACACCCAGGAAATACACCAGGGCAAATGAAAACAAATGCGACTGGTGTTCTGTCTCTCTCTCTCTCTCACACACACACACACACACACACACACACACACATCCATACACTTCTCAGTACTCATTGCCAGGAACATCCATATTCTCATCAGTCACTGCCATTTATCCAAATTCCTATGAATTACGTAGTTTGCAAAATAGTGTGCTTTCCACAAATAATTCCAAGAAAGTCCTGGGTTCGAGTCTCTGGCCTCGCAAGGGCGTTTCTGTGTGGAGTTTGCGTGTTCTTATCTTGTTTGTGTGGGTTTCCGCTGATAAAGTCCAAAAATATGTACTTTAGGCAAATTGGCTGTTCCAAGTCACCCCTAGGTGTGAGGTGTTAATGAGTGTGTGTGTGTGTGTTGGCTCTGTGATTGTCTGGCGAGCTATCCAGGGTGTTCCCATCCTTTGCCCAGAGCTGGCTGAGAAAGGCACCAACCTCCTCATGACCTGGGTAGGATTAAGCGAAATGACTTAATGTGTTAAAATGGCAAACAACTTCAGTGATTACTATCAAGGGAATGACCTCATTATCTAAACAAGAGAATCAGTCCTACAGTGCACATGTGTACACAGAGTGCTACTACGCAGAAAGGATAATGTAATGGGTGCTGTACGGGTACTGGTTTTAATTATCCGTATGCTCGTCTAATATGTTCGATAGTACGTGGATGGGAACTAATTAGCAAAATAAATAAAGTCTGGTTTATAAGATGGTTGCGGTTTGACCTATTGTCTCATTTGACAGTCCATATATGGTCTCCTATTAGTGCTCCATAGTAACAGCAGGTCTATCAGTGCTTGTTTGTAGACTTTTAAGCACTATAAGGTACGGTAGGTCAGTCTGTGGGTTTTTATTTATTTATTTATTTATTTATTTATTTATTTTTTTAAATATACACCCTAATAACTACTGGCTCATCAGGCTGGGGCTTATCCTCAGTCTCTGTAGTGTGAAGTGGCTAGGACATTGTCTCCTTCTGGATGGGACACTTGTGGTGCTGTGCTCACGGTGGTGTAGTAGTTAGGGTGCTGGGCTCATGATCGAGAGGTCGTGGGTCCGAATTCAAGGTCTTAACCACAAGTGTGCCTCTGTACACCCAGGAGTATTAATGGGTTATCATTTAGTAAAACGATACTGGGAAGGTAATCTATGATGGATGCTATAAGCTCTACATATCTCAAAAAGTGTGTGACTTTGCTCTGACCGTCACCTCTGATCTTAACATTCCGAAATCGTTTCTGGGACTCGGACTAAGTTTAATGGAAATCCATGCACGGTTGTGGTCAATATGGTGGTAAACTAAATATAAAGTATCTCTGCCACTTTGTCATCACCTTTTATATATTAAACACAGTTAAGCGTTACTTATTTATTTATTTTTACATTTAGCACTTTTAAGAGAAAGTGAATGAAAAGCTTTTCACAGTTTCTATTTAAATACTTTCACCATACAAGGTGCGAATATGTGGCAAGTATCTAACACTAAACCAACACTGACACATTCATATTAGTTAATATTGTCTTTTTTTTTTTTTTTTTTTTTTTTTTTATCACTTACAGTTGAGGCTGCTTTTAAATATGAAGGTGCATGTGTGGTGTGTTTGTATATATGAGTATGTAGAATAGTATATACATCTTTTAATATTTTATATTCATCTCACGCACTGCAAATGCTCCTTGTTTGAGAATATATGCACTGGAATGCACTGCTCTTCGAATGAATTACAGCCCGAGGATCGAGTAAGCTCTAAATAATGAATCAGCCGGCAGACAGCGAGGATCTCGTTTCTACCTATTGCTCTTTTACTGAGTCATCTGCTGAATGTCTGGCACGCGGCGTTCAGCCGCACTTCCCCACACCTGTTGCACAGTAACCGTAGTCCACTTCTTCGCTTGACGTCTTCTTTAGAACCCCCTTTTAGTCTCCGTTTTGGCATCTGATTGAGTGTCAAAGATCCCACCTGACACCATCATTACAGCGCTGAATAGGATTATCCGCTCTGTTCCAATAAGATACCGTGGCACCAAGCGCTGGCTCTTCAGGGTTCTCTTCCACCTAATGTGATTTTCAGCACATTGCTCTGAAATTTCAGTCAACTTCACGGACAGTCCGGCCGATTTGGTTCAGCATCGACAGGCTTGTTTGTCCCATTAATAATTCAACCTCATTAAAACGAAGGTGTATATGTGCCTGAATAAACACATTTTTTCAATTCAACGTAATATTCAAGCTATTAAATGAAAACGCAGTTCTAAAACGTGTCATGATGGCATAAAACCTTTTAAATACATGGTGAGTTAAATAATCAGCATGCCATATTGATACAGAGTGAGGAACAACTTCCTGGGGTCCCCAGCCTCACTGAGAACCACGATTCTAGCTAGAAAATGATCCGAATTAAAAATATTGTTTTACCTTTGGTTTGTTAGCTTGTTAGCAGGGTTGAGCAGAAAATATGTGCAGATGAAGTTTCTTCCTGAAATGGGGCTTTGGACAAGGGAAACTCCATTAAATTCTGATGAGGATCTGGACAAAATTTTGGATCCAGGAATTTTTAAAGGATTCTTTAACATTGTATAGTAGGCAGGGGGTGCCCTGTACTTTATATATTTATTTTTTTAAAAAAATGTAGTTGAATATGTATAATATACAGTGGTGGTAAGGAGTTATATACACTCATCAATACATAAATATCATGGCAATATTGAGCATATCTAGCATTTAGATAAATGCCCCTTAGCAAGTTTCCCCTTGACTGGATGCTTTTGTTATCTATAAACAAGCTTCAGACAGAAATCTGGCTATATATAGATGTAGATTTATTATTATTATTTTTTAATTTGCAAAACTCTATTTCTTGGCCTCCCGGAACAGTCCTGACGTTTAAGCACAGTCCACATATGTGACCCGCTCCAGCATAATATAGATCAAGTAGGAAATTTGACATTGATATATAAGATAAGAGAATTGAATCTGTGTTGCATCACTTTGTATGTCACTAATCAGGAAAGGCTACAGTTACAGAACCAGTTTCTGAATGTCCACATCTGAAACTCCCTAGCATCCATACGCTAAATGAATCTGGCTCTCGACCAATCAGCGCCTTCGTACTAGCGTCTTCCTAACAACAGGTGAGTTCTATTTACACCGAGTCATGTCTGTTTTGAGGCTTCTCATTGGTTTAGCGTTATATGATTGGCGGAATCCTTCTGGGATTCTGTAAGTAGGGAGAGTATTCTGGTAGTGAATACGGATAATAAGGAAATACCCTGAGCAACCACAAAAGCCGATTGAAAATCAGCAGAGTAAGCGGATATTTTTCTGTAGTTTTACAACAACTTGGACATTGAACCAAGTATAAACAAGTATTTCAGCTTGGATAGATTGTGTTTATAAATATTTGAATTTGGACATGTTGAAGATTATGCTTTGAGGGATGTATTTTTGGCGATATCACATTTTCGTCCAGGTACACCATTTTCACTTAATTTGGCTCTTGTTCAAAACACGACCTTGTTACTTAATCCGTATGATGCTGGAGCAGGTCACATATTTCAGAACGAGTTGAGCTGAAGACTTTGGAAATGCCAGTCCAAAAGCTTATTGTTAGCCTGCTTTATTTATTTCACAACTAGACATGACGTGTATGTGGATTATTGTGCTGCTGGAACACCCAGTTGTGTCCGACTATCTGATTTCTTATGCTAAAGGATTCTGAGGAAGTTCTACCTCTTTGGTATTCCATCCGCTGGTAGCAAGACAGCCACAGTGCATAATGATACCACCACTATGCCTAACAGTTGGTACAATGTTCTTAAGCTTGAGCTGAACTCCTCCTGACAAACTTGGGTCACCTGTAAACTTTAGTCAAGCTTGAAGATGTCTATCCGGGAGCAGAGGCTTCTTTGTTGGACCTAATATTTTTTGGTCCATGGGGGGTGTAAAATTCACTTGTTTGTAAATGCTGACACTGATGTTCCACCAGCTCCCAGTTCATGGCAGTCCTGTTCCTTGGTGGTTCCTGACCGTCCAAGCCAATTTCCTCTTGGTTGTGAGTCACGGTTTGGGGCTTCTACCTCAGTGGCTACACCTCCCAGTATCTTACTTGTATCCAGTTGTTTGAATTGATGATCTTGGAATCTGCAGTGTTTAGAAATGACTAGTGCGAACTTGTGATCTTCTTTCTTAGATCTGCACCGAGCTCCTTGGACTTTCCCATTGTGCCATGTGATGATCAATCAAAAGTGCTGTCAAACAGAATGTTTATGTATTGGTGCGGAGAAGCTACCAGCTGTATTCAATCATTATCACTAGCGGGAAGTTAAGATGCATTGGTCTTCGCAGGTTAAAAGGCCTTTTGAAAATGTCAGTGAGCTGAATTATTAATATCTGAGTGGTTGTATTGATATTTTGATGATCTGTGTATATATTTTTTTTTTTTACCCTGGGTTGATTACAGTAAGCCACAAATTCTTTTTTTTAACGTGTGTGTGGGTGTATATATAATTAAATTATTCATTAAGCCTTGGCAGCAAGCTATAGATGAAATATTTAGCAATGACTCGAATAATGAGAATACACTACTATCTGATATCTTAGCTCATCCTTTAATGCCTCAGATTTATTAACACACACACACACACACACACACACACACACACAAAAGTCATTGACTACGGGCTGCGATGTATTTCTGTGAACGTTGTATCTCCTCATGGCCTCAGTGAATATTAGCAAACACCATTAGCATCACCGATCATCCTGATGACACAGAGGCTATACCGAGTGAGATTGCACATCATTAATTTGTATTATCCCTTTAAAGGTCCCCTTAAATGAGCTGAATTAAGTACAGGAGTCTGTAATCGAATCTCACAGCATGTGCAAGTCTTTAGTACTTATCCAAATCCCACCTGTTGTGTTGCCTTCCCTATCACACGACCACCACCATCCACGGAGGAGTGTAAGCATGCACGTGCCCCCACCGTGACATGCAGTGCTACCACCCACCTCTTTACGAACTGCTGTGCATGCGTATTTGGGGGTGGCCTAACACACTTGGAGGGAAAGCACTATCCGCCCTTGTACAAATTAGCTCACAGACACCCATGATTGACTGGTGATCACTGAGTGACAGGGAAGTGAGTGTATGCCATCCCTCCCTCCAGTGACAGCTCGGCCACACACCTTGTCGATGCGCCACTCGGAAGCCAGGAGGGTAAAACTTAATTTTAGCTCTATGCTTGTACTAAGTTTCCTATAACTGCAAAAATGTAACTGTTCCAGATATCAGTGTTGTGCTCAGGGTACGACCGTATATTTAGTGTAATTGATTTAGTGTAATTATTTAGTGTGAGTTGATGAAGCCGCTGTGATTTTGGTTTGGTGTTTTACTAAAGTGTATAGTGTGCGTGTGTGTGTGTGTGTGTGTGTGTTTGTGTGAGCAGTGTGGAGTAAATGCTGGTGATGTGGAGTGAAGGTTCCGCTGCCAGGATGACGGTGGCCAAGCTGCTGCTCTCTTCCTTCCTCTTACAAGCACTCGCTGAAGGTAACACACACACACACACACACACACTTAATACCCAAAGTTCACAGTGTACACACATTAACTCTGTTTGCCTCTCCTTGTCCGTTTCTATTCATCCTCATCCTCCTGAGCTCAGCTCTTTTATGTGTCCCAGCGATGTCTCATTACCTGTCTGCTTTTCCACCTGTCCTCCTCTCATCCTGTCTCACCCGCTCAATCACGATTTCCCTCCAGCCTGTCACTCTTCACTCTCCTGCTTGGTCCACTGTGTGTGTGTGTGCTAGGCATCTCCAGTCAAGCTGTGCTGAGCTATCAATGCCGTGCCACCACGACTTCATAACCTGCTGAATAATGTTCAGATACTCCTGCTTTCTCTGCTTGTGTTTCACACATCTACCTGTGTGTCAGTCTCTCTCTCTCTCTCTCTCTCTCTCTCTCTCTCTCTCTCTCTCTCTCTCTCTCTCTCTCTCTCAGAACTAATTGCCATGGCTGATCCTATTGGAGCTGCGTTTTCATGGTTATTATCACTAAGTGATTGTTGAGGGCTTTGCGGCCCCATGAAGAAATCTGGAGAAAATTAGAGACGTCCTGTTCGTTGCATGCCTGAACACACCGAGCATAATGACTTTACATCAGAGAGCGAAAGAGAGAGTAGAAGTGAACAGAATAAAAACAAAGAGAAAAAAGTGATAGAATAACGCTTAATGGGAAGAAAGAAAGATAAGAATAAATGTAGACGGAGCACAGCAAACAAACCAGTAAAAGAGGCGCAAAACAAAAAGAAGAGGTGAAAGGTAAGGGTATAAAAAAGAAAGAGGGGGAGGAAAAAAGACAGCCGTATCTGGCAATTTACTAGAATAAATGAATGAGCCTGCTGAGGTATGGAGAGAGTGTATAAAGAGAGAGGAGAGACAGAATTGGACTGAAATATAGCCACGAGTTGCAAGAACAAGAGTGAGAATGGAGACAAAAGGAGTGAGAAATGGTGAGATGGAAGATGTGAGAGAGGCAAAAATTGAGAAAGGAGCGAAACAAGAGAAAAGGGAGAAGGGGAAGAACATGATGGAGGATGAAGAGTGCAAGAGAATGGAGGTGAATACTAGATAGACTCGAAGATGAAGTGAAAGAATGATGGCGAGAAGTAGGAGCGATTTCGAGAGGGAGGGGAGATAATGTGGTGAGAAAGAGACTGAAGTGAGGAGTGCGAGAAATAAGGAATAAAAGAGGGAATAAAGGAGAGATGAAGAGGGAAGTGTAGGAATGAGAGCGAGAGAAGGAATGAAGGGGAAAACCTTGAGTTGGATATTTTAGTGTGGAGAGGATGAAAACAAGTGGAAGAAAGGAGAGAGAGGTGATAGAAGATGAAGACTTTGAAGGAAGTGCTGGGAGATTGAATTAGCTCGTCTGCATGAGCTGCTTGATACAAAGTGATGAGTTGGTGGAGGGATGGAGAGAAACAGCGATGGAGAGATGTGATTAAACATGAAAGCTCTTGACTGCCTCTCATAGTTCAATTAAAAGTCTTTCGGAAGCTGAACCTGCTAAATAAGCTAAATTCACTTGCTTACACGTTGCCATATTGATTAATAACCGTTACTAATTATTACTTATCATACATATGAGATTATTTATCTATATCTATATAATACTCGCGCACACGAAGGCAGCTCATTTCAGCCGCTTGTATCCGCGATCTTGTTGTTCTGGGTCACTACCCAAAGCTCGTGACAGTAGGTCTTGTATGGATTTAAAAATGCACACATCTTCCAGGAGACAACACATGTTTTGGTTTGTATTTTTAAAACGTTAGAGACACATCCAGGTGAGTCACTGTCAGGGTGAAAGCACACACTCATCCCGAGACAGATGGGGACACACACACACACACACAAACTTTCACACAAGTATTGATTAGTGAGACGAAGTTAATGAGCTGGCATTGCACTGGTCTTTATTTGTGGCATGTCGGATCGATTTGGGCTCCTATTCGGTGCTTCTTATCAAATACGGATGCTCCAGTGATTTGTGTGTCTGTGTGTCTGCCTACTCCCTTAATATTTGTCCCTTTTTCTCCTGTAGCTTCTAACCAACCACCACGATTCCAGAACTACTTCTTCCAGTCGTACCTGCTCATTTACGAGAACACACCAGTGGGTAAGTCATGATAGCTTGAGGTCACTTCAAGTTTTCGTGCCGCAAAACACTTGATGTATGTACGAACCTAGCGTTACAGAATTGCTTGTTGCTCTAGCATTTATTTATTTATTCTTTGTATTGATATACTGGCTTGTTAGATGATTAAATACAGTGTATATACACAAATTGTTGGTTTTGTTCATATATGCAAGTTTCTGCTAATGTTTCAAGTAAATTTAATATATTCATTCATATGTAAATTAAATCATTCAGCCACTTTAATCCTATTAGGGTCATGAGGCGGCGGGAGCCTATCCCAGCTATCTCTGGGTCAAATCATTCACACTCTAATGCACACCTAGGGGCAATCTGGGACAGGCAATTAGCTTAAAGTGCATGTGTTTGGACTGTGGGAGGAAACCGAAGTACCCGGATGAAACCCACACAAGCAGAGAGAGAACATGCAAACTTGACACGGAAAAGCCCTCACTGAGCCCGGGCTTCGAACCCGTAATCATCTTGCGGACGATTGTCACGCACTTGGATGTTAAGACGGATGATAATCTGTTCATATCAGGTTGTCATGTGAGTGCCACGTATGTTACAGTTCGTTAGTGGTGACTGAGAAGAAGCATGTGAAGTAGTTTACAGGTGTAATGGGCATGAATGAGATGTGTGCGTTTTGAGTAAAATGCTAGCATGGAATGGTTAGCAGCATGACTTGTGACTTGCTTATGGCTGCCATGGTGTCACTGGTAGTACCAGGGGAGTAAGACGTCTGCCGCGCTGTACACAAAACCACTGCTGAATTACAAATGAGATGATTTTTTTAAAAATAAAAATGCTGCAGTATAAAATGTATAGTAAAGCGAAAACGCCAGCGCTCATCCGTCCTGGGTAAAGAAAACACCGCAAACCCAGAGTAGCAGAGTGATTATCACCAACTGGCTCAGGAATGAATGTGTTGCACCTCTGCCAGTGTGAATACGGGGTTAGTGTTAATGAATGGCTCTTGTACATTGTTAACTTTGAGCACTTTTTCCTTTATTCTCTATCTATCTATATGTGACAACTCTGTAATAATAAATAGTAGCTACTTGGGGGTAGGGGTGGGGGTGGATGGAGAGGCTTGTGTGCATACATAGAGGGAACATAGGAAAAATTTGAGGACTAGAGCTCATTTCATTATCTAAACCTTCAGCATCTCAAACTAATTTAGTAATATGAAAAATAATTTAGTTTCAGGCATTACATCACAAATCCCAGCTCGGTCGCCATTAAAGTAACCCCGTGTAATGTCCTACATCACTTATTTATAATCTGGGAGAAAATATTCAGAAGTCTGGAAGGTCGTTTGACCTCTGCAGTGACCTCCTGTTTCCTTCAAGGTTAATTTGCTCTTCGCTCTGTCTCTGTCCATCTGGCTCTTACGTCCTCCTTTCTTTAACGCCGCCCATCTCTCGCCCCGTTCCGTCTCTCCATCCATTTCATCAATTTAAGGATGACTCCGATGATTGACAAGGCAATTTGAGAGTGTCAGCTTTTTCTTCACCTTGCCTGGTGTTGTCATGAAGCGTGAATTAAAAAAGATATATCGAAGTCGGGTGATGGAAAGCACTCTCTCTCTCTCACTCTCTCGCTCAGCCACGAATCCAAAGCTCACACGTAACGTGCACACAGAAATGTCACCTTTACCTGAAGTGTGTGTTTATATGTCCGGGTGGATAAATCCTCATGACGCTTGTTAATAAGGTCAAACGTGTGTATCCTCTTCACTCCATCTATTTTATTTATTTATTTTTTTAAGCTTTTCCTGTTAAGGAAATCCTCTGAGATTTGGGATAAGAGGTTTGGCTAATGTTGCTTTAGCATAATTATATACAGGAAGCCGGTATTATAAACACATTAATACCCGAAACAGACTTCTGTTCAAGGGTGGGGCTGGGGGGGGAGTGAGTCCCCGCCACTAAAGAGGAAAAAAAAATGACCGAGAAGTACCAAACAGTTTCCCAATTACTTTTAATCAGTAGACGGCATTTTCAATCTTTTTATTTATTTATTTATTTTAAATATAAAAATTGTGTAAAATTTCATCCCGCACCACCACCGATGTGTTTTATCACAATACAGTAGCATCATTTAGGTGTGTGGTACCTCCTTTAAAGATAGCAAATTATACCACTTAACAGGATTGTTGCTTTTAAAGCGTATTACACTGAATAAATCTCAGCTAATTTATTTCTTTTTTTTTTTTGTTGAATTATTGAATAAGGGCAGCCATTTGCCCTTGGAATGGTTTTCTTTAGGACTGAGCTGTTTAGTAAACCCCCCTCTTCCACCACACGCACACACACACACACACCCGCTGTCCTTCCTGCCCTACCTACCACTGAGCCTTCAACCGTGTCTGATTGGATGACGGTGATGGCTTGTTTTTGGACACTGTGTGTGTGTGATCGGACACTATCAATTTGTCAGCATTATGGTTTATTAGTGTCGCAGATGTCCTCGCACAGGAGGACTTTCCAGAACATCCGTGGTGTGACAACACACTGAATCAGCCACCCACTGAAGTGTGTGTGTATTGGTCGTGTGTGTGTTACTATTTTGCATGTTTCTGAATGAAGTTAAATGCTTCTGAGGAGTGTGTGGAGCTCAGTATGTGTGTTGCTACAAGGATATGAATTCAAAATGGCATTAAATGGGTAATTTTACCGTGACGGACGTTTCATTTGTAAAGAGTCCGAGCCCTTTCATCCAGTCTCACGCTAAAAGTTGAGGCCATACGTCTGTAATCTTGTGTTTGGGTATATTGAAGAGCTTGAGTCATTTAGGCAGGGAAGAACAGATATCCAATAATGCTTCGGTAATTTATATAAAACGAACAATGTTATGTGAACATCAACTCGAGGTATATGGTGGGGTGGGGGGTAGGCTTGCTAAAGTACTGACTGCAGTGGAGAATAAGAAGTGAGGCACTCGGCAGCTCTAGCTTTAGGGTTGGGAAAAATTCTTTGTGATGAATGTTATGTGACAGACATTTAAAACGTATTTTTATTTTGGTGATTTAAATTATACCTATGGGGCGAGATTATAAAATAAGTGCGTCACGGACAGGACGATTTATATTTCTTAATTTCTCCTCAACTTGAACACCTTTTGGAAAAAAATGTAAGCCAGCGAGTTTCTCTCGGTTTCTAAGAGCATTTTATCATTTTTTAGCATAATCTGTTTGAAGAATCGAGCAAAATGTTGCTTTACGGACTGGACATGGTCGTTTTTCCTCTACTAGGAGAGTTTGGAAATATAAGAGCTTTTGAGATTTGATTTAATATCGAAATATTATAGATTCAGGCTCTTTTAAATCTCTTACCACAACTCAACCTAATTTTTGTTCATAGTGGATTTTTTTTTTTTTTAATGACCCATGGACCAAATACTGCAGAATATTCCAAAAAACCAGTTGAAGGGCTGAGAGCCACAGTGGTCTAAACCCAAGAGAAAAACAAACCCCTGAAAAATGAGAAGGTCTTATCTTGATAGATGTGGATGAGGTCTAGCGTGCCAGGATGGTCCCTTCATCTTCCTTATGACCTTGAATCATATGGCAGAGCATTAGCCCTGATTTTTTTATATTGTAAAACCTTTCATGTAATTTAAAAAAAAAAAAACAGTGTTCTGCTGATTATACCACTTGGGTTTTCTCCGCCCTTCATATGAACTGGTACAGTGGATTTTGTAGTCCTGTCCTATAATACAATTTTCTGAGAACACTATGCTGATAGTCCTTGCAGAGCACCGTTTCTCTTCCAAGTTCTTCTTCTTCTTCCAGGAACAATAGCTGAAGAACTTAAGAACTTTGTTGCATAGCTTTTTTTTTTTTTTAAATAGCATGACATTTTAATATTCCATACAATCTTCCTCTATTCATCCTCTGTCTATTTTTTTTCCATAAAGACTTAATGAAAAATTGCAGTTTTTCCAGAGTAGTCACTTTTTAAAGTAATACCCAAACGTACTAGACATGTTCTGGACAATATTATAAAGCACGCTACCTCTTTTCATACCGTTGTCATTCTTTCTTTCAAAATTAAAAAAAGAAATTACAAAATTGTCTTTATTGAGGTTTTCGTTTGTGTTGAGTAAAATGAATCCGTGTTTAGGCTGACTCACATGTAAGTGATACAGCCGTGAAATAATGCGATGTCGTTTTCAGTTGGTTTCAACCGAAAACAACAGTATTATGCTTAAAATTAGTGGCCTCTTCGAATATCTTCCAATATCTATTGGCGGGAAAAAAAACGGTAACCGGAAGTCAGTCCCGACGCTATTTCCATGTCAATATCACTAGTTTTCTCGCCTTCAACTCTCACTGTATGTTTTTTTTTTTTTTTTTGGCTTGAATGGCTGTTATTTCACAGGTTTCCCTTTTTAAAAGGTGGCATATTCGCATGACGTGTGCGAAAGAATGGTCGCTTGAGCCATTACAAAACGAGCGAAAAGAAGAGAACGGAACGAATTTCGCATCCGATTTTGCGCAGGTAACAAAATCTCTCACCAAGACTGCGAATACAGATCCCTTCCCTCGAATTCGGCCGACTGTTTCCGAAAATGTTCGAATGTATTCAAATTCCCTTTCTAAATTAAATTCGCTTGTACTTTCGGACAAGATCGCTTACGTGTGAATCAGGTCTTTGTCTCTGTCCTGCCCTAATGCTGCATAATTATACATTTAAAAAAAAAAAAAAACATTTTAAAAGAGAAAATTTGTTTATGATGAGTTGAAGATGATTAATTTGTGTGATTATGCGCATGCTGTCTGTGTATGAGAATATGAGAACAATTGATTCCTCTTCTGCTTGAGTTGTAATTCCACCGAGGCTGCTGTTTTTGCCTGTTAACGAATTGGCAAGTGACTTCATTAGGCTAATTAGTCAATTAGCTAACTGTAGCAGATGCATTCGTCTGTTGAAATGACAAAACACTTGGGGACCATGTGGCACACGGCAAAGGGCATTCAGGAAATAAGTGTAATGGTAGTTTAACAGCATTTTTCTACTTTACTGACACCAACTTTCCCCCCTTCGTGGCAGGGAATGACATCGGCTTGATAAACATCTCAGGCGCTGGAAGAAATCACAGCAACTCCATTCTGCAACTTTCGTACCGAGGGGCTTGTGTTCGGTTTCATCCAAGCGCCAGTCTCATTTTTAAGAAATTCCTAGTAGATTGTTTCTGTAGCTGTGCTGTGGATATTAAAAGGTGCTTAGCATGCTGAAAACATTTTTTATAGTGATGAAAAATGGATTTGCCTTATTAAAAATGTCTGACACACCACTTTAATGAAGCACAAGAATCGATGATTTACAGAATATGACTGAAATGGCGAATAATAAAGTAAACAGTGGAAATGCCTGGATAGATGAGGTTCCTCTTTTATTGATGAGGCTTGACATGTCTTAGCATCATTTTACAGAGTTGCTAACTACCGTTCTTTTATTAAAGGCTGAGTGTTAATAATTTATCATACTGTTAAAAAGCCAGGTTGGCATTGTGGTGCAACAGATAGAGTTGTTACGTGATGATAATGATGAAAATGATCTGGTCCAACCTCATGATTGAGTGTCAGTGACTCTATTGTCATAGAGTAGATTTTTTACAGGGTAGGTTGCCAGGTCTTTTACCTAAGTCTTCACAGCACCTGGCATTCCTTGCCATCCAATAACCAGTAATAACCAGGCCTGGCCCTGCTTAGCTTCCCGAGATCAGACGGGATCGGGATGTCACAGTGTAACTGAAGTTTCACAACACGTGTTGGGTTACACACGTTCTCACTGTGGCCTCGTAACGGTCTTCCTACCTTTTTAAAAACATTTCAGTGAATAAACTCCTCCTAGCTATGTGCTATACATTGTTGTATATTGGTGTCCTATTCATGTCCCATCCTTTAGCTCCCCTATGACCATGTTTTAGAGTACTAGTAGTGATGAAATGAAATCAACTTATTAATTACTTAATAATTTACCGTATTATTTGGTTGTATTCTTAAATACGATTGCAACAGTTCTGACAGTAGTACCGACTGCGAGGCAAATCATCCATTCATTCGGATCCATCCAGCTGGGGTCAGAGGGGTCTCAGCTGACACCGGGCGAAGGCGGCGTACACACTGGACAGTTTGCCAGACCGTTGCAGGGCAGGACACACTCACACCAAAGGGCAATTGAGAACAGCCAATGAGCCTAATGTCTTTGGATTGTGGGAGGAATCAGGAACTGGAACCTGGGACTCGAACCCAGGACCTTCTTTCTGTGAGCCGGACGTGCTAACTACTACCATATCATCCTGCAAGGCAAATCTAGTCCATATTATTTATGAGATGAAAATATGGCTGGGGAAAAATTGATTAGTTTAATTGAAACAACAAGGAAAAAAAAGAAGCTATGTCACTTTTACAGGGTAGTTAGTCACTGTTCCATTACACCACGATGTCATGATTTATATTTCCCTATAGACTGCCACACCCTCATCATACACCAGTTAAGCTTTAATTATGATGATATGCAGTTAATATATTCATCAGAGATAGATAGTTAGGATTATGGATAGATAGCATAATTATAGATAGTGTAATTATATAGTATAGTTATAATTATAGATAGTGTAATTATAGATGGATAGTATAATTATAGATAGTATAATTATAATTATCGATAGTATAGTTATTATAGATAGATAGTATGATTATTGATAGTATAGTTATAATTATAGATAGATAGTCTGATTGATAATATAATTATAGATAGTATAATTGTAATTATAGATAGATAATATAATTGTAATTAGAGATGGATAGTATAATTGTAATTAGAAATGTATAGTATAATTATCAATAGTATAGTTATAATTATAGATAGATAGTAGGATTATTGATAGTATAATTATGGATAGTATAACTGTAATAGTACAATTATAGATATAATAACAGATAATATAATTATAATTATAGTGTAATTATACATATGATTATAGATAGATATTATAATTACAGATAGATAGTATAATTATAATATGGTATAAATTATAGATAGTTAGATATTATACTTATAGATAGATATAATTATAAATAGTATTGTAATTATAGTTAGATATTATAGATAGATATAATTATAGACAGAGTATAATTGTACTTATAGCTAGTATAATTGATATAGATGGATATTATAATTGTAATTATAGCTATTATAGTATCATTATAGACAGGTAGTATAATTGTAATTATAGATAGAATAATTATTATAGATAGTATAATTATAGATATCATTATAGATGGTAATTATAATTATAGATAGATAGTATAATTGTAATTATAGCTATTATAGATAGTATCATTATAGACAGATAGTATAATTGTAATTATAGCTATTATAGATAGTATCATTATAGACAGATAGTATAATTGTAATTATAGATAGATGTTATAGATAGTATCATTATAGATAGACAGATATTATAATTATAGATAGTGTAGATGTAATTATAGATAAATAGAATAATTGTAATTATAGATAGATATTATAGATATCGTTATAGATAGTATAATTCTATTTATAAATAGATATTATAGATAGATATAATTATTGATAGATATTATAGATAGTTTCATTATAGATAGTATAATTGTAATTATAGTTTCATTATAGATAGTGGAATTATAATTATAGATAGTAGAATTATGGATAGTAGAATTATAATTATAGATGGATATAATTATAGAAGGATAGAATTTATAATTATAGATAGTATAATTGTAATAATAGTATGATTATAGATAGATAGATGGAAAGATAGTACAGATAAATGTTGTGTTAAATGAATAGGAACATGTAATGAATAAAGATTAACCGATATATTTGATAATTCCTTATTGTCATTCATCACAGACTGAAACTATTTGTTGATCGTAATAGGTTTATTAGCAGGTAATATTGTTCTCCATCTCTCCATGCGAGAAAATGTGCAACACAAGCTTTTTAGGTTAATATAAAACACTGGAGCAAATTACAAACTCACAATGAGAGCAAAATCCCAGGATGCACAAACAAAGCACATTTATAAATATTTATTCTTGTGGGTCTGACTCGAGCACAAGCCTTTACACAGCAATATTATATTAGAAATGAAAATATCACATACATTATTAAACAGGTTTCTTATAAGGGGCTTGGACAGACGCTTCAAAATGGCTGATGCTTTAAAGACTTTTTAAAGAGTTTTAAAGTTCAATTCACATGTTGGATAGATAAATAAATAAATCGTAACATCTGCTTGTGTGGATTAGGGAATGTGTAATATAGGGAACAAAAAGGTTCCAGGAGTAGAAAATAAAATCAGAAGATGATTCCGATGTAATGAAAAGGTTCTAGGAAGTAAATTGGGTAAAAGAAAGTTATGATTAGCAGAGGAACACAGAACTATGATGATTCCTCGCTTCGTATTCACGCAAATACAAAGTTACAGCTATCATTTATTTATGTGCACTTTATGGTCAAAAGTTAATGGACACCTGACCATAACACTTGTGCGTGCTTGCTGATCATTGGACTCCAGGTTTTGTTCCTCTTTGCTACTATAATAAATTTCTCTCTACCGGAAGGCTGTTCACTAGATTTTGGAGTGTGAGCTGCAGTGATTTGGGATCATTCATCCACAAGAGGTCATGTACTGCTGTCAGGCAGGGACAGCTGGGATAGTTGGTATTTTAGTTCATCCCAAACGTGTTCAGTGAGGTTGAGGTCAGTGCTCTGTTCTAGCGACTCACGTTCTTCTGCTCCAACCTTGGCAATGCATGTCCATGGAGTCCACTGTGTGCGCAGGGGGGGACGGTTATGCCAGAACAGGTCTGAGACTCTTGGTTCTAGTGAAGGGAAATTGTAACCCTATAGCAGACGAAGACATTCTGTACAATTGTGTGCTTTCAACCTGTTGGGTAGAAGCTACATGTGGGTCTGATGATCACGTGTCCTTGGTCACTGGTCACTTTTGGCCATATAGTGTGTATATGTAGATTTATTTATCGATTATCATAAACTGATATAGAAATAAAAGATCTCACTTATTCCTTGCCCTACGATGGCCTGGCAAGCTGTCCAGGATGTACCCCGCCCTCGCCCAGAGTCGGCTTAGATGGATGCCAGCCCCCCCCCGCAACCCTAATTAGGATTAAGCGGCTTAATCCTGTGCTACAAGACCTCAAAAACAAATGGAGGTATTCTCTGACCAGTCATGATAGCTAATCAGCAATGCTGTTTATGTAGGTACGGAATAAAATCCAGCAGATTGTTGTGATGCGTCATGGCTGAATTCCTTTCATACCACAGTGATTTGTGCTTTAATGTTTAATGTTGTGGAACATCCACAAGACAAGCCGTGTCTTATGCTATAGCAAGTATGATGTAGTACACACTCAGTCCTGCAGTTTTGTAGGTAATAAGATTAAAAATGACCAAAAATTTAAATAAATATTTCAAACTTGTTGGCTGTTACAGCATGCTGAAACTGGAGACTCCTTCTGTAGATGGTAAATAAACGATTTCTTTGAGTGTAGGAAGAAATTACCTGATCTCTAATTAGAATAGATGAGAGGTATTTTGTGAATCATCTGTTCCACAGGGCCCAGTGTTCCTTGCACTGTTTGCCTAATGAACTCTTGGTGAGAATAATTTCACTGATCTATCAGAAGTCAGGGCAAGAAGTGTCTTTATTTAGATGGAATAAATATTTTCAGACAAGTACAGCACTTTATAATCCTGTAAATGAAGTGAATGTAGATTAATTCATGACTGATATAATCACCGGATTAAATGCAGTGATCTTGGGGTCTCATGGCGTCGCTGGTCGTCGTCCTTCATAGCTTTACTCTGCAGCATTTACTTTACTCTGATCTTCTGAAGATGAGCAAAAGCTGGGACAGATAGTGTCTGTGTGATTAAGGAAGTGTGTGTTATTGTTTACTGGTGTTACTAGAAGCTTCTGCATGCTGTTGGCTCGACTGTCTGTGGATCAGTGATCAGGTTTCTAATGATGAGTTGGTTTCATTTACATGTTTGTGGATCAAGTTAAGTCACGGTGAGGTTAGCAAGAAGGGTGTGTATGTTTGTGTGTTAAAGCTGTGTGCCTTTGTGGTTCACAAGGACTGAGTGTGTGAGTCACTGAGTCACAAGGACTGAATTTTTTTTATTGCTTACATATACAATATATATATATTTAAATTTCTAATTAAGCCATGGGATACAAAATAAAAGTAATATAATTTCAAGGTGCACCTGAGTTATAACCTCACAGGTGAGGCAGTCTGAGGCCTACTGTAGTTGGTAGTTTGGTCTGAGCGACAGTGTGCACAGTTCTGCCCTTAAACCCTCACCGTGCAGCGAGCGAACAGATGAAACCCAGTGATGCGGATAATGACAGCATGACAGAGCCATGATTTATAAATAAAATTGAAACTCGCTCATCATTAAGATCAAACTTGAGTTCCCATGTTCTCGGGCTGTTGTTTTTAAATCACCATCTGCTTTGTGAACTAGTTGTGCTTATTATTGCTGCATCTGAGCTTCAGACAGCTCATTTCCTCTCGCCGTGAAACATCTCCGGATTTGGAGGCAAAAAGAAACAAGGTACTGTTCTTCCTATTAGCACATCCTGCCATGCTAATTTACACCTTTATTCATATTTTGCTGCGTTGGCAGCAGTGTTTGTTTTGAGATCATCGTTTATTGGTTTATTCAAGCTTGAGGTTGCGTCATCACTTTCATTTTGTGTGTGTGGTCTGGATTTAGCCTCCTTTGCAGTATCTAGGGTGAGAGCAAATGGAGCTGATTGTATTTGGGGTTTGGTGTGTGATTAACTAAAGTACGATGTTTGATTAAACCCTCTTATCTCATAATCCACTTTACTGTGATCTGCCTGATTAACTTACTCTCTGTAGGGTAATTAAGGTGCACACACACACAGACACGGCACATAGTTTCACTATGGCTCGATTGCAACCCATTATATGGGGCAGATTTTCAATTCCACACACACATTGATTTAATTAAATGGCATGGCTTTAATCTTGTCTAATGTCACAATGAGCTCTAAGTGATCGGTATTCATTTAGACTGTAGTTCAAACATTGGTCTAAATATTAATAATATTTAAAGAAAGTATCTCTGCCGATACTCATGAACCCAGCATTCACTCTTACAACAAAGGCTTCCCCTGGAGTTCTTGGGATCATTTAGAGCTATTAGCCTCCTAAAAGATTTTTTTTTTTTTTTTTTTTTTTCTCGGACAGTCTGTATCAGTGCTTTGTCTAAACCCTTCACAAGCTACTTCTTTCGGATGCCCTCGTTAGGGGTCACCACAGCAGATCATCCTTCACCATCTTGCCCCATCTTGCCTGTGCTGTCCCTCTACCATATTCGTTTCTAATGCTGTCCATGATCACTTCCAAAGAAAACCACAGCATCTTCATCCACGCTTATCCTAGCCCCGCCTCCTGTCCTTTTGTCAGTGACACCGTCTCCATACTGTACAGCGTAGCTTGTAGCGCTACTGTCTTTATAAACCTTCCCCTTCACTCTTACAGCTGCCCTTCTATCACATATCACTCACACATTTCGCCCTGCCTGCACTTTCTTCACCCCTCAACCACATTTCCCATTACCATGGATGGTTGACCCCCAGTATTTAAAACGATCTACCTCCACTCCTAAACCCTTTTTAAAGCTGTATTAAAAATAATGACTAAAGTTGCACAAAGGGCGGCATCGTGGTGTAGGGGTTAACACGTCCGCCTTGCAGCAGAAAAGTCCTGGGTTCGAGTCCCGGGCTCAGTGATGGTGTTTCTGTGTGCAGCTTTCATGTTCTCCCCATGTTTGCATGGGTTTTCATCAGGTACTCCGGTTTCCTCCCACAGCCCAAAGTCACGCACATTAGGCTAATTGGCTGGTCCAAACTGCCCTTAGGTGTTAATGCGAGTGTGTGTGTTGACCCTGCAATAGTCAGCCTCCCGCAACCCTGGGTCGTATCACGTCGTTTTAAGTTCAAATAGTGATTCGGTGGATCAACAAAAGAAAAAGGGAAGAAACATATCGCTCAGCATGTGCGCACTACCTTATGAACAACTGATCAGTATGAGCCATCTTGCTCATAACTACACATCGAGGCTTTACTACGCTTTTATTCGCTGATCTTTCACCCACAAGTGATCATAAAATTGGAAACATCACAACAGCTGATAAATTAATTAATAGGTAATTTAATCATCAGTGAATATTGCTGGATCTTTTTAACATTTAAAATTTTTATTTTATTGCAACAAAACACTTTGTTAAAAAAAACTTGACTTAAGACAGGAGTTCTTAACCTGTTCAGTCACATTCGCAAACTAGACTCCAGACTGCTCTCTATAATGAGGCTCGACACCCTATGAGGTCCCTTGCAGCTCATAGAGCAGGAAATGACCTCTGGCTGTGACTTATTCATACTTCTTATCTGTTAGAGAGTAGAGAAGATTAAAGGGGCAGGGTGTGTTAGATTTACGCCATCCATGCTGTTTAGGAAAAATAAAAAAAAGTGCTGCAAAAATAATCATCCGCTTATTCCGGGGTCGGGTCGCGGGGGCAGCCACCTAAGCAGTGAGGTCCAGACGTCCCTCTCCTCAGCCACTTCCTCCAGCTCTTCCAGGGGGACACAAAGCATTCCCAGAGACATAGTCCCTCCAGCGTGTTCTGGGTTGACCCCAGCATCTCTTTCCGGGTGGACATGCCCAAAACACCGCACCGGGGAGGCGTTCAGCAGGCATTCTAATCAGATGCCCGAGTCACCTCAACTGGCTCCTCTCAACACAGGAGCAGCGGTTCTACTCTGAGTTTCTCCCGGATGGCCAAAGAAGCTCATTTCAGCTGCTTGTATCCACAATCTTGTTCTTTTGGTCACTACCCAAAGCACGTGACCAGAGGTGAGGGTAGGAACGTAGATCAACTGGTAAATTGAAAGCTTTGCGTTTCGGCTCAGCTCCCTCTTCACCACGACGGACCGGTACATGCTCCGCTTTACAGCAGAGTCTGCACCGATTATAATAATGATGATAATTATAATAATAATACATTTTATATTCAAATAAGACCTCGGAGAGCGATAGCCGCAACCAGTAAAATTAAAAATCATAGATTTTGCTATTAAGTGAAAAAAGAGTGAGTCTAGTAGGGAAATAATTTTATGGTTTGCCTGTCCTTGAAGACGGACAGAAGTCCACCACACCCCTTCTGTTCGAACTCGTACCCCTACCTCCAAACATATGGACACAACGGTGAACTGCTATCATGGTGCAGGCTGGATTATATGTTGGTGTAAGGATATGAGTAGCTGTACAATATAAATATTTTTTTATTAAAAATACAGAATGACATCGAACTGTATGGATCGCACATCCAGTGACACACAGGTTACAATTTTGCCATTTAGGACAAATAACATCTAGAAAGATGAAAAATCACACCGAAATAATCACCTGTCAAGCACGGGTTCAGCTTTCAAGCCTTTCGAAGCTCTCAGGTTTCACCAGCACTCAAAAACCACAATAGTCTTCACTCTTCTCCTCCCTCCCGTCCCTTTTTTCTCAGTTCCATTAGTTTCTAGGCGAACTTCTCTGCCGTTGCTTTCTTTTCAATTTTCTTCAAGTGTTTGTCGTGTAAGTGGCTGTAGAAATAAAGAAACGGGAACATTTCATCATGTCAGTCTTTAAAAAAAGAAGAAGAGCAGAAACAATGGGATGGAATCCAGTGTAATATCTTTACGGTGGGCGTGTACTGTATTATAGAAAGAATTCAGACTTGAGTAAGAAATTGAATAATTAGGTATTGTTGGAGTTTATAAAAGTGCCTGCAAAGCACTGAGTCAGTTACAAAGAATTAAAAACATAATGATGATTGATGAAGGAGGGCTTCTTGCTTTGGTTTTTGATTAGCGCCTACGCAATTATGTTTTCTTTAATGAATGAATAATAAATTGCTTGATATGCAGGTTGCACAAAAATGTCACAAGAAGGTGCCACACAAGTGCCTTATGCCTTTATCATTTAAAAAAAAAAATCATTTGTGAAAAGGGTGTGGATATCATAAAATATTAACAGCATTAGTAGTTCTTTCCTTTTATTTTTCTTTGCTTTTATGTCCGCTAAGGTGGTTGTTTTACCTTCACTTTGTGTTGGTGATTGTTAGCAAGATTACGCAAAAATTTATGTGCGGATTTTCATGAAATTTCTACCAAAGGTGGGTCTTTGGACAAAGGAGACTTCATAAGATTTAAAATTCTGAATTCAGTATTTTTTTTTAAAGGATTCTTTAACACTGTAAGATATTGTAGAATGATTTTGGACATTTTGGTTCTTATAAGGGATTGCTGTGCTTGGCGGAGGTTTGCGCTCACTGAGTGCTCATGTTTTAAATATGTTTGGGTGTTCATGCTCTTATAACTCTGTTGCAACCCTGTATTTTGTATCAATTGTTTTTTTTTTTCCCATTTACATTAAATACTTTTATTTTTAGTAAATGCACAAGGAATGAATAAAATCCCATAGTTGACGGTTGTACACAATCTTTCCGTGCTGCTGTAGTACTTTTCGTACTAATACAAAACTGTATGTGGGGCTGGTGGTGTAAGGGTTAGGGGGCTAGGCTCATGATCGAGAGGTTGTGGGTTTGAATCCCCCATTAGACCCCCACCGTGCTAAGACCCCTGGGCAAGGTCTTAAGTGTGCCTCTGTCCACCCAGCAGTATAAATGGGTACCAGTTTAAAAAAAAAAAAAAAAAAGTACTGGGTTAAGTTATCCTGCGATGGACTAGCGTACCTGAACTTCTAGGCACTTCACACTATGGAAACCAGGGATAAGCTCTGACCCGATGGGCTCAGGTCTGAATAGCTCAACAGACTTGTCTTACATAACTGTATATTGTAAAGATTCTTTTCAGTATTGCAATATAATTTTTTTCACCCCATTGCCCACCCTTTTCTATGAATATGCAAATTCAAAATGCCCTACAAACTCCACTCCCTTCACCTAGTACACATGTAAGAACAGAATGAATAAACCTTCCCATTAAAAGCCCTTTATTTGCATATCAGGATCTGATTGGTGCTCGTTTTCTGCATTTTGAGCAATCTGTGCCTTCAGGCTAATTTGACCAAGAGGACTTCATCACAATAGCATATTTTGGAAAGTTTGTAATCTCATCAGAGTAACGTCTCAAAGGAACTATTCTGAAATTCATCCTTTAGAAGCTAACACACACACACACTCCCCCACCCCTACCTCTATTCTGATACTCACATTGTTAGTTCTTCTAATGTCAGTCACTGTCCGGTTGCGATGCCTTACAGGGACAATCATCGCTATCTTTAAAACATTCTATATTTCCTTTCTACCATCATCTCCATATTGAAGTTTTTTATTATCTTCACACCTATTTTAGCCCTCAAGTGTCAGTTTATTATTCTCCTTCATAACCCACGGTAGCGATGCAAAGTGTCTGCCAAGAGGGATTTTTCTGATTGGTTTTACTTCATAACCCTTCTCTTGCTCTTTATTTGGTTCTCCTTCTCTTGCCATTCTTGTCCTCCATCTCTCCCTCGCTCGCCTGCCTCTCTTTTGGAAATAATGGTTTATTCGCTTGAGCGGTGTTTGCAAAACATACCATCCATCAGGGCTCGGCGGCTGTGTGTCGCATTACTTCTCTTGCACCCCGTACACTAACACGGCATGCACTAAACACGCTCTACAAGCTCACACGGCCTCCAAAGGCCTCGGGTTCTTCTTTTACTTCCTGTGGTTTATCCCTGTAGCCTCTATTACTTGTATGGTATGAGTGTTTCTTTCTTTTTCCCTTCTTTTGTACTACAGCAGTGGTGAATGATGAAATGTGATTGGTCACAAGGTATTGATTTATTATCAGTAACAACATGTCTGATAGTCGTTCGAGCTACAAGGTTTAAATTAATCTGCTTCTTCTAGTGCACGATTGTTTCTAAATGTTACCCAGGGGTTTGACGGTATGATGGTAAACAAAACAAACAAACATGCAATGGCTGATATTGTGAGGTTTTCTCACAGTTTGAGGGGATATTTAACATTTTTGGAAGGAGTCTCCTGTATTGCTAGCTGGGTTTGCATTGCGGTTTTGTCATGCCATCATTAAAGCTGGGTTTCTCTTCATGTAATTGTTATTAGGATCTCTGGGACATGGGATTTGGCACTGGATTTCAACAGCGTCTGACACTGTAGCCGTGGTAATGTTTAATCAAATGTTAATAATGTGTTTCCAGCCAGCGTAAATGTAAGTTATTGCCTCCATGGAGAAGGTTATGTTTGCTGTGTGGTTTGTTTTTCTGTCTGTTTGTCTGTAGCAGGATTGTACAACTATTGACCTGATTTATAGAAAACTTGGTGGAAAGGTGGAGCATGGGACAAGGAAGGACCCAATTAGCTTTGGTGCTGATCTGAATCACGGAGTGAATGAAGCTTCACACGTTTGCAGACATAAGCATTTTTAGCGAGAAATGGCTGGTCTAATAGCATCTCAGTCTTACGAATTGCTCTCGCAAAAACAGTGTTAGTTTCTATTGTAAGCGTATAAAAAAATAAATAAAATTTTTCCCCTCCCGCACAAAGTTTAAAAAGAAGTATGCACCTCCTCCTTTAAATAACATACTAATTATTGGTAATGCTCAGATCAACAGCTTGCCTGTTTTTTAGTCTTGACCTTAATAAGGATTTGTTGGGTTTTCAGGCTTATTCGTGACTGTCGCACTCATTTAGACTTGAGCTTGACTTGAACACGCCTCAGACTTGACTATTAGAGCTAATCTTAAGGCCTCTTCACACTGTGTATTTTGTGTGGTTAGCACAGCTAGAAGCTCCCGGGTTCGAGTCAGAGAGGTGTTTCTGTGTGGAGCTTGCAAGTTCTCCCTGTGCTGGCGTGGGTTTTCTCTGGGTACTCTGGTTTCCTCCCACAGTCCAAAGACATGCGCATTAGCTATATCATTAACTGGCTGTTTTTTTTTGTTTTTTTTTAATCAGTGAAAAGAAAGCATTCAGCCAATCAGGGTGTTGTTTCTTGAAACATCACATTTGAACTTGACAGCTGATGGAAGATGGCAAAGATGCTGATTTATTTTGTGTCTCAGGATCCAGTGCTATTTGTCGACAACATCAAATATTATAAAGACGACAGTGCCGTGATAGTTTTAACTCCTGGACTAAACAGTGAAACTCCCCGTGTTCTCGTTTCCTTCTCATTACGGCAGGTGCCCAAAATTCTCTTTTTCCCCTTTATCATGAAAAAGATCAAGCACCAGCTCATCATTGTTGGACGACTACTTTCTCGGTTAGTTTAGTGAAATGTTCGCATGTGAATATCAGTGTTGCGTTAATTTCTTTTTTTTTTCATGTTGTGCTGTACAGTGTTTTATTCTTGGAATTGACAATCTTCTCAACTGCAGGCACATCATATTTTCTTGCTAAATGAAAGATAAGTTTGGCGATCATTACCGTATTTCCGAAACCTTAACAGGGTGGCGTGCTTCCTTTGGATGAGGGTTATATAAACCTTGTTATATTAGCCCTGCCTACCATAACTATACTACCTATACTGCATGTTTTGTGTGTGTGTGCGCGAGTCCATAAAACCAACTTGGAAAGCAATCACAGTTTTAGTTTTCTTTAATGTGTTTTTGTGCGCATTGGTTGTACAGCTTACTCTCCAGCCCCTTTCATTTCTTTTTTTCCTCATCTCGGTGTCTCCCTTTTTTTTTTTTTACATTTCCATTTAGATGTATTCATTTGGCTGATGCTTTTATACAAAAGTGACTTACAAGTGACACAGAATCCAATCCAAACATTGAGCTGTAAAGGCTCTAACTCTGATACAATGCAGTGCTGAAGGACTGCATCTTTGAGAGAGAGATTAAGGTTTAAACTTGTGCTTGTGGGATTTGTTTGAAATGGCACCTTTTTGTCTGTGAAGATTTGGACGTCATGTTGTGTCTAACACTTGCATATACACACAGTTTATTGTGTGAAAGTGAGAGACAGATTATTAGTGGTTTAAGGTTGGGTCTTTGAGAACCTAGAGGTATTTGTGGGTTTTGATGTGATGTTGTGTCTGAGAGCCTGTGCCCTGCTATTGCTTGCGTATACACACAGTAGTGTGTGTTTTTGTGTAACGCTAAGATCAGTGTGCAGCAGCTGCTTATCAGCCGCAGGTGTGTGTGTGCTGATACCTGGCTGAGCCACTGAGAGCAGCCTAGCTAGAAATTGATGTTTCACATCAGCGCCCTGCTCTCTGCTCGACTGACACCGCAGTGTGTGTGTGTGTGTGTGTGTGTGTGTGTGAGACGCATTTTGACTAATGTGCACTGTAAGTATTGGGCTCATTCAAATATTTGAAACAACACAAAACTGTTCAGGTTTGTAATAAAAATGCATATCTGAGTAATATTCCTATAATCTTCATATCTGATTCGTAATTGTAGCTCCACTAAAATCACACCGATGCTTCACTTGTTTCTGAAGATCGCTCAGGCATTGAAACAGCTATTAACATTTGTGGGAGCAAAGATTAATAAACTCCACAAAACCGGCGCAAATTACACACACATAGCGGCGGTCTGTTATATATAGGAACAGTCTGTTGTGCATAGCGGCGGTCTGTT
>JAQMYF010000027.1:4005504-4016497 GCA_030014195.1 Neosilurus mollespiculum
TCTCTCTCTCTCTCTCTCTCTCTCTCTCTCTCTCTCTCTCTCTCTCTCTCTCTCTCTCTCTCTCTCTCTCTCTCGCTTTCTCTCTCTCTCCGTCTCATCGCTCTGTTGTCTCATTGTCATTCAGGTTACACGAACTCAGCCCAGGCAATTATGTCCTCAATCTGACAGTATCAGGAAATACAGTGATCCTCTATTTAATTTACTTTAAGCTGGAGAGTAAGGAGTGTGTGTGTGTGTGTGTGTGTGTGTGTGTGTACACAGGCCAAGTGTGAGCCTGAAATATAATTACTGGAAGAAAATTGAGGTGCTCCCTCTTATCTTTGTCAGGAGAAGGTGTTTGACATTTAACATGAGAAGCAGCCTTCGTTCCATCACATCACCTGCTGCATCTCCCTCTCTCTCTCTCTCCCTCGCTTGTCTATTCTCCATCTCTCTCTTTTTCATTATATGACACAGTATTTCTTTCTCATCAGCAGCCAAAAGACAGAACAGCATCCATACCTGAATGAGGGTGCCAGTATTTCTGGGATCATTGCTGAAATCAAGATCCAAAGCTATGAAATGTACAGCAGTAACGTCTCAGTGGAGCTTAAACGTGATTGGCTAACGCTTAGGGCAAAAATATTTTTGATTCCGTAAACTGAGCCGTTCATTCTTACAGCTTTTTGCTTATTCTGACTATATGCCTGTGGTATAGTGATAAACCTGATGAATATTGATATAGATGATGTAGAATTTAGTAAAATTGAAAAAAGAAGAAAAAAATTGATTTATACCGTATTTTATTTATTTATTTATTTATTTATTTATTTATTTATTTTTGGGCCAAGAATGTTCTTTCAGGCCTGAACTTGAAGAACATAGTGTATAAATCTATTTCCCCCCAAACAACATATATTATTTATATATAAAGAAGTTTTATTTCATAAACTTTCCAACCTCTTCTTGATGTATCCCTACAAAGATCAAATTGTCTCCAGACTCAGTTTCATGAATATGGAGGTAAAACAGTCAGGCTGCACAACAGTGCCTACAGTAGGGTAAAATTGATGTTCAATACACTCGGACTTGGCGGTAGCCAGCTTGATGGATGGAGTGGGTGTTTTTTTTATTATTATTATTATTATTATTTTTTTTTTTTTTTTTTTTGTGGATGTGTATGTGTGCACAATCACAGGTAGTGTTATGGAGCTATAGTCAATGTATTTCAGACGTAGACCAAAAAAATAAAAAATGCTTGTAGATCATTACGAATTTGCACATTTTCTTTTTTTCCTCCTGGATTTTTATCCATGGCAACCAAGGAGGGCAAAAGTAACCATGTGCTTCCTTTAAGGCACGTTATAGCTAAGAAGCACATGTGGAAATTAGAAACCCACCATAGGGTGAATGCACTGAAACTCGCTATGCCTTTTCTGCTGACAACACTCTAACTAGCCTATCCTGAGTGAACTACGTGTAGCTCTTCCTTTTGAACTGACCAATCCGGTGTTTCCTACCCCCAGCGAATGTGTAAAAGTCTAAAGAATCATAAAATAAAGAGAGAACATCGTCGACCATGAGCCCGTGTACTGGGATGAGGAATGTTAATGTCTGAGTTGGGGTGGGGTTTAAAAAAACGGCACACATGAAAATCTTTATTTGAATTGCATTGCACTCACGTCTTTTTCTCATAATATTCAGTGTACACAAAACCAAAACCTAACAGCTACTGACAGCATTCTATCACACTACTGCTTATACAACATCCCGAGTGGTGTAACTGAGGACAGCAGTATCCACCCAACTCGTTATTTATGAGCTCATGGACACCCATGATTGGCTAATGTTGCTGACAGGGAAGAGAGGGTATGCCAGGCCATGGATGGCTGTGACAACATTTGGGATTCGAGCCTGTGATCTCAGGATAACAGGGTGACTAATCTATATAGTTTAAGAAATAGCATTTTTAAATATATTTTTAACCATGTTAAGGTTTCTCAGACTGCCACACATGTGTGGCAATAACAACAATCCACATTAGATCTTTTTTTTTTTTTTTTTCTTTCCCCCCTCATTTTTCTCCCTAATTTAGTCGTATCCAATTCACACCCATCAAGTATTGCCTTCCCTATCACACACGACCACCAACCAGGGAGGGGTGTAAGCATGCACATGCCCCCTCCTGACCCACATTAGATCTTTTAATAAAATACCAATTTTTAAAGATGATTTTTTTTTTTCTTTTTTTTTTTTTTTTTCTTTTTTTAATTTTTTACATTTCTTTTGTTTAGTTGTCCGTCCACCTTCTATTGTTCCTTCAGTTTATTTTATATATATTTTTTAAATCTTAATAATGTAGTCTTAATTAAGAAATGTGAAATTGGTATCTGAATTTGCTTTATTGTATGAGACGGTTATCTCTTGGTTGTGAACTTTTGAACCACACTCTGATGAATACTACAAATTTTGGCGTGAGAAAGACTAGAAAAATCCATAGTCTTAATTACAGGGGTGAAACTCGAGGCCCGCGAGCCAAATCCGACCCGCCAACTCATTTTATGTTATTTTATATCATTTATTTATTTTATCGTTAAATTATATTATATTTGATATTATTTTACAACCATTTTCACTCACATCTTGGCCACAACAGCCAGTTAACCTATTGTGCATGTGTTTGGGCAGTTTGGAGGACATGCAAACTCCACACAATCATCCAATCCCAGGAATCGAACCCAGGCCTTTTTGCTGTGAGAAGGACGTGCTAACCACTGCGCCACCATAGTGACTGCAGCCTATTTCAAGTAAACAGCTAGCCATTCTTTACCCAAGAAAGCTTGTATGCTAGCTTGTTGATGTTATGTGTTGTCAGATAATGTAAGTGAATAAAGAAAAAGAGGACAAATTCCTAAAGTCATCGTGCCATGCAGATTTCATGGTTGTCCTTTTAGAACAGATGTTCAGAGGTTATTCGGCCCTCGATCGCCTTTAAGTTTGATGTGGCCCTCAGTGAAAATGAGTTTGACACCCCTGTTCTAGATTGTGAAATAGCGTGAAACGCTCCCATTTTGATGAAAACCTCCCCACATGTTGAACGCTGTACTGTTTTTCAGTTACATGATTTATCGATTCAACACCAAGCATGTGAAACATGGTAGCTACTCATGCAGGAATTTTTCAACATCTTTAGGGTCAAAGGTCATCTTGGTCATTATTCTGCCAGATGCGTAATAATCATCAGTATAATGATGTCGTGTAGTGAGTCATGTGATGCCCCTTATTTAATATTCACTAATGGACCACAGCTTCTATTATTCTTACATTTTTACATTTTTTACTCACAAAAGTGTGGAAAAGAAGGGAAAGGTCAAAAAAGGAGAGGAACTGGCCGCCAGACTGTTCATGCTCTGTTTTATCCGGTCGTTTGTCCTTTGTTGTCTATCACTGTTTAATTAATGTGTGATTTGTGCTTAATCTCTTTTGGGTTTGTAAATGTATGGCTGTAAATATGGGGTGTGTGTGTGTGTGTGTGTGTTCGCTTATGGTTATTTCGTGTATTAATGTCAACAAATCAACGAGCCCAGCTGCCATGTATAGGCTTGTCTCCTTTCCAAGTGTCTGTCTGTCTCTCTCCCTCTCTCTCTCTCTCTCTCTCACACACACACTTCATGTCTCTGTATCCCTTCCCAGATTGCTGGAGAAGGTCAATTGCCAGTTTGCCTCTGCCAACATCTTTATCAAAACCAATATTAATTTTTTGCTAATTAGGACCTGCGAGCTAATGAGCGTCACAGATAATTAGTTCATTTATAATCCATAAAACAACCGTGGCTTGTTAGCAGATCAGAAACCCATGACCAAAACTCTGAGCAAAGTGGTGAGCAAGTGAGGCAGACTGCAGAACGTGGAAGCCGCAGCGATCAGAAGCTGCATATGAATTTTGTGTATTTGAAATATAATTCACTGAAGGCCATGTGAGTATCTCAGAGTACTGTTTTAGTATTTACTACATGGGGAAAATAAAAAGCAAATCAAGTTTATATTTATATAGCTTCAGTATGGTAGGTGAGCGCCGTGCTTATTTATGATTTTTTTCTGTTTTTACAGCATGACAGTGGTGATGCTGCCCGCTCCATCACAATGTTCTTGTGTGCTTCATGATGCCATCTTTCATATGTGACACTGTATTTTTCATGTAGAATTTAATTTAAAGTGGACATATGATCAAACTGAATTAATAGAAGTCTTCCTTCAAGTGCCCTGGTGGCCCTGCCCACTTTCACCACAGCATTTCAGTGCCACTATTCACAAACATGATAGAAGTTTATCTAAAAATGTGAATCACATCAAGCAGCTTGACAAACTGCCAACGGGTTCAGTAGTTATGCAGAGATTTGAAAATGTTCTCAGTACTGTTGGTTGGCCGTCAGTTGAGCGACAGAGGGAAAGTACTCGACTTAGTTGGCCCTCTAATGGCTGTAGCGTAGCACACGGTGTATTCACATCAACTAATGTCATGACCAGAGAAAGGAGCGAGGGCAGTCTGATGACAACAGAGCCTGTATTTGATGTAATATTTAGCTGAGAGACATAGGCTCAGTGAGATGGAGAGATTGTTAGACTGAGTAGCAGATGGAGGGATGAGATGCTTCGGGAGGCAACATTTTGAGCACTGAAGCATCTGTTTATGGAGGAAAATAAAGTCCAGCTGTCCATTTTTATTATGCTGGAAACAGTGAAGGTTAATATAATCGAATAAAAACTGTGCATAGGATGAGATTATTATTATTATTATTAATAATAATAATATCATTACCTATTATTTTTATTATCCCTTCGACAGTTCGGAGACATGCACATTAGGTCAAATGGCCACTCTGAATTGCCCATGAATGTGGTTATGAATGAATGACTGGGTCTCTGTTAGTCCTACACAGGACTGGTGACCTGTTTAGAGTAAACCATGGCTCTTATTTACAGCATTTAGCAGACTCTCTTATCCACAGAAATGCTTTAAAGTCACTATCAGTGAATATATTCTTATAATGTTTGTCTTGTCCCTTGGTAGAGACCAGTCTAGCAATGCTAGAGTATCTGAGCGAACACGGTGCAGTGCGGGGTGTGATAAGTGCTTTGAGGTAGAAGGGTGCCGGTCCATTTTAGCTTTGTAGGCAAGCATTAGTGTTTTAAATCTAATGCGAGCAGCTACAGGAAGCCAGTGGAGAGATGGTAGCAGTGGAGTGGTGTGGGAAAATTTGGGAAGGTTGACAACGAGCCTTTCAGCTGCATTCTGGATCAGTTGCAGAGGTTGAATTGCACTCAAAGGTAGACCTGCCAGGAGGGAGTTGCAGTGAGTTGAACAAGTATCTGAGTGGGCTTAGTGGAAAGAAATTAACGAATCCTTCGGATGTTAAAGAGGAGAAATCGACATGATGGAGAAAGATTAGTGATATGAGAAGAGAAGGACAGGCAATTATCCATGGTTACTCCAAGGCTTTGTGCAGTGACTGAAGGAGAGATCAGAATTGTCCAAGGAGATTGCAGGATCTACAAGCCTCTCAAATGAAGTCAGCCACTATTGGCTCCAGCTTCCCAAGTGACCTGATGGATAAGTGGGATGGATGGATAGATATTCCCTGTTAGGCCAGATAATGTTTGTGTTGTTTCAGGATTCTCTGTATCTTTCCACTGGCAAAAGCTTGACGACAGAAACATTTTTTGCTGAGAAGTGTGATGTGAACTTGCATATTTGGGCAAGCAGAGCTTGGTGATATTACTAGTGTAAATTATTGGAGTTTCTTTGGCGTGTGAAAAGTGAGCATGCCAAAAACCAGCATGGAGTCAGATACCAAAGTTGCAGTCATACTTGAAGAGCTGCTCACTTCACTTCACACACCATCAGCACATGCTTAGGAGGAGGCGCAGATGGAGGAAATCCATGAAAAGTCAGGCCCAGAAATGAGGCCATCATTATTTAATTGTCCTGTACATGCTTGCCAGGAATGGAAAACATGCCAAAGCCAAAGTTTGTACTTGTAGAGTAATGTAATCAAACATCAGAGGGTGTTTGGAAGCAGAAAGAAATCACTGCTTTTTAAAGAAAGTATAATTTCTTTATTTACAGAAGTTGTAAAGAAAAAAAAAGCACAATCTAAACAAGAACATGAGTCTCAGAATGTGTAATATTATTGACTGCATTTGTCCACTCTTTCATGTCAGGTCTTACTCTCTTTACCTGTAAACATCAGAAATGGGAAATCAGAGTGGTGTACAGAACATTTCTGATGCAGGTATGTATGCACGGATGTTATAGCAATTTCTGGGCTTAAATGACAAACTGCAGAGTTCCTGGTCCTAAATTATGGGTTTCAATAGCCACTGTCCCACTAACATGCTGGTTCAAACCAGAGCTTCAGGGCTACCCAAGGCTTATAGATATGCAATTAATGCAACTTTTACATGGCGAGCCCACGTATAACACAGATATATATATGATTAATGCAACAGCTTAAGGTCCTACTTTGGCAACAGTTAGCCTTGTCTGGTCCGTGCGTCATCCTTGGGCCAAATTTTCAGGGTTTCAAGCCTCAAAGTTGCCCTGAGAAGGCAAAAACAAGCCCTAGAAGTGAAATGGTAAGGGCCTCGGTTTGCGCTAGCTTACCCAGATTTGGCCTGGAATTGCGGATATACATCATGTGGGACAGGTTTCATGGGCTGAAGTAGCAGGGCTAAACTTTGTGGCCCTTACGTTCTCAGGATAAATTACCTCAGCTTAAGTTCATAGGCTTGGTCTAAACTTCCTGGGTTCAAACCTCTGGGGTTTTAGTTTAGCTTTCTCGTCTTAAGTTCTAAAACTAAAGTTTTTGGCCTTAAGCACCAGGCATAAAGATCCTGGCATAAAGTGCAGGTTCAAGTTCTTTGGCTTAAACCCCAGAGCTCAGTGAAAAGCAGGATGGAAAGTACACTCGTCTCTGTCTGTCTTTCCCACTTTCCTCTGCCGTGTCACACTCAGCCCACACTAAAAGAAAAGAAAAGGAAAAACCCCATCTTACTTTTTTTTTTTTTTTTTGGTGAAATGTCACATAGCTGAACTTTAGTGAACCAACATGTCTCTGAATGGTGCAGTGCTGCTGATACAGCCTTTCACTCGGGCGACAGCAGCCACGACGCCGGCTTCAGGAAGGTCTTGCAGTTTGAGCAGCTGAGATGGATGGATGAAGGAATGAATGGAGAGTTTTGAGTAAACAAGAGGCGTGAAATGGCTTCTCCTGTGAGTGAAAGCTTAGCATGAAGGTAGAGGTGCCATTACCTGTGTTTTGATTTAGTAAAGCCCCAAGAGACTGCTGCTGTAGACGTGTGTGTGTGTGTGTATGTGGGAAGAATGGAGAGTTTAGTATTTCCAGCTGTACTCTTTGTCAGATAGAGATGTCAAAGTACCATCAAGGACGAGATAGGAAATGAGACAAAGAGTCAGGAAGACAGAAAGATAGACAGGTAGATGTCTAGGTTGGTGGATTGAAAAGGAGGGAGATATCTAGAATGGCAGGTGTATTGGGTGGCAAGTAAAGAACAAACATGAAGGCAGAGATGCTTATAGTAATAAATAGAGGATAGACAGATGAGTTATACACTGGGGATGTTGGATGGAAGGCCATTTTACGCATTGAGTTTGAAAAAGTAAAGGCGTGTACTGTAAAATACACAGTCTGTATTTGTCACTTCTAAGCAGCAAACAGCTGTTTCAGGAGCCCAGGCTGCATTTTCTATTTATTTATTTATTTATTTATTTATTTATTTATTTATTTATTTATTTCAAATTTGTTTATTTATTTTACGGCCTCATTTGCATTTTTTGCTGTTCAGGATAATATTTATTTTCTTATTTATTTCCTAAAATACAGGATAGGGGAAAAAAAAAATCCCTGAACTGAAAAAGATAACAGTGACGAAAGGTAACCAACAGTGTTCTAGTATTCCCATCTGGGTCAGCTGGAAATTACATAAATGGGTAGTGGCGATTGCTTTGTTTCAGAAAGCGCTGTTAGATTCTGGGTTTTTCCCTTGTATAGGGCAGTGGTGGCTCAGTGGTTAAGGCAGTGGGCTGCTGAGCAGAAGGATGGGGGTTCAATCCCCAGTACCACCACTGCTGGGCTCTTGAGCACGACCCTTAGCCCTCAATTGCTCAGTTGATCAGTCATTTACAGCCAAATGCTGTAAATGTAGCAGAGCGGTAGAAAGGAAGACAGGGTGACAGACAACTGAGGAGAAACAAACAGCAGGCACATAAAGGCAACATGAAGAGAAAAGCAGAGAGGCAAAAAAAATATGGAGGAAGGAAGACAGGTAGCAAGAAGAAGAAAAAGACCATTAAGCAGATAGATAGAGAGGTGGATGTACATTACAGGGAGAAAGGTAGAGCGAAAGATAGAAAAGAGACAAATAAAAACTGATATAGGTGTACGGTAAAGATGTAGACAGCAAGGTAGATACTGATGGCCAGAAAGAGAGAAAGTGTGTGTGTGTGTGAGTGAGAGAGGGTGTGTGTGTGAGTGAGGTGAGAGAGAGATGGGTAGAATCATTTTAATATGAGGCTAGCTGTGCTCCCCCCTCTTGATCTATGCTTTCTTTTTCTTTCTCTTATTCCCCCCCTGTAAGTACATTACTATCAGTGTTGATGGAAGGGCAGGAGACTAATGGAGTTCTGAGGTCTGAGCCCCCATGTTTTACCAACACACACACACACACCATAGTCCTTGGGGCAGTGTGTACTAATCCTGCAGATTTATGGTTAAATCTGTCACGCTTCGAAGGCGCAAAAACCCTCTACCTCTTCCAACACTGAGCCTAAGAACAAAACACATGGGGGGGTGGGCATGCAAGAGTGAAAGGGAGGGCGAGAGAAAAGCAGCAAGAACAAGAGAGAAAAAAAAAGCATGAATGGAGAGCGAGAGAGGTTCAAATGAAAAAGTTCATTAATAAAGATGAAGGAAAAACTCTTTCACACACATTTTATACAGCGTTTCCTTTTATGGTCAGGTTCACCTACTCTAATGAGTCTGTTGCCATGGTAGCTAATTAGTCTCACCTGTTGCTCGTTGATGAGGCGTATATCAATATGCCTGTTTAAACCTGTTCTTTTTCTGTTGGTTTTTACAGACTTGAACAGTTTGTTTTGTAGCAGTGTGTTTTCCTTCGTGCTGAATAATTTTCAGATGATTGAGCCTCATTACTGCTGCTGAAAGGTAAAATAGCTGTGACAGCTGGAGTGAGAAGGACCGTCCGGAAAGGAGGTCAGTTTTTTGCATCACACACTTTGTGAGTGTCGGAAGAATGTCTGAGTCTGGTAACGTGTAAAACACTGTTAAATATACCAATTTCCTTTAAGGTATTAGAATATGGTGCTGAATGAGTAGACGTATTCATCCAGAATGCTGTTCATTAAGGTCACTGCTTGATTTAAGGCTCTGCTGGGCTGGTGGATGCCCTTCCTGCAATCGATGAAAGAAGGACCGTAACTGAGGGGTTGGGACTATCAGAAGACGTTTACTCGCATTGTTCTGCTTGTTCTACATTTTAGTATTAGCTCACACACACATGCACGCGCACTAAGTTTTACCTCGTGCACACACTACATTTTACCTCCCGCATACAATGCTTTTACCTCGTGCATACTCTACATTTGACCTCCCACATACTATGCTTTTACCTTGAGCTCACACTACATTTCACCTCCCGCATACAATGCTTTTACCTCGTGCACACTCTACATTTTACCTCCCGCATTCAATGCTTTTACCTCGTGCACACTCTACATTTTACCTCCCACATTCAATGCTTTTACCTTGTGAACACACTGCATTTCACCTCCCACGTACGATGCTTTTACCTCGTGCACACACTGCATTTCACCTCCCACGTACGATGCTTTTACCTCGTGCACACACTGCATTTCACCTCCCACGTATGATGCTTTTACCTTGTGCACACACTGCATTTTACCTCCCACATTCAATGCTTTTACCTCGTGCACACACTACATTTTACCTCCCACATTCAATGCTTTTACTTTGTGCACACACTACATTTTACCTCCCACATACAATGCTTTTACTTTGTGCACACACTACATTTTACCTCCCACAATACAATGCTTTTACCTTGTGCACACACTACATTTTACCTCCCAAATACAATGCTTTTACGTCGTGCACACACTACATTTTACCTCCCACATTCACTGCTTTTACCTCGTGCACGCACTACATTTTACCTCCCACATTCAATGCTTTTACCTCGTGCACACATTTTATCTCCCACATTCAGTGCTTTTACCTTGTGCACACACTACATTTTACCTCCCGCATTCAATGCTTTTACCTCGTGCACACATTTTATCTCCCACATTCAATGCACATAGGTGGGAGGTAAAATGTACACATACAATGCTTTTACCTCATGCAAACACTACATTTTACCTCCCACATACAATGCTTTTACCTTGTGCACACACTACATTTTACCACTCACATTACTTTTACCTCGTACACACACATTTAACCTCCCACATACGCTACTTTTACCTCGTGCACACATTTTACAACACACACACAATCATTATTGAAAGCTTTGTGAGAAATTATGGTGTATAAGTTGTCTTTTCACGTGCAGATTTAAGTTTAAAGTCGTGATTATGTGCACTTTATGTCGTGTGAGGAATTGTAGTTTGAAGCAAAGGTTACGGAAGTACAAGATTAAAACCATGTACATGCAAACTTTTTTCTTACATGGCTGTGTGTCTTAGAATGGAAATCAGAATATGGGCAAATTAGTTCTGGCGTATCCCCATGTTTACAGTTGTGTGTGAGAGTGAGAGAGCAAGTGAGTGAGCGGACTGTAGGGTACTAGGGGCAAATCAGCCTAGATTATGTTTACTCCTGAAGGGTGTATCAAAAAATGTTGGTAAGATTTTTGTAAAGAAATTTCCACCCCTCTCTCTCTCTCTCTCTTGCGC
>JAQMYF010000027.1:4016597-4026597 GCA_030014195.1 Neosilurus mollespiculum
CTGAAGGGTGTATCAAAAAATGTTGGTAAGATTTTTGTAAAGAAATTTCCACCCCTCTCTCTCTCTCTCTCTTGCGCGCACACACACACACACACACAACAAATGACTTGTGTGTCCCAGCTCTAAAAGACACATTCAGGTCATAAGTGCTGTCTGTGGAGGATCTTCATCCCAACTGAATCGTTCACACTGCTGATTTCTTTACCAGGGTCAGAGACCTCTTGCGCACTCTCAGTACCACCTAATCCCTGCCCGATGGTATTTGCCTCAACCATTAACATATTACAGAGTGCGCCATTATGAATTATGGGAGGGGTTAACCTTTCTCAAAGGCTTGAGAACAAATTTAGAGCAGAACGCTCGGGTGCTCTCTGCTCATTAGCCGAAAGGAAACACGGACATTAAGGCATTACGGTAGCATGCATGAAGGACTACTTTATACACAGATTATGACACCCAGCCAATTAGGAGCTGGCGTGATTTAGGGTTCAGTCCTATTAATGAAACACTTGCTATTAACACAATGGCTGATGGATCTCATCCTATAAAACATGGATCAAAACATTCTTATTACATATAAATTATTCCAATTAGCTGTGGGTTTTTTGGTCCATTACTAATGCTCAGTATTTCTCAGTTAACACCTGAGAGAGAAAAAAATATAAAGCATGAATTGTAGTCAAAAGACGGAATTTGATGCAAATCGTAACGAATTGCTGCATAATTCATTATTTCATTATGCATATATCCCAGGCTATAATGACTTCACATCTGTCACTTTGCCGATAATATTATTAAAAAGATGTTTTATTTATACAGCTACCATAAGGTGATTATTCAAAGTTACGCTATGAAGCAATGTTTAATGCACTACAGTATGTAGAAAACCTGATGATCACACTGTCGGTGAGTTAATGCTGACTGATCTCACCTTGTGGATGGACTTGGATCATCTTTCGCATCTAAAAAGTGTTTAATAAGGTCACAAAGTGTTCCACGCAGGTGTCTGATAATTTACACAAAGAGTGAATGAAAATGAAAGCACTAATCCGGTCACTGTTTTTGCGCATACACATGCACCCCGATGTCCATCCTGTCTCACTACCATCTTGAAGCTGACTCAGTATTGTCCCATATTAGTTTACTGGCATGAAAAGTGACCCAGTAGAGTCTTTTTTTTGTTTTTTGTTTTTTTCCTCCACAAACCAGTGTTAATGCACTTATATTCAAAATTCTCTCCTGCCTTGGCGAACTTTATAACTACAGTGTATCACCAGCTTATACTGACATAAAAGCCGCTTGTTTTCATTATGATCTGCTTAATATGACTAAACAATTATTAAAAATACTGTATATACTACCTGTTTCTACACTTTCTATGCCAAAAAAATGGCTGGTACTCTGCTATTTTCATGGAGTGCATTTATCCTTGATCACAGCATGTAACCTCCATGGCATTGTTGCTCCAGTTGGTCTGGTCGAGGCTCAGCAACATTAATGTGGCAATAGAATGAAGTCAGCTGACGACCTGAATGTGCTGAATGAGCAGGTTATCACATCAATGGACTTTTTCTTCCCTGATGGCACGGCTGTAAAATGGGAGCTCAGATAGTGAAAGAGTGGTTCAGGGAGCATGAGGAATCATTTTCACTTGTGCATTGGCACCCCAGAGTCCTGCCCTTATCCCTGTTAAAAGATTTCAGGATGTGCTGGAGAAGACTTCATGGAGTGGTTCAGTTTTTCCCTCATCAATTCAAGACGTCAGTGAGAAATGAACCCGACACTGGATGGAAATCAGTTTTATGTTGCTTAAGTTTGTTGAAACAATGTCACGGAGATTACGTGCTGTAAGCAAGGCTAAAGGCGGAACCGCATGTTTGCAGTGTATTACTATTACCAAATATCGTTGACCAAAAAAAGGCAGTTAGACACTTCTCTGGCTCCATTCCTTTTATTTAAAGCTTGTGGAAAGACTTTTAACCTTTTAAAAAGTTATCATGAACATTAGCATTTCCTGCCAGCAAAGCATTTCCATCAGACTCACTATTTTTAAATGTCAGGAATGTGAAAAAAGGCAAAACAAATTAATATTGTCTTTAAAAAAAAAAAAAAATCATTAATCCCCTGCATGAAACAGGCATACGTATCAAATAATCACATTACATTTTTTTTAATTTCTGAGTTTTCTACCAACTTCTGATAAACGTTAAATAAACAATCCAGAAGGATCCAAACTTCTGTCGAGGACAATAATCAAGTAATGACTCTTCAGTGATCCACAACCGTAGACCTGCATGAGCAGTGCAGCATACTTAACAAACTATTTACCTGATTTTGCATGGCTTGTATGTCCATCTGTTGGGCTGTTTATCCATCGCAATGCTGATTGGCTGTTCAATTTATGGCAGGACCGTGACACAAACCAGCATCCCGGAATATATACTAAGACCCTTTTTTTTTTTTTTTTTTCCTCCCCCAGAAAACTTGTTTGGTATGTACGTCGATCTGTTGGGCTGTTTGTGCATTGCAAAGCTGATTGGCAGGAACTTGACGCATGCCAACATCCAGGAATGTATACTAAGACCATTTTTGTTTCAGAAGTTTTTGTCCAAGTCACAGCAAAGTAAAACCCGTCCTTCTAATTTTTCCAGTGACTTAAACTTTTAAACCGCTGACAGAATAATGAATTAATTTAGAACTGAAACAAAACTTGGCCTACAAAAATCTCATGGGGAGCTCCACTTTTAAGTATTGCCTCAATCTCTGTCCATTCATCCATCCATCCATTTGCCTAACCGTTTATTCCCAGTAGGATCACGGGGAGGCTAGAGCCTATTTCAAGCGACCCCAAGTGAAGCTAGGGTACACCTGCCTCCATCACAGAGTCAACACACATCACTCACACCAAGCGGCAATTTGGAACAGCCGTTAAGCCTAATGTGCATTTCCTCGGACTGTGGGAGGACACCGGAGTACCTTGAGGAAATCCATGCAAATGCTGGGAAAACATGGAAACACCACACAGAAATGGCCTTGCAGAGACCTGTACTCGAACCCAAGACCTGCTTGCTGTGACATGGATGTGTTAACCACTACACGACTGTAGGTTTTGTGCAATTCTGCTTAAAGGCAGACAACACACTGAAAACATTACGTTGGTGGACGTAAACGGCTGTAGTTGTAGATGGCCGTAGTTTTGTACACCTCATGAAAACAAGGAAAGCACGAGAACGACAAGATGAGTAGCTTCCTATTGTTTATACAGTATATTAATGTAGAATCTAAAAACAAAAGACGACAGCTGGATCCTTTTTGTGCTTGTATGACTATCCATGGTTCAGACACACAGACATTAGCCTCCTGCTCAGGCCGTGTCCCAGCTGTGTGTGGAAATGAGAAGGACATTAATAAAGTTTAGGTGTGTTGCCCCTGTCCTTTAGGGGCCCTGGAGGAGCAACTCCATTGATCTTTGTGGGAATGAACACCCACTGTTACAAGATTTAAACACCCCCTGGGCCTAGTCTTCTACAAGCCCCCAAGCTATTTCAAACATATGGCTGCCTTTGTAAGAACGTACACTCGTTAATGAAGAAGTAGATCAGGGTTGCTTAAGTGTCTCTCAGTCTATTGTGCGTAGACATTTGAGTTCCTCCAGAAAGAACGATTTCTTTATTTGCACTTTTTTAGCTACTTGAGAAAGCAAGTGTCTTTGAAATGCAGTATGTCAGAATGCCTTCGGTGTGTGCGCACCGTAATCATGAGGCAGCAACTTAATCTCAAACGTGGCGTCAGTATTTGTACAGGGAAAGTTTTGTCCTTTTCAGATTATTAAAATGATCCCTGTGGAAATATTCCAGAGAACAAAAAGTATTCATTTTCATTCCGTGCTAAAAGCATTCGCCAAGATTCATAACTCTTGACCTGTGAACCAAAACATCTCGAGGTGAAACTGCAGGATAAATCCTAATTGGCTTCCTCTTGAACATACTGCACCTCATGCACGAAAGCCAATGAGGATTTTATCTACAGGAAACCACTGGCTTAAACATGGTTACCATAGAAACAGCATACATACAAGCCAGCATTTATGCTCCCGTTTCTGAAAGTATGCTCAGGACTAATAGCTGAAAAGAGACAAAGATCAATAAGCAAAAGAGTGCAAGTTGGCTGTGTTAATATTTAACAGCCCTGGCATATAACGTGGAGGGATATCGTCATCAGAAATCGTCCGTCTGTCTGTAATCATTTCAGTTCCAGATCAAAACTCGGAATGCGTTTGAGATTTCTTCATCTAAGTTGCAGTTACTTCTACTAGGCAGTGTAGTTGCACCTTTTGGTTATTCGGATTTTTAGCAATTCATAGTTTTTGTTTCCATGGCAACTAATTAACCATGTTAGAATATAGGTGGTGTTGATTTCTGAGACAAAACTCTAAAACTGCCGCACGTCTGTCCGCCTGGAATCATTTCAATCCTGGGCCAGAACTCTGTAACCGTTTGAAATTTCTTCATCAAACTTAGCAGTTACTTCTACTGGGTCGTGTAGTTGTATCTTTTTGATATTTTGGGATTCCTGCAGTTGCAGTTTTTGTTTCCATGTTAACCAATATACCTTGTAAAAATATGGGTGGTGCTCATTTCCAGGGCAGAACTTAAAAACTGTTTGCGATGTCGTTGTTAGTAATCGGTATGTCCGGCGGCCGTGCGTCTCTTCGTCTGGAATAATTTCATTTCCGGGCCAGAACCGTTTGAAATTTCTTCATCAAAATTGGCTGTTACTTCTATTAGGCAGTGTGGATGTTCCTTTTGGGATTCCTGCAATTCATATTTTTGGACCTGTGGTGGCTCAGGGGGAAACGTCGTCATCTGATGACTCTTGGCTTGGTTTGATCTTAACCTTTAGGGAATCCTTGTTACCCTGTTAACAGCTATTTGAATTTTTAAGTATCAAAGTGACATGATTTTTTATTTTTTTTTTCCTTTTAAAGGTGGGCAATAAATTACAAGTGAAACTTGATAAATTTGAAGCAAGAACAGTACAACACCAAACTTTGATATTGGAGATTAAAACAAATCCAAAGAGGCGAGCAAAAAGTGAACATGATATACAGAGCAGTGAAAATAACTGGATTTTGAAATTGCAACAAAGGGCAAGGCTTGAAACAAAGGGCAACATGAAACTGGAAAATCAAAGTCTCCAAATGAGGAAGAGATGTGAAGTTAACTGGGAGAGCATGAAAACCTCTGGTCGTTACTCTGTTAGTCAGCAAGCGAGCTAATTGAAAATTCGGTGGTACAATTGCGCTGTACTTGTAGCCGGATACAGTTCTCTTCCTCCTGTATTCATGTGTCCTGATGGTATCAATGGCTCTTGTGTAACAGAGGTGATGCACACTTCTGAGTCATAAGGTCTTAAGTCGGCAAGGTCATGTAAAACAGTGCTGTGCTGAAACAGCACGATGGAATGAAAACCAAAGAGAGAATGAGTAAAAGAAAGAGAGGGAAGGATAGAGATAGATGATTCCTGCGGCACATTGCTCTTGTCTGTGGCTCTCTGCTCTGGAGGCTGTTAATGTGCAGTGTATCATTCATAAGCTTAATACCGGCATCACTTTTTCCTAAATGGCATCATTTGTCAGTACGGGCAGGAGGCTGGGGAGAGGAACAGAGGACATGGCTGGCTGCTGATAACCAGAGAGAATGAGAAAAAACACATGCACCAACCTGATCCCCCACGCATTTCATGGGGATTGCATGAAATGAAGATCTATGACTGCTAACCCCACAATTCCCCGCAATTCTCCCCAACCAAAACCAGCTGTAAATGTTCATTTAGGAGGGAATGTACTAAAAACATAAGTTAACTAACTGTTTTGTTTTAAGCACTTGTCAGAAAATAGTAAGGGGTGACTTATTGTTAATAATTCTTTCCTCAGCCTATTGGGGGTGGGGGGTATTGTCGTCACGTGTGATGTCTGTCCACAGTTGCAGACACAGTACTGCACGCTAACTCAAACGCCATCTTTCATTATCCCCATATTTGGTGTGGAGGTTAGGGCTGAGTAACTATGCAATACTATGAGTTCTCATCGCTGTCCGATATCTAATATGGCCGCTGTGGTCTGAGGGGTTTTGCCCACTTTGTGAAGCTATTTTTTTCCCCCACTGGCTCATAATAATCCTGAGGTCCACATACATGCATTAAGAGCATGCATAAAGTAAATTGTGGGAAGAGGTTTGGTTTTATGAGGTTGATTTAGTGCCTCATGGGAACATTAAACTTAATATTTAGTGCATGGATTCTTTTCATGGCCTCTTCATTGCCTTTTCTGATGAAACATGAAGGAAAATAGCATAAAGGCAAGGGAGCCACAGGAGATAGAGCCAAGGAAGGCGTGGCTATAAAATCGCAGCTGAGGAACAGCTATAACCCCATCTAGGGAACCACAGGTACCACAGCCAGAGGCGGCAACCAATAGTGTCTGTATTTGTTGCCTCATCTGGATGTGGTTCCACGTAGGGATCTACAGGACCCCCATTGAAGGATCTACAGGAACCACAGATGTAACCACAGCTAAGGAACTATGAGACTTTAGCCAGGGTAAGCATAGCTTGTGGTACACACATCAGCCACGTCTAAGGATCCAGAGGAACTTCATCAAGGGAACCATAGCCACGGTAGGAATGGTTATAGAATCACGGCTAAGAAACCAGAGTTATGAAACAATATACACTATAGCCAAGGAAGGCATAATTATAGAAACACAGCTAGGAAACACAGGAACTACAGCCAGGAGATACACAGCGAGCAAAGCACAGGAGCCCATCTTGGGAACAAGATGAACTACAGCCAGGAGAAGCACGGGGAGTGACGCACAGGATCCCGTAATGAGAATTAAAGCTAGAGGGAAGAGGCATGAAGAGCTCGAGATCCACAGCAACCCAAAGACCTAGAGGTTCATAAGGAACCATAACTAGGGGCACCCCACTTAAGGTGTTATAGCTATAGAGACACTAATGTTGCACAATCAAAAAGGATTTATGTTTTTAAAAAAAAAAAAAAGGAGAGAGAGAGGGATGGGATGATAAGCAGCAGTGTGGGAGCAGGAAACAAAAATGAAGAATTAAACAGGAAACCGAGTGCATAAGTCAGCAGTGACAAAACCTAACATTTTAAGAATAAAATTTATTTATTACAATGTTTCAGAAACTTATTTCTCAGTTCACACGTATAATCTGTCCTTTAGAACAATTACCCTTCCATCAGGTCCTAAATTGATGCCCTCTGGCTTGTAGTATGTTGGAAAAATGTCTGACAATCCCTGAGCTGGGAGACAAGATATCACTCACTCGGGTCCATTTGTTATCCGGACGATGGATGTTCCCATGTCTGTCGTGAGACGAGAGGACCGTGAGCGCAGGAGAAAGAACCAAGTGGTGATTATTAATGAGTGGCGAGTAAAATGCTTAATTTGCGCCGTCTTCGACAAAATTATAACTCGCACTGAAAGCAGGCGAATTTGCATAAATCTCATTAGAAAGACACCGAAGGGTTCATAAATCGTTCTATTAATTAGTTCTTTTTCCACCTCTTTTTCATGGCACAGTGGTGTGAATTAATAAACGCAGACTGTGAGTGTGTGTGTATGAGAGAGTGTGAGAGCGAGAGGGACACTAATTGGCCTTTGTAGTGGCTGTTTTAAGTTTTATGGCTCGTGTGATGTAGATTTAAACAGATGTTATGCTTTGTGTGTGTCATGTATCAGAGCACCTGTATTTGTTTGTATGGTGAGTGTGGTGATTAGTACAAAAGCCCCAAGACTAGCGAGTATCACTGCTTTTAGGACGTAGGATCTGTGTTACAGGGTCTCCGTGGACCCTTTTCTGAAAGGGAGGTGTAGAACACAATCCTTTAAGTTACCGGCGAAAATTATTTGAGAACCAAAAAAAAAACGTTTATTGATAATGACAAGAAGAAAACTTTAAATATTTACAATGTAATTATGATGAAACTACTTGTTAAAATCACAAAGCATAGACTATAGACATACACTGACACAAAAGGGAAATTCCTCACATCACAAGTAAAGTGTGTGTGTGTGTGTGTGAGAGAGAGAGAGAGGGGTGGGGCAAGTGGGTTTTCTTGCTAATTCTTGTTGGTGAGGGTTTTGAATAGTGACAGTTGTGAGAGAGGGACTCAGTCATGATGTAGGCCAGTGTGAAGCCGAACACAAGGCCATACTGTGTTTTATTCCTCTTATTCCACATTTTTTTTTTATTGCTTTTTACAATTTGTTGTGGCGTGTCCATAAAGTTATCCAGGTGGTCGAATCTAGTAATCCGTCACTTTCTTCTGAAGATAAGACCCAATAAATACAGCACGTTAATCAGAAACCACAGAATCCAATCAATCACCAGTCCATTGATTTTAGAACTGTGGATAAATAGCTCAGAAATAAATAGCTAGCGTGACACAGTGGCGTAGTGGTTAGCATGTCCGTCTCACAGCAGTATGGTCCTGGGTCCAGAGGCTGTGTAGAGTTTGGATGTTCTACCCATCCTTGCATGGGTTTTCTCACACAGTTTAAAGAACGTGCACAGTGGTCTGTTTAGATACAGACGGTTGCCACTAGGTGTGTGTGTGTGTTGACACTGGCGAGCTGTTCTGGGTGTACTCAGAAGTCGACTGAGATAAGCTGGTACGCTTTTTTCTTGGAATAGGTGAATTATATTTTTTCAGAATTATAAGAGTTATTTCTTGTGTGTGTGTGTGTGTGTGTGTGTGTGTGTGTAGGCTCTTCAATAACTCAGCTCACTGCTGTGGATCCCGATGGAGAGCCGCTCATTTTCGGTGTGGTGGGTGAGGAGGCCTCGAGGTTCTTTGCCGTGCAGGAGAACAACGGTGTGGTGTGGCTCCGACAGCCACTTGATCGTGAGGTGCGCGCACACACAAACAGAGAAATTGTGTAGATACCCAAGCACACACAGCACTGTTGGTGTTTCAGTGAATTGGAAACACAAAAAGGAAGAAGAGTCAGTGGGAGGAACATCAACATGATGATCGGAGAGTAATTTAAGCTGTGTATATATTCCTAACTAACTGTTTTATTTTTATTTATTTATTTTTTTGCAGACAAAATCTGAAATGCAAGTGATATTCTCTGTCAGTGACAGTCAAGGGGTAAGCGAACACACTCACTAATTCACTTACATACTTCCTTTCTAATGTACTTCATATGAACTACGTATGAGCTCATGTGTGTAAAAAATGTGTTTGGTGCAGGTGGTGAAAGACACCGTGAACATCCAAATTGGTGATGTGAATGACAACTCTCCAACTTTCCATAACCAACCTTACACTGTGAATATACCTGAGGTACAGAGCTGTGTGTGTGTGTTACATAAACACACTACACTCACTTCTGGTGTAAAACAAAACACATATCACACTAATTATGCACAACCGAATACAGCACAGGAATATACAAGAAAATGCAACTGCCACACAACCCACATTATGTTCACAAAGTCCGTTCAGTACAAAATAATCATGTGTGTTTCATAGTATTAATAATTACACACAGTAAACTAGAATATAATCCAGTTTAATCTCACTCAGATAGTTGAGAGTCAGATTCTTTAGACTTTGATTTCTGATGAGTTAAAGAAACTTGTAATAGGGACAAGATGACGGCTTTTTGAGGTATAAGAATGGATTTGTTGATTGACATGAGCTTCCATACTGCACACTCTGAGTTCCGAACTACCTTCCACATTTAATACACTGTTATTATTATTATTTTAAGGAGACAGAAATTGTAACCTATGTTTGGTTTGCATATAATCATTGATTATATTCCTCAAAGAGCACTCCCCTTTTTTTTGTATTGAGTACATAGCCTAATAGTTAGCATGCTGCTAGCATTTCTCCACCAAGAATTTTCTATAATTATCAGGTCAAAATAAAGCTCGAAATCAAAGAAAAATTTCATTATTATTTT
>JAQMYF010000027.1:4035805-4047440 GCA_030014195.1 Neosilurus mollespiculum
TAAAATACTAGTCACAACTACAGTGTGCGCTGCTGTTAATGAGTAAAATAAAAAACATTCAACACCTGCTGACCAATTGGATTTAAGTATTCAAGCACACTGTGGTGTGAGCAGCAATTAATTCAAGAAGATTCACAGCCAAAATGCAATAAAGTTTTATTTCGTATCAGCAGGGAAAAAAAGAGATGTGTTACTGAAAGCCACAGGAATGATGACACACAGTAATGCAGAGAGAACGGAGTCAATACGAGCTTTTGGTTATTAAGAAGGAAACAGATTAGCATTTGAATGAACTGTGTATACTGCAGTGATCTTATAATGCTTTAATTTCTGAGGTCATGATTGGATGAAGTCAGTGTAGTGTGAACAGTACAGGATGTTACATTCACTTCATCAAGCAAAAGATGTACATTGTTTATTAACCTGGTCAAAATGGCCACCAGTAATATTATTTTATTTATTTATTTTATGAATGATGGAATGAATAGTGATATTCCAAACCTGACCCTGTGGTACACTGGAGTGTATTGTGAGGATGGTGAGCATGTGGGGGGTCTATTCCATCATGTAATTGGTTGTTGAATAGTGAGCGAGGCAGTGTGTATGGTGCTGTAATTGCATGTTTAATTTGTGGGGTCGTAAAAAATCTGGGAGGCATTTTACGTTAGGGGAGCAGGTGGCTAGCATCCTGTCTGACAGCTAGAATGAGCCGGGAAATTTATATCCCTGTGTCTTTCATTCTCGTTGTTGGTGTGTGTATAGGAGAGGGGGTAGAGAGATTCCTGCTCAAGGAAAGGTCACGGTAGCGATAAACAAACTAAACCCGGTGTAATCAGAGGTGAGAAGATGAATTGTACATAGTGAATTGTCTGTAGTTTTTTTTTTTTTTTTTTTCTTTCTTTTTTAAACAAGTGAATGGAGGAGTGTGATGAATGAAGCTTGTTAGTCATTTGAAGTGTGTGTCAGAAAGAGGAAAAAGGCCATGCTGCAGCAGACACATACACAGAACAGTGTATTCATATTGAGTTTACCTTTCGTGCATTCAGACAAGTACATGTGTCCTTTCTTAGACATGTATAGCAGCTGTACTACTGAATATTGGGCAGTACGCTGGCGTGGTGGTTCTGGGATCGAGGCCTGTGCCTTGGGAAGGCATTTCTGTGTGGAGTTTATGCTCTCCAAGTTCTTCTCTAGGTTCCCCTGGGGTACTTTGGGTTTTTGGGCTTTAGTTAGCACGTCCGCCTTACAGCAAGGTTCTTGTCCTGGATTTGGGCGTCTCTGTGGGAAGTTTGCATGTTCTGTCCCTGCTTGCATAGGTTTCTTCTGGGTACTCCAACATTCTCCAATATAAGTGTTGTGAATAGGTCACAAATAGTCGTTATTTTATTTTCATTTGCAAAGAAAAGTGACAAGTTGGGAACTTCCACACGGAAAGTTTGAGACTTGCCAGCATCTGCCATATTTCGTATAGTTTGTCATCCTTTGTATTTTATTTACATTTTGTTCGCGCTATTATTGTGCAAATAAAAAGCAAATGGCTGGAGAACAAAAAGCGAATAAAACGCGGCTGATTTACGACAGGGGATTCGCTTTTTTTCGCCAAACATCCGCAAACCAATCGCAAATTACTCGCATGACCTTCTCGCGACCTGCGGGAATTATATGTATTTAAACCTACAAAATATTCGCTTGCAGGTGGAGCAAGGCGAATTTCAAAATTTGCGAAAAAATCAATTTGCGTCAGTCACTTTTCTATCACACCTCTAGCATGACCACCCCCTAAGTGTGAATGGTTGTGTATGTGTTTGCCCTGCGATGGTCTGGCGAGCTGTTTAGGGTATATCCTGCCTTTGCCTAATTTTGGCTGAGAAAGGCTCCAGCTTTCTTGCAACCCTGATAAGATTAAGTGGTTCAGTGAATGAGTGTCTAGATTAGATCCCAAACTTTTTCATGAACATAGTATTAATCGCTCGTATGATATCCTGCACTCATGAGCTTTCAGTGCCCAAGGCAGCTATTTTGTGTCCAGGTACGAGTTTGGACATTATGTCTGGGAGTCGAAGCTAATGGGGCGTTGGGTGTTTTTGTCAACACACTGTCTCTGTTTTGGTTTCCACTCAGTCTGATTGCCCTCCCTCCTGCCAGACATCTTCGGGTGTGTCTCCGTGGCCATGGCATAAGCTTTTAAACTGACGCGTTCATGACATCATGCACTACTTTCGTTATGTGCACACGCATACACCCTCATGAATACAGAGCTTGTGTGAAAGTTCTGATTTATCACCCCCCCACCCCCCACCCCATGTTTTTGTCTCATTTTCTTTTCTTCCTTTTCACAGTTATGGCATCCAGCTGTTTCTGTCCTTGTCTAATGATCTCCTCCTGATTTAAATGACTCCAAAATAAATCTTTTCCCTCCCTCTCGAGCCATCAAATTAAGATTCACGTACTGGCTCTTTAATATCCATGCTAGCACTGTATATGTGCTGTCCTTCAGCTGTTTGGTAGACACATATTTGAATAGCAATCTCTGTCGGACAAGGCCGAGGTGATGGGAATTTGATAAGGTGAAGCCGGTGCGTATTCGCTTGCTATAATACTCTATATAAATGGATTGAAAAGTATTGGCAAACAGAGTGGCGAACAGGCCTTCAGAGATAGATAAACACACTTTTGGCTTATCTGTTGACTTTTTCTCTTTAGCAGGGTGTGGTTTGGTGTGGACGAGCTTGGAAGGTTGTTTTGCGCTGGATCAGATGAATGTGTTATCAGTTTAAATCCTGAGTGGTCTGGTGTACATGGGGAGTGGTGTAGAGCGTGGTATTAAAATATATATGAAGGTGTGCCATATGGGGTAGGTGTTACATGCCCTAGAGTGCCAGGAGTGCTTGATTTTTGAGCAGATTTTACATGGTGCACACACATGGTTCAGCAAGTAGGAGGTAAAGAATATAGGTCACACAGTGCAGTGTTTAAAATGCACGTTCATACATATGGTTCAGTGGGATTAGAGCACACTGTATAAGACAGGATTCAGGGTATACGGCACAAAACATGCTGTGTCCAAATACTATTAGTATGCAAAACTCACTGTTATATGTTCCAGTATAAAATATTTATCATGAACTAGTTGAGTTACCCAGATGACATGCATAGTTTTCAAATGTAGCACGCTATGCGTAATACACGGTATCTATATAAGCTTCTGAATGACTGAAGAAGAAACTCGAAATAAAATATGGTTCAATTGAAACATGGCTCAAATGCAGCCGTAGTTTGTTCGGATGTCTGTGGTGCAGCGATCTGGAAATACGTTGCACGAGTATAAGGTAAATAACATAAGGGTTTATGGTACACATGTGCAAGGGCGCATGCTACAGGCTATAACATGTGTAAGGTCCCAGTCCGTATGTTTCACACTGCATTTGATTTATCGCCATTAAAGTCCTTGGCGGAACATCTTCACATTTATACTGTTCAGTGACTTTGGCTTATCACTACGAGACATCTGTTTCTTCTTTTCTTTTCTTTTCTTGTTTTTTCATTTCTTGAGTTTGTGAAGCTGTGAATGCCAGCCCCTGTGGGTTCATGCTTGGATGATGCGGTGTGTGTGTGTGTGTGTGTGGTGCGACTGTGATGTTTGATTTGTTGATTTGGCAGCCAAAGTAATGCGGATCTCTTAAAAGTGAGGTCTCTATAAAAAGTCTGTTCAGTATGGTGTCCCTGTTTATTAAACATTAATAATATAGTATAGGCCCTGCAATGGCCTGGTGAGCTGTCAAGGGTGTACTCTTTCCTCGCCCAGATTTGGCTGAGATGGGTGCCAGCCTCCGCGCGTCACTAAGATTTAATGGCTTAGAAAATGAATGGATTATATTATGGGCGGCACAGTAGTGTACTGGTTAGCATATCTGCCTCACATCAAGAAGGTCCTAAGTTCGAGTCCCTTGGGCTTGGGTGTTTCTGTGTTTGCATGTTCTCCCTGTGCTTGTGTGGGTTTCTTCCAGGTACTCCAGTTTCCTCCCACAGTCCAGACATGCACATTAGGCTAAGTGGCTGTTCCAAATTGCCCCTGAAAGTGAGTGTGAATGCGATGATCTGGTGTGCTTTTCAGGGTGTACCAGCCTTCACCCAGTGTCCGCTGAGATAGGCAGAAGTTGTATATGATTTGTTACTGTAAATGTAGATCTCTTGAACTATGCGTCTATTTGATGTTTATTTTTTTTAAATGTTGGTATATGACTATAAGCAGAATTTTTCCATTTGTATTTAATCATCATGGATAGTGATAAGCATGAGGGCTGTGCTAATTGGTGTTGAGTGGAAAAAATGTCTTCAGTGTGGACTGTGTGTGTGTGAGAGAGAGAGAGCATTAAAGCCATTACCGGTGTAAATGGATATTGAATGCCTTGTCAGGGACGTATAGAATTGTCAGACATGGTGTGTACACTCCTCTGGGGGTCTAATAACACATCTGGGCCGTGCCAGTCAAACTCCTAGCACTTGAATCATATCTCTAACTCCTGTAACCCCATCTGCTTTGTATAGGCAGCTCATGAAATTGCTGTTGACTTTAATATTAAATAAAAGCATGAAGAAAGGGGAGGAGGGGTAAAGATCTGATTCTTGGAACACCTAATCGAACCGATATTGCAGTTACATGAGGGATTGTCTCTAGAATACTTTCTGGTGAGTGTCATCATATGTTAGTTCTGAAATTTTCATGTAACGTTCAACTCGAGCTTAAAGACTGTAGGTAAAATACAAAGCTAATTAAAATTGTGCAAAGAGCGTAGAGAGGGACAAAAAAACTGAGTGTCCCAAAAGATAAATTCAGCTAGTTAGCTTGTCACTTTACCTGAACCCGAACTTGGGGACTTCACTGCCCTGCATGTTTTTATTTATTTGAAAGTTTATTTTTTAACAGAAGTTAAAATGAATTTACGAATACATGGCTCTATAAAATACATTTCTAAAATAAAAGAAACTCTATATATTTATGCAAAGGTTACTTTTATAGGAGCTTTAAATGTGAACGCTAGCGCTTACTTCTGGTCTACAATTTTCTTCTATCTGGATCGATCCTTCTCTGCATGTTATTCTTTCTCTCTCTCTCTCTCTCTCTCTCTCTCTCTCACTCTCTCTTGCCCCAACCTCTCCCCCCATCTCTCTCCTCCATTTACTTTAAGCGCTTGAGCATGAAGAGCACCTCTGATTCGCGTTCACATCTTTGCACTCCTTAAACTTGCCTGTCAGGAGAAACTGGGTACGTGTGAGTGGCTGTAGACTGTCAGAACAAGTGTGTGAGTGAGATAGGAAGTGTGTTTGTGCATATGGTTGTGGCAGTTTGAAGGAGAAGGTGTGTTCCCAAAAGCCATTAAAGTTTGATTCTCCCCCTCCCACACACTTTGAATAATTCAACTTGCCTTTTCTTTCTTTTTTTTTTTTGGCATCAGCTCTTCTTCCTTTCTTCACTTGATCTCTCTTTCTCTCTCTCCCTCCCTCCCTCAGGCTCCTGCTTCCTATTTTCTTTTCTCAGCAACCAATATGTAGGTTAATCCCACCTGCATTAATTAATCCACATGATATTTAGGACCAGTTTATGCTACTTCACATTTGTTTCTTGTCAAAACTTTTTGGCTCAAGGACAGCGGTGGCTCAGTGTTTAAATTGCAGTGTTTTAAAAACTCAAAATTAAAAGCTTGCATGCATAGTTTGTCCTTTCCTTTCAAAATACATTATGCTTCATAAACCCTTTTTCATGGAAAGCATCAAAATGATAGTGGGGGGTGCATTACACTGCAAAAAGTGGGTTGTTCCAAACGTTGCATTAGGAAGCACTGAGGTGCACATAACGTTCATTCATGTATACGAGCACACAATTGTCTGATGTGTGTAAATGTAATGTAGTCTTATGTGCAGATGTACCTAGTTTTATTTTATTCAGAGCGTCACTTGTGTATATCTGGTTTGTTAGTTTAATATCTGTATACTGTTATTTTTGCTGTTATCTTGCCTCATATGAGCTGATGTGTCTACGTTCTATTCTCTCGATTGTGCGCACTCATGAGAGTGAAACATTACTCTAAATGGCAGCCTTTTCAAACAGGCTAAAATGCAAACTATCAAACGGGTTTTAGAAGATTGGTTCTTCTGCTTTTTCTTTTCCCCTCCATTTGATGTACCTATCAGGAAGAGTCAGAACAAGGTGATGTAGGAGGCAATAATGTCAGCTGATTACTGATTGGGCTTAAAACAATTAAAAACAAATGGACATGCAAATTAAATGGTTTGCGATTCCTCTCATGGCCAAATTCTATTACATTTGGCAAATTTCAGAGTTGAAATTTTGTTGGAGGGTGGCACAGTGGAAGGTCCTGGGTTTAAGTTCCAGGCTCGGCAACGATGTTTGTGTGAGGTTTGCATGTTCTCTTTTGTGCTTGTGAGTTTCCTCCCACAGTCTAAAGACTTGCACATTAGGCTAATTGGCTGTTCCAAATGGCCCCTGGTTGTGTGGTTGTGTGTGTGTGTGTGTGTGTGTGTGTGTGTGTGTGTGTTGGCCCTGCAGTGGTCTGGCAAGCTATTCAGGGTGTGTCCTGCCTTTAGTTGACTGAGATGGGCTCCAGCCTTTTTGTGACCACCATAGGATAAAATGGTTCGGCAAATAAACGAAATTCTTTGGAAGATGTGTGGACAGTGATCCTGATGTATGGCCAAGGTTGCCAGATTGATGGGAAAGAAGCCACCCAGTTGTAAGGCAGTATTGAATCACAATAAGGCTGTATATAAAAAGAACCTGTTTATATGTGACCAAAGTTTAGTCCGCCAATTTTATTCTTTTTAATTTTTTTTTTACTAATATGTAATCACCCACACCCCTAATTCTCAACTGTTTCATTTACTAACATGCCTTTATTGCATCTTTTCACCTAAGCATAGGTACTGTATAATAGAGTGACGCACATGTTGTGTGATTAGACAGAATGTGGCCTAATTAGTCTTAGAAAATCCTCAAAAAGGATTGAAAAGGTGCTATTAAGCTAGGTGTTTTTGTGGGTTTTTTCTCTTTTCTCTGTGCTTTTTTAGCATTTCAGATTGTGTTGAGCGTTTTTGTGTTCAATTTGATTATTTTTTTAGTTTATTCTGCTAGTTTTCCTCCCCTTTATCCATGTTGCACTTTTTATTCTCTCCACAGATCAGGTCTTGATTAGCTCTAATATTGCTGTATGATGTATTCCCCTGTTTGTCTGAATTTGTTTTGGTTTTCACATAGTGGAAGAGATCGAAATGAGAGAAAGGTGGAGCAGAGCAAAGTCACGGAAAATAGAGGCACAAAATGCAATGATACAAACAAAAAAGACACTCTGTCCTTTCTCCGTCTCTGTCTTTCTCTCTCCCTTCTATCTCATGCTCTCGGTTATTTTTCAGTGCCATAGCTGTTTAGCTGCCAGCATACCTACGCATATTCCTTATTTCAGATTTTTCTGTTTTGCTGCATTTCTTGCATTTTTCCAACATCAGTTTTCTTTACACTAAAGAAATAGCATATAGAAGCTTACTGACCAGGTTTATATAGACAATATTATAATCTCATGCTAATCATAAACACCTTATTGTGTAATGAACACTTAAACAGTTCTGTGTACTTGCCAGAATCAGAATACGCTTATGAACTTGATAGAAATGGTACCGAGTTTTCAGCAAAATGCCTATATCAGAATAAGGACATGCCCCTGGTAGAATCTGGACCAATGTATGGTTAGCTATGGACATGCAAAGGGTGGAATCAGAATATGTCCTTATTAGAATTGGGAGCATGTCCATAGTTAATAGTAAGGACATGCTGGAGGTAGAACCAGGACTTGCCTCTGGTAGGGTCTGAAGCTGTCCATAATTTAACAGGGACATTTAGGGTATTAAAAAAAAGGCCTGGGGTAAAACCAAGTGAAATGCAAGAGATGAAATTGGCTCATGCCTCTGGTAGAATCAGGAAAAGCCTCTGGTAGAATCAGGACTTCTCCTTGTTTAAATAGCAGCACTGGTGTAGACTTGGGTTCTGCCCATGGTTGGATAGGCACATGCTTGGGAGGTGTGAATAGAATATGCTTGGGGTAGGACTGAGACCTATCAAATTTAAAACAGGGACCCGTTCATGTTAGGCCAGGTGAATGCTTGGGGTCAATTTGAGATGTTCATGGTATTACAGGCACATACTCTGGGTTGAATTACAACCTGTCAGTGGTCGAAGTCATTTGCATCCAAGGCAGAATCAGGACATGTCTATGACAGACCCAAACAACACAGGGAGTCAGCACATCTTTCTCTCTATCTCCTGCTCACAGGGACATTATTATTCTGCTCCCAGCATGCCTCCAATTTAAGTACCTCTCATTTTTTATATCTATATCTCTGCCATCATCGACATTTTAATATCAAGTGTCGAACACAAGTCGAACATGACTGGTAAAGTACATGGAATATGGACAAAATCATCATACACTGATTATAAACATTTATAAACCAGCAACTGGAGTAACAGAACAAACAACAAATTGAGAAATATCTGGGAGCAATTTGGGTAGAATTAGGATCTTTTATGGGAGAACAAGATGTTCAGAACTGGAACTGCACATGATACCAGTGAAATAGGGATAAGGCTACGGTGGACTAGGGAACTTCCATGCTGTTACTGGAGGTATGACCATGGTAGCATTGGGAACATAACCACGGTGGAACGGGGGGATATGCACTACATAAGCTATGTATTAGCCTTAGTTTGGAATGTCTGTTGTAGATCTATACCGATCAGCCTTAACATTAAAAACAGGGGGCAGTCATGGCCTAATGGTTGAAGAAGCGGGTTTGTGACCTGAAGGTTGTCGGTTCGATTCCCAAACCAGCAGGAAAAATGTGTGGGGATGTGCAGGGAGAGTGAGTAGCACCTTCCCTTCCTCCACATTCATAGCTGAAGTGCCCTTGAGCAAGGCCAAACTTTCCCTTATGGGATTAATACAGTTTAAAAAAAAAAAAAGAAAATTACAACCATTGATGCACTGTCAATGAATCTCATATGGACCGATGCGCGTCACCCTTCAAGTTAGACGTTAGCTGCACTGTGCATTATAATCTTTAGCAACTTCCACAGGAGAGGAAACAAGCCAAAAACTACCTGCCGTGAATGCATGTGGAGACGGCATGCATTTGCTAGATGAGAAGTTTATTGTGGACTGGCAACCCAAGAGATGGACAAACATATAAACAATGAAATATAAAACAATAAGAGAAATGCCTCTGGCTCCCGAGTGGCACATCGACAAGGTATACGCTTACTTCATAGTCACTCACATTCACCCACGATTTGTAAAGCATTGCTTTCATAAACGCACATTCCCATATAACCTCAGCGTTCTCCTTCCTTTACTCGTCATTCCTCTACCCTCACATTCCTTTTTCATAACCCACTTTGATGTGTAATTGAACCCTGCTCCATGTCCTTCTTTTCCCTTTCCTCTTCTACCCCCTCCTTTCCCTTGGGAAGAATGAAAGGATGAGCACCACATATAAGATTGAAAGAAAAATCGAGTGAGGCAAAGCCATTTTTGGTGTTCATCATCATGCCTGTGTCAAGAAACTGAGCTCATTTGTGAGGCGTATACAGGAATCACTTCGCTACGTCTAGTTCAGACGTGTTTCAGGGTTCGTCTCAAGTGGATGTCAGGAACAATAACAAACACTGGAAACACTCTCCAGATGAAGAGGGTGTATGTTTTGTGTTTGTGTGTGATAGAGGAGGGAATTGAAACACAGCTGTGTCTGTAGTTTTTACACAGCTTCCCTTTTAACAAAGTTTGGGGGAGGGGTATATAGGACCCACCCTGTCTGTCCATGGAATCTTGTAAGTGCAACTCCTCCAAAACTGCTCGACTGATTTTGATGAAACATCAGATGTAGTGTACCACCTGAAGATGTGCATGAAGTAAAGTTATCCAGGGCCGGTGTTTTGAAGGATGAAGGAAGGAGAGTTCCAAAGTTGGTTCATGTTGGAGGTGGGGGGGTATTTTGCAGTGAGTTTACTCACAGTTCTAGGTAACTTTGTCTTTTTTTCTTAGAGCACATCCACCTCACAGCAAGAAGGCCAGGCTTTGATTCCCAGGCTCGGGCGTTTTTGTGTGGAGTTTGCATGTTCTCTCCGTGCTTGCATGCGCTTTCCGGTTTTCTCCTACAGTCCACAAACATGCACAGTAGGCTAATTGGCTGTTCCAAATTGGCCCTAGGTGTGAGTGTGTATGTTTGTGTGTGTTGTGCCCCACCCTAACCAGAGTCAACTGGGTGCCAGCCTCCATGCAACCCTAATTAGGGATTTAATGTAGTCTGGATCAGATCTGGATGAAATGTTTTTCTGACATCAACGCTTCTGATCCTGAATACACATCGCCAATTTGGTTCGTTCAATTTGCTTGTGTGTGTGTGATGGTCCTGTTATGGTCTGGTGAGCTCTTCAGGGATGTACCCTGCCTTTGCCTAGTGTCTACAGAAATAGGCTTCAGCTTCCCTATTATCTTAAAAGGAGTAAACGGTTCGGCAAATGAATGGGTGAGTGGACAGGCACGAGCGATTTTACTGGGTGTCATAAAGTGATAAAAAAAAATGTACAGCTGCTGTTAACCTTCTTGTATTCACCATAACCAGTCAGAACTTCCCGTCTATAATACTGTGAAGAGATGTATTAGATGCTTTGTGCATCTCTGCTTTGTCTCTGTAAACTTTCACTCACCGTGGTGGAGAAAATTCAACAGAACCTCCTCTCTCTCCCCATTTTCTCTCTCTCCCCCTTCTCTCTCTCTAAGCGGTGTGGAATGCAATCACTAAAGAAATGCTTCCAAACACTTCTCATACATCGTTTCTCGCTCAGGATTCGAACACCAGACTGGCGTTTAAAATCACACAGCGTATCTGTTGTGGTGTTTTGCATGCTGTGTGTGTGTGTGTGTGTGTGTGTGTGTTACGCATGTCACTACGTTCAGTGCAGATTTAGTCATGTGTACATACTGCAGTACTATATCACCCATGGCTTCATATGAAGAGTACTCAGCCCTCTCATGGGCATGATGAGACGGGTGTTACTAACAAATGCTAACTGTGTTTAAAAAGTCTAGGTGAAACTAAGAAGAAACTTGTATTTAGTCAAATTTTTTTTAGTAAACTGTATATGAACCTTGGGTAAATCTAGACAGTTTAAGAAATCATGGGTTGAAAGAATTTTTAAACGGAATAAGAAAATGCCAAAAAGGAGCAAGTCTTTCTGGGGTGGTAAAATTTTTCCCTCATCAATTCAAGACGTCAGTGAGAAATGAGCCCGACACTGGATGGAAATAAATGTTATGTTGATTAAGTTTGTTATGGCATGACGATTACACGCTGTGTGTGAGACTAAAAGCAACCAACCACTCCATAAAGTCTTCTCTAGCACATCCTGAAAGCACATCTCTTCCAGATTGAACATGCCTCAAACACCACTCCAGGGAGGCGTTTGGGAGGCATTCTAATCAGATAGCCAAGCCACCTCAACTGGCTCCTCTCTCTTTTTTTTTTTTTTTTTTTTTTTTTTTTTTTTTTTTTTTTTTTTTTTTTTTTT
>JAQMYF010000027.1:4054660-4078484 GCA_030014195.1 Neosilurus mollespiculum
GACTGGAGGGGACAGAAAAAGAAAGACAGCAAACAGAAGTGAAAGGGAAAGTAAAAAGAAGAAAGAGGAGACAAAAAAAACTATAGATATAAAGCAACGACCCTTCAAACCAAACTATCACAAGACAATAAACTGCTACGTTTGTACATAAATACGGCATTAAATTTCCTGCGGCTTTTATCAACTGGCTCCTCTCAACATGGAGGAGCAGCGGTTCTACTCTGAGCTCCTCCCGGATGACCAAACTTCACCCTATCTCTGATGAAGAGCCCCGCCACCGTGCGAAGGAAGCTCATTTCAGCCGCTTGTATTCATGATCTTGTTCTTTCAGTCACTACCCAAAGCTCGAGACCGTAGGTCATAGGAGATGACTGTATGCAGTTTTTCTGATTAATATAGTTACCTTGAAGGCTGTCTGGAGAGACAAAAGTGTGTGAGGGCCAGAGTTAGTTAAAAACTGTGACCTCACGATCATGATGTATGTTACTGGATTGCTTATAGATTTGTCCCTGTGGTTTTAAAGTCATGTGATCACAGATTTATTCATTAATTTATTTAACCATGAATGGAAATATGAATTATTTCTTCACATCACAGTTTTTAAAATGTAAATACAATTTCCCAAGTTCACCTTTGCTCTTCTTTTTTCTCTTCTTTTTCTTTAGCAGCCATGGTAACAACTTTGCACACACTTGGCATTTATTTCTCAGTAGCTTCATGAGGAGACCAGCTGCGTTTCTAACAGTCTGTAAGACGTTCCCACATGCTGAGCTCCCTGTTGGCTGCGTTTTCTAAGCCAGACACTTGTTCACATGTGTAGTGGATCAGGAAAAACCTTCAAGTGCTGCTGTACCTGATTGCTTGTTAGCATGATGTTGTACTATGACCTTCGGAACATCATCTGAATTCTTGGTTCAGGTGTTTTCTGTGTTGAATCGTGAGGAAATCATTGCAGCTGAATTCCACCAATGAATGATCGTCTGATTTACATGTCCATCTCTCGGTGGTGTTAAATCAGTGAAAAAACATGTGAAAGTGTGAAGGAAGGTTTGCCAGATTTAGGGCTGGGAATCTGTGATGTAGGAAGAACTTTGGTTCGATGCGCTGTACTGTCAGTTAGTACAAAATGCATCAGACAATTCAACACACAAACCAGGACCTCATAGACTCCATCAATACAACGCAGTCCAAGTATCTCATCAGCAGTCCATTTTCTTGTCCCTTGCTAACAGTATTGGGATCTCATATAGTTTTGTAGCCTGATAAGTGCATTCTGGGAGTTGTTTGGTTGTGCCTTGTTTGCTCCATTCATACACTTGATACTTCTCTCTTATTAATGGTAGTGTGTGTGTGTTGGCCTTGTGATGGTCTGGCGAGCTGTTCAGATGTACAATGCTCAGTGTTGGCTGCGATGTTTTTTCTCTCACTCTCTCTGTCTGCCTTTGTCTATTTCTTTCTCTTTCTCTATCTCTGTCTCTCTCTCTCTGTCTCCCTCATTCTCTGTCTGTCTGTCTGTCTCTCCCTCCCTCATTCTCTGTCTCTCTCTCTCTCCATCTTCCTCACTCTGTCTGTGTCTCTCTCTCTGTCTGCCTTTGTCTATTTGTCTCTCTCTGTCTGTCCCTCCCTCACTGTCTGTTTCTCTCTGTCTCTCTCTCCCCCTCACTGTCTGTCTCTGTCTGTTTCTCTCTCTTTCTTTCTTTCTTTTTTTAACTGTAAAATAATTTCCAGGGAAAACATATAAAATATAAATTCCCTTTAGTTCAAAACAGATTACGTGCTTACTTTCCATTAAAGAACCCACCAGGACTAATGAGGTATTTTCATTAGGAGTTTATTGTTGTACATAAACTTTAAGTTAAATATTTTGCAAATAAATGCTAACAGATGAATGCACAACTCTAATTGTGTTTCAGGTTATAATATAAACAATGTCAGTTTCTTTCTGATGAATGTAAAATTCCTTTATGAATATGTATTTTCTTTTTTCCTCATTATTTTCACTTTTCTTGCATTACACCTGTTTTCTCCTGGCAGCCCTCCAGTCTGTTCCCCCATGACTAGTAATGACAAATTATATAGAATTTTTTTTATGCTAGTTTGCTTTTGTTCTAACATTTAAAGCAGCTTTTTCTTTAATTCATCTCTTTTTTTTATTTCAGTTAAAATTGCATTTATTAATTAGTCATAAAAAAGATGATGCAAGCAGCCTGTGATAAATAATCCAGATTAATAATTTAATATCACTCACAACAAACAAGCAAGTACCATACACCCCCAAAGATTTGAAAACCAGTTGTAAATATTTATAGAGGTTTATCATGAGTAAAGTTAATACAGAATGTAGCTTAGGGCATTTAATGTGCAGCAGTGAATCCAGGAAGTGACATCAGTTTCATCTGATAAGCATTTGAATTTGTTTTGGGTTGAATGATCGTGTAAGCACAGAGAACGACTGTAGGATGAAACACACACACGCACACACTTGCACAAGGAGTGAGAGAAAATGGAATCAAATAAGTAAATGAATTCAGTGTTGTGGTCCCTCAGGCGACACCCCTTTATATGATAATCAACCTGCCTTCATTTGCATTTAAAAATACATTTCACCTTATTACGGAGATGAAGGAGAGAAACCAGAGGAATGAGTTATCGTGATAAAGAGGTGAAACGAGAGAAGATGACAAATAGAAATGACACAGTTTAGCTCTTCTGTGGTGCTAAATTTATATTGTTAGTCAAATTATGCTGAAAAAAGTTAAATGTTGCTTAAAAAGCAAAAACACGATGACGAGACAAAGAGGAATGGTTTCACAATACCCGCTATAATCTGTACAATTACGTTAAAACAATAAATCTGTTAGAGGAAAAGGTGTAATTCTCATAGCTGGTTGATTTCTGAGCACCGTGGTTGGGATTACCGTCACCATTTGTGACCGTTCAGGTGGATTTTAGAGGCAGGCTCATGCAAAAATATGTATGGAGAAAACATGCACACGTCTGAGAAACGTGAGCATCTGCATTGCATATGTCAAAGCAGGCGTGTCTACCAAGTTTCCCAGTGCTGGAGTTAAATTTATACTTTAACTCTGGATGAAATACGATCCCGTAAAGCTCCTTATATTCGCTCACTAATGGTTTTAACATCAGCACCGAACCCTCCATCTGAGCTGATAGAAACAACTCGGCAATGCTCAGCACTTCAGAAAACTTTTTTCTCTTTAAACCTTTATCACTATACTGTGTGTGTGTGGAGGGGGAGCTTTTTTTTTGTTTTTGTTGTTTTTGTTGTTCTTTCAACTGTATCAGATAAACTACATAAATTATTCAACATATTTATACAGTACAATTATGTCAAATTCAAGAGGAATTTCTGTCTTTACCTCCCTCTCTGTTGCTTTCCATCTCTCTCTCTCTCTATTCCTCTTTCCCCTCTCTCCCACTTTCTCTTTTCTTCTTTCTCTCTGTCCCCCTTTCTTTTCCTCTTTCCTTCCCTTCCCCCTCCTTTCTCCATCTCTGTCTCTTTTTCTCTCTCCCCCTCTCTCTTTCTCTGTTTTTCTCATTCTCTCTGTCTTTCTCTCGCATTTGTCTTAACTCCCACTTTTGCTTTTTAATAAAAAACTCAATCTTTTTGTTCTATGGGTCTCTCTCCCTCTCTTCCTCTTTCCCTCCTCTCTCTCTCTCTCTCTCTCTCTCTCTCTCTCTCTCTCTCTCTCTCCTCTGAATGTGTTGTCATTGGCTCTGACCCTGGCTCTTGTCCTTTGAGACCGAGAAAGCAGGATAAATTAGTGAGCATGGAAACAAGGATGAATGAGTGAAAGAGTGCAGAATGGAGTGAGCAGTCACTGTAGCGCTGCTCTGTGTCCTTGTGTTTTCTTACAGGGCAGCTCCTTTCTCTCTAAGGGTCTAATGCTCTCATTTCTCTCTCTCTATCTCTCTCTCTCTCTCTCTCGCCTTTTGTTTGTTCCCAAATGCTTAGGTTCATATTATGGCTGTCAAATAACTCTAAATACTGTTAAATATTAATGAGGTTATCATTTGGAGTTCATAATTACTTCTGGAGACTGAGGGAATATTGGCACTAGTCATTATTACATTTCTTAAGTTAACAGAACAAACAGCAATATCATAAACTTCAACATTAATTAATCCATTCAGTCATTATTTTATCAAATGTCTTAATTATTCTTATTGGCTACCTGTCCCCAGTATAGGGTATAATATAATGTTGCTGTATACACACACACACACACACCTTCCTTGTCTCTTGCGTGTGAGGTCAATAGCTTGATCATTTAGTGTGGCTCAGTGCTTCGTAAAATCATTCCCCACTTCTTTGACCTGCCATACAGAGTGTGTGTGTGTGTGTGTGTGTGTGTGTGTGTGTGTGTGTGTGTTGCCATCATCAGCTGTTATTCAATAGCAGTAAAGAGTGCTAAAAATAAAGACAGCTTGGGCCCTGCATTTTGTGGCCTGTCTGAGTGGATGGGAATATTGGAGGACTGGGACGCTTCATTTCGCTTCAACACACAGAAGTGACAACGGGATGACATGATATACAAAGCAGACAGTCACAGCAGAAATACATTGTCTACTATGTTATGTGAAGTCTAGAATTAACACTCATCTGTCATCTGATTGGCTGTTTGGCAGCATGGTGGGTTAGCACTTCTGCCTCACAGATAAAAGGTCACGGGTTCAAATCCCGTGCTCAGTGAGGGAGTTTCTGTGTGGAGTTTATATGCTCTCCTTGTGCTTGCATGGGCTTTTACTGGGTAACCCGGTTTCCTCCCACAGACATGCACATTTGGCTAATTGACCTCTACAAAGTGCTACTAAGAGTGAGTGAGAATGGTTGTGTGTTGGCCCTGTGATGAACTGGAGGGCTACTCAGTGTGTACCCTGCCTTTGCCCAGAGTCAGTTGAGATAGGCTTCAGCCTCCCCATGACCCTAATAGGATTAAGCAGCTTAACAAGTGTGTGAGTGACTGACTGAGTGTGAGAGTGTAAAAGAGTGTGTGTGTGCTGTTCAGTTTGTACTCCGCCTTTGTCCACAATCGGTTGAGAGGCTCTATCCATTTTATGATTGATTTGCAGTATTCTAAGCCCTGCCCACTGTAGTATTCTATAGATAATGTGTTGCGATACTCTAAAAAGTCTTTCTTTCCTTCCATCTCAGTGCCTTCCCTTTACTTGCACATCCTCACACACATTTCTTTATCCTCTCATCTGTATACGCAAGGTTCACCCCACACACCTACACTCTCTCTCTTTAAGGATGTTGGACCGAAGGACACTGAGCGTCTGCTCATTCAATAATGTGCTGAATTATTAAGCAGCTCATTTTACAGCTGATAGATGGAGATGTGTGATGAATGAGAGTGTAGTGAGCTCACTTGCCACTGCATCTCACACAGAATTTTAACAGCAGCATTCTGGTATTGCTTCAGTCATTTATTGGAATATTTACCCTGTGATTAAAAAGTTTTCACAGTAAAATGTGGATTTCCCTACATCGCAATATCCATTTTAGATTTCAAATGATTGGACAGATCTATGAGTGAAACTGCAAAACTGTGTGCATTCACTTCAAAATTAGAGAAGTAAAGGGAGTACAAAGATAGTATTTCCAGATGAGTTGTTTTTAGTAGCCTTGCCTGAGGGTGTTTGTAATTCCATCTAAATTTTACACATGGGTGTGGCATTAAGACACTAAAAGCTCAGCCTGCATAATATACACCTTGCTCTGTTCAGTGCTAAAATATTGTATATCTTGTCGGTAAGGCTATTTTAAAATGGGAGAAAAGTTCTGGCTTAGTATTAAAAAAATTAAAGGGATATTGTAATTGTATGCCTTATATTTTTGGCAGTCACCTTTATATAGCGACTTAGACTCTTTTTTTTATTTATTTATTTATTTTTTTTTTATGTAATTTATACAACTGAGCAGATGAGGGTTAAGGGCCTTCTTCAAGGGCACAACAGTGGCAGATTGGTGTGCCTGAGGCTTGAACCACTAACCTTTGGCTCAGTAACTCCTAATAGAGTAGAGTCTTAATTACTGAGCCACCTCTGCCCTATTTTAAGTAAAAAATAGTTTAAAATAATTTTAACCACTTGTTAATCTGTCACTTGTAAAATGAAATGACAAGGTGCAGCATTTCCTTTTCTATAGTATCTGCATCCTTTCTTTCTCCCACCTTTCCACATCCCAGTTCTTTACTATGTAATAACTTCAGTCATCAGTGTTAAATTCTTTCAGTCTGAGCGAAGGAGAGATGAGAATAAAGAAAGCAGCAGAATAAATGAGTCTGCTTGAGACTGCATGAGGAGAACAAATCGGGATGTGAACCTCGGAGAGTGTGAGTGATGCTGAGTAAAAGAGAACCAGACTGAGCTGTATAATCATGTGCCCAGTTTCCTAGCTGTAGCAAGCACGGCTATCGGAATCTGGCCTTTGAGCAAGCGTAGGTGTAATCAATGTCATATTGTTCAGAGCAGCTGGACAGACCGACCCTTGCCTCTATGGTGCCAGGCCTTTAGCAAAGAGCACTATCGCCTGTAAATTGCACTGCAGTCACCATTCAGCACCACTCCCGTATTGTAGCATTATGCTAAATCCCACTCATCATCCACACAAAGGCCCTGTTAACCCCTTAGCCCTAGCTGATCGCTATACTTAACACCCTGCTTATTTCTAACCTTTTTTTGTGCAATTATGAAAGCCTCATTGCTGTAATCAACCTCGCCTCATGAGGTTGTGCCATAATGTGAGCATAAATGTAGATGCAGTAGACAAGTGACATTCTTGCAATTAACATGCTAGTGTGTTTATAAATATGCTGAAAGACTATTTCATGGTCATTGGAAGCCTTGTTTTGTACAGACTAAAAGTTGACAATTTTACAACAACTAATAAAGAAAAAAACAGCAGCATGGTGGTCTAGAAGCATGTTCACCTCACAGCAATTTCCTGGGTTCTTGCAATCCCAGGCTCAGACAGGGTGTTTCTGCATGGTTTTCATGTAGTTCCCATGCTTGTCTGGGTTTCCATATGTTTTAATATTCATTGCCAAAAATAGTTGAAGTCCTCAGTGCCCATGAAAAACCTCTCCGTTTTTCTCTCACACATTTGCTGTCCATAATGCTTGCTGGACTTGAAGCCTCTTGGATTGTGTGCCTCTCCGTTCTTCCTCCAGACTCTGGGGCCTTGGTTTCCAAATGAGATGTAAAATTTGCTCTCATCAGAAAAGAGCACTTCTCATCAGAAAAGAGAACAGACCAGTTATTTTTTTTCCTTTAACCCAGGTAAGACACTTCTGACATTGTTTGATGTTCAGGAGCGGCTTGACAAAAGGAATACGACATTTGAAGCCCATGTAACTCCATCCTCAGTCCACTCCTTGTGAAGCTGCCCCACACTTTTGAATGGCCTTTTCCTGACAATCCTCTCCAGGCTGCAGACATCCCTGCTGCTTGTGCACCTTTTTCTTCCACACTTTTCCCTTCCACTTACCTTACTATTAATGTGCTTTGATACAGCACTTTGGGAACATCCAGCTTCTTCTGCAAACTTTTAAGGCTTTCCATCCTTGTGGAATTCTACTGAACCACACTGAGAGACCATTTATAGGCTCAGGAACCCTTTGCAGGTGTTTTATATTAATTAGCTGATTAGAGTGTGACACTTTAAGCCTACAATATTGAGCCTTTTCACAATATTCTAAATTTCTGTGATTGTGGATTTGGGGTTTTCATAAGATGTGTAAGCCATAATTATCAAAATTATAACCAAGGCTAGAAATATTTCACTTTGCATATAATGAGTCTATATAATATATTAGTTTCACCTTTTAAGTTGAATTACTGAAATAAATTAACTTTTGCACAATATTCTAATTTTTCGAGTTTCACCTGTATAATAGTGTGTACTGTCCTTTGTGCTGAATTGCTCGGATCAGTGCTGCGCCATACAGGATGTGCTGTCCATGGTGCTGAATTGTTTCACTCAGCATCGCACTGGGTTTGTGTGCGCTGTTCATGGTGCTGAATTGTTTGACTCAGCATCGCACCGTGTTGTGTGTGCTGTCCATGGTGCTGAATTGTTTGACTCAGCATCGCATCGTGTTGTGTGTGCTGTCCATGGTGCTGAATTGTTTCACTCAGCATCGCACTGGGTTTGTGTGCTGTCCATGGTGCTGAATTGGTTGACTCAGCGCCGCACTGTGTTGAATGTGCTGTCCATGGTGCTAAATTGCTTGACTCAGCATCGCACTTTGTATGTGCTGTCCATGGTTCTGAAATGCTTGACTTAGCACCGTACTGTATTTTATGTGTTGTCCATGGCGGTGAAGTACTCGACTTAATGTGCTACATAGTATGTCCTGTCCATGGCGTTGAATTGCTCGACCTAGAACTTCGTTATGTAATGTATGCTGTCCATAGTGCTGATCTGCACAATTTAGTCCTGTTTTACAGAGCATGTCCTGTTCATGGTTCTGGAAAGTCCAATTTAATACTTTATTGGGTTACTTTCTCTAGAACACGTGTTTCTTGTGGCGCTCCCGTTCAGAATTTACAATGCTTTAGTATACTTTATAGCCTGCACACTTTCCATAATGTTTTACCAGAGTGTGTGGTAATATTCTATGTTCTTTAAGCATGTTTATTATTGTGGTGTTTTTGAGCCATGGTGAGGTACATTTTATTTATCTGTACATCCCAAGAGAAAATTATTTGTGAAAGTTGTTTTTTCTTTGTTTACTTGTTTAATCAGAGATAGGAGAAAATGATAATTTAGTCCGGTGAACCACCTTGTCCACTGGATTAGTAAAGAATAAAAATAGGTAAGCTAGACAGCCAGTCTTCCTGTTTTACATGCTTGGGCTGCTTATTTGTTCACCATGGTATTCATACTCTGAGTACCTTCTTTACATTGGAATCACTCATGAATTTCATAATGTATGTCAGACAGGGGGCAGCCCCTGTCTAATGGATAAAGAAGCTAATTTGGGACCTAAAGGTTGCTGGTTTGATTCCCAAACCAGAAGGAAAAATGTGTGGTTGTGGAAGGGAATGAGCTGCACCTTCTCTTTCTCCACCATCATGGCTGAAGTGCCCTCGAGCACCCAACCCCCAACTGCTCTGAGTGTGGCAGCCCACTGCTCCAAGTGTGTGTGTGTGTGTGTGTGTGTGTGTGTGTGTGTGTGTGTGTGTGTGTGTTCTAGTATTTACGTGTGTGTGCTCACTTTGGATGGGTTAAATACAGTGGCAATAATTTCCCTTGCGGCATTAATATAGTATATTTGAAAAAGAGATGACCTTAGTTCAACACTCATATTAAAATTGTTTCTGCTCAGAAACACTGAAGCACTCATTTAATGACTTGAGTAAATTGGTGCTTTGGAAAAAATGGAGATGAATGAAGTACATTGGGCAGCATCCAATGTATAAATGAGCATGGGCACCGAGCAGTAGGTCAGCAGGTCTGCCTTCATGCTCTGTGATAAAGCCTCATGATGTTCTGAAGGCCACTTGCCACAAAGACGGATGTCTCTACCCTCCTGGTCGAACCTTTTAACCTCAAACCACATCATTCCTCAGTCTGTGCCAAGCATCAACACTGCATACTCAGAGTCACTGGATTGGATCGCGTGTCTTTTATGACCTTGCTGACCCTCGGTGCTCTTGCCAACCATTCCCCCTGTGAGGCTTTCTGATAGCGATGCTCACAAATCTGTCATCCTTAACACAGACTGAGATCTTTACCTCTACACCGCCTCTTCCTCTCTCTTTCAAAAGTGCTTAAAGGAATAATCTGGCTCACATTATACACCAAACCCTCAGTTGAAAGAGTCTGGGGAGTCCCAGTTGTATTTGCACTTCTTAAAGGCTATTAGATCTGCCCTCTCTCACTTCCTCTTGTTCTCCAAGACATGCTTGTAGACTTTTTGTCTCTGCTGTATTAGTGTTTGATGTCTTTTTTATAATGCTTCATTTGATCCCATGGGACAGTTATCTTTTCACTGCTTTTCTTGAAACTGTGTGGTTTTATTTTGTACAAGATTATTATTATTGTGGGGACACCCCCCCCCACACACACACTCACTCACTCTCTCTTTTCATAGCCATTATTAGCCAAATAGTCAAATGATGTTATATAAGTATATATTTATATATACTTATATAACATCATTTAATGTGTTTGTGGTGATTAAAGATAAGCTATGTATATTATGTTCAGATATAATGTTAAAGAATTAATTTTCCCAAAATGGCTGACAATTCTCATCAGTCACTCTCTCACTCATTTGCCAAACCGCTTACTACTACTAACATGGCAGGGAGGCTAGAGCTCAACTCATTCTTCACCAACTCTTGGCAAAAGCATGATACATGATGCCTGAAGAGCTTGCAAATCCACTGCGGACTCACACCTAAGGGCAATTTGGATCAGCCAGCTAGCCTAATGTGCATGTCGTTGGATTGTGGGAGGAAACTGTATTACCTGGAGGAAACCCACGGAAGCCCAGGGAGAACATACAAACTTAACAAAAACGTCCTCACCGAGCCCAGAACTCAAGCCCAGGGCCTTCTTGAGGTGAATGTGCTAACCACTACGACACCATGTGGCAGACAATTGTTTAAAATGGCTCTGCTAATATCATTACTTTAATGTATTTACTAAACTGATGCAGGCTTTTGTGCTGAGCATCCCTGTTAATGAGAAAGTGAGATGATAAATGTCATGGTGTTATCTCGTTGGTTCTGATATCTGGCGTGCTGAACCGAATTACCTTTTCAGGTAGCAAAGCCTTGACTGTTGAACATTGCGTTCTGCTTTTGTGCTTCAGTGAGTTTAGTTGGTTTGATGTTCTAAGGTTAGAGCCTAAGCCACATCCCGTATCTTTCTGATTCTTTCCTAATCCTCTTTTCTTTTCAACTCCTCTATCTTTTGCTTCATGCTCTTTTATGTTTTTGCTGTTATCGTTTATTTGAATCTTGCCTAATCCTCACGTCTCAAAGGACAGAAACTCGTGGTTCCAATAAACGAAGAATTTCCAGATTTTTATAAACATTTTTTGTTATGAGGGTGCATGTGTGTGGCGTGATAGAATAGTCTGCAGCTCTCAGTTCACTGCTTAATTAATATTTAGCAGTTAATTTTAGAAATGCTGGGAGGACCTCCCCCTTTCTCCACCTTTATGGCTAAAGTGCTCTTGAGCATCGCACCCAACCCCCAACGGCTGCCCACTATGCCGTGTGTGTGTGCTCGCGCACGCGCTCAGTTTGGATGGGTTAAAAGCAGAGACCAGTTTCCCTTGTGCAGTAGTATATCCAAAACAACAAACCATATAGCTAAATTTGAGTCATTGCATCATTTATTCAAAACTGGGAAAAAGTGTAATCTGTTCACATTGTGTGTTTTACTCTGTATGGGTGTATATGTAGGACACTCCAGTTGGAACGTCAATCTTCATGGTCAACGCTACAGACCCAGACCAAGGCACTGGGGGAAGTGTTCTTTTTTCTTTTCAACCTCCATCTTCCTTCTTCTCCATTGATGGAGCCAGAGGGATCATCACTGTGTCGAGACGTCTAGATTATGAAATTACGAGTGCCTACCAGCTCACGGTCAATGCTACGGTATAGACACACCCCTACACACACACACACACACACAAATATGGTATTATTTGTTGGACCAAGTAAAAGTAAAATACAACCTCCTTACATGTTTGCTACAATTTTGTACCAAGGTACAGATATATGTATGTATTACATAGAAATGGTGCAATCTGATAGGTTGGCTACCACGGGATAATAGACATTAGCTAATAATTATATGATAGTATGGATGGATTTTATTGTTTAAAAATGTTTCTGGACCTGATCACTTTAGTGTTTGTAGTTTAATTGACTTTGCCATACGTTGGATGATGGACTGATACTTTCTTTGTTCCAGGTCTCTGTTTCTATTTATCTGTCCCAGAATTGATCTCCACATCTAGTCAGTACATAAGTGCTTACCCATTTCTCCCACTATATAATCATTGTAGACTTATTTACATGAGCACAACCTTATGAAAAGCTGTAAAAGGCATAACTGGGATAAAATGGGTGATTATGTCAGTGCACCTTGTGCTCATTTGTCCTTTCATTATACTTAAACACAAATGAATGTGCTGAATTTTATGTCTGTTACAGGACCAGGACAAGCTTCGGCCCCTCTCCAGTCTGGCTAACTTGGCCATCACTCTCTCTGACATTCAGGACATGGACCCTATCTTCACCAACCTGCCCTATAGCACCAATGTTGAGGAGGAAGCCCCGCTGGTCAGTGCACACACCCATACAACCACATACTCATACTCATGTAACACCATTAACTGGGAAATCCCAGAGGGATTCCGGCTTCAAAATGACTGCTTCTACTGGTTTTAGCTCTGTGGTTATGGATGGTGTCAGAAACCATCATTTGTGTGAAAACTAAACAAGGAAGTCACTAAATAATGGATAAGTGTTTTGTTGTATACCTGTATGAATGAGAAGTTCCTTAAAATGTAGGTGTGTAGAGACACAAACGCACATTGGGCTTTCTCCAGTGAAATATCTAATTTTCTGTATGTGTGAATATAAAGAGTACATGTGACAGGAATGAGAGTTGGAGATTGGCTGATTTGTTTAAGCAAGGTCGGGGGGGAGGGTGCGGGGGGTGTCCATGCTTTGCTGACTTTGGCTTTCTGACTGAGGAAAATCTACTATGACAAATGTGTGATTTGGGTTGCCAAATCCTCTCTGGCTTTAAGCTCAAGTCTGTGAAGGCTTGAATTCACTCCAGTTAAAAAAAAAAAAAAAAAATATTTTCCTTTAATATTTACTGGACTCTAAAACAGACTTTCACACTATTTTTATTTTTATGATTTATGCTGCTGTATGATCCAATGGTAACAAAAGGCTGTGTTTAGGATGGACAAAATCATAAATATGTTATCCAACCCTCCAGGCAAATATACTGCTTTGCCTCATGTTCTGGTTGCCCAGAGTCCTTATTAGCCAGCTAGTTAAGCGCATGAATACAGATAGATGGAATGAAGAAGGATCTGAATTCCAGTGGAGGTGAAAAACTGTGTAGCTGTAGTCCTCATTCTACTGATGAAGTATGTAATGCGACATGTTGACAAACCTCACCAAGTCACTGGCAAACATTTGGTTGCGACATGCAGTGTTGGCTCCTTTTTACAAAAGACAGTATATAAGCTCCCTTTCAAAAGTATTGGATGGGAATGGCCAGGTCGTTTCATTTATTTTTTATTTATTTGTTTGTTTCATTTTATATTTTTGGAGTTTTTTCTGTTGTAAGTGGAGTAGATTTGGGTTTGAGATTAGACGATGAGTATTAGATGATGGAACAGAACTGTAGGAGGTAGCAGTAGTAGTATTGATTGTATGGTTTTTTCACACCTCCAAGTTCATGCTCTCACTCCAGTCAATGAAGGCCTTGCCAGCTGCATAAATTGTGTTGTATCCACTTGGGATCGCTGTGGCCTGGCAGTGCAGCACCTGGTGGTCTGTGTCCTGGGGGGATTCATGGCAGGCAGAGCATGTTGGGGGTTCCCGGTATCCCCAGCGATGCAGGTTGGCTGCTGTTCTGCCATGACCTGTCATCAGCCTGTTTGCTTGTGTTCACTGTTTTCTGGTGAGATTGTGGAACCCGGGTCCAGCTCTGCTACCAATTCCCCACCTCAAGGGAAATTTCGTCTCCATTCTTCTCTCCAGGCTCCCTCAATATCAACATCTTTTTTATTTTTTCCCACCATGTAAAAAGGTTTTATTGATTTTAATTGTGAGGTAATGGGGGCTATTACTTGTTTGAGTGGCATGCCTGAATTTGTGTTTAGGATGAGCCCATGCTGTTTTTGGGTTGCCTTTTCCCTGCGCAGTTGATTTTGATTGTGAGAGGTGTGGCGGCGTAGTGGTTAACATATCTGGCTCACAGCAAGGTCATGGGTTCAAACCCGGCATGTTCTCCATCTTGCATGGGTTTCTTTTGGGTACTCAGAAATATGCAGCACACGAACACACATTGCATGTTGGTGAAGCATGTCAACTGTTGTTTTGTGGTTCGGTGTCTTTATATAGACATTTTAAGCCTTTTAGTGTCAAACCCTATTTGGCTGTCATACTCTGTCCTGAGAGAGAGAGAGAGAGAGAGAGAGACTATTGTGAAGATGAGTATTTGGCTGAGTGAGCATTGTACATGTGGTGTGGACAGCTGAAGAATAGCTCTCAAATAGTTTCAGCATCATTTCCCTTTCCTCAGTCTTTTTCTCTCATTTATCCTCCATTTCCCTCTCTTGTATACCCCCCTCTTTCTTTCTCAGCAAGGTAAATTGAATTGTAATTGGTGCAGGCTGCTCTTTTAGTACTTATGATGTATGATAAAAGACTACTTAAATGGTTCAATCCTCTCTCTCCCACTCTCCATCTCTCTCGCTCTCTCTCTCACACACACACACACACGTATAAGCAAATCAATGGACTTTTAAGCATGGATTTTGGCTTTTTAAAAAGTTTGACACTTATTAAAATCATTGTGGAGATCATAAAGTAAGCAGCAACCAACAGCACAAAATAGTAATGGAGTGTCTGTGACTGCGAAAAGCTCAAGATTAAAAAAAGAGAAATGCTGAAGATAAAGATTGACAGTTTAAATGGATTTGAGTATGAATGTATAGGAATTCTGCATGCAGTCAAGCATTTCATCAACTAGTTTAGGGTTCATTATGTATCTAAGAAATATCTACTCATACATCCTCGGAGGATTTAATGATAGAAACATTTCTGTGGAAAAATGAAGAATTTAGAAATGGCTGGAGGTTGTAGTTATCTTGCTGTAGAAATAAACAGGTTAACAGTACGCTCCTTAAAATGGGAGATATTTTTCTGTTTCAACTTTTTTGTCCCATAAGTGTTGTTAGTATTGAACAATCACGTTCGACGATGCCGGAGTGTTAAATAGCGAGGTTAGCGCATGCTAGCAATTCCCTTTGACCTGTTCGAGTTGGCTGTAAGCACGAGGATTTTTCAGTTTTATTTATTTATTTGTTTTTGGCACACAAGTGCATCATGGTGTGTTGAGCTTTCGAATTGGCTGGCCTTCCCCCGAATGGAGCTTTCAGTTGACCAATCAGAGCAGAGTAGGCACAGAGAGTGGAAAGACCATAAATGGGTGGAGGAAGCCAAACAGATTGAGGTGGGAAGTAGCTTTCTTAAGAACTGTGGAGTTTTTTTGTATTAGGAATCATACTTTGGTGCTCCACTGGTGTCCGAAATCAAAAATGAGAATCTAAAAATGGGTATAATATCTGATCTTTAAAAACCGTAAGCGTAGAGAGTGTTTCTGTGCTGGATGTGATTGGATGATGCAATGCTCCTTGTCATGTTATGCCTGCTTTTTGATATTTACAGGAGCCATCTTGGATTACTGTTAAGTTCCCAGTGGTTTGTTTTGTTTATAAAAGTGGCATCATACCATGAACCATGTCCCTCCCCCCTCTGTCCTTAAAAAATTGGGTGTACACAAAAGAAGCCTAGTGGGAATGCTGTAGAAATATATAAGGATGTGGTATAGGTCAGATGTGGAGGATGCAGTAAGAATTTAATAAGTACGTAAGTAACGACCTTATTTAGAGTTACAATGCAAGACTTCTCTGGCATAGTACACATGAGGATATGGACAGAAGCAAACTTTCAGAACGAATGAAAAAGCACAGCGCAGAACAAGGCGCAGTATTTTTTAAGGGCCAGACGGAAGCAGTGAGAGCATGCAAAGCATGTGGTTGGTGTGTGGTGCGATTTGATTGGTCGTAGTGGGAATATAGTAAGAATGATCAAATGTGGTTGGTGCGTGGTAATAAATCAGCCAGCAGACCACTGCGTATCATCGAACTTTACAATTTTAGCAAATGTTCAACTTGAGAAACTACAGCAGGTTTATATTTCAACAATTGTACAAATTTCAGAGATGTTTGAAAGCCACTTCAATACTTTGTATGTCTGTCTGTCTATGTGCCCACTTACCATCTGTCTCTTGTTCCATGTGTACCCAGGGTTTTGAGGTGCGTAAGATCAGAGCAATTGATCAGGATCTGGGCAAACCTCGAGGAATTGGATACACCATAATATCAGGTCAGTGAGATCTGAAACTCCTTTGTAACACTGTGGATTGATTCTTTTGGTGAATACCTGGGACAAAAGCATCCCAACACGAAGACACCACCAAAGAATTTGCCATGACTCTCATTGGTAAGTCAGTACATTCAACATGACAGAAAAATAATCAACGATTGGCTGGGAAGACGACTCACTCAGACACTCAGGCTGAATTTGCTGATGTTGTGTGTGTCCGTGTTGAGGCTGTCATTATCAAAAAATATTAATAATTGATAAATAAATAAATAAAAAGCATTAGCAGCAATACAAGCTCGATGAAGATGATTTTTGGCTGCTTTAGCAACCCATTTGGCTTTGAGCCATCTTCCATTCCCATTATCTCCATTGTGTCCATCCAAACTAAATCTGCACCTTTATCCTTTGGGTTTTAGCACTTCATTATTTACCATATTACATCACTGTAGTCCATTAAAAGAAATTACTTACTTTGCTTAAGACTATTTTTATTTATTTTTTCATTGTGCAACAACAAGTGGTTATTAATTCACTCTAAGATTGAATCATTAATTAGATTTTTGTTTGTTAATTTCACCATAGCTATATTTATAAATGTTATGCTTTGAGACTATCTCAGTTGTTAAAGATATCTTATTTTTTCTTATACAGCTCATTTGAGTAGTATAACAGACAGTTTCTATGAAGCAAAAAGCAATTAAAATAATTTAAAAATCAATTAAAAAAGCAATATGAAAAATTGCAATATAATTAGTGACATAATGTACGATAAGTTAATCATTATGCGTTGTTAGAGTGAATAGCAGCACAAACGTATTAATGGGCGAAACCTTAATTACTGGGGGGATGTCCTGATCCCGGACCAAGTGGATGATGACTATAATCAGTAGAGGTAGTATGTGCATACAAAATCAAGTTTAGCTGTATTTATCGACAATGTTTTTTAAAGAAAAATCCGTATCTAAAAAAAAAACAACCCAGCAGATCTGTCCAGCCTAATCTAAGTATAGAAATCTTAATGTTCGGTAGGTAAGTCTGTTTACACCCAGGCTTTTTACACCCGAGCCTACTGGTTCATCAGGCCAGAGCTTGTCCCCGGTTTCTGTAGCGTGAAGTGACTAGGAGTTCAACTCCTCTTGGATGGTACGCAAGTCCATCGCAGGTTACCTTCCCAGTATTTTTACTGGTACCCATTTACACTGTTGTGTGGACAGAGGCACACTTTTGGTTAGGCCCTTGCCCAGGGTTCTTAGCACTGTGGGGGTTTGATGGGGATTCGAACTCAAGACCTCTTGATCATGAGCCCTAACCACTACACCACCAGTCCCACAAGGTTAGCTCATATACAGTACATCATAAGTTGCTGAAGCTTTTCAATTCACTACAGTGATATCATTTAAATGGATACACTGCATTTATCTAAGGTTTAGCACATTGTTGAGTTAAAATCCAAATAAAAAAAGAAGGGTGTTAAATTAGGATAATTATCACATATAACATGATATTATTAATGCGCTACTTAAAAAAAAAATTTTTATTTATGTCTTTGTTTTCGGCCTTGAAATTAGCTCCGCCCTCCCCCCCTCAGTTGAACCGCAGCCACTCAGCTGTAACGGAGTCAGTGGGGTTGATTGAAGGGACATGAAGGCTTGTCAAAGTATTCATTACGGTTCACCTTGCACGCGCTAAGAAGCTTTAAAACTTGCAAAGCACTGCTTTAATATGATACATGTTGTGTTCGGAGGTTAAGCCTCTGAATTTTGGTGTTTTTTTTTTTGTTTGTTTTTTTTTCTGTGAGTTTGGTCAAGTGATTTAATACTGCGGGAGTACAAGTACTGCTATTCCACACATCATACTCATTACTCCTATCATTCAGCTCATACAGAGCGCACTCCATCCTTCACTCTGCCCAGTCTGCATTTATTTTTCAGACAAACTGCAAGTCAGAATGAGGGATTTGATATGTGTGACGTGGCTGCAAATGTCCACATTCAAGGGCATGGTGCGCTGGCGCATTTCAAACACACTCTGTTTGGGATGGTTTATGTCAGAGAGGGATATTCAGCATCTGGAACCTTCTATTGCTTAATAAAACAGGCGAATGTTATGTTGCCATGAACTCGTAAACGTTGAAATGAGTGTTATGCTATTTTAAGCGTGATATCAGACGCTCAGGCCACTTCTGACCCATAGAAGACATTGATCAGTGTGAGAAGATGCACTTCATTCACAGGTTTCACTTCCACCCTGTGGGACCCTGTGACATGATCAGGATTTTAAGTTACAGAAGGCGGAGCTCATTATGATTTGATCTGATTGGTTAGATTTGATGACGGCCTGATTGGAGAGACAGAAGGAAAGTGCCCTTGTATTGTTTTTAAGTAACAAACAATTAAGAATGTTTCATACTGAACGTGTAATTTCTACAGGCACGGTTACGTCGAATGGCAAAATCAATCGCACAAGGACCATTTAATGTGAGCGTCCCGAAGTGATTCACTTGCTGTGAAGCACTAAGCAGCTGATTCTGGTCTCCTGATGGACCCTGTGGGTTGTACAAGTTCTGTATGAATGCTGGGTAATATTCTCTGTCTCCATAAGCAGAAGATGCACAGAATTGATGGCTTGTGCATGTTGAAGGCTTCTGCAGATTAAACTCTCTTTTCTGTCTTTGATCTCGCTTTAAGCGTTTTTGTTTATATTTGATTTTATTTAATGACTTTGAGTGTGAGTCAAATTATATGTAAATATTAGAGTTCATTCATTTTCTAAGTCGCTTAATCCTAATTAGGGTCACGGGGAGGCTGGAGCCCATTCAGGCGACTCTGGACGAACGCCCTGAAAAGCATGCCATTCCATCACATACATACAACCATTCGCACTCACACTTGGGGGCGATATGTAACAGCCAATTAGCCTAAGGTGTATATCTTTGGATTGTGGGAGAAAACTGGAGTACCCGGGGGGAGGCCCACCCATGCGAGCACAGGGAGAATGTTCAAACTCGGCACAGAAACAACCTTGACGAGCCTGGGACTTGAACCCAGGACATTCTTGCTGTGAGGCAGACATGCTAACCGCTATGCCACCACGCTGCCCATTAAAGGTTATAATATCTTTTCGTCTCTCTCTCCTCTCGCATACACTCACACGCACACACATAGTCTAATGATAATCATAGGGTGTGCTTTCTAATGTAATTTTGTGTGTGAGTGCCCTTCTTTTACTCTCTCTGTCTCTGTGTGTGTGTGTGTGTGTGTGTGTTTGTGCATGTCTGTTCCTGGGTGTCCTCTGTGGGAGTGCATGTCCTCAGGGACTCGTATTATTAGTTGAGTAATTAAGATAAATGCATTTTTAATTGCCGGGACGATGTGTGTTAATGAGCTAGAGAGTAGAGATTAGCGTATCCAGCACCCTTTCTTTCTGTCCTTTTTCTGACTCACTCTCTCCCTTGCCTTTTCCTCACTGAGTACAGCTAAAAGGTTGCTGATAAGCTGTTTGGTGTATAATTATCTTGGTAATCGCATTCTCCATGTGGTTTCCGATTGGGTCGAATCTTCTACAAAGTTAAATACAGTTCTTTAAATTTCCCCGAGTGAAAGGAGTTCCTGAGTGCTATTGCACTTGATTTCAGAGGTGTGATTTGACTGTCAGTGCTTCACCCGCTGCTCTGTGTCTGCTCCAGGGCATTGTGAGATGGATCTGCAGCATTTCAGGTGGAAAATTTTCTCTCTGAGTATTGAACTGTGGGTGAAACAGAGGGTAGACTCCAGGCCTGGAGAGCTGTGGTCCAAGCACAGTTGGAGGATTTTCTCACTCCGACACTGCAACTAAACCTGGTATTTATCTACTGAGGTGAATCCATGGTATTTGAACAGGGAAATCATTAAACTGTGCTGGACTCCAGTCTTCCAAGTCTGGAGTTGTACTTTCGTACCTGAAAGAAGGCAAGACTGGAATTATCAAGTGATGGTTATTCCTAGACTGGTCAGCAATGGGCGAATAAAATTAATTTAATGAAGTAGAATTACTTTTTTTTTTTTTTTTAATGGGATGGGATTGTGTCATGGTATTAAGGCTTGAGGACAGGGTAATATCATGATCATGGAGTTTTAGTTAATTTTGTGGTTTGCTTACCTCGCTGGACATCTGCATCTGGACACGGGGGCGTTCCAGGCAGTGGTTCAGTGCGGCATAATCAGAATACTTCATTGATCCTGGAGAAAATAGAGTAAAATGTAAAATGATAGAGGTGTGACTAAACAGGCTTCAAGTGGGCGTGGCTTTGAAAGCAGTTCGCTGTAGTTTAATATGATCGAGGTGTGGCAAAACAGCCTCATTTGGGCATGAGTTTGAAGGCGGTTCAGCGCAGTTTAATATGGCAGAGGTGTGACAAAAACACGGGGTTCAGAAAGGATGCCAAAGGTGACAACACAGCAGCTACAGGGCAGCTAGGGTTGCGGTCAGTTCTAGTTGACAGCAGACACCGTCATGGGGTCAAGAAGACATCAGTGAGCATCAACCTCGCTGAACCATTGTCAGAGGCAAGCTCTAGGGTGCTGGGCTTATGACCCTTACCGTGCTAAGACCCCTGGGCAAGGTTTCAGCCACAAGTGTGCGTCAAACTGCTCAGCATTATAAATGAATGAATACCTATTACAAAGATACTGGGAAGGTACCTTTTTAATGGACTAGCATCTCATCCAGGAGGAGTTGAACTCCTAATCGCTTCACACAAGCGATTGGAATCTGCAATAAGCCTCGGCATGATGAGCCGGTTGGCTCAGGTGTAAAATGTCCAACAGACTTTAAAATGTTTGTGTGAGGTAATGTAAACACCTAATCAGTCGTTCTGAATCATAATTAGAGGATGCAGAGAAATTTACCAATAGGAAAACGATCATAATTTTTTTTCCCCTGGGGATGGCGAGACGGAATAAAACTTGCTGGGGTATACACTGCGTTCCATTGTAAATAGAAAATGAAACTCATTTTCTCCTCTGTTGGCCAAAATATAAATCAATAGGCTTTGAGAAGCTGTAATAACAGATGCTCTGTTCTGAAAACTCCGGGACGTGGAAAGGAAGTTGGGAAAGCAAAATACTGCACGTGCCAAAAACTGGGTTTAAGATTAAGAATCGTAAAAAAGGAAATGTACTGATATGATTTAATCATAATTCTTCTAGCTATAGTATTAGCATGTAGCACTAGTCACATGTCGAGTGTTTTGGTACTTGTGTATCAGCGTCTTTAAGAGTTTTCGGAGATTCGTTTGGATTTAGGTTCACCCGTAATTCACTTTGGATTAAAGTATTTGCCAAACGGAAAAAAAAAAATGTAGGAAGAAGATTGTAGTGTGGGCGCCAATAAAGCTTTGTTAAAGAAATGAAGCGGGAAGTGTGTGTGTGTAAGTGTGTAAGTGTGTAAGAGAGGGAGAGTGAGAGAGTCTGAACTGTATGGCTATGTATGGTGCTGCTGGCACAATGTCACAGCTGTGACCCTCTGAGCTCCTTCAAACCACAAACCGTGTGTGTGTACAGACAGAAAGAGAAAGCCATGAGAAATGTGTGACTTGTGTGTTCATCCTCTTGGCATTCTCGAAAGGGTCTTCAAAGTGCACTCATGTCTGATGAATACATGATGAAGTGTCACAGGAGAATAAAAAAACGAAAGAAAGAAACTCTCCCAGATATAACCTGCTAACCCTTTCAGCTACGGTGGCCTTAAGAGCTAACGTTAAAGCCTGGAGAAATCAGCCTGGCCTCCAGAAGGAGATAAGAGGAGGATTTGAGACTCTCAGCTCCCATCAGGAACCCATTTACATAGTGAGTGATATCTCAGCAGTAAGAGTTCTGCACTGGTGACCACGTGGTGCTGGGTTCAAATCCCAGCCTAGTTGAGAAAGCCTTTGGGTTTTTCGTCCCATAGCATTTCACAGATGTCTTTGTCTTCCTGGCTAGTTAATGTAAAAGAATGGAGTTTTGAGGACGTTTGAGGAGAATTTAAGACTTGACAGTCTTGATTCTTGTTAACAGCCCAGGAAGAAAAAATATGAACCATGTACTTTCACAGAAATATAAAAATTACAGCTGTTAATTAATTAATTAATTTATTTTGGAAATGTGATCAACAGTAGTAAACATATTTACTTAGAAAGAGCCTGATAATTATTTTACAGAAGTTGCATTTGATTTTTGGAAGATCACAAAGTGAAATCCAAACAAGGCCATTTTAGAGTGAAAACCTCTGCCAAGCTTGAAAAAATTACAATGTACACAGCACCCCCTGCTGGGCCTGATGTAATACGACACTACCCAAAAAAAAAAAAAAAAAAAATCTCCCTGTCTCACAATGTTAAAGAATCCTTTCAAAAATTCCTGGATCCAAAATTTCATCCAGACCTCTGATAGAAATTGCCATGTATATTTTTTGCATAATCTTGCTAACAAGCACATAAACAGGGTAAAAGCGTAATCTTGTTGGTAGAGATAATACTGTCATCATTTGTGACCTGGAGTGTAACTGACATTTGGCTCTGCTGTCCGGCTGCTACCAAGTTTACGTTCATCCCCGTCGATAAGAATGACCTTAGCCAATTACAGGCATCTGCGCTTGCAGTATGATCACAAAAGTGGACTTTTAAGGCAGTTAGTGTCAATCATAAACAAAATGGTCCCTTTTTTCTGACATGTAAGTGCACTTTTGCAGGTATACAGTCAGGTAATGTAGTCCATCTCTTTGTATAGTGCAGCAGCGATACCTCTGTTTCACTGATGGGCTGAGAAGCAATACACTAGCCAAAAATAAACCAGCCGACCGCGGTGATGTGCCAGCTGGCGAAATTGCCCCTGATTAAGGGTAAGGTGTGATTAACACACAAAGTGCATGAGGGAAAATATGCCTTAGTCTGAGCTGACTAAGATATAAACACACAGATATACAGTACAGAGGGTCAGGGTGCATAAGAACAGTTACGCAGTTGTAGCCATGCGCTTAACACCATTAAAAAGAGCGTCTGAGACACTCTGTAACCTAATAAGCAATATTTTTTTTTTATGATAAACTGAGGAATTAGTTTAAAATGAGCCGTGTAAGTGCTTGGTCTGCTTATCTTTCAAACAGTGGGAATGTATTGTTTACAGGAGCCCAGAAAATCAACTTCACGTGGCGACAGTGGTGTACTTGTTAGGGTGCTTGGCTCATGATCAAGAGGTCATGGTTTAAGGTTCAAATCCCCATTAGAGCCCCCACATATGCAAAGACCCCTGGGCAAGGATGCCTCTGTCCATCCAGCGGTATAAATGGGTACCAGTAAAAATACTGGGAAGGTAACCTCCTATCTAGGAGGAGTTGAACTCCTAGTCGATTCACTTAAGCTCCGGCTGTGAAGAGCCTCTAGGCTCGGCTGTAAAAAAGCACGAAACTTCAAGACATGAATACAAGCAGACGCGTACACAAACATGACCTGCTTACACCTTCTTATCCATCTGGCAGACTCATAAGTGCAAGTCTATCATGTTTTTCTCCAGGATCTTTATCTGACCACTCTGTAGTTTTTCAATTAGCTACAGGAGAACTGGACTCAATCCTGATAGCTGCGTTAATCCCCCCCCCCCCCCCCCCCCCCCCCCCCCCC
>JAQMYF010000027.1:4082077-4123514 GCA_030014195.1 Neosilurus mollespiculum
TATAAAACATCTAGGGGACTATTCAGCGATATTCACTGAGCCTGAGGTGAATTATTGTTTTAGTATATACTACAGGGGAACATAAGAAAGGCAAACAAAAACAAATTTGTTTTTATTTATTTATTTATTTTTAATATTTTTAAGGCATCGTAACAATGGTCACATGCTCAATATTACGGCATCTTTTGAAGCATATTCAATCTTTTAGTATATGCTATACAGCAACATAAGAAAAACATTTTCCACTGTGGGATTTTGTTGAATTTCTAAAATGTCCGAATTAGTGATTGTGGCAAATTGTTTGTGTATTTTTTTTTTTTTTTTTTTTTTTTGTCTGCCCCTTTGATTTATGAAATGGCACCTCTACAGATATGAGCTCATGTTCACATACATCAGACAAACATTGGCTCATTTAGTGGAATGGTCTATCCCTCTGTTCATTCATATGCCTCTTTCTTCCGTATTTACTGTTGCTTCCAAGTGTATCACATGTGACAGTGTCGTCCCCCTGTATGCGAATTTATTGCTTTTTTTTTTTTTTTTTTTTTGTTCATGAAGAAGCTTGTAATATCAATGGCACCTTTTGATGTGCAAATAGGTGTACAATCTCTGCATGCTTTTATGTTGGTTACAATTTCCCTTTAACCAATCAGATTGCACCGTTCTACTGTAGCATATACTAAACATGTATATAGTATTCTCTGACAGTCTCCTCGGAAATTATTACAATGGTAAGTCCCATTGTTTTGCTTAGAATTTGCATGAAGATGTATTAAACAACTAAATATAGCACCTTTGGTGACAGACCACATTTAGTCACCCAGAGGCTAGCACTGTTGCCTTATATCGAGATGATGGTTTGGTCAATCATGAGTTGCCCATCTGAAACATGGTCGTACACCACAAATGTCATGTGGAGAATTCGAAGCTTTGAAAATTGGTGCTGGAAATATTTGTTGTATTCTCAGTTGTAAAAAGGCAGAAAATGTCAAGCAGTGACATACGTCAGAGGGATATCCATTGAAGAGAACATGAAGCTTGAAATTGTCAAGGATTCACATTCTGCTCTTCAAAATCAGATGAAATGAGGCTAATTGAATGCACGCAAAACCTTGCATTAGCCTGAATGAGGGCTTGGAAAGTGCTCCACTCATTACGCCTGATTAAACGCAGAGTCATAGTGTGGGTATGTGTGTGTGGTGTCATGTGTGTAACTTCTGACAGGCAATCGATGGGTCTGGTATATGGTGATGACCCATACAATGGATAAAACAATAATTAGTTAAATTTGAATGAGGCTTGTGATATCAATCCATACGTGAGATTGTCGAGCGTCTCTCATTTGATTTCTTGACACCGTATGTTATACGAATGTTTGATGTGTTCTGACAGCTCAGTCACACTTGCAGCACAAGTACAGGAGGGTGAAGTGACCTTTAGTAGAAAGAAGGATCTCAAACTGTGTTTTTATGGTTTGCTGGATTTCTAGCTAGCTGGTGTGCGCGGTACGGGATTTTACCTGCGGAGGAAGCCTGGAACAACCTGCCAGCTGCTCTGAGAACATTTTCAATTTCACAGAAGATTTACATTTTATTCTATATTAATCATTGATTGATTATGGTATAAAACTCACAAATGTTTGAGTGCTGTAAGTGATGTCTACTGTGTGTGAGTGTGTGTGCGTGTGTGAGCTCAGTCACATGTGAGTCGTGGATGACTCGGCTTCTCATTTTCCAGCTCACTACTGGCAATAATGTGAAAGCTTTGGCAATCTACCCATGTTCCACACCTCTGTATTGACCCCTACACACACACACATGCATGCATACACACACACACACACACACACACACACTCATTTATTCTTTAATGGAATTTCAAGCCTATTTTGGTTTAAGGTGCAGTTCACAGTGTATTAAAATTCCATCATTAACAAATATCTCTGCATTTACTCTACAACAATATGGCTGTGCATCATTTTATTTAAAGGATAAATTATGTTGATGATTTTAGCTTTGGTTAAGTCCTGTTACTTAAACATTAAGGAAATTCCTAAGACGTCTGTGGGCATGCTGTGTGACACTTGTGTAATAGTAAATGCCACCGTAGATCCTTGTCGTAGTGTTCTTCCAGACATTGGGTCCATTTCCTAAGTCTGTCCTGTGACTCCCTATGATGTCCTATGGCTGTCTTATGTCCTGATACACATACAGATTTCATACACATTTTGAGTCATCTGATGCGCTCAGAAACGTAGGATTTCTTTAAAAAGTCCAGTGATTGCTCTACATTAAACCCATGGGACATCCTTATATAACAAAGTTTTTACCACAGTGTTCGGTTGAGCTATACGCCAGTAATACATCATCCGATTATCACAGGAACATCAAACAGACTTTTTTTGTATTGTAACAGTTGCATCACCTTCGAATCAACAGTTCACAATTGGATTTGCAGACCTGCCCTATTTATCCCTATGATAGATGTACAGCATGTATTTTATATGCAAACATAACTACGCAGCTTTCAAATCCACCTCAGCTTTTCAAACCCAGTCAGTCCCTTCTGTAGTAGCTATGCTAAATTTGCACGACCAAAATAATGGGGGTTTAACAGGGAAACAAACTGTGCACATCAATTTATACCCAGTTCGACCTTGATGACTAATAACTTGTATCTAATCATGTTTTGAACAGATCTGTTGTCCGTAGCAACTATTACTGTTTGGGTAGCAGTTCCTTTTCAGGTGGCAGGGTGCGCCTCATACGAGTTCATTCACAACTTGAGGCATGCATAAAATCCAAAATTTGTATTTAAAAACATTCCATATGCTTTTGTTTTTAATTGATTTCACCTACTGGCATTGTCACTTTTTCAGTCCGTTATCTTGATGAACCATGTTCCAGTAAGCGCCTAATATTTTGAGAATGTAGTGTATATAGATATAGTTGATATGGCTACCTAATAATTTGCACACATGGTGTTTGAGAGACTGTGCTTTGGTGAGAAAGCAGCAAATTGGTGCATGTTATGGCTCACATCTGCCCTGTTATTTCTGAAAGACTGAGCAAAATTGTGGTGGTTTTGTTATTAATTTGAATGAATTTTTAAAAAAAAAAAAAAAAACAAAAAAAAAAAACTGGACCTGGACATGCACACATGCCCGTACAACATACTGAATGATGCATACATGCAGATTATGTGCATGTTCTGCTTTTTGTGTTGCATGTGCATTCAATCTTACACCAGTTTGTGTGGTACTCCGTCCCCACCTCCACAGGTGAGTGTGACCGGTGAGGGGGCAGTGGACTGTTCTCAGTACACGGCTGTTGCATTATACTGTTATTCTGATCAAGCACACAAAGCAATTCCAAGCCATCACGGATGCATTGACCCTCTTTGTATGACTGGTCATTAAACACATGCCGCTCGGCTCGTCACACAAGGCAAGGCTTAGATCAACCACGTTCACACTTTCAAGGTTAACTCTACAGAAATTTCCAAACACTCAGCAGAAATTGAGAGTTGCAAGGTGCATTTTTAGATATAGCACATTAATCAGGATGAAGATTTCAGATTTTTGCATGAAAAAGGAATTAACCACAGACTTATTAAAAGCCTGCATGAGTAGTTTCTACGCTGTAATGCAAAAAGAAGCGAAAAGTTGTGATCACACTTTTGTTTTCGTCAGCAATACAGAGCTAATTTGCATATGAATGCATGACGCTGTATTCTTTTTTTTTTTTTTTTAATTATATGTATGATCGGACTATTGTTTAATGTATGTGAACGGAAGCATGCAGGATTTTGTATTTGTGCCTAGTTTTTTGTTCAAAAGCTCACGAGTTTATATCTGACTTGTTAGTTTAATATCTGTGTACTGTTATTATTGTTATTAACTTGCCTTATATGAAGTGATTGATTCATGTCCTATTCTTGTGATTTGCGCCCTCGCAAGAATGAAACAGCAGGCTTTTCAAACTAGCTAATGCAAACTGTCAAACAGATTTTAGCAGATTGTAACTTCAAAAATGTAAGTAAAAACCACCTGATAATGAATATATACATATGTGCATTTGTTACCAGAGAGTTTGGAACGCTTGCCTTTCATATCCCTTTAAAAGCTAGGAAAATGTTGAGATTTTACAACTAGTAGATTTATAAATTCCCACTGTGTATGCATCATTACCTCCCTTTAATGAGGTTATGTACAACATGTTTGAAGTTACCTAACTGCTCCTATTAGTCTGTGTTGGCTGCCACTTGTATATTTTTATAAATGTGGTCTTGCTTGCCTCAAGATGGCAATGTTTACTAGTATCATCACTGACACTCACATTCAGGAAAGATTCAGCAAAATGTTTCAGAAGCTGATTTCATTCTATTTCCAAGAGATAACACCGTATTCCATGTTTATTTAATATGCCTGGTAAGTGAATGGGCCCCTTTTAAATGTGAAAGTGATTTTGTTTGGTGTTAATATTGGTGATAATGGGATACTGTATACAAGATGTCATCCTTCATCTGATTATCATGTAATGAGAACAAACATATTCATTTTATAATTTTTTATTTTAAATTTTTATTTATTTATTTATTTTTGTAATTTGCGAATTATATTCCGTACCCCGTGCAACACCAGTATTATGACAAAGTACTTAGTGTTTGTAGAAAAACTGACACGGTCTGTGACATCATCTTTAGAGATGTTTGGCTGTAATTGGTTTTTTTTTGAATGACAGCCAGGACCAAACATATGCACGTCCTCTCTTTGATAAAACTGTTGCATCCAGACGGTAATAAATTAATTCTGCAGTAGGTGGCTGTTTGTGACTTGTACAGTGATGTATTCACATTAGTGCGTAATTGAGTTATATATAGAACCATGATACCATTGCATAAGCAAATACAAGGTGAGGGTTTTAAACTGGATGTTGCTCTGATTTAACCTAACCAGCCTGTGGGACTGGTGTTCTGTCTTAGGTTGGGTTTTATATTTTAAAAGTGGAGATATTGGATAATGTTACACAAAATTTTTATTAATAATTCTTTATATAACCCTTTTCTTTGTGATTACATGACATGTTAAAGAGGCAATATTTTCCTACAATATCATTCTATTTATTTATTTATTTTTATATATTGTATTTATATCAAACCTTAAAACATGACTAAAGCCAGTACATGATACGTTGTATAAGTTTTCACTGACCTTAAACTTTTCATATTTTGTAGTTAAATGTATTTGACCAAACTATAATTGTCATGAATCTACACAAAATCTCCAATAGAGGGCTCCGAGAGTGCAAACCCCCACCAAGCAAAAGAAAAAAATATAGAACCTTCACAGCACCGCCTGCTGCACCTGCAAAACATCATTCTCTCATATAACATTAATTAAAGAGTCCTTTAAAAAATTCCCAGATCCAGAATTTTATCCGAATCATCGCCAAAGCTCTCCTTGTCCAAAGCTCCAGCTCTGGTAGAAAGATAATGGAAAAACCACAGCTTTTTGCATAATCGTGGCACAAAAAAATAAATAAAACTCACTTCAATCCACCCTGCCATAGTCCTGTGTACAGAACATCAGAGAAATCCTGAGCTGAAAAGATTGAGCCGTTCTTCAAGTGTTGGCAAAAAGATGCCATCATGGATGCCACACACTCATTCTCAGTGTGCAGCCAGGCAATTTTTCCACTATCCTTTTCTCCCCTGCTTTCACCGCCACCTCTGGCCTCAATCCTCAGAAATTACCCACAAGGCTGTGTCTTTTTTCCAGCTTTGGTTTGTTGTTGCTGGCCCACGGTCACCTCATTCACAGTTCAACAATGGACCAACCAGGCCCAAGTGTACAGCGAGCATAAACACATCTGACCTGAGGTTAATCTCCTCTGCACTCGTTTCTGTCAACACGATCCCTTTCTGCCATGATGAGACCTTACAAAGTTCAAACACTCATGCACTTGATTCACGCTAGCAAGCCAGGGTGTACAGGCTAACAAGTACAGCATAAAACATGACACACGGCATGCTGGTGTTTTAAATCAGAACCGTGTAAACACTGGAGGCATATGTAATGCCAAGACACCATATCTTCTCAGTCCATCAGGTCCAATTCAGCAAGTCCACATCATACTTGTACGACACCCATGAAGTCCATACTAGGTTTTTTTTTGTCCTCATTCGACCATGTCTACACGACAATCTTTTTCAGCCTGTTAAAAATTCGAGCACATCCTTCCCGTTCATGGACATCCCATCACATCCTTATTGGTTTCTATTGCCTTTCTACTACTTTTTGCAAGATCTTACTATGCTCACCCAGTTTTTGAGGATGTAGCAGGAACATAGCGGCATGTGATGTAGGTTTTAAAGAGCTGTCTGGTGAAGTGTCATGAAGTATTCCAGGTTTAACAGTAAACTTTTTTTTTTTTTTTTTTTTCAAAGCAGTTTCACAGGAATCCAAATGTAGATTAAGATCTGTGGTCTCCAACCCTTTTCCTGAAGATCTATATTTCTGCACATTTGATTTCCAACCAAAATCAAACGCACTTCTTGTAGCTGATCAAGAACTTCTTAAGGCAGTGATCAGATGGTCAGGTGCGCACGATTAGGGTTGGAGCCAAAGTCTTCACGGAGGTAGCTCTCCAGGAACAGGGTTGGAGCCCACTGATTTAGATCAATAATGAGGTATTCAGATAGGACAGTGGCAAGGAAACACTCGCTGAGACGGAATGAGAGAGAAATCTGAATAGAAACCGGACACAAAAGGGATTTTTTCCAAATCAGATTGTGAAATTATAAACCGTTACTCTCATACATCTGTATTCTGTTTAGGTAAACAGCAAGAACAATTTCAGTAAGTCCTGTGTTGTGCCATGTGAGACCATCCACAGCTGTACAAGGTTAGTAAGAAGTGCATGAGCTCCAGGCAGTAGGATTCATCAGACCAGTCTGGAGGGTGGGAGAAGCAACATCGGAAAAAGTGTCAGGATCAGGCACAGGCATCCCATCAGGCAGCAGAAGTGTGTGTACAGTTAGGCCTTGAGGAATCAGTGGGAACAAAGTGGCTTAGGTTCTGTACTAGTCACTAGCAGACTTGGGCTATTAAACAAGTCCTGTAACACTTGAAGGGCTGTTGCTCTGAGCCAGATTGCTTCCAAGTTATGAACTGTGAGAGAGCAACAACCACATGAGAAATCCCTCACCTTATTTTCCATGACAGCAAAAAATGCGGCCATGTCTGTTTAAGTTGTGTTAGAACCTCCAGTGCGACAGCGGATCTATAGATTCAGAATATACATTGAGTTGTAAGTAATATAATATCTTCAGTTAGAGGGTGAAAAGGATAGTTTTTACTTGAATAGCAGTAAAATGAACATAACTGGTGTGTTGTAGGGCAGCATGCAATCTCAGTTATCAGGCTCCGGTGAAGCAAACGCATCAGGTGCTTGTGAGGCTGTCAGGTGAGACCCGTTGGCTTGTTAGCTAGCGAATTTTCAATGGCTTTTTGGAGCATTTGCTGAGTTAGCACAACTATTTTATAACGAGTTTATAATCCATACGAGAATCCTACTTCGGACATTATTCGCTAGCAAGCCTTAAAGTTATTAATCGTACCTGAGAGACTCACAGGGACTCACCGCACTCGCTTCACCAGCTTCAGAACCGAGGCATTTCTCTGGGTAAATACGTTCTGGTTTTATTTTCCCTTCAACAGAATAGGAAAAGCATTGGATGTTTCCTCTTCTTTGGAACGCAGTGGATATAACTTGTATGCTCTCGGCACTGGGGTTGTTTTTTTGGTTCAAGCTTCCATTATTGCGACACCCTTTACCACTTATATTGTATGTGTATAATTGCTGAGGTCTTAATCTGATTTAGTGTAGTCACTTTTTTCACCAGAAGTTCTAAAAAAACGTGAAAGAAACAAGCTGTCATGGGTGGAGATCTAAATGTGGATGCATATGCAGGATGAGGAGTTTATTAGCAAACTGGCAACTAAACAAGAACAGAAATGAAACATGAGCACAGGAGCTGGCTAACTGAACTAGAAACCGGTATACATAACAGAAATAGAGCCTGTGACAGCGACAGCATGGTACAACATTCCACAGATTGGCAGACGCAGAAGGAGTCTATTTATCCACCACCTGATTACGCTCACTAATGCATCCTAGATGTGCGCTGTGCACACGGAAATGCAGTTTTGAGGCAGTCAGGAAGTGCCTCCATGACATGAATACTTGAAAGTGGGCGGAATAAAATTCATCAAAAAGCCTTAAATTTGGAGAGAGTTCGTCATTATCCTGAAATGCTTTGGTTTTGAAATAGATTTTTTGGTTTGTACATTAGTCCTTTACAGGATTTCCATCCTCCCTCGTTACGTTTTGTGATGCAGTTTTAGTGTATATAGCTCTATTCTCCAGCGACGCTGTAATGAAAGTCATCACGTGTCCACTAATTTGTTGCTTGGCTGACTCGATAAATGCAACTGAGTGTCACTATCGACTATGCACATTTGCTTACCCATAACTGTAGGCTAATTAACGCTGCTGTGTTAGACTGTCTGAGATCAGGGTTGACGGAGTGGCTCGTGTAGTAAATCGGTCTGCTGCACAGAGATAGCGGAGAAGGGCTGCTAAAGGCTGCTACGAGCAATGAGCTCAGCTTAACAGTGGAGATGATGGACTGGGGCTGGCATTGATTTCACAGCCCGTACACATACAGCAGGCAAACAGGGAGTATGTACGGGGCTATGGGTGTGGGCTTGGATCACAGGGCATTGCACTCATAATCTTTGAGTTAACTACTGGATGATGCTAGCTGTGTGGCTGGTATCAGTGTGTTGTCATGAAGTATTGAAGTCTTTAACGTGGATCAAATATAGTTATTAAACTGATTTTATTTTTTGACATGCATGTGATCTGGCAGTGTGTTAAGCTTAAAGGTGACAAAACATACTTTTAATGACTAATTTTGGGATTTTGACTTGTCTGACAGATGTTTTATTATCAGGACGTCAATAGAACACAATTGCACAAGTGTTGAAGAATGGATTTATCGGATAGCATGGTCTGCAAATGCTGGAGTCCCACATTTAAATGCAGTGTGTCACCGAATGTCATGTCATGTCATCTTCAGGCATTTCATTTTCTAAACTGCTTTATCCTTTATTAAGTGCACATGGCGGTCGGTACCCATCCTAGCTAACTCTGGGTGGAAGCGGGGTACATCCTGAACAGCTCACCAGACCTTCACAGGGCTATGTTATTGAATTGGACAAAAAAATTCCAGACAGTAAATCAAGCCTGAAATTTACTTTAGAAGTAAACAGGCATCAGATCAGTATTAGGGCCAGATTGCAGGGAAAAGATCTCAGATTTCGAGAATAATGTCATAATATTATGTGATAAAGTTGTAGGCCAATATTATGATATATGTGAATAAAGTCGTAATTTATTCTTGTAATATTACCCTACGACTTTATCTCTAACATTTCAGCTTTATTCTGGTAATGTTAACTTACAACATTTTTCTCGTAATGTTATGACTTTTTCTTGTAGAATTATGAATTTATTCTCGTAATATCAGTCTGCGACCTTTTTCTTTTAACATTGCAACTTTTTTCTTGCAATGTTATGAGTTTTTTTCTCTGAAAGTTACGACGATATTTTCGTAATATTTTCTCGTCAAAGTTACTACTTTTTCCTTTGTAAAATTTCGAGCTTTTTCTCGTAATGTCAGCCTGCGACTCTTTTCTTGTAACGTCACGGCTTTTTTCTTGCAATGTTATGACTTTTTTTCTTGTAAAATCACCGATATTTTCATATTTGCTTATGACTTTATTCTTGTAACTTCATGACTTTTTTTCTTGTAAAATTATAAACTTTTTTTTAATATTAGCCTGTGACTGTTTTCTCCTACGACTTTTTTCTTGCAATGTTATGATTTTTTTTCTCATAACATTGCAACGTAATTTTCATATTAGCCTACGACTTAATTCTTGTAACTTCATGACTTTATTCTTGAAAGCTTCTTTTCTTTTCTTTTAATTTCTTACCGTGTCCCGAATACGCCATTGTTTAAAAAAAAAAAAAAAACAACAACAAAAAAAAACTTGTAGTTTAGACCACTGTGAATTTAATGTACCTTGACATTTTAATTTGCCCATTATGCAACTGGGTGCAAAAGCCTTAAGAGTATAAAAATTAGGAAAACCAGCTGGTATAACTGCAGCCAAGAAACATTTAAAAAAAAAAAAAAAAAACAAGTTAAACAACATTTTTATTTAAAAACCGAATGCTTGATTTGAAGCCCAGGTCTTGGTTTAAATTAACAAAACTAACAGGTGTAAAAGCAAGAGTTTAGCATTTTATTAGAATACAGTCCAGTAAACTGACCCTGATTCACTGGTGGTTATGAAATTGTGAAATATTTATGTGGATTTTGAATGACGACGTCTGTAATTTTGGTTTGTTGTGCTAATGGATACCTAAGAAACTCTTCCCCTGTAAGTGTTAGCATTCTTTTGCTAATTCAAACCAGTTATCAGCACTGTGCATTACCACCCTCTGTAAAAAAAAAATTCAAGATGAGCACCATTATCCAATCACTGTTGTTTACCCAGAGTTACACGTCCCGAATCGGAGTTTGACGTCAACCTTGCTAACTTGTTTAAACAAGGTGACCAGGTCAAAAGTGCTCAGTGTGACTGTCTGATATTTTGCAAGCACATATTTCGCACCACCCCGGGTCTGTTAGGTTTCCCATTGCACAAAGGCAGCGATTTGGATTGAAATGCATGAATCCAAGCATGTTCTATTGCGCACAGTCTCAATTCAGCAGCAGCGCTTCGACAAAAACGATTTTGTCATGTCCAATTTAGCATAACAATCGCTCTGACTTGAGCTGCCATCGGAAACGATTACAGGATAAAGAGATGCAGGAGGGGGAAAAGGACAAGGAGGATAAGGGGTCTGCACTTTGAGGATATGAGGTGTAAGCAGCAGGGCAGGGAAACTTCTTGGTTCCTTCTCCATATGCTAAATAATTAGTGTGAGTCTAGAAGCATGGAAACAACTTCCTTATATTATTCTTGGCAGGTAATTAAAGGAACAGGGATGTATGCAAGATGCAGGCAATACTTTAACAGTCAATGGTAAGTGGGGTGTTTTAGGCTAATTAGCAAGACGTAATTAATAATCGTATAAGACACTTTGGCGTTAAAACACATCCGCATGTCTCTATTCCGTACACTGACCGCTTTTAAGCAGGATAATCAGCTCCTTAACTCTTTAGCTGTGACTATAGTAGAACAGGCATATGATCTGCCATGTGATGTCTGTATTTACGTGTTTAATCAGAATTAAGGGGGTGGTGTCAGGTTTGTGTGAAGAAAGCCTAAATGTCATGAACGTTGTTATCGAACAAGACATAATCACTCATATAAATGGAAATTTCGTTGGTGACGGATGCTAGACATGAATTACATAAAGTTTGTTAGGGGTTTGCAATGTCCGTACTAGGCTCCAAAATTCTTGACTCCTTTCGATTTGCAAGCTGGACAAGTGTTTGGGACATTCATAGCACATTTGGCGACTTTTTGGCAACTAAATTTGGGTAAAAATCATGACACAGCACCTTTAATGGTGTCGCATCAGACAAGGAGGCCAATTCCTGGATTTCCCAATTAATTACATGCAGTTCTTTTACATGCCTCTCACCACAGACAGTGAGAGACATGGCCAGCCTTTGATAACCCAGTTTAGCTGCACTGGGGGACAGCCACGGCAACCTGGTGATAGTGAGGCTTTAAACCCTGACCGTGGGCTCAGTAAACCAGCACCCTACCACCGGACAGTTAGCATGTATCCAATCGCAATCCACTTTAATAGTTAATTAGCATTAGAGGTGTTGATAATGTCCCTGCAGTGATTCGGTATTCATGAATTTTTATTAAAAATCAGGGGGATTTTATTGAGATTATGGAGTTTCCTTGTGTTCAAGTGTCATATGATGTTAATGTAAGTACACCTGTTCTTGGAAATTTGTAATCAAAGCTAAATGAACAGCAACACAAGGACCAAAAGGCGATCAGGACAATCCCGGATAAAGTATCAGAGTTTGCTTCCATAAAAAGGTCATCTTGTGGCAATGCATTATTTAAAAGATAAGGACATTGATCAGAGACGCCAGGGGCATGTCTTAACCCTTTAATATTCTGGGTTGAATATTTGGTATAACACTTCAGCAATTTTATTTATTAATTGATTTGTTTTTACTAATCTCAACTGTTTGGTAGAGGTGTGTATGTTAAAAAATAATAATAATAAAAAAGTAAAAAAGTGTTGTTTGAACAAAAACAAACATTGTTATTGTTGCGAAAACTGATTAAAAGAATAAATTCCATTGCTTTTTTTCTTGGTGTGGCCTTTATAGGGTTAACTTGATGCTCCCACCACCATGCTTCACGGTGGGGGTGATATTCTCGATGCGTTGAGACGAAAGTCCAAACGTCGAATATCTTCCTTCTTCCCACTCAGTGTCGGTGTTGACAGCTTCTCCCATCTGAATCTCTCAGTCTCTTTTGTTTACCTCTGCGTGATCTGGGTTGTTTTCTTCCCCTTAGGGAACACCAACAGTGTCTTTGCTTTGGACTACATCAGCGGCTCTTTGACTGTGAATGGCCGACTGGACCGAGAGAACCCGTTGTACGCGTCAGGATTCTCACTCACCGTCAAGGTGTGTGTTTGTGTTTACCTTCATTATACGGTACTGTACAGTCTCAGGACAATTCACACTCTCAGCTGTCAGGTGCTAATCACTGCTGTTGATTATCTATAAGTAACATCACTAGAGAGAAGCGAAAGGCCCTCCTCTTCCCGAGTCACAGAGATCTGTGAATCGTAAAAGGACATGGTGCATAATAAAAGCTTCATTAGTATTCTGACACCCAGAAGTGTTTCCCAGGTTAATATAGCATACGTCTGTATGGTGTTGAGATATGATGGTCCTTGGTGCTGATACTGACAGACAGTGAAGTGTGTTGTGCCTAAAGAGTGGTTTATAAATGTCTGCTTGAGGTGGTGTGTCTGTGAGAGAGAGAGAGAGAGAGATACTTGTTCACTATTTATCACTGTACCCACCTGACAGTCACTAACCTAAGATTAAGGGAACTGTGTGTGTGTGTGAGAGAGAAGAGAGATTCTTGTTCACTATTTATCACTGTACCCACCTGATAATCACAAACCTAAAGGCTGAAGGAAGTGTGTGTGTGTGTGTGTGTGTGTGTGTGTGTGTGTGTGTGTGTGTTGCTCACTGTAGGCCATGGGGTCTGTTGAATCTGTCGTGCTTTCTAACTCGTCTTCCCATGACTTTTAAAAAGGTTTAAAATGGGCAATTGAGTCCCGTCTTCAGCAAATTAATCACAAATTAACACCAAGCTGCTGTCAGTCGCGAACCCCCCGTGCCTCGATTCAGATCCACGCAGCCAAACGTCGGGTATCAGACTGAATTTATAACTCTTACACAATAATGTTCAAATCTCAGCAGATTTTGAAGCAGTGTGGCACTTGTTTTATTTATAGGCGTTTAACAGTACAGATATTAAAGGCAGATGCTGGTGCCATGTGGTGTTTTTAACCCCACTCTAACATTATTTTGACATGGGCGTTTTATGAGCAAAAATATCCAGCATGGTTATGAAACTTGAGCATCCATTCATCATGTACTGCTTGTCTGTTGTGGGTCGACGGGTGAGATCGGGAGTCTGTAGCAGGGCTAATACAGAGACATGGAACTATTCACATATGGGCGATTTAGAGTGGACCGTTGACCTGATCTATACGTCTTTGGACTGCTGGAGGAAACCAGAGGACCCTGAGGAAGCATGAGGAGAACTTGAGCCACTGGTGGTGCATTCAATGATTCTGTGATACTGTGGCTTCTTGCAGCATAAGGATATGTGAATAATATCAGTGTATGTCCGTTTACTTTTTTCTTAGTTTTTTAATTTTTTTATTATTTAATTGTGATCACTGACTACTCACAACAATCCAGGCTCTAGACAGTCATGTACATGGTGCACTCTGTAATAATATAATGTGTAACGTGCACTCAGCAGTCATGGTGCATTACCGAATGCGAATTCCAACGCACTTTCCATGCCGACTTCTTTCTTCTTAATTAAAATCAATGATCTCACCAACGTCTCGGCGAACGCCGTCTCCAAAAACATATTCATAAGTTATAGATTTTCTTCCACTCCTTTTCTCTTTCTGCATTGCCTCATTCTCGCTCTTTTTATTTATTTATTTTTTCTCGCCCTAGCCGCTCTCGTCGGCGTGGATATTGATTTTGAGTGCAAAGGTAATAAAACTAATTTCTCAACTTCACAAAGCTCGGATGAGGCACGATGTGCTGCACTCGAGGTCCGCACACTCTGGGGCTCTTTGTAGGAATTAGGAATTAGAAACCGGGTTAAATGCTGACATATTTTATGATTACGAGTTTGCTCTAACCAGTCCTCAAATTACCCACACCCCTCGTTCGACGAATGCACTCTGTTCCTTTTTCATTATATCCCCTCAGTGTTAAGGCTATCAGAAAGAACGAGAAGGAAAAGGGGAACGTGAGCTAGTAATTGTTTCCCCTCCGCCACCGATTGGACTAGCGCTCACATCTCATTGCGTGTGTGTTTCCCTGCATTGGCCTTTGTTAACCCCCTTTATCTTTTTTCTTTCTCTGCTTATCTAATAAAGGGACCATGAGAGTGGGATTGAAGAGGGACCTTTCATTACCGCCGTGATCGATCCATCCTTCCGTCAGATCCTTCTTCCTGTCTCACACACACATACTCACTCACACACACTTAGTCACACACGGTCACTGTAGGCCATATTAAAAAGATGCATCGTTCCTAATATTGTTGAGGTGACGAGCTCAGAGACGCAGGCTGTCCACGATCTGTTGACGTACAGAGACGTGTGAGGCTAAATCACTTTCCTTCTGAGAACGTGCTCATTTGGTAGTCTTTTTGGTGAAAGCAAGTCGAAAATGAAGTTTGATGACTCCAAGGGCATATGCATGTTTGCAGAATCCATTCCCAACAATATAAATATAAAAATATATGTTACAAAAACATAAAAATAATGAAGGCTGCAGAAATATCAAGTGTAACAGTCAAAATGTCCAGAGGAACGGTAGCTGGTTCTGCACAATGCAGAGTAAAACTACAGCTGATTTTCTTATAAACCTACACAAATTGTACCTGAAAATGCACTGCCCGACCGAAAAAAAGTTTCACACTCTAATATTTTCAAGAAGTGTCTTTATCCTTGATCATAGCAAGTAATCTCCATGCCATTATTGCTCCAGTTGGTCAGGTTGAGGCTCAGCAACATTAATATGGCAATTAAATACAGTCAGCTGATGAGCTGTATTTACTAAATGATCAGGTAAATCCCTAAGTATCATGAACAGAACCGGTGACAAAGGACAGCCTTGACGGAGTCCACCGCCCACTGGAAACGAATTCGACATGTTGATACCAATGCAGACCAAGCTCTTGCTCCGGCAATACAGAGACCGAACAGCCAGCACATCCCGAAAGCTTTCAACAGGGTTAAGGTCAGGACTCTGGGGTGCCGATACATATGTGAAAATGATTCCTCGTGCTCCCTGAACCACTCTTTCATTATTTGAGTCCCCGTTTTATATCCATTCCATCAGGGAAGAAAAAGTCCACTGATGTGGTAACCTGCTCATTCAGTACATTCAGCTCATCAGCCGACTTCATTTCATTGCCACGTTAATGTTGCTGAGCCTCGACCGGACCAACTGGAGCAACAATGACCTGGAGATTACATGCTGAGATCAAGCCTAAATGCACTCCATGAAAATAGTGGAGTGAGCACCTTTTTATATAAGCAGTCAGTTTTATTATTTTTTTTTTTTATAGTATTTTTCTCTACAGTATTTGTTTGCATGTGTCAGAATGCAGGTGGAAAAGAAAAGGTTTGAAAAATATCCATGTCGTGAATCAAGCTCTGGTGTTTCCTCTAATGAGATCTAACTGGCCAGGTTTAAAGATAGAAATAGCATGAAAAAAAAAAACAATAAATAATAATATGAGAGGGAGAGAGAGAGGATCAACTTGCATCCAAAAACTTTACTGCAGATCTATTCCACTGAAAACAAAAGATCATCTCTGGTTCACCTGATCAGCAGGCAGTGAACCAAATGCTGTGTGGGTTAGTATTGATTTAAAATCTTTTTAACATGCGAATCTTCATGCTTGAATGAAAGTTAAAAGTAAGCATAAAAACCCCCAACGATTAAGGACGGAATCCTGTTCAACACATGCACACGAAAACAGAGCAGGGTTCGAATGACGTTCGGATAGTCTACATATGGCGTAGTGAGTGCGTAGACTGCATTCTGTGCTGCATAAAGACGGAGCATTTCTTCTAAAATGATATACAGTAGAGTCCTTAATTAGCTGGGATCGAGCTGCAGGTGTTGAGAATTCCTGCAGGACGGAGCACTGAGGGCGGAGCTCCTCCTGAGGCACACTGGGAGTTGGATTTCAATGCATCCTGGTTAAAATGATGTGAGTGCCAGAGGACGGACATGCAGTGAGGCAATACGTGTTCTGGAGACGTTCCTAAGCGTGATAGAGCAAAGTTATAAACAGAAACGTACAACTACTAGTACGTAGATGTTAATTTATCAGGAATAAGAGCTGTTTTTTAAGAACGTCTAAAAAGTGCACAGTGTTGGTCCTCATCTGTCAGTCTTTTCTTAACCCAGCTGTATTTCTGCCTGTAGGCGACAGAGCTGAATGAAGACCGTACGCCCTCCTCAGCCACCGTCCTTACCACCTTTACCATCCTGCTCATCGATAAGAATGATAACGCCCCCAAGTTCAACAGCTCCGAGTACCGGGTACGCATCACTGAGCTGGCTCAAGTGGGCTTCGCCTTGCCGCTGTCTATACAGGTGGAGGACAAGGATGAGGTGAGACATAGAACATATACATATATATATATATTTGTGACCCAGTCTGGCAAAATGAGTCACAGTGACCAAAAATTCTAAATTGAGTTAGCCATACCATTTAAAAGATGAGACTCTAAGCTTTAAAATGGTATGGCTAACTCAATTTTGAATTTTTGGTCACTGTGACTCATTTTGCCAGACTGGGTCACATTTTTTGGGTGGGGGATGGAGAGGTGGGGAGACATGTCTGTGATGAAGAAAAAATTCCTACTGTGTACTGCTCCAGTATACCATCACACCTCCAAGCACTTCATGTGTAAAGTATAGCACCATCAATTACCTAAAAAGCAGGGTTTGGTACTTTTCTTAAGACTTTTAGGTTCAAAATCTTTTTTGTTTGTTTGGTTTTTTTTTTTGGTCCCAACAAGCAGCTGTCAGTAATTAACCTCATCTGGTGCCGCAAACTTTTCGAGATAGTTATCTCAGCATTAAAAGTTTGCTGTGAAGATCCAGTGTTGGCTGGTAACAAGCTATCGATCAAGCAGGACGCACCTTTCCAATTACTGAGCCTTCTCTTGCATAGCAGGAGCGCATTACACAAGAAAGCCTTCCAACACGCTGCAGGGACTTTTTAACCATTATTCATGAATCACGCCTAGACCATATACATCTTCAATTATAAGTCTGCACGGCAGGTATGGATGGCAAAGATGTTTTCATGTTGAAGACCTGGTTGTCCGACACTAACTATGATATTGCAGTGCATTATATCATGTATTTATTTATTTATTTATTTTAATCATGTCTTTATCATTAATTATCCGCCATGGTGGCGTAGTGGTTAGCATGTACGCCTCACAGCAAGAAGCTCCTGGGTTCAAGTTCCGGGCTTGGTGAGGGTGTTTCTGTGTGCAGGTTGCATGTTCTCCCAGTGCTTACATGGGGTTCCTCGGGGTATTCCGCTTTCTTCCCACAGTCCAAACAAATGCACAGTAGGTGAACTGAGGGATTGGGCATCACAGGTGTTTAGCTTAGGCTTGTGCCCGTGGTCCTCGCCCAAATTTCTAAAAGTTCCTTGGTGTTTTTTGATATTATATACTGTAGAAGGTGGAATATCCAAATCCCTTCCTATTTTTCTTCAAGAAACTTTTGTTTTTGAAAATTTTCTCATGCATCTTGAGGTTAATTTCATCTGCAATGGAATACAAGTTGAAGTAAATATAGAAATCACTGCAAAAGAATACCCTCTATCTATTTTTACTGGCAAAGTCCCAACCTTTTTCCATTTTGGGGTTGTATGTGTCTGCTGTGGGACACACATTCACACACACACACACACTCACACACAGCAGTATTCAACAGTGGCCTCTTTAGTCCTACATCAAGTGTCTGTCACTTCCCATTAGTCATATCTAGTCAAGTGTGTGTGTATATACACACAAACACAGTTGGCAAAGCATATATGCACACACACACACACAGCACCACTCAGCAGAGCGTCACTTGGCACACATTCGACTCTGCAGCGATTTAATTTGCTCCAGAGAAGATGGGACAGAGCGTCAAATTATAGCTAACGAGCAGAATCAATCAGAGAAGGGCAGAGATAAGCGCACAGCTAGTCGACTCTGATTGATTCTTGCCTCACCCGGCCAGGATGGGACCTGACAGATAAAGGTAGAGAGGGAGAAGTGGGGTGGGTGGGTAAGTGGGGTTAGGTACTATAGGTAGGTGAGGGAAAAGATAGCGATTTAAAAGGGTAGGACTCGAAATCAGGGGGGAGAAAAAATGGATCAGAACCAAACAGAGTCAAAAAGTGAGGAGGAAATATGAATCGCAGTAAATGACAGAGAGATGAGGAGGTCAATATAATAAAAAGGTAAAACTACGAATAAGAGATTAATGGATAAACAGGATGAGTACAAAAGAGAGAGGAAGGCAGTGTTAAAAATGGAGAGATAAAACAAAGTAAAGGAAGGGGTAAGGGATAGACAGGATAAGTGGAGAAAGAGGGGCCACTCAATGACGAGCAAAAAAGGTATGATGGGTTGAACACAAAGAAGGAAAATGGATCAGAGAGATAGAGAGAAAGCAGGCAGAGGGTATGGTGGCAAAAAAAAACCCAGAATAAAAAAAGTGGCAGGTGAACCGGTGCTAGAGTAAGGGATAAAGGGAAAGAGGATAGACGGGATAAATGCAGGGAAGATAGTCATCCGGTGTGAAGGGAAGCTACTCTTAAAGAAATGTAGAGAAAGATAATAGACAAAAAGGAAAGAGAAAATGGTGTTAAGGGGGAAAAACATACAAAATAACGATAGAGTTTAGTGATCTGAAATTACAGTTATCATAATACGATAGAGGTGTATATTAGTATGTACTACGTTACTATGTGGGAACGGTGCTGTCTGATTGGTTTAGTATCTTGGAATGAGGAATTTTAAAATGATTCACACACACAAACGTGTGTATGTATGTATGTGTATATCAGTATTTTCAGTGTTTTTACGTCAATATACTGAATGATCAGAATTTATTTATTTATTTTGGGTTCTCATGGCCTACAATAGCATTGTTCAATACATCTTCCCTAAAAATTATAGGGAAGTAATTTTTTACTTTACTTTTTTTTTTTTTTATTAGGAGCCCTTTTAGACAAAAGGTGGTGGTGTAGAATCTTCACTGCACACTACTCTGTGTGTGTGTGTGTGTGTGTGTGTGTGTGTGTGTGTGTGTGTGTGTGTGTGTGTGTGTGTGTGTATTTATATGTAATTTTTTTCTTGACTATCCAACTTATCCTATAGCAACCGTGCAATAATAATGCAATACTAAGAATTATTTGATGGCTTTCCACCAACCAGAAATAAGAAAATCTCTTGATTAAATAATAATATGCACAACTATTGGAATTATAATCAACTTCAGGTTAAAAAACCATGAATCTACTTTGTGTTGCTGATTGATTTCCTAGCTTTAATTGATTTTCATATATTAGCGATCCACAGGTACATTTTTATTATTATTATTTAATTATTAGGAGCAGTGGGTGGCATGGTGGTTTAGTGCTCATCACATGCACCTTACAGATAGAAGGTCATGGGCTTGGTTCCTGGGCTCGGTGAGGGCGTTTCTGTGTGGAGCTTGCGTGTTTTCCCCGTGATCGTGTGGGTTTCTCCGGGTACTCCAGTTTCCTCCCACAGTCCAAAGACATGCACGTTAGGCTAACTGGCTGCTCCAAATTGACCCTAGGTGTGAGTGTAAATGGTTGTATATGTGTGATGCCCTGAAATGGTCTGGCAAGCTGTTCAAGGTGTGCCCCGCCTTTACGCAGTGTGAGCCGTGAGTGCAAAAACATTTGTGTGTAATTAGAAGAGGGGTTGAATATGAATTTGAAATATGAGCAAGGTTTTGTGTGTTGTTTAATTATTTACCATTTTTCTTGCATACCTAAATAATTTTTACAAAAAACACATTGGGGGTTTTTTTCTCTTAATTTTTGGCATCTGGTGGCTCCCCAGGCCATATAATTAACCATTTAAACCAGTGGGAAGAACAAAAAGAGGGAGAAATCATCCAGAGTTAGGATGGAGGGAAGTACCAAGCCAGTAAAAAGACAGAGTTAAAAGAAGGGTGTTGGCAGAGAAGAAAAATGGATCATATTAAGAGTGTAAGATGTTGACGTGGCTGAAGATTAGAAAGCAGAGGAGGGATGGGGAGGTGAGGGGAAAGGGAAGGAGGGACAGTGGTTCAGAGAGAATAGAGGGAACGAAAGTAGAAAGAAAGTTAGTTCACTATTCAAAGGTTAATTATGTAGCATTATGTCTACTCATGTTTTAGTATGAAGCCTTGCATTATGGGGGTTTGGATTCTTCAAGAATTTCCAGTAGAATTGAATCATGTCATGTGTGAAGCTCAGTTCCAAAAAATGTTTACTGGCATTCATTCATTCATTTTCCAAACCGCTTAATTCTAATTAGGGGTGTGGGGAGGCCGGCGCCCATCTCAGCTGACCCTGGGCGAGGTGGGGGTACATCCTGGACAGCTCACCAGGTCATCGCAGGGCCAACACACATGCAACCATTCACACTCACACTTAGGAGCAATTTGGAACAGCCATTAAGCCTAATGTGCATGTTTATGAACTGTAGGAGGAAACTGGAGTACCCGGAGAAACCCCACGCAAGCACAGGGAGAACGTTCAAACTCCGCACAGAAACTGGCATTTCTACAGATAATAAATCACGATTTATTTATAAAGATTTATAAAGATGCAGTGCTTTGCTTTTAAAACTTGGTGTTTGATAGTGCCAGTGGTTTTATTCAGCAGGGATTGGGAAACCGGGCCAAAGTGGTGAGTAAGTACCAGAAATGGGCCCTGGAATGACAGCTAGGAAAATTCTGTACAGCATTGTCACCTTTTTTTCTTCTTCTTCTTCTTCCTCTTTTCTCCTACTTTTTTGTCACACACACATCCGAACACATGTTCTCACACTTAAACCCACTTCGTTTCTATCAACGTGTCCTGACATCTTTGTTGGTTGGGAGTGTTGTTGACTGCTTCATACCTTTTTTATATACGAATTTAGATGCCTTTCTGAAAGTGTGAGGATGCACGCACACACACACACGCACACACATACATGCACACGCATACATGCACTCGTCCAAACTTTCCCAGCACGACTCATCTTAAAATCTTTGACAGTCTGTATGACAGGCTGGTTTTATCCTCTCTCTAAAGGCAGAAAGCGAAATGGACGGGCAATTACGCTTATGGCCGCTGTGTGCTGACATCCCTGCATATTGGATGGCTCTTTAAATAGCCTCCCATCAGCCACAATGGCTCCCTAAGAGCTCCAGACAACAAAAAAAAGTAAAGCCAAAAAAAAATAAAAAAATTAACCTCTAGCGTAATACAGCCATCGATCCCGAAGATCAGCAGCCATGTCCGCTTCTTCAGAGCTTTCAATTGTTGCGTCGAAAACAAGTCGTTGTCTCCGCTCTAAGCTGTTCCATGTGTATAGTTTTTATGGCCTGTTTTTATGGCGTGAAGGTGGAGAAATCGGAATCTGATCGTTACGTCGAAGGGCTGTGTTGTGAAGCAATACTGAGAATAGTAGCATCGGTCTAATCTGGTCAAAATGATAAAACATCATTTTAATAATAACAAAAATGAATTTTAGATACATGCGGCGCCGTGGCATAGTGGTTAGCACGTTCGCCTCGCAGCTAGAAGGCCCGGGTTCGGCTTGGGCCTTTCTGTGTGGAGTTTGCATGTCCTCCCCGTGCTTGCTTGGGTGTTCTCCAAGTATTCCGATGTCCTCCCACAGTCCAAAATCATGCATGCATAGTAGGCTAACTGACGGTTCCAAATTGCCCCTAGGTGTGAATTTGAATGGTTGTATGTGGGTTGTCCCTGCAGTGGTCTGGTGAGCTGTCCAGAATGTACCCCGCCTTCACCCAGAGTCGGCTGAGATGGGCGCCAGCCTCCCCGTGACGCTAATTAGTATTAAGCGGCTTAAAAAAAATGAATGAATGAATATTATAGAAATTCCTGCTGTTACACTAAAAGGCGTGGCACATGGGTACGGTTCAAGGCACATCAGGCTCTGTCACTTATTTACCAAACCGCTTAATTCTTCGGGAAGGCTTGAGCCTATCTCAGCTGACTCTGGGCGAGGGTGTGGTACACCCTGAACAGCTCTCCAGACCATTGCAGGGCAATGCACACCTTGGGGCAATTTGGAACAGCCAGTCGGCCTAATGTTCATGTCTTCAGACTGTCGGCGGAAACTGGACTCATAACTGGTTAATGAAGTCTGGGATTTCCATCCATCTGTCCATTTGCTGAACTGCTTAAGTCTACTAGGGTTGCTGGGTAAAGGTGAGGTACATCCTGAACAGTTCACCAATCCACTGCAGGACTTAGTCTGGGATTTGTAGACGTAATACGTGTGTGTGTGTGGCCATTACCATGTACAGAAAAGTATTAAACGTACCACAAAGGATTTGACTGTGTATAATTATGTAAATTACAATACAGCTTAATTAGGAGGAACCCAAGCAGTCTGATTTTGTCATTCATCCCTGTGTGTGAGCCTCCAATCCCTCCTGCAAACATCATTCTCTTGTTTTCTCATTTAGTCCACCAAGATGACACAACTCGTGCTGCTATGTGGTTAAAGAGAGGCTTTATCCATTCCCCCTCTCTTTATAATCATAGTCTTTTGGCGTAAAGGGAGGCCTCTGATTCCACATTCACGCCCACAATTACAATCTACAGCCTGCGGAGAAGCCATTTTCGTAAACGAGATAAAAAAGGGGGAAAATGACATGGATTAACCTCGATCGCCGACTGTTGCTGTTATTGTCCGTTAATCTTTTTTTTTTTTTTTTTGCTTCTTTCCTCTTCTCTGTGTTTTGCTCCACAGCGGATCTCCTCGGGTGAAATGTTTATTGAACTACGAAACAATTTTCCCTCTTCGGATCAATCGCTCGCACCGCAGTCGCGAATGGCTTCGTCTGCTAATGAGATCCAGGCGTGTGTGTGTGTGTGTGTGTGTGTCTTTGTGTGTATGGTAATTGTCTGCTGCACTTCATTAAACCAAGAGCCATTTGTAATGCACATGACAGTGTGTACGTGTGTGTGGATGTGTGCGCATGTTTCATAATGCTGTAAAGTTTGGACACACCTACTCAGTGCCTTTTGGCAGATGCCCTTTTCAAGAGCAGCTTACATTTTTTTCTTTTTATACACGTGAGCAGTTTAGGTACAACAGTGGCAGTGTGGTGGTAACTGGGCTTGAATCCACAACATTTGGATCAGTAAGCCTTAACCACTGATCCACCACTACCCTTAGTTAATTCTTAGTGTATTCGAAGGTGTGTTCAGATTGGAACCAAGACTTGCAAGCTTCAGTGATTTAAAAAAAAAAAAAAAAAAATCTTAAGATTCCAGATATATATATCAGTTAATTAAAGTTGATGGCTGAAACACAAATTTCCATAAGCACTCAAATGTGTAGGAATAATAACATGAACAATATTTAGCTCACAGACAGACAAACATGCACGCCATTTCCTGCAGAACAAAAATCGGTGGGTCACAGTACCCTCCGTGTAGCTCACACGAATGTTAATGAAATCACTGGTAATTGTGACACCATGGGAAGCTAATCCAGGGCATTCGGGTACTCGTTAATTCCTAATCACGCATTGCACACATGGTGAATAAAAATGATTATTTTCTTATGTACTGTATATGCAACTGTGTATACCGTAAGCAGGTAAGAGGTGTTTAGTGTTTTATAAACCCGAACTGAGCCTAGTGTTGTGACTATACTGTGTACATGTCCAAAGATTGCTCTGAAAACTGGATCATCATCATATCCCACAAAGACTCACTCGGAAAATGCAAGATTTGGGAAATAAACCAACATTGAAACGAGTTCCAGTGCCAAAGGAAATCTTTAGATTTGTGCTTCCTGCCCATGTAGATGATGATAGCAGGTGGAGAGGATCTGCTCCATGCCTCACTCTCCACTACAAGACTCAGTGATCATTAACCCTCTCTCTCTCTCTGACTCTCTCTCTCTGACTAATCCTGCTGTGAGATAATATCCTCATAAGGCTTTTCATACCCTGTCTGCTGAAGACACGCCGTGATGACTTCATGCTTCGACTCATCGTGGATGTCGACTTACCAGCGCAAACGGCGATCCCGCAAGTATGAACCGTATTTCTGGAGATATGTGCTCATGTCAAGACCTAGCCATCATCCTGGATAACACTGTGATCTCACGATCTGACAACTGCTGTCATTCTTGCTTTCGTGAATGAGGGGTCTACTAAACGACTTCAGAACACCATTTGTCCTTTCAAGGGCCAATCAAATGCTTGTTCAGTTTCTTGCCAGCATGAATCTATTGGATTTCCTTCCGTGATGCACCTTCAGATTCCTGATGCTGATCCTGAAACTGCAGCTGAGCTCTTTTGGTTTCAGCCTCCCAAAAATCAAGAACAGGCCACCTACCGTTCCTGGATCTTCCCTTTGAGCCACAAGGGTGCAGGTTAATGCTATTTGTGGAATGTTTTTAAGGATTGTACATTTACATAATCAGTCAAAAAATTTTAGAACACCCCCATTAGTTTGTTTTATTAAAAAGCAGCCGTATTGGTCATATCTGATCTGCAGGGGTTAGCAGTTTTTCCCTGGAAGTCACTTCAACGCGTTGGATGGGGTTGACGTCTCTTGAGGAGGCAGTAAAACAACTTGCGTTTTAGTGTCTCTGAGGATGAGAACGCTGCCAGAGATGTACTTGACAGTAAATCCAAAATGGCTTATGCAGCTAACGTTTTGCCAACTCGACTTTCCTGTCGTCAGTTGGTTTAAGAACAAAAAGAAATGTTTTCCGTGATTCCTGTGCTTGTTGTTTGTGCAGCTCAGCACTCGCCGATAATGTGTTATGCTACATGGGGGTCAGTGATGCAGCCAATCCAATGCGTTCGCATCACTACCAGGCTGGAACAGCCAATAAGAAAGGCAACACGTCTCTGGGCATGCCTAGAGGCGTAACACTCGCACACAAATCGGGCATGGACTGATGTTGAAGGAACCGCAGTTTTCTAAAACAAAGTAGGCGGTATGTCAGAACTCTAGCCAAGTGATAACGTGCACCCATGCTTCGATGACTTTAATGCAGATAACAGGAATTCTGGGAATGTGTTGGGTGCTCTGTGATGCAGGAATAATTCGTATGTAAGCAAAATTATGAGTCACTGGATTCTTCCATACGGCATTCAGAGCGCGTATTGGCACCTGTTCTTCTCTGCCATCTGTTTTTTTTTTTTTCTATAATCGTTGTTTTCTTGTCTATCTGTCATCTGGCCAACATCAGTGTCCATTGAGACTTGAAGACAGGCTGCCTTAAAGTCTCGTTTCACTCTGATTGACAGGAGAGGGAGTCATGCCATCTCTTCATTCCTTCCACCTAGAGTGCAGGGCCAATTTCACTCTCTTGGACCATGAATGGTTGGATTAATTAATTAATTAACCCAAAGATAGTGGTATGTGGTGTCTTCTAGTCTCCACTGATGATCAACATTAAAAATACTTGAAACATCACTGAAAGTAACAGCTGATCAGAACAAAAACATATCGCGGGTCTTTCTTCTCATTATTATAGATTTTTTTTTTTTTTTTTTTAATCATTATTTAAGTAGGAATCAGTCTGTTTATTATTAATGTGTTTGTCCCTGCGGATAAACTTTTACATTAATTCATTCACATTGTCACAGGCAGACATGACTCTCTCTCTCCTTCTCTCTCTGTAGGGAGTGAATAGCATGTTTGAAGTGATCTTAATAGGAAACAACTCGGAACACTTCACCATCTCCCCCACGTCGGTGCAGGGCCGAGCTGATATCCGCGTGCGTGTTGCCGTGCCTCTCGACTTCGAGAATATCAGAAGCTACAGCTTTTCTGTAAGTACACCACAGGCCTTATCCTAATCTGGCTCACATAGTATTGAGTATTTATGAGAGGAAACAAGGGCAACTAAAACTAACTTGCTATTCTGGTATTTATTATACTGCCTAAAAAACAAAACATGGCTGCTACTGCAAAAATGAAACCTCAGGTTTTTATGCATTAAATGTTGGTTATGTTACAGCCATATAATTAATATGAAATGAAGTGCAAGGGAATTTCAAGGATACATTTTACATGAAATACAAGGGAAAGTTTTGTCTTGTTTTGGGATGAAGAGACAAAACACTGAGGCAAGAACTTGCGTTCTAGTTCATTTCTCTGGTCTGGGTCTGTAGAGTCTTTGGTAATATTTCCCTTGCACCATTTATCATGCCACAGATGTCTCCCATGTCATCTGGACGTCGGGCATAATGTCATACTATGTTCTTAAACTCCAAGTTAATTTAAAATTGATGAATATTTTTTTTATGAGGGGGAAGTAAGAAGCTCTGCAATGACCTCTGAAAGTCTTTGTTTAAGAGATGTGCTTAGGATGAATGAGTAAAATAAGAGAAGGAGGGGAAAAAATCAAGAAACAGAGTAATAAAATCGATACAATGATTTGGGGATGCGGCATTTGCGGTTGGCGGTACGTTTTCCGCCGCTTATTTAGCCGGGATGACTGAAGCACAGCCTGAAGTGTCGGTTCCTGGCGTTTGAAGTGACGTACTGCTGCTCTCAGTGGAGAAATAGATTTAAGTTATGTCTCTTCTCCAGGCTGTGCTCGGTATATAATCGGACGTTTTATAGGCTTTCAGAGATTTCTAGGAAACCTTGTCTCAGTGATCACTATTTGCCTGAGCCTTAAAGTCTTTCTTGAATGGAGTTAAGCAGCAACACTGCATTTTCTCTAAATATTTAATACGTTTTCAAGCTGTATAAATATATAAAGGCGTCTTTAATATCCAGTATATGTAGCTTTTTGCTAGGATTGACTCTTGTATACATGTATGATGGGACACTGATCCTAATAAACAACCTACCAGGACTCCAGCTCACCAAGCATCATTTATTTCCGTCTACGCTACAGCTACAATGTAAATGTTTTCTTAAGCGTTTAATCTTGCATAATCTCCTTTTCTAGTAAAGTCGCAGTGCTCGTATTAAATAGACTCGCTCGTAATAACGAGAGTGTACGAGAACAGCCGCCATCATTACCAAACCAGCAATATGGACATATTAATTATTGATACTACAGAGCTGAACTCGATATTAATGTGTTCTGTAATTGTGATTCCCATCCAGCTGTACGCCAACGAGTCGGTGGCAGAGCACGTGGGCTTCGCTCGGGTCTTCATCGATCTGCTCAATGAGAATGACAACAGGCCCATCTTCAGCCAGTCGCTGTATAACATCAGCTTACTGGAGAGCACAGCAACCGGAACGTCATTACTGAGGATCCAAGTGAGTTGTACTCCCAGCACACATACGGTTAAGGTCATAATTATTAGTCTCCTGTCCAAAATTCACTCATCACTCATTCATTAGACAAACTTTTTAATCCTCTATCAGGGTCGCAGGAAGGCTGGAGCCTGTCACAGCTGAGACTGGGCGAATGCGTGGTACACCCTGAACAGCTTATTAGGCCATTGCAGGACCAACACACACAACCACTCACAACAAGGGAAAGTTTGAAGCAACTAATTAGCCTAACGTGCGTGTCTTTAGACTGTGGGAGGAAACCCACAGTCTAAAGACTGTGGGAGGAAACCCACGCAAGCATGAGGGAGAACATACAAAATACACACAGAAACGCCCGGGCCAGGGGCTCAAATCCAGGACCTTCATGCCGCCATGTCTAAAATTTTGAATGAAATCAAATTTTGCATGTGAAAATAATCACCAGGCCAATCAACTGATAGTTCTTCCAACCTGGCTTCCACTGACGACCTCTTTGCCTTTCACAATGAATTCAAACTCTGTTGTATCCTACAGCATCTGTATTCTCAGACAGACCTTTTTTTCCATTCAGTAACCTTGGGGGGATGCAAATTTTTGCACACAACCATAACCAGTGAGTTGCAAGGCCAGTGTTAAAAACGACTTCTCTTCCTCCATATCTTATTGACATTCCAACTTGAGCACACACACGCACGAATCTAAGCATGGGAAGAATATTTTATCTGTCCGTTCCTGTAAATATTTTTATTTTGCTAATTAAAGGAATGTTGGTTCATCCACTGCTGGGTTGGTAGCAGAATATAAGGATTATCCGGATAATATTTTGCTGAAATTTGTATCATAACCCCATGCTCACTGAGGTCACTTTTTAATTGACGTCATCATAAATAATGTAAGATGGCAACACGTTCGGCACGGGTGCCCATAACTTTTTATTCTGTCCTTAATTCCCTCACTTGTCCTCACTCAGTACAAAAAGTGCCAAGGAAATCAATACAGATCAGTAAAACAGCACTGAGTCTTCTTTGAAAGTGTAATTAACCTTGTTATGGAGGAAGTGATCACTGAATCAGATCTTAATTCGTCCATTAACCTTTTTTTTTTTTTTTTTTTTTTTTTTTAAATCTTTAAAATACTGAATGTGTGTACATGTTTGCTTTATTTTTTATCAGAATGAATTGAAGAAATCCTAATAATAAAACAGAGCAGTTTTTTTTCCTTCCGCCTGATAGAAATGAAGCTGGAACAGAAGATAGAGTTTGTATCTCAGCTTAAGTGGCAAATATCTCATCCCTAAAGCTGAAAAACTACTCTGCTGTAATTTCCTCGAAGTACATGGCAATTCCCTGAACATGTCTTTCCTTCCTTCCTTCCTTCCTTTTAGACCTCTTTTATCCCCCCCGACTCGAAATCCCAAGAAAGCTCGACACTGGAAGCTGATTGTTTTATCTTTCTCAGGCCATGTAACAAGCCCGAGTCAGTCATGCAGGTGTTCTTTAGTATAACATCAGGATATTTTCCAGGGAGTTCACCAGGTACCTATTCATCCCAGATGCTTCACTTCTCTGTTCCCTTCCTTAACCCACGGTAGACTTGAAACCCTGATTCATCTTTAAAGTGATGAAGTACTCAGAAATTGACCAGCACCAGTCCAAAAAAACCTGTAAGACAACCCCCCCCCAAACCAAAATAAATAAATAAATAGATAGATAGATAGATAAATAAAGCCTTCTCTCCACGAGTGTCCAAGTCTAATGAACTTCTACTGAAGACCTTGAGAGACCCATCTTTTCATTAAATTAAATACAATAAAATACCAAAATAAGCCTCAAATGAGCCTCTGTGGGGCTTTTTAGACCAGGTAACCAAAATGTGAATAAAAACAATGATTTCCTTTAATTTACACTGATTACTACATTTACCATGTCAGATATCCTTTAAGCCCTTACTTAAGCCTATAAGATCTAACATTAGGACAGAGCTCATCTTTCCATGAGGTAACTTCCACTTGCCAAGTACAAGTTTAAAAAAAATAATCTTAAAGGTAAATCTTTAAAATTTATTTTCAGTTTTTTCTTTCTTTCTTTCTTTCTTTATTTGTTTTTTGCATTTTATTTTATTTATCAGTTTGCAGGATTACACAAGAAGTTATGCATCCTGGAATGATTTTTTTGGAAGTGTCGTATAACAGCGGGCCCAGCACGTGGTGCTGTGTACTACCTTTTTTTTTTTGCAAAACATAATGTGTAGATGTTTATGTTGGCTTGCTGGTCTTGGAGGAGGTTTGCACTCCCAGTGGTCTAGTTTTCAATTAAATACTTAAGTTTCTTATTATGACTGTACATTTATATTGGCTCAGTAAAAACTTGATGTTCCTTGGATGAACTTGTTACATGTAATAACAGCTTGTATATTTGTTATAGTGCTTGTCAAGCTGTGCTCGTCTCTCTCTCTCTCTCTCTCTCTCTCTCTCTCTCTCTCTCTCTCTCTCTCTCTCTCTCTCTCGCTCTCTCTCTTTCTCTCTCGCTCTCTCTCTAGCCTTTATCACTCCCCACTTAATTCCAAGCACCACCTGTAAAAGATTTAATGCCGGGTTTTTAAACAGCTGATTGATTCTTACTGTTTCCTTCAGATTCCATAGTAGCTTCCATCAATTCATTGCAATCACTTAAGATATAAACGGCCAACATAATAACTCTGCTATATAACGTCCTGCTGTAGCCTGTGCAGCATGGAGAATGAGGTTTGATTTGCAGCAGAATGGCAAACCACTTGGGTCACATCATCAAATAACTCGCAGAGGAGAATCCGGCAGATGCAGACCCAGGCTTGTAAATAATAAATGAGATCTGTGGTAATGTCATGTTCCCTCCACTAATGGCCAACTCGTATTCATTCTAAGATGTTTATGTAGCATATACACCCATATTCAGCCTGCTCGCTCAGATAAAAAGTAATCATGAGCAATCTTTCTGTCTGTAGAGAGCCGGTATTTCCAACAGTGGTCATAATTGGACAAGGATCTGCTCTAGTAGCCAGGATGTTGTGAGTTTAAAATATCACTAGGTAATACTAAACTCTCTGTTAGAAAATTTCCAGCTGTAATAGCATTCCTGGTATTGTCAGTTTATGCTTTTTGTGTTGATTTTTTTTTCTTTTCGATAGTGACGAACGGTGGTTTATATCATAAGAGCTTCTTTACATATCACCACAAAATCTTTGGGATAGCAACCTGGGACCAAAAGCTCAAACGATTTTCTGAGAAGGTCACTGTAGGTCAGTAAAATGGCCACCAATTGTTTATGATGGCTAGGTAACAGCTGGTTCGATTCCCCCATTAGGGGCCTTTAGTTGTAGCTCTCTTCAGTTTGCTCCTTGGGACAGTGATTTTTTTTTTTTTTTTTTTTTTTTTTTTTTTACATTTACAGCATTTGGCAGACGTTCTAATCCAGAGTGACTTACAATGATCATTTTTATAAAACTGAGCAACTGGCAGTTAAGGGCCTTGCTCAAGGGCCAACTGTGGTGATAGCAGGGATTGAACCGCTGACTTTCGGATCAGTAACTCATTACCTTAACCACTAAGCCACCACTGCCCCCCAGTCTCTGGCAGTGATCTCTATTAGCATTCCAAACAATTTGGTCCATGCTGTTGGTCCACCCTCACAAACTTAACATAGCCTACAGCTGGCACCAATAGCATTCAGCAGCATTATGCTTTATAGTTGTGGCTGAAGTGTACTGACCATGTGTGTTTTAGTGCTAAAATTAAATAATAATTATATAAATGATGATTATATAACTGAATAGCATGCATGCTAGTTTAGTGATGATGCCAGTAAAGGTGGTGATGCATTAGCAAGGTTGCAGGCTAGCATTCTTTTTTGACTGTAGCAATAGCCTGGTTTTCTGATTTGCTACCACCAGCCCCTTATTTTGGTTGCACAGATGTGCTTGTAGTTGACATGGAAGCTGTCATACCTGTATACTATATTATACTGTATATCAGGGTGGGAAATAGTATCCAGTATACATGCTGTTTCTCAAATTACATATTTCCATTAGTATATTTTGAGTACACTATGCACACCATGTACTAACGTGCAGGGAGCACAGATGTTGCAAGAGCAATGAAGCACTGCAGTTGATTTATTAACTGGGAATGACAGTCACATTATTTTTGTTTCTGCCGTTTTTATAAAATCAATAATATTTTTCCCTTTTTTTTTTTTTTTTTGTGGCCATAGTGATGATCTTGTCTGCATGCATCCGACAGCATCCGTTCACCCAACCGAATCTCATTAGTTCTTAACAATGTTTAATCGTTGTTTCCTAATAATCTGCTGTTCTAATCGGTTCCCTATTTAGCCCACAGTCTGTTTAGCATCTCCTCCTGTTGTTAATAATGTCTTTCTTTATATTATTAATCAATTGAAGCTGATGTCTGATTCGGTAGCCGAGACCCGATTCCGCTCGAGAAGGAAGATCATAAAACAGCAGTGCTTTTATGACTGAGATAAAACTGCTGCTGTTTTACAGGGTTGTGGACATTGAGTGTGGTGTTAAACCATGTAAGATGACCTTTAATTTGAAGGCTTGTTAATAGCTTTATATGGAGAATGACTCAACTCTGGGTTACAGCCTGGAAGATGGAGGGCAATTAACATCCACTTATCCCGCATGGGGAGGTTAACTCTATGGAGCAGTATGTCGCAATATTATGATACTGATACATTTAGTGTTGTAGCAAGTGGGGTTTTTACATATAGAGTGTATTGTTATATTCACTTTTCCTGTCACCCGCTCCGGTCTGTATGGAATAGCATGTTATCTCGTAAACTTTGAGTTTAGTTAACTTTATATATAATATATATAATATGTGCAGAATACTAAAAAGTACAGAATACTAAAAATAAAAAATACTGAAGTGGCTGTAGTGCGGACGTATTGGTGTGTACAGGTACATTGAGTGTGCAAATAGTCCGGTATTTCAGCAGTTCAGTAGCCTGATGGATTGTGGGTAGAAGCTGTCCCTGAATCTGCTGATGTGAGTCCGGATGCTCCTGTACCGTCTGCCCGACGGCAGGAGCGTGAAGAGTATGTGGCTGGGGTGGCTGGGATCAGAGAGGATCCGCTAGGATAAACCGATCTGTATGATAAATATAATGTTCAGTTCATCACTTTATACACCTGCGTTAAAATCAATGTAATTTGATAAATAATCGGCGCACACAGAACAGAAAACAGTGTAAGCGTCCAATAGCTTCCTGACTCCAGGAAGCTATTTATAGGATTACATCTTATGGATTGTTAAGAGGTCTTTATTTCCTTAAGTGCTTCTTTACAAATGACGGGCTAATCAAGCGGTTATAGTTTTAATCTTCTTTAAATATACAGTTTTCAATAAACTTCTGAATCACATGCCTCTTATGAATAGCAACCGTATCATCATAATACACCACTCAGCTGTACACCTTAATCTTCAGTAAGCTTTTGATCCCGTTGGTGGATCCGGAGTCTATCCTGGGGCACAGAATGCATCCAGGACTGTTCATATGTCGGTTCACTGCAGAGCGTGTATTCATATTCCTTCATTTATTAGTGGAATTGCTTAATCCTACTAGGGCTGTGGGGAGCCTGGAGCCTATCTCAGCCGACACTGGGCGAATGCAGGGTGCACAGCTCACCAGTCTGAACAGCTCACCAGTCAATCGCAGGGCAACTCACACTCACACTATTCACATTCACACTCTCATCTAGGGACAATTTGGAACAGCCAGTTAGCCTAATTTGCATTTCTTTGGACTGTTAGAGGAAGCTAGAGTATCCGGAGGAAACCCATGCAAACATAGGAAGAATGTGCAAACTTGACACAGATTCGAACCCAGGACCTTCTTGCTGTGAGACGGATATGCTAGCTAATACACCACCACGCCGCCCATGTATCCATATATCACATTCACTTCCTGTCTGACAAGCATGTTGATTTAGGACAAGGTTAAACAAAAGGCAATGTCAAGATCCATGCTGTGCATCATCTTGAGGTACTAAGGCCCTCGCACTCTTTGGTTCCCTCTAGTTTTTGCAGTGTTGATTTGAAACTATAGCATATTTTTTTTTCCAAATGCAGCACGCGTTGCTGCACAGGTGATAGGTTCCACATTGAGAATAAGTGTCCTAAACTCGTTATGCCTGCTTAATCTACATTTTGTTAATGTTTCTTTGTGATTTATTCATTTGCACTATGCTGCACGGTTCAAATATTTACAGATTGCTGGAGGTTTATTATGGCTAATATTAACATGTAGCAGAGCTGACAGAGCCATATGGTTGCACTCAGAGCACAATAATAAGCTTTCGTCGCACATACTCATATGCTAATATGTGCTAATATGTAAATAGGGCTGCGTATATGCAGGATGTGGAATTGATCTACTTATTTATATCCAAGGAAATGGTCAGCTGTGACACTGCCACATGATTTCTTACAGATTTCGTTGACTTTTATGATTATGTTTTTCTTGATTTGACTCCTCGGTGATGGCATTGCTGATCATTATAAATATTTATATTTAAATGTAATGTGATTTAAGTGTGTATGTGTGTGGCTTGAGGATGCATAACCTCATATCTCCTAAAATTGCTTTGTCCCCTTTCTCGCTCTGGACTTGAGCTTATTTACATTCATCCATCTCATAGTCTTTGTATACTTTCACGTTGTTTTCCCCATTCTATCCATTATATTGCTAATGGCATTTTGTCCCTATGTGTATATCTGTTTGAGTTCTTGTTAGGTGTTGGTCATACTTGCTGTAGTTTGTGTGTGAGCCATATCCAGTCTTGGAGTTTGGGGATTGTCTTCATTTGATTATTGTTGTTGGTGGTGGTGGTTTTTTTTTTTTTTTTTTTTTTTTTTTTTTTAGAAATTCTTTGTGTTCATTAAAGGTCAGATATTACACCCATTTTCAGACCTTGATTTTTTTTTATTTTGGACATCAGTGGAGCAACAAAAAATGATTCCTAAAACAAAAAACCTCCACAGTTCTTCAAGAAGCTGCTTCTCCACCTCCCCCTGAAATGCTGATTTTGACTATCTGTGCTGGACAACCTGTTTGGCTTCCTCCTCCTGTTTATGATCTTTTGACTCTGTGCCTACTCTGCTCTGATTGGTCACCATTCTGAAGTGGGAAGCCTTTCTGGTTTTAGATTTGGTTGTGAAGTTTTTCAAAGAGAGCCGAACCTTCAGAAGAGACTAATTGTTGCTAGAGTCTAGTGGCATTTGGAATACACCAACTGTGGTGGCAGGGCTGAGCTAGCATCACTTCAGACCTTGTGGTATTGGCGAAGATGGGTCTGGACTGAAGATATGGTGCTGTTGCCGTCTAGTGTGGGGAAACAAAGGAGGTTGATCATGTAGAGAGCATCTTATGTGGGGACACAGCAGTGGGCTTGTTGGTCAGAGAATTGCCTGACTGGTGGGTGGAAACCAGTGGAGAGACTCACTGAGGATCAAGAGCTTGGCAGAAGGATTCCCAGACTTGGGAACTTAATTGGAGCCGTTGGTCAGGAGCCAGAGAAGATGCTTTGAAAGCTGCTGATGTGTTGGATTAGGACAGCGGTTTTGGGGGGATACCGTTTGAAGAGTCAGTTGCACACAATGTCCGAAAGTGACAATTAGAGGGGCTATTACTTGTGTCAGGTTGAGTCCATTGGGCCGCTTGAACAAGAGAGTTGATTTCCCCAGTGAGGGCTGCGAAACACAGGAGAGTAGAGAGATTGTATCAGGATTGAAAGGGGTTGCATTAGAGATGTACTGATGAGAGAACATCTGGCTTTATGTTCTTGTAACCAGTGCAGTAGGTAAGAGTCAATGTTAACTAGCTGAAAAGTGGTCGCTGGGCTCCATGGCAAGTATCAGTCAATAAAATGGTTCTCCACATAGTAGTTGTGCTCAGTGGGGGACAGGTGACAAAAAATCAATACATTGAGATGAGGCTTTTGGTCTGGAACATAACACTGGAAGGGGACCACCCCTACCTCTGCGTCAGTGGAATCTTCGGGCATGAGCAAGGGTGAAGACTGCTGGTAAAGAACCAGAGCAGCTTAAAGATAGAGTCGGGGTCGGAGGACAGAATAAGAAAGGTCATTTAGTTCACCAGGATCCCTGCTACCACTCACTATCTCTCCCTCCAATTAATTTTGGCTTCAGCCGTATTTTGCTGTCAGTAGCAGAACAGAATGTGCCTGAGTTAAACTTGTATTCATTTTTTTAATCTCTCTCTCTCTCTCTCTCTCTCTCTCTTTATATGTTTACTTATTCTCTTCTTATCCTAAACATTTCTTGGCGTGTGTCTTTCACCCCCCCCCCCCCCAATCACTTTCTTTGACTCATTTTCTTATCAGTCGCTCACAGTCTGTAAAGACGCTGATCCTTCTCCCACTACTGTCTGTGTGTCTGAATGTGGGTGTTTATGATTGGGTCTGTGGTTGTAGGTCAGTTTGAGTGTGTGTGCGCGCGCTTCTGCCTGTTTATTTCTGTTGTGTGTTTGAGTTTTTTCCAAAATGCACTAATAGCTTTAGTCAGTAAACAGCCTGGGGCGAGACATATCGTTCTTGTACAGTGATGTTTTGATCATATTTTTAAAGCGTAAAATTCCTCTTGATTTTGAAGCAACATTCCCTCAAATTTAACCTCGATCTCATGTTCTAATCCAACTTTTATTCTTCTACCTAGCAAATCATCATTATTCCTTGAAGGGCCTCTAAGGAATATTTACTCAACCCCCAAACTTCTACCCCAACCTCAGATTTATTATCCAAATCTCAGTTTGTATCGCAATCAGGTTTTATAGCGTAGTGGTCAGCATGTCCACCTTATCGCAAAAGGTCCTGGGTTCGAGTCCCCAGCTCAGCGAGGGCATTTCTATGTGGAGTCTGCATGTTCTTCCTGTGCTTGCATGGGTTTTCTCCGGGTACTCTGGTTTCCACCCACAGCCCAAAGACATGCACTTCAGGCTAATTGGCTATTCCAAGTTACCCCAGGTGGTTGTGTGTGTGTGTGTATGTTGGCCCTGCAATGGTATGGCTGGTTGTTAACGGTGTACCCTGCATTTGCCCAGTGTCGGCTGAGAGAAGATCCAGCTTAACTCAACAGTTCAGCGAATGAGTGAGTGAGTGAGACTTTACACCAACGTAGATTTAAATAGAACAATTATCGCTCACCCTACATTCGAAACCCATGATCCGATTGTTCCCGAAGGAAGTGTTGGGTTACCTTGTGGTACCAGAGCACTTAGTTTGGTTGCATACTGAGGTTCTGCATCATTTTGCCCATCATCAAACTATTCAGTGAAGGCTTATGCTGTGTAGATGGGGGGTGTAAAGAGACCACACCAATTAGGTTAGAAATCTTAGGATAAAAGGGGATTTGTCAGAAAGTCTTTGAAATTGTATTACAGAATGGTTCCAGAACCCTTCAGTGAATTACCATCCAGTCTCTTAAGGTTTGTTGCTAATCGGGTGTAAAGTTCTGCCATCTGCAGAATTCTGCCTTTTCAGCAAGAGACAGAATCGAGTATGGAACTTTAAAGAGACTGAAAGAGAGATTAAGTTAAGGGGGGAAAAAGACCAATGAGTGCGAGATAGACTGTCTGTGCACAATTCATTATGCAGTTTTATGTTTGTGGGCATTGTGTTGTTTGTGCAGGGGATTAGCTATGTCTGCAAAGAGATAAATTTAGCAATTTTAAACCAAATTGTTTCTTTATTACATTAGCAGCACGCTGTGCTTGTTGCAGACGCTCATTTACCCAGTTGGATCCATACCGAGTAATTTCCCTCAATAGCACATCTCCCGACAGAGCCACAGAAGGATTGAGACGCAAATAGCATAGAAAGAACTTGCTTTCTAACTCGTCTGGCTTATAACATTATCACAGCCTCGGCACAATCACCCTTTCTATAAGATCATACGATATGAGGCTGTTTGGAAGTGAAAGGTTTTTGATTTAGCTTTTTTTTTTTTTTTTTAGGCGGGGTGGGGGGGTTGTGCCTTTCATGTCTCCGGGGAAAAATTCAAGCTATTAGAACACTATCGAAAAACTTTCTCTAATAGCAGCTATGACAGTGATCCCTACTGCAAGTCAGCATCATAGTCATGCATTTGTTCCAGTAGAAAAAAATTAAAGCGTGGTGTTGTTTATTTAACATTTATGAAAGTCTCCAGTATCAGTACTGTGGCATGTTGTTTTTTTTCAATCATTAAAATATTATTAATAATTAATCTCATTTCATTTGCCGAACTATTTAACCCTTCTATTAGGGTCACAGGGAGGCTGGAGCCAATCTCGGCCAACTCTGGGTGCAGATGGGGTACACCCTGAACAACTTGCCATACCTTAGCAAGGCAACACACAACTATTCACACTCTCATCCACATATGGGGCAATTTGGAACAGCCAGTTAACTGGATTGCCAGGAGGGAAACCTATGCACACATGGGGTGGGATGTGGATGTGCTAACCTCTGCACCACAGCGCTGCTCCAATTATTTATTTTTAAAAAAAATCATAATTTAAGGTAAATAACTGATCACCCCTGCCAAGGAGGTTATGGTTCTGTCGCAGTTTGTCTCTCTGTTCACTTCACTTTACACTAAAAAACATTATGAATTTTTTTTTTTTTTTCGGGTGTGTGGCCCAAGTAACATAGTTAGATTTTGGTAGTGGTCAGGAAACTCTGGATCCAGGAGTTTTTTAATTATTATTTATTTATTTTAACAGGAGGATTTTTTTGGAAATCTTGTTTTATAGTCAGGCCAGCAGGTGGTGCTGTTCTTTTTTTTTTTTTTTTTTTTTTTTTTTTTTCCCCCCAGCTTGGCAGAGGGATTTCTACAGTAGTTAAGTAGTAAATTATTTACAAACAACAATAAAAAACAAACACAATATATAAATAAATCTATCGGAAGATAGACAAACAATTATTAGCTGGTATATCGCTGTGTCAATGTCCTACCAATGTTCAGGTGGTAACAGCAACCCCATTTCCTGCTGAACTAGGAGGATGAGATATAACACAGAGGATTTTCTGTGGCTTTTGGTTTTGATCACACAGACAAATACTTAACTATAAGATATAGTTAAGTGTAATATAGTTTTAATTATCATATGGGGATTAAAGTTAACATGGTAAACCTAGTGACCGGCAGGATGCTAGCAAACATTCTTATTGATTTTAGTTTTGTCCCATCCTTCACTTTTGTGTGTTTAGTGTATTTATGGTGGTTTGTATTTGATGGTTGCTCTGACATGAGGTAATTGGTTTTCTCACACTCTTCCCACTGGTTGGAGAAGCAGCAGAAAGCAATTTGCGCAGCACGCCGGTTCACATCTGCACTCTGCAAAACACACACACTTTTAGAAAGATCTGGGAGATAGACTAAAGCTTTATCCTCATTGCTTTTCATGATTTCACAGTGTGCCAATACAGAGAGTGTACAACTCTGGATTAGGGCATGTAAACTAAAGTTTAAGTAAGCAAATAGGGCATGTTCATTAAAATCCAGCATTGTTAACTACATTTGATACAAAAACAGCCATGCACAATGCTTAAGGCTTGTCTGATTCTGATAAACAGAGAATGTAAAGTGCAAAGCAAGCAGCCTATTGCTAAAAGCTGAGGTTTAACACGCTCACTTGAATGATGTCCTCAAAACCCATCGGACCAGCATGACAGCAGGGAATGCTTCAGTTAACGCATCTGGTTCTATTTCTGAAAATAAGCTGGTGGTACGGCGTACGCCATACAGCTCGGGTTTTGTGTGTAGAAATATGCCTCAAAGTTCCCCTCGGTTTTCTTGAACAGCTCTGTTTTCCTGAATTCGTCCATTCATGTTACAGATTTCTTACCCTACTGTGTTCACCTGATCGGTGTCGGCTATTAAAAAAACTGGAGCTTCTTATGGTGCTTGAGTTTCATGTAGTGCATGATCATGTTCGATTTTGGGTTCTGGATGTGCTGTGAACTTAATATGGTTTTATTTCTTAGGTTCGGATAAAATAAAACTACTTGCATCCTGCCGAATACTTGTTTTGGTTTGGTTGATGTGATATTTTTTTATGCATTTCAAGCAATAATTTCTCTGTCCAGGACGTAATTATTCTCAGAGGGTTTGCTGTCAGAATATCAGTACCTACCTGAAGGATAGAGCCAGATTTATGCCAGAGGTGTCCTTGTAAATGTTACTATTACACTCTGACAGGTAAAATCATGCTCACTGTTAACATTTTTAAACCCAAGCACTTATTACTGCATTATTTGCTATGGCAAGATGGTTTTCAGGCTTTGCTCAGAGGCTTCACTCACACTGTTTGACACTCGTTGACTTTTTTGGGGGGGGTTTCAAGCACAAACATAATTTAGCATCTGCCACTCACGCTCGATGGGGCCCAGGGCATCAGACTGATCATCAAGCACTTGGCCATCTCTCTCGCTCCCTCCATAGACGTTATCTCGCTCCACTCAGCTTTGTCTAAAGTTTCACATCTATCCTCTAAGATGGGAGCCGGACAACCTGTCAGGTGATTTCTTTTAGGAAAAGAGGATGTGTATTGCAAAGGAAAGAAGAGCAGTACAGAGAGATGCAGACCATCTTTTATAAGCATATGCTTTCTTTCTCCTTTTTCCTCCTGGCCCCTTCCTCTTTGCAAAAGGTCTACTGTCAGCATAGTGCTTATCATCACGCTAAACCTCTTGGCGCTATCATCGCTGCACCCGTGGACCCGTCTATCAGAGAAAGCGATAAAGAAAAGGGAAGAAGTAGCTTTAGGGCAAAAAAGGTAGCAAGGGGAGTTGGGTTGAGAAAGTTTCTAGAAAGAGCAAGAGGAAGAGAACATGTAGGCCAAGGCTGAATAGGAAGAATGGAGAAATAGAAAGCGGGACAGAGGTGGAATGAGGAATAGTGTGAGAAAGGGGGACAGTGAATGAAGAAGAGAGAGATTAGAAGACAGCAAGAAAGAGTGAAGTTCCTCCACCCTGTGGCTTGAATCACAATCTGAGTACAGATCTTATAAAGCCTAGAAACCTAGTAAAAAGAGGGTATATATTTTCAAAAGGGGCTCAAGATACAGAATAGAGAGAATAAACAAAGGAATGAAAGAAAAAATTGGTTGGGTGTCATTTCTTTGTGTAGTAATTTGAGTTGTGGTGTAGCTGTTTGGGTGTATAATTTGAGTTTGGGTGTAGCTGTCTGGGTGTTGTGTATATATATGTGTGTGTGTGTGTGTGTGTATATATATATATATGTGTGTGTGTGTGTGTGTGTGTGTGTGTATATGTGTGTGTGTGTGTGTGTGTGTGTGTGTGTATATGTGTGTGTGTGTGTGTGTGTATATGTGTGTGTGTGTGTGTGTGTGTGTGTATATGTGTGTGTGTGTGTATGTGTGTGTGTGTGTGTGTGTGTGTGTGTGTGTGTGTGTGTGTATGTATATGTGTGTGTGTGTGTGTGTGTGT
>JAQMYF010000027.1:4137114-4150373 GCA_030014195.1 Neosilurus mollespiculum
TCTCTCTCTCTCTCTCTCTCTCTCTCTCTCTCTCTCTCTCTCTCTCTCTCTCTCTCTCTCTCTCTCTCTCTCAGGGGCGACTGTGTTATTTGTGACAGCGACAGATTTGGATGCATCCAGAGAATTTGGCCAGGCCTCTCTCATCTACTCACTGCAGGGCCCCTCTGAGTTCAGACTGAACACACGCTCAGGTGAGCGCACACACACAGACACACACACGTGATTAATACTGGAAGGTAAGAGAAATAGGCATGCCGAAGTTTTCATCTAATTAAAGGAATAGTTTCAATTTCTTTCTTTTTCCTTTTCTTTTTTTTTTTTTTTCTTTTTACGTTCAAAGCCTCGCCATGTCTCTGATCTGAACCCCACATTTGCTTAATTAGAAATGTTTGCTCTGTTCTTTAGGGGTCAAATATTGTACATAAAATAAGTCTTTATTCTAGCTTCTCGGCTAAAATAATTAAGATTAAAGTAGTATGAAGATCAATTACATGACATTTTCGTAGTTTTCCTTACTCTGCATCTATCTTGCACAGCACGGTGGCGTAGTGGTTAGCTTCGCAGCAAGAAGGTCCTGGATTCGATTTCCGGGCTCGATGAGGGGGTTTCTGTGTGGCCTTTGCATGTTCTCCTTGTGCTTGCATGAGTTTCGTCCGGGTACTCCGGTTTCCACCCACAGTCCAAAGACATGCACGTTAGGCTAATTGGCTGTTCCTCGTGTAGGAAGTCACTAGTGACACTGTAGGTGTGGATGTGAGTGTGTATTGCTATGCGATGGTCAGGGTGTGGCCCGTGTCGGCCGAGTAGTAGGACCCTAGTAGTAGGATTATGTGGTTCAGCGAATGAGTGAGTGAGTGTATCTTTCTAAAACATAAGTTAAAAATAAATAAATAAGGATCAGAGGGACTTCACTTAAGACAAATGATTTTCGTACTTTGTAATCTGAGTCTAATAGAAAACAGATTACGGATTTGAAGTAATAAATAATATAATCGTCAGTGTTAAAAGGTTTTCTGTTAGGACTTTTGTGGCAGGGGTCTCCAGTGTCAGCGCTTTGTAACATGGGACATCTGTAGCATTTGTAAGCGGAACAGATAAAAGTTCATATCCTGTGTGACCTTAATGGGCAAATAAAAATACCCCTTCCTTCAGAAGCTCTGCCCCTCAAATTTATGTATACGCATTACCAAGGCAATGGTACTCGCAATGACAACCCTTATCTCCCCTCCTGCACAATCAGCAACAGGGTGTATTTGTGCTGTACACGAACGCAAACACCTGCCTGCTGCTGATTGCCTGGAATAGTGTTGTGTGGCTCCCTCCGCACTTTTCACATCTGCAGGGCTGGGCTGTGTATAAAGTGAAAAGCACCAACAGAAAGGTTTATGTAGGCATTAATGTGGTAGAAGAATTGTACATATTTATTTTGCGTTTAATAATTAATAATTGCAGTTATTATAATTTGTTCTCTGATAAGCTCTGAGAACACTGTGTTATGGGATGTAATATTAACTCGCTGACTGTCTCCGTGATCCAACTTTCAGCTTCTTGTGCCTCCTTTTCACTTAATGAAGGCCTTGGTACCATCTAAAAGGCCAAGCCAATCCATCAGCGGTCATTACATTTTGTTCGATTTCGGAGAAGACCAGTCCCAGAAGGCACTGCTGTTTTCATTTTTCTCAAAGCAATAACTTGAAAGGAATATTTGGGATTAAACTGACCGTTATGACAGCGAACATATTGTGGTTATAGACTCGAGTCTCTTTAATCTGGTTAGCCAGCTGACCCCATGAAATCCTAATCTCGTCCTAAAAATCATTCGATTAAATGCGCATTGGATTAATGAGTCATCGGAATGAATCAGCAGATTTGAAATGATGAGCTGTGAGATGGTAGATGAATAAATAAGTAGTTGTCATAAACAGATCGTGAAATCCCCTGTCCGCTGATGCATGCTGTTGCTTTGAAGCAGCATTGCTATTTTCCTCCTCCATCCATCTATTTTCTCTCCTACTTATCCGTCAGGGTTGCGCGGGAAGCTAGAACCAATCCCAGCTGACTTTGAGTAAGAGGTTACTTGTGGACTGAACCTTACTGTACCTCACTGTTCCAAATTGCTTCTGTGTGCAGTAGACAGGCAAGGTGTATGCTGCCTTCACCCAGTGTTGGCTGAGATAAGCACCAGCCTCCCTGCGACCCTAGTAGGATTAAGCAGTTTGGCGAATGAATGAATAAAGGGGAAAGGTTGTTACCCTGACACAAAATCATGCATTAAAGGGTTAACACTAGTAATCAGTTTGAACTGGAATTAACTGATTAAAATTTGCCCCCAAGATCTCACACTGCATTTGATGATCATTTCCAGTAAACATTAATAAAGCCTGTGTATTATACTAATCAACCCCCAAAATAGTCTTACAGCACATGATTCACTTTACTGAATCGATTCCTGCAAGTGAATCAAATTAGAATTTGTTTGATTCAGTGATGTTATTAGTAGCCTGAGACCTTATTTACTAGGGTAAGTCTGTTGGGCTTTTTACTCGAGCATAGTGGCTCATCAGAGCCGGAGCTTATCCCAATTTCTCCAGCGAAGGTGACAAGGAGTTCATCTCCTCCTGGATGAGACACTAGTTCATCAGAGATTACCTTTACTAATCTACTAAATTAGTAGTACCCATTTATACTGCTGGGTGGACAGAGGCACATTTGTGGTTAAGACCTTGCCCAGGGGTGTTAGCACGGGTTTATTTTCTAAAGGTTGTAATTATTACTAATTGCTTTAAAAACAGTCATAAGTGATGAAGAGCTACTCGCAGTCTAATCATAAATCACACACTGCCACCTACTGGCCATTTACAGAACTACACTGATTTCAGCACAACTTTCAGAGGTCCCTCGATTTTATATACAAATATGGCCTGTCAGCGCTCACGCACACACACACACACACACACACACACACACGAACGTCTGTCATACATTTTATGTAACTGAATAGTAAAAATAATCAATCCCTGAGATCTTGTATGTAGAAGAGGGGAGATAGCGCTTCCCTTTTATGGTATTGTGCTACCATGTGACGCAGCAGGAGCACCAGCTGCAATAAACCCACTCAGCTGCCACACTGAGGCTCTTTTCGTGTACCTTCCTTCATTTTCGTTCAACTTGGCGGAGGTTTGCGCTCTCCAAGTGCTCGTTGTAGTGCAGTATAGTTCGCATTTTTTGACTGTAGGGCTTAGAAGATTTAAATCTAACTTAACTTTGGTAAAAGTATCAGACGGTAACTGTACCCTGCTGAGACTGAAAACAGGATTGGAATGCAGGGTGTGCAGTGTGTGTGTGTGTGTGTGTGTGTGTGTTTTTACAGGGGAGATCACTACAACAGCATTGCTGGATCGTGAGATGAAGTCTGAGTACATCCTTATCGTGCGAGCTGTGGATGGAGGGGTGGGGCCTCTGCAGAAAACCGGCATCGCCACGGTAACAGCACACTGTCATTTTTTTTTTTTGTTTGTTTGTTTTCATATTTATTGTGTATTTTTAATTCTTTTTTTGTTCTCTGGCTGTTTACAGCTGATATAATGTAAGTTATAATTACAGTGATTTTTAACTTTAGTACTTTGTGTGCATAATTAGTATGATTGCGCACCGTTCAGACCGTTCTTTTTGTCTCACTCGTCCATCCACTTTGTTCTTTAGTTTTCCCATTGAAATGAATTCATTTTTGGAATAAAAGTTTCCTGCTTGGTCATGTTTCATCAGAGAGCCAACAGCTATGACCCACACTCCTTTTTATTATTTCTTTTCATACTTTTTCTTCCTACTGGCAGCCGTGTATTTTATTATTTTTTTATGGGGTTGGGGAAGGGATGGCATTCAAATGAATAGTGATTTGAAATATGTCTTCTTGCTCAGTTACGCTTCATCATCGAGCCCTCAAACTCAAATCGACTCCCACAACAAACTTATTCGTTCACCATGAGCCGCACTCATCGGTTTTTTCCTCCACACCCTTGAAAATGTGTCCCGGGCTCTAATTAATATTTTAGGTTTTCATGTTGGGGATATTTTGTTTGTTCACGCAGGTCAATATCACCATCCTGGATATTAATGACAATGCCCCGATGTGGCAGGATGAGCCGTATCGAGCTAATGTCGTAGAAATGAGTCCAATCAACACCGACGTCATCTCTGTGAGTATATTCAGTTCACTCATAATGAAGTTTTGTATGAGACTCTTAGCTTTAAAAAGGTGCAAGCAAGGCAGTAAACCGCAATTAACAGCATCAAGAGCAGAATGTTAACACAGGCAATTATATACATGACTTTTAAATAGAAATATAAAATAGAGATCTATACTCTAAACACCTGTAAATAAAAACTGGATACTGGGACATACAGTATGTACATTGAATGCACTATGATATAAAACAGAGTGGATATAAACTAGAATGTAAATGTAAATAAAGTGTGGCAGTGTAAGACAGTCATAGAGTTTGACGATTCAGTGTCCTCTTACAGAGAACTGATGTATATGTGAGAGTCAGCAGAGTGGGGGGGGGTGTGTGTGTGAGCAAGTGGGTATGTGGCTGTGGAGGAAGGTTGCATGTGTGTGACTGCGAGGAAATGGGGGGGTAGAGGGGTGATGGATTTTGCAGCTCTGGGGAAGAAACTGTTTTTGAGTCTGGTTGTGTTGGTCTTAATGTTTCTGTACCGCTGTTTCTTAAGAGGTACAAACAGTCCATTTCCCGGGTGGGTGGGATCCACCACGATACGACTGGCCGCCTTGTGGACACGGACAGCATATATTGTGTCCAGATCTGTTAGACGGCAGCCCACGATCCCCTGAGCAATTCTCACCACCCGGGCCAAGTCCTTTCTGTCCTTTGCAGTGCAGTTGCCGTAGCACACCGTTGCACTGAGACAGAGTATGCTTTCTATTGTAGCGCTGTAGAAGTTCTTGAGCAGCTAAGAGGAGAGTCCAGTACGTTTGAACTTCCTGAGGAAGAAAAGCTGTTGTTGGGCCTTCTTCACCAGGTGTGAGGTGTTGACAGACCAGGGCAGGTCAGATGAAATGTGTACGCCCAAGAACCTAACTCTGTTCACACGCTCCATCACCATCCATGAATGCAGAGAGGAGCGTGCTCTTTCTTCCTGGTCCTCCTGTAGTCCACTATAAACTCCTTGGTCTTGCTGGTGTTCAGAATGAGATTGTTTGTACACCAGTTTATCAGGTGATGGATCTCCTCTCTCACCACTGTGGTGTTGTCCGCAAACTTGACGAGCATGTTTGTGGAGTGGATAGCAGAACAGTTGTGTGTGAAAAGGCTGAAGAGGCCCGGGCTGAGCACACAGCCCTGCAGTGTTCCAGTGTTCAGGGTCAGGGTGGAAGATGTAGAGTTACCACCTGGGGTCAGTTGGTGAGAGTCTCTGATCCAGGAACACAGTGGGGCTGACAAGCTTGAGTACCAGCTTGTCTGGGAGAACAGTGTTGACAGCTGAGCTGAAGTCGACGAATAGCATCCTAACATAAGTGTTGGGATGCAGCAAGTGAGTCACGGCTGTGTGGAGAGCTAGCGAGACAGCGTCCTCCGTAGAGCGGTTCTCCCTGTGGGCGAACTGAAGGCTGTCCAGGCCAGCAGGATAAATGTCCTTGATGTGGTTACGGAGGATTCTCTCGAAGCACTTCATGATTACTGGGGTCAGGGCAACCGGGCGATAATCGTTGAGGTTGGTAGCGGCTGATTTGTTTTGGACACAGGCGCAATGATGGAGGACCTGACGCAGACAGGGCCCTTAGCAAGCTGCAAGGACAGGTTGAAAATTCACATCAACCCTAATGTGAATATTCGAATATTTCCCACTGAACACCAGGATTCATTTATTTAAATAATTAATTTTTATGCTGTAATAATACCACACGGGAAATTTGGCTTTGCATTTAACCCCTTCAAAGTGAGTGCACACACACACAAACACACTCAAAGCAGTGGGCAGCTACATTGTGGCACCCAGAGAGCAGGTGGGGGTTAGGTGCTCACTTTCCCACCGTCGCACATTTTTCCTGCCGGTTCTGGATTAGAACCAGCAGCCTTTCAGTCCCAAACCAACATCTCTAACCATTAGGCCCCAGCTGCCCCCAAGAATGGGTCTAAAATCACCAAAATCCATTGAAAGGGCAATAATCCCTCCTAATGCACCCTGTTTTAATAAATCTTGCTATATTCATGGATGGATGGATGATGGGCAGTAGTTGTTGTTGTTGTTGTTTATTTTAAGGTGCATATACAATTGTTCCGTCTTTCTCCTTAAATAGACAGTCACTGCTTATAAATGTTTACATGCAAACACTTTATTGCCCTTCATCAGGTTTATTAGCTCATTAAGTCCTTGAATACTTTCATTAATTAGCGCGCCAGCTCAAAGCTTAATTAAGAGGTTCGTGTGACTAATCAAGATGTAGCCTGTGGTGAATTGCATCGGTGATTACCTTCTCACCACGAGTAGAGAGGAACCTGTCAGCTATTTAAACGCTCAGAAACTGCGTGTGTGTTGAAAATTGTTGCTTCGTTATCGTAATAGAGGAATAAAATCTATGATGTATATAATGGTATCAGGAACTGCTTTGTGTCAGACTTCAGAACCTGGTCCGTAATTAATCTCCTATAATAGCACGACCGCGAGTGTTTTATTTTCTTCTTATTGTTCTTAATCACCACAAGAAGGCTGCTGCACGTGTTCATGGGGTCTGATAGTCCAGCAGGACCATGCTGTAAACTAAAGAAAGTTTTCTTCACTTGTTTGACTTCACGTCCTGCTCTGTAGCTAATTTGCATCAGCTGGAATTTGTTGTAAATATACACTGTTTTATTGCCAGTGGCAACACATAATGTCTTAGACTCTCAGGATGCTTCAGTGTAGTTGCTGAATTATTCATATCTGAATAACTGAACGCGAACCGGGGCGGCACGGAGGCGTAGTGGTTAGCACGTCCAGCTCACAGCAAGGAGGTCCTGGGTTTGAGTCCCAGTATTGGGTAAGGATGCTTGTGTGGAGGTTGGGTGGACTCCTTCCGCAGTCTAAAGACACTGGGATGTGTCTCAAGGTGTTCCCTGCCTTCAAACAGAGTCGACTGAGACAGGCGCCAGTAGGATGAAATGGTTCGGCAAATGAATGGAAGTTTTTTCCCCATACACGTAAGAATAATTAAGAGCATGTAAGAGCTTGTAAGAGCATGAACTACATTTAGTGCCTCCTCTCTCTTTCTCTCTCTCTCTCTCTCTCTCTCTCTCTCTCTCTCTCTCTCTGAGTCTCCCAGTAGTCAGCACAGCACAACGTTTCCTTGCCGTCGCTTTCTCAATAATTAACGACCTGAAGACCCTTTGTTTCTCTAATGGCCAATTAGGCAATTTGCCGTGTTTCTCCAATAGTACCGTGAAGAGCTGGTCTCTTTAAAAATGTAACAGTAAGGTGCAAGACAGCATTGCGCTCTGCCTCCAGGCACAGAACTCTCCCATCATGCCGTTCAGATGGGCTCAGTTCCTCGGATTTGATTTTGCCTGAGGCCAGTGTGTCGGGAGAGTGTTCTTCCCATCATGTTGGCCATTTATTTCTGTCATGATCTCCTTTTTCTTGGCAGGTGCTGGCCTTGGACCCTGATAATGGAGAGAACGGGACAGTCGTGTACAGCATCAGTCCTGCAAACCCCTATTACATCATCAACAACAGAACCGGGAAAATCCGAACCAGCGGCGCCATGCTGGACAGAGAGAGTGTGGATCCACGAGCTGCTCAGCTTATGAGAACCATCATCATCTCAGCCACTGATCGTGAGCGCAACACACACACACACACACACACACAGCTGATGTTTTTTTGTATGATTATAATATAATCCTAATATAATATAATATAAGTACATTGAAATGGTTCTTGGTGGTGAGACCAGCTGTTTTACGACAGATTCTTGTGTTCTTGTCCTCCTGGTCTCCTTGTTTGTGTTTGATCCTTAAATTGCTTCTCAAACTCATTTTATCTCCTCTTAATGATTTCTTCTCCCTGAGTGAATTTAATGACTGACGAGAAGTTTGTTTGGGTTTCTACCTAATGCTTTACTGCCCTCTTGAGGTGGAAATCCACCACTGCCCTCGTCGGCCAGCACCACAGTCTTCGTCAACCTGCTGGACCTTAACGACAACGACCCAACGTTTATCAACCTGCCATTCACCGCCGAAGTCCCAGAAGGGCTTCCTATCGGCTCGTCTGTCTTCAGGGTTGGTTTCGGGTTTTTTTAAGCTTGTTTGGTACCTTGAGCATGGATTAGGTAAAAAAAATAAAAAACATACTGCAATATAAGATGTTTACAAGATGCTCAGTATGTTTCAGTATACAATATCATATGCATACACAAAGCAGCGACATTTAAGACTCTGCATGCTGCGGTCACTCAGATGCAGGTCGAGGACCCAGATGAGGCAGAGAACGGGGTGGTGACACTGGTGCTCCAGATGGGCATGCCCCGCCTAGACTTCCATCTCAACAGCAGCACAGGTGTGCTGTTCTCTGCTGCTGCGCTGGACCGAGAGAGGATCGCACAGTACCAGCTGCGGCTACTGGCGTTCGACGCAGGGCAGTACCCACGTACCTCCACCAGCACCCTCACCATCACTGGTACGATCCAGAACGAGTGTCAGATACAGTTCCATGCGTTTTATTCAATTCATCCAGGATAAATAACTATTTGTCTGTACGCCTGTCTCATCTGTCTTCTGATCTGTCTGTCTGTCCATCTTTGGTTCAGTCTGTTAGTCTGACACGTCTGGCACTCTGGCAGTGGGTTGGTCTGTCTGTTGATATGTTGGTTGGTCTGTCTGTAAATCTTGTTTGTCTGCCAGTCTGTTAGTCTATCTGTCTTCCTGTCTCTCTCTGTCAGTTTAGTCGGTTGTCTCTCAGTCTGTCAGTATGTTTGTCTGTCTGTGTCTATCATTTCTGTCTTTGTCCAATTGTCACCAATTCATCACCCTCGTCTCTGTCTGTTTATCTGTCTCTCTGCTTCTATAGTGTTGGACATGAATGACGAGACCCCTACATTTTTTCCAAATGTGTACAACGTGTCTGTGTTGGAGAACGTTCCACGGGATTTCATGATTGCACGGCTCAACTGTTCCGATAAAGATGCGGGACTCAATGCCGAACTCAGTTATTTCATCACAGGTCAGAGGTCAAGAGAGTTGAGTGTTATTAAGCACCACTCCTGTTGGTGATGGAGTCAGTCTCTCTCTCTTTCCCTCTCTCTCTCTCTCTCTCTCTCTTTGTCTTTCTGTGTTTCTCTGTCTCGATCTCTGTCTCTCTCTGTCACTTTCTCTATCTCTCTTTCTCTATCTCTCTCTCTGTCTGTCTCTTTGTCTCTGTCTCGCACTCTCTCTCTGTCTGTCTCTTGCTCTATCTCTCTCTTTCTCTGTCTCTCTCTGTCACTTTCTTTTTGTCTCTCACTTTGTCCTCTCTCTCTCTCTCTCTCTCTCTCTCACTCTCGCTCTATCTCTCTCTCTGTCTGCCTCTTGCTATATCTGTCTCTTGCTCTCTCTCTGTTTCTTGTGCTCTCTGTCTTTCTCTGTCTCGGACTCTCTCTGTGTCTCTGATTCTGTCTCGCACTCTCTCTCTCTCTCTGTCTGCCTCTTGCTATATCTCTCTCTTTCTCTGTCGGTTGCGCTCTCTCTCTTTCCCTCTCTCTGTCTTTCTCTGTCTCGATCGCTTTCTCTGTCTCTCTGTTTCTGTCTCGCACTCTCTCTGTGTCTCTCTCTCTCTGTATGTGTGTATGTACAGGTGGAAATCAGGATGGGAAATTCAGTGTGGGCTTCAGGAACGGTGTGGTGCGCACCGTGGTGGATCTGGACCGAGAAACCCAGGCCTCATACACACTTGTCATCGAGGCTATCGGTGAGTCGTTTCACCTGCACCTGTCCACATTGTGTGTGTGTGTGGTGTGTGAGCAGCAGGTTAGATCTGTTAATTAGGGTTAATGGTGCATGCAGCAGTGTGAGCGTGTGATGTACAACACCTTCACTTCCTGTGTGAAGAGTGCAGCAATGAGGTTTCCTGTTTGGAGTGAAACTGTGGTGGTAAAGACGTTGTATGTGCAGCTAACACTGACTTTAACTTTTCACAAGTGCCAGATCGCGTTACTGCTACACCTGCACACTCATTGCACTCAGTCATGTAAATATATTCACAAGAGGATTGAAGATAGAGATTGTTTGTTGCTCTAGTTTCTGATTATCACAGCAGATCTGTATAGAGTTTGTCATGTCCTGCATTGTATAGTAAATTATGCTCACAAATAAATGAGATTATACTGTATAATTAAATACGATAACAGGTCTTTAGGCTTATCTTATCTATCTGTCTGTTGATTTACTGACATGCTGTTATTCTGACCAGTTTAGTATTATTACAAAGTGTAAAAGTTTAAGCACTTTGATTTTCACATCACATCGTGTTCACGACCGAAGTGACTGCGTCCACAATGATGGGAATATGCACTTCTTCAAAATAAATAAATAAAAATTTCCAATAAAAGTGTTTATGGTGACTGTAGGCGCAAACTCCAGACACAACCACAAGAACACGGATGCAACTTTTTTTTAATGGTGCAGAAAATCCTAGAGAAGGTCTACATTTATTCGTTTGGCTTCTTTTCCTCATAAAGACATTCACAAAGACTGAAAGAAAGTAATCCAAATGAATTCTTGATCACTGGCCTGGGATTTGAACCCGCAACCTTCCAGTCACGTTAGTCGCTGTTGGTAAGATTCCTGATGATTTTATCCATATTTGTATTTCCTGTAGATAACGGTCCAGCCGGAGACCGAAAAACAGGCACCGCCACTGTCTATGTCGAAATCCTGGATGTCAACGACAACAGACCCATCTTCCTTCAGAACAGCTATGAGACTACTGTTCTGGAGAACGTCCCAAGAGGAACCAGTGTACTAAAGGTACGGACATAAGAGCATGTCAACACGCACTTGCAGTTTCGGCAAAAATTAGTCACTGAGACTGACGTCGTTAAGACCTTCGCCTCAGACTAGACGAGCGGCCAGGTGGAATCTCGAATAAATGTTAGTAAAAAAGAACACAAGAAAATTTTCAATGAAATATTGGGATATTTTGGTATGAAGATATGTAATATAGTATGGATGAATTTTTTTTTGGGTTAGGGAAACGGGTACTTCTGGCGGGAGTGTCTGGACCCCTGTTGTTTTTTTTTTTTTTTTATATAAAGGATTCTTGAGCATTGTGAGATCAGAGGATATTAATGCGGGCCCAGTGGGGGTGCTGTGTTCTTAGTTTTTTTGACTTGGTGGAGGTTTGTGTTCTCTGGGAGCTGTTCTTGTTTGTGTAGTTTCCTTATTTTACTGAATTAATTTGGTTGTATAGTTTTACCCAAGGTGAACTGGGTTATACAGGATGACCCAAAAAAAAAAAGAAAATTACTATTAAAAGAAATTACAAGATTTCACAGGTGAATGTTAAAAAATGTTAAAGATAATCTAATTATTATTTCATGTGTGCAAATAATGATGTATAAAAACTGCACTGGATGATGTATGAAATAATTTGATAGAAAAAAATTTTTTATTAACCTTTTAAATTTGGGGGGCGGGGGTAAACCTGTATTATGTATAAAAGAAGCCCACTGGGACAGGATTCAGGCTGCTCCAAGCACAGAGGAGGAACCACAGACTGTACAGCTCGTGAGATCTGTGTTTTGAAAAAAAACCCCAAATGGAATTAAATGGTATAAATTTTGATTGTAAGTGCAGTGTGTCTAAAACACATAGAACCATTTCTACTGTCAGATATACGGCATAACAACTGTGCAGATACTTATAAAATATAAGAACCGCACTGACCCTGTTTCCCTGTGCTACACCCAAGATAAAGATTCTAGTGCAGAAATCTGGCAACCCTGATGAACGACATTTACCCTTGCGTGTGCCTTGACAGGAAACGCACCTGCTCTATTGAACTCAGTCGAACAAAGGTGCATCTAAAACCACAAACAGGCTGTGTTAGACTGTATGCATTATAAGTCTCAACTGTCTCTTACAGTATTACTGTCAAAAAGCACAAATTATAGCATACATAGACTGTTGAAGCCTCTGGACATAACTTTGTTAAAGGTTTATGTCATTTATTAATGTTGTCCTGCTGCACCACGATCTATGATCATGACCTTTTGGTCATTGAAGGATTCCTGGTTTTTGAGACTGGCTAAAGATGCAACATCACTAAGCGTAATTAGCTGCATTGTGCTAAGTGGTTAATTTGGTTTTAAGTGGTAGGGGTATGTGTTTCAGTGCACGGTTTATGTTGAGTGGTTATTATATCTCAGTAGCATACTGTAGTAAGCAGGGTATCGTAAGCTGCGCTTGCAGTTCATTCCTGTCCTGCTCTAGTTGAAACGATAGCTTCGACTTGGTCAAAGCAGACCGCTGTGGAGTTCTCCGGAACGATGGGACCGAGGAAAACGAGTACCGCCCCGAGCCGAGTCGCTTCCAGAACTTCAGCTGGGGCTCGCTGGATGATGCCTGTCCAGTGTATTCACTTTCTGCTGCAGCACATCCTCCATCACACACCCCGGACCTCCCCGACAATCGACATGTCGCCAGGACGATCACACACCCTCCAAACACCAGGAACAGGCACACTGTGATGATAATGGTGGGGAGCGGGTGGTGGAGCTCGGGGTACGGGACAGAATCGGTTAGATTGGATAGTGAGAGAGAATAGGTGAGAGAACTGGAGGTGGAGTTGACGGTGCTGTTTGCGGCGTCCATGTTGTCCAGATCTGAAGAGAAAACAGAGTTTTTCAGCTTGACCTGATCTGGGTTGTGAATTTGCGCAAATGATACTGTGCAGATTTACAGGATGTGGTTTGATGTGGGTGTTTCTCTGAACATGTGACGTAGCTCTAGTTAAAGCACAGCTGACAGAACAATACTAATGCTGCTAAAGCAGTCTAGTTGGGATTGTTGGCCACTGATGCATGTTATATGACGAATTAAAGATGACGGTTGTGTACATTTGGTTAAGTAAAGAAGTCATGTTTTCCTCTACTGGAGTTATAGTTGAATAACTTTGGAATATATATATATATATTTGTGTATAATATAATATAATGTGTGTGTGTGTGTGTGTGTGTGTGTGTGTGTATATATATATATATATATATATATATATATATATATATATAT
>JAQMYF010000027.1:4151846-4164493 GCA_030014195.1 Neosilurus mollespiculum
ATATATATATATATATATATATAAAATTAATATCAATACTAATCCTTGTGAAATGGCTTCCTGTTATTGCTTATGTTACAACAGCTGGAAACACCCCCCCCCCCTTCTCTCCCTACCCCTGTCTTTCTCTACCTATCTTACCTCTCTACCTATCTTACATCTTTCTCTACCTATATTATATTTAAATAAATCACTATAAATGCACTGGGCTTGTAAGTCAATTTACTTGTAATTACTGCGAATAATTGGGGGGGAGTATATTGACAAAACATATATTAATTACCAAAGCAAGTTACTCTGTACCTGTTTGTAGCTTTACGCTAACTTGGGCTGCTTTTGGTAGATTGAGTTGGTCGTTATTTGCCTCACATGGGAGTGTTGGCTGGGAAGGTTTGGTAAGAATATGTTCTTGGCATGATTCAGCTGAGCAGTTCTGTGTAATTATGCACCTTATTGAGTCACACATTTGAAAAACCGCACACACACGCAATACGTACAGTATATTAGTCTTGTTGTCCTTGAAGGAATTTCTGTTTACATTACCATTCAATCATTTGATGCTTAAAAATACAGTACAGTGGGTGTCCTCATGAGGATCATGGGATTGTCCCTACAAAATAAAAGCTGTCAGATATCCCTGTCCTCGTGAGGCTATTTGGTTTCCACACATACACGGCTGACATTTCAAATAATTACGTCCCTGCTTTAACATGCTTTAGCATAATACAAATGAGGATTATTAAAAAATCTCCTCACACACACAAATACACACGCCTGATTTGCTGCTGACCAATCCCTCGCTCGGGTCAGTGGCGTTTGTAAATGCCAGCATGTTACTCTCTGGCGTGTTGGCCGTTTAGCATAAACACACTGGGATGTGAAATTAGTTCAGAATGTCAGAAATATCCGGAAAAGGCCACGGCTACAAGTTTATTCATTAGAGTAACTCCATCGATAACGAGCACGTGCTCACTTTCCGCTCAGGCCGATAATGTGAGCCTTTCATTCTACAGCATACACAACAAACAGAAAAGTACCAACCACATCTACTTTACCTTAACAACAGCCTGAATGTGTGTCGTCGCTGCAGTGCTGCCTTCTTTTCTGTCTTTCCAATCCACGCTGACGACAAGAGTAAGCATGGAGGAAGAGACAGACAGACAGGCCCAAGAGGGGAGCGCTCAATCTCCTGACGAATTTGAATCGTTGCTCAGAAAGGGCCACGACGCCACACTGTGACCGCTCGTAACCAAGTCGCCATTCCTCCACGTTCGATTAAACTGCTTGCGGAGTCGATTAAAGCAACTTGGTGATAAATAAAGTGCTTGTGTGAAGTTTCAGACCCCCATAGGATCAGATATGGTACGACCCACTCTATTCATCTATCTCAGAGTGACCCCCAACTCTTTATTCCCGCTCCTTCCCTCCTCCCGTTGCACCCTCTTTCTTCTGCTCGTCCCTGAAGCCTTTTATAAAACTAATGAGTCTGAAGAAGGGGCCCTGCTCAGTGTGTGTGTGTGTGTGTGTGTGTGTGTGAACCCCAGAGTGGCGTTCCTCAGATTTAGGCCGCTATTGTGAAGCAGATGTTGTCACGGCAACCTGCTAACTAGTGGATAAAGCAAAAAACTTGAATTAATTGTTTGTTTTGAAAGTGATCACTATCATTTTATCAGACGTGTGTGTGTGTGTGTGTGTGTGTGTGTGTGTTAGTGTGTGTAAGCTTGAGACCTAGTTTCCGGGGTTTTTTTTTCATTATATGTTTTTTTTTTTGTTGTTGTTACTTTTGCTATATAAGGCTGTGTGTGTGTGTGTGTGTGTGTGTGTGTGTGTGTGTGTGTGTGTGTGTGGACAGGTCCAGGCCACAGATGCAGACCAGGGAGAAAATGGCAGGGTTCTGTACCGAATTCTCTCGGGTGAGCTGCCTGGTCCAGACGTGACCACACAATCCAAGAATACACAGCACACTGATGGAGTGATACAACACACACACACACACTGACAAAAACAGCCCTGAGAGATAAAGAAAGTCATGACAGACCACAAGCAGGTAAACACAGAGTGCGCCTCAACCACAGAGCACAGGGTAATTGAACCCGAGGAGCAGTCTTCCTTCCCTAGTGTCTCATGAGCACAGTGATGGTGCTGACTTTACAGATAGAAACGCTATGATTACACTATGGTGTACAGTAAAACAGTGGGTGTGATGCGATGATTGCAATGATGATAGTGTGTGTACGGGTGTATCAGGTGCCTCGACGGTGCTAGGGATCGATCCAGGACTGAGTAAACCGGCAATCACAAAATGGCCTCACATTGTAATCCTACAGGGCAAAACGATCTTTAGTTACTTGGGAAATAGTCTTCGTTTTGAGTTCTGCCTGACCTCCTTTTATAAACATCAGAAAACAGCCTTGCTGTGTCAGAGAGCTGAATAAGGTACAAACACAGTGATTTCTTTACAGTTATTAAGGTAAACAGACACTGTATTGGTCTTTTCCATGTCGTCAAACACTTCTAACAACACTAGATGGTGAAGCAAATGAGTAAATGGCTCAGTAAACGATGAGCCTGCTATATGGTAAGCTTTGAAATGCTAATAAATCCATGAATTCTTAATGTAGCACACCGGAAACTGGTAGGCTTCTGGATTTACCTGAAAGGAGTAAGTAAGCAAAGTTTGATGAGGATCGGAAAAGTCTTTCTCAAGATGTTGCCTGATGATGATCAGGAGGAGGAAAAAACTCTGAGAAACACATAAGGCCTCAGGTTCCTGTAGTCCAGGATGCATAAGTATGGGATGTGGGTGTTTGCCGCATAGATTACAGCGTACAGCCATTTCGCAGTTGCCTGGTAAAAGGTAAGTCTGTTGGGCTTTTTACATTTAAGCGAACTGGCTCGTCAGGCCGGAGCTTATCCCCGGTTTCCGTAGCGTGAAGCAACTAGGAGTTCAACTCCTCCTGGATAGGAATGCTCATCCATCACAAATTACTTTCCCAGTTTTTTTACTGGTAACCCTTTATGCTGCCGGGTGGACTGAGGCACACTTGTGGTTAAGACCTTGCCCAGGGATCTTAGCACTGTGAGGGTCTAACAGGGATTCGAACCCACAACCTCTCGGCCATGACCCGAACCACTACACCCCCGGCCCCACTACAGCATTCTAACTCGATACTGGATCGGTTTCAGTCCCCAAGTAGAAATTTGGACTACCCAAATATGTCCGTGTAGGTTTCCCCTGGGTTGTCTGGTTCCTTCCAACATAAATACGCCGGTAAGGTAATTGATGACTCTTAAATTTAACATCAGGGGAATATTTTGTGCATGGTGTCCTGCAATGAACTGGCACCAATAGCTTGTTTTACATCAGCAGGATTGAAACTGAAGGGTTGATTGCTATGAACTGGGACCTCTTGTACAGGACCGCCGAGAAATTAATAGCTTTACTATTTAATTGGACATTTACAAGGAGGGCCATGGTGGCAGGGGTCGTATAAGGTGACTAATACCTATAGTTCTTGGGAGTGGGTTTTGTTTTTCGGACTTAGCTATGTACAATAATGTGTGTTTATGCATTTAGGTAACAGTGGTGGTCAGTTCAGTATAGATCTTCTGTCTGGCCTGATCATCCGTGGACAGCGGGCTCTGGATAGAGAGACGAGCAGCTCTCACTTGCTGGAGGTGGAGGCATACAACAGTGACCAGGGCAGCATGCGCAGCTCTGTCAGGGTGTGTGTGCACTTATGCATGTATACTTATTTATAACTATTTACTTTCCATGGCAGTTCTTTTCCAACACCCACAACTGTTTATAATTTTTTAAAGAATGACATCATAGTTCTTATCCATTTATAGCTACAAGGCATTTCTGTGTTCCAAACAGTAGTGGTAGGAAATCAATATTTCAACATAGGAAGCTCTAACCAGGTACTTCCCCCTCACCTGTGTGTCTTGCTCTATGTCTCTGTAGGTGATAGTGTATGTGGAGGATGTGAATGACGAGAGTCCTGTGTTCACCCAGCAGCAGTACAACAGGCTCGGCCTGAGAGAAACAGCCGGAATCGGCACCTCAGTGATCGTGGTACGAGCCTCTGACCCAGACACAGGTGCATATAGTACTTCAGTCTTCTTGCATTATAACCTGTACTGTGAATCACCTTGAAGCTGAAAGAAAGACTGTTTCTGTTTGTGTGTGTTTTGCATGGGGAGCTAGCTTTTATAGGGCTTTAACGGTGACCTGACTGACACCACGAAATACAGGTGTCTCTAATCTTTTGTATTGTCATTACATATTAATAACTGCTCACAGGTGTCAACTTGGGGGGCCTATGAAGCCTAATCAAGAATCCCAACATCCATAATCAAAGCCATTTTATTTATTTATTTGTTTGTTTGTTTATTTATGAAGGTTTTTATTATTATTATTATTATTATTATTATTATTATTATTATTAATCTAATACACTTTTTAAGTGGCCATCGCCCCACAGTTTGCTAGAGGTCCATTCTTTGCACACAAAATTGCAGCTATCGGTCTAAGATTTTGCGCACAGACATAGGCGAAGTGCTGTCTTCTCCTTTATGGAGCCGATTCCTTTGTTAGGATTTGCGTCAGTTTCCTCTTTCCACCTATTTTTGCGAACGTAGTAACCCGCATGCTACATTTTGTGCTTTTTTTTTTTTTTCTTTCTTCCCATTATTGCGCATGATGCACAGTTCCGAGGACATCTGTAGTGACTTCCCTGTCTCACTTCCCTGTCTCACTCACTCTTACATGTTGTTGTTATTATTTGAAAAGCTGCGTATGTTATTTGGCTGTCAGGGGAACATTTTTCTAAGCGATTTTCAACTGAGGCAGAATATAATCCTTGCTCTGAGCTGTTAAATGAGCTGACAGTCAAACATTGCTGACCAGAAACTAGTGTGAAGCAGTTGTAGGAAAAATAGTCACACTGAAAGTGGTACGCGTAGACAGTATGGTCAGAATACGTGCTATTTCTCATGTCATGAGGCAGTCAGTCACACCATGACTGATACGATCTAATGTCAGAAATAATGGGGCTGTGCAAATAATGCAAATGTACACTCATGGAAGTCCATCTCCTTGAACCTGGCATCAAGGTTTTGAAATCCATCAAACGCAGACGGAACCAGATATCCTTCTGACAGCCGAATTAATTATAGCACATGCAAAACAACACTGTAGGCCAAAGGTTCCAACCGTTGGAGAAGGAAATGAGCTTTATGTTGTACTGAGCACTTCACTGTGAGCACAATTACAGGACAGGAAATGGGTAATAGTACTAATACTTTAGCCCGCTTGTCTCTTTCTCTGCGTAGGAGATGGAGGTGCTGTATCCTACGCCCTCATCTCGGGATCAGACCGTAAATTTGAGGTGGATATTAGTACCGGACTAGTAACCACTGTGGATTACCTCGACTACGAGACCAAGACCAGCTACCTAATGAATGTGTCGGCAACAGACCAAGCTCCTCCTTTTAATCGGGCCTTCTGTACGGTATACGTCACCCTGCTGAACGAGCTGGACGAGGCTGTGGCCTTCCTGATGGGCGGATACGAAACGTCCCTGAGGGAAAATATAGCCACGGGAACTGAAGTGATCCAAGTGCGAGCTCAGTCGGCGGATAATCTGAATCAGCTGGCGTATAGGTTCGACCCCGATACATCACCCGCTGCTCTCGCGCTCTTCAAGATCGACGCCATCACGGTGAGAATGCTTCTTAATCTGGTTCTCAGTTTTGAGACGATGTGATAATTTGCCCTCATTGTTCCCCACGTGTGTGTGTGTGTGTGTGTGTGTGTGTGTGTCTCACACACAGGGTCGAATTACTGTGACTGGTCCAATAGACCGAGAGAAGGGTGACTCCTACACTCTGACAGTGGTTGCTGATGATGGAGGGCCTAAGAGAGGATCCACTGTGGTAAACCACCTATAACGTTGAAACGTTTCCAAAATTTGAATTTATTAATGTGTTATAAGGCATTTTCTGAAAAATATCTCAATATCTAACCAGAATGTTTTTTTTTTTTATCACTTCCTCCACCAAACATATTGTGCATTTGTAGAAGGTAAGGGACGGTTTATTAGAGATTGATGTTAAATGTGTATATATAGATTTTAAACTGCACACACACTTCATAGCTATACTGCCCGACCATAAAATACGCACACAATCAAATATTTTGTTGTTTCGCCTTTAGCCTTGGTTACAGCATATAATCACCACGCCACTGTTTCAACAAACTTGAGCACCATCACATCCAGTGGTGGGTTCGTTTTTCACCAACATCTTGAACTGATGACTGGAAAACTGAACCACTCCATAAAGTCTTCTCCAGCACATCCCAAAGACTCTGTAGTGCCAGTTGATGTGTGAAAATGATTCCCCGTGCTCCCCGAACCACTTTTTCACTATTTAAGCCCCGATTTTCTATCCGTACCATCAGGGAAGGGAAAAAGTCCCTTGATGTGGTAACCTCATCATTCAGTACATTCACGTCGTCAGCTGACTTCTTATTGCTGCATAATGTTGCTGAGCCTCGTCCGTGACCAACTGGAGCAACAGTGCCATGGTGGTTATGTGCTGTAATCAAACTGGGGGCAAGGTATTGGCAATTTTGCTGTGACTATTTATTTATTTATTTTCATAGGTATCCATCACCATTCTGGATGAGAATGACAACAGCCCCGAGTTCGACCTCACGTCAGACTTATCAGTGAATGTTCCAGAAGATACATCCATTGGGCAGAGGGTGGCTATGGTGACAGCACGGGATAAAGATGCTGGGAGGAACGGATTGGTGAGACACAGAGAGAGAGAGAGAGAGAGAGATCAGTGTGGTATCAGTCCTACAGAAGGATGTGTGATGAGATCTAATCATGAATAAAGAGACAGAATCTTCTGCCACTTGTTCCGTGTTCCTTTTCTTTCTCTCCATCCAGGTGAATTTCACGCTGGTGGCAGGGAACATGATGGATATATTCGCGATCCGAACCGTCAACAACACGTTTGGAGACATTTATGTAAACGCCGCTCTCGACCGAGAAGCAGTGGACCGTTATCTGCTTAAGGTGAGAGCTAAAGCTTATCAGAGATCAACATCACACACTCCTCGTCACCGTCCCTGACGTGCACTCTGATGAGGAAGAAGATTGCTTTGTGGTTAGTTAACCTCAGACATTTTATTTATTTACCCTCCGTAGCTCCACCTTTACTTCACAAAATATTGCAATTACCGCTGTTGCTATGGTTACACCTTATAGGACCTTATGCCATTTCGTTAGTGGAACTTATAAGGAAGCGGTTTATTTTGATTCAGTTCCTTGTTATTCGTGTTTATTCACAAAGGGCAACACAAGTACTCATGTTTTATCTATTTATCCATTACGTTTATTTTGTTCCTGCCACCGTTTCCATTTTAAAGGCCCTGTGAATAAGTTACTACTAAATGCGAACAAGTGCATTAATATACGTTTGTGATTTGAGATACGACCAGCACTGCGACCAGAGCTGCGAATTCAACAGCGCTGTGGTTATAATACAGAAATAACAAACACCTTCCAGCCAATCAGAAACTGCCTGCTTTGTTGACTGAAGTATAATTAAGAATTGTCTGCTTCTGATTTTTATTCCAAGCAGTATCGTTAAACCACATCTCACTCGTTAAGTCCTTTGTTCAGCAGCACACTGGTGGTCCCTAAAACATGACCACAATGAACGACGGCGTATTCACCGTCTGGGCTTTCAGACCTTGAAATTTCACCCCACAGTATTTCCTTCTACTTTGCATGTGTGTCCAGGTGCGGGCCCTAGATAACGGCTCTCCTCCTCGCTTTACGGATCATTCGCTTACTGTGAATATCGTGGATGTAAACGACAATGCTCCTGTCATCCAAAACCCTCGCGGCTACAACGTCAGCATCAGTGAGGTGAGTACAACTCGCGTTCCGAAAAAAAACGAAAGCAGTCACTAAGAGTCTGTTAAGAGTCAAAGACCAGACGTCTTGTGCGTCTCTTCATAAATATGCTCGATGTTGCTACTGATTGAGATGAGAACATTATTATTAAAATTGCTTGAGTTTTGTAATTTTAGCATATTTATCAAAGCTGTATTTGTATTTGTATTCGGTATTTGTGTGAACTGAAAAGATGGGACATCCCATGCTAAGTTGAAGCGATTGTTTCCTCATTCATTCATTCATTTTCTAAACTGCTTTATCCTAATTGGGGTCACTGGGAGGCTGGCCCCCATCTCAGCCGACTCTGGGCGATGGCGGTGCACACCCTGAACAGCTCACCAGACCATTGCAGGGCCAACACACACACAAATCGAGTCCAGGTTGAGTTCGAAGCCAAGTCAAGATCAAGTCGAAAGTTCACTTAGAATATTTGACGATACCAATGGCCAGATCAAGACATGTCTGAATGCATACACCAACAACTCCAAAACAAGACCAAGCCAAAAAAACCCATCTTGACTCCAGTTTCGAGTACAAGACTCAACTGGAGTGCTACCGCCGTGGATACAGCACCCCTGGTTATACAGGGGATTAACCGGAGCACCTCAAAGGACCCAAGAGTGGCAGCTTAGTGATTCTGGGATTGAACACAAAACCTTCAGAATAGTAGACACCCTGAACATTAACCACTAGTTTGTACGTGTGTGTGGGTCTTTGTGTAGAATGTAGGTGGCGGAACGTCTGTCCTGCGTGTGGTGGCTACAGATCGGGACATCGGGCCCAACGCTGTGCTGTCCTATTACATCACGGACGGCAACCAGGACTTAACGTTCCGCATGGACCGTATGAGCGGAGAGATCGTAACCAGACCTTCACCTCCTGACAGAGAGAGACAGCAGCAGTACACGCTCACAGTCACGGTGGAGGACGACGGAACTCCGCCGCTGTCGGTAAGTCTGTGCTTGTGTTAAAGTAGAATCCTTGTTTTATAATCACGTATACAGACGTTCTGATTCTTGTGTCTCAATTAAAAAAAAAATAATAGGCACTGCATCCCAATTACGATCCAAAACCAACTTTATGTACTAGCCTGGGTCAGTACAGTACAGATGGTACCTTTCGTACAGTGTGTGTGTGACTCGGTGTGTTATATCAACGGTTTATACTCTAATGTCTGTGAATTTTCAAATTCTGGCTTCTCTTTCTCATTTATTTCATTCATATTTCTCATTTAATGGAAGATAGGACAGGAACAGGAAGTGATGCCACCACCTGTACACCAAATACGTTCAGTGTGGACCCTAGCAGTGGTACATGGTGCACCGGCTTGGGTTTAAAAAGTGAAAAATGAATTTGTGCTGATGTGTTACTGATTTATTATGATATAATTAGTAGAAGCCATTTACCTTTATTATTTATAAATGTGACCAATATTTGTGAGCACTAATTTCATATTTTAACACACAGTCCTTAGGAACACTCGTGAATATTCATGAAGAAAGTCTGACCTGCTGCGTGATTGGCTGATGAAGGACTTTTTTGTCCACCGAAACAAAACGGTATAGTAGTTAGCACGTCCGCCTCACAGCAAGAAGGTCCTGGGTTTGAGGACTGGCCTGGGCAATTTCTGTGTGGAATTTACATGTTCTCCTTGTGCTTGTGTGGGTTTCCTCTGGTTTTCTCCCACAGTATAAGGACATGCCCATTAGGCCAATTGGCTGTTCCAAATTGCCCCTAGGTGTGAGTCTAAGTGGGAATGGTTGTGTGTGTGTGTGTGTGTGTGTGTGTGTGTTGGCCCTGAGATGGACTGGAGAGCGGTTCAATGTGTGCTGAGATAGGCCTCATCCTTCCCGCGAACAGTTCAGCAAATGAGTGATGATGAGATGAGTGTCAGAGAGGTGACAAATTGATATTTCATAGCCAGATTCCAAGATTCCTCTCATCATTTCCTTTTTAAGGGAATCTCCCTGTCCAGCACCTCAGATGATCATATGTTTCATGGAGTTGGGGAGTTCATGGAGACCCAAAGGTTTAAAATAACAGACAGTTTTTTTTAAGAGGCAGGACATGAGCAGGAGATGCTGTAATTTGATGCAAATTCTTTTTCAAGACACTGACAAGGAGGAAACTCTTACAGGAATACTTGATGTTTTTGTTTTTGACCTGCCTTCATGTTATAATGGACTGGATTTGGAGTTCTCTACATGAACTGAAGCCTTTCTCTATTACTACTGAATAACATATCCATATAGATAACTATAAGATGTATATAGATGATTGACAGCTCGGCGTCTATAACAAAAACGATCCTGGTTGCAAGTGTTTTGCTTAATGAGGACAGAGGGCTTCGTCGAGTCATTTCAGATAGTAAAATGTATGTTGTATTCCTTCCATCTGTCCATATAGTTCACTGCTTATTACTACTGGGGGAAGCTGGGAGGCTGGAAGCCTATCTCAGCCGGCTCTGGGTGGCCAACACATTCACACTCATACCTAGATTTGGAATAGCCATTTAGCCTAATGTGCATGTTGTCATCTTGGAAGCCCCTCCTCGCTCCTGCTGATGAAGATCCATATGGACCTGGATGTGCTCTCGGAGACTGCGGAGATGACTTTTCACTGCCGGTGATATAAACTCTTTTATTGAAATGATTGAGGACTTACAGTTGTGGTATAACCAACGGACTTCATGTTAGACTGTAATGAAGTTTCTTTTATATGGTTTGTATTTTTATCTGGTTTCACCCAAATGAGGATGGGTTCCCCTTTTGATTCTGGTCTCTTCCTCGTGTCAACTTTTGGAGGCAGTTTTTCCGTGCCACGGTCGCCGCGGGCGTACTCATTAGGGATATGTAGGGTTTGTAGACGTGTTTAAATTCCTTTAAAATTCCTTTAAAAATTTTTACCATGTAAAGCTGCTTTGTGGCAATTTCAGTTGTAAAAATACAAATAAAACCAAATTAAATTGCATGGCTTTGGACGATGGGAGGAAACCGGGGTACCCGGAGGAAACCCACGCAAGCATAGGGAGAACATGGAAACGCCATACATTTTACCACTCCCCCACTGTGCCACCCTGTATGTAATATTGAGAAAGTGAAATTGTATGTAAGTGGGGGTGTGTGTTTCTTTTTTTACTCTGACCAAGTGAATGTGTTCCGTATCAGTAAAACGCTGCAATATTTCACCTACCGTTTTGTGATAATCGTGCGATGGAAAAAGAATGCGTAAGGTTTGGTTCAGTCACTACTGATATGAAGGGCTGAGAGCTGCAGCGGTCTAACCCCAAAAACTGAAAAATTAGATGAGGTCATATTTTGGCAGATGAAGAAAAAGTCCATGTGTGCCAGAACGGTCTATCCTCATTGCAGCGTAAAATAATTGAAGTCAAGGCTGGTGCATTTCTGGCACTCCAGTGTTCTCCTGAAAAAAAGTAATTTTTCTCAAAAACAGCTTTGTATTGGATAGACCACTCTGGTTCTAAGCCCTTCATATTCAATCTGTGAGAGGAAAATAGGCGCGTTTTCACGTGCTCGTCTAGAGTTCATCATTTCCGTAAATAGCTATTAGAGCTCCCCCTTGTGGAGAATCAGTTCTTGTTACGTTTATGGCATTTGGCCAGCGTGACCTACCTTATTGATCTCATTTGTACGTTGGAGCCATTGAGGGATAAGAGCCTTGCGCAAGCTCAGTGCCTTGCTCAGTGGCAGCTTAGGGGGTTCAGGGCCTTGAACTCCCAACCTTCTGTTTAGTATTAAACTTGTGAAAAGAAAAATGGGGGGGGGGGGGATCCAATAAAATAAATAAATAAAACTTGTGTTAGTAAAGCAGCTCACTGTTGTAACTACAGTGATGGTGTTGTCCCAGTAGCTTGTTGGGTTTGTGCACCCACAAACCAATAGAAAGGAAATTCACGGTTGCTGTGAACAGTGCTCCAGTTGAAAGCACCCTCCTTCACCCAGTACAGGTGTCAAGAGCAATGATCTGAGAATGAAATAATTAAAAAACAAAAAAAACCACACAACCAACATGTGAAGCTGGGTATTAGCACCAAAGTGGCACAGACATCCTGGCATACTTACCGTGAAGGGACAGGAAGTATAAACTGGTGAACTGCAAAAACAGGAAACCCACAAATGAGCTTTTTTTTTTTTTCTTTTTGAAAGAGGAACTTACAATTTCAAATATTCTAGTACTTCCTGTTTCATGTTGTATCGTTCTCTTTCTACTTTCTAAAATACTCTTTATTATTTAAATAAATCATTTAAAAGAAATAATTTAAAATAAATGTTCCACATAACGAATCAGTTGATTGGTAAATTGTGTGTGTGTGTGCACGTGTGTGGGGGAGGTAAAGACTAAATATGATTTGTAAGTTTTTATTATACAAAATACACAAAAGGTAACAATTTATATATGTACAATCTCTCTCTTCCTCTTTCTCTCACACACACACACTCTTCCTTCCTCTCTCTCTCACACACACACACACACACACACACTCTTCCTTCCACTTTCTCTCACACATACACACACTCTCCCTTCCTCTCTCTCACACACACGCTCCCTTCCCCTCTCTCTCTCTCTCTCTCACACACACACACACACACACACACACACACCTAACACATGTCAGTACACAGATATAACCTCGCGCTGGTGTGTGTT
>JAQMYF010000027.1:4164593-4178598 GCA_030014195.1 Neosilurus mollespiculum
ATACATATATACATACATTATATATATATATATGTGTGTGTGTGTGTGTGTGTATATATGCATGTATGTGTATGTATGTGTATATATTAGACAAATAGCTGTCTTGAGTTTTCCTTTGGTGTTCATAATAATTTGTCAATAACAAGCATAAAGTAAAAACAAAACAAATACCCATGATCAGCTGGTGATCTCAGACACACCATATACACATATGCTACACATACAGCACTAGACAGGTGCAGACTGATCGAGGATGGAGGAGTTTCTGTCTTAGAAAAAAGACGAGATGTGAGAAGAAGAAAACTTGAACTTTGAATGTGCGAAATAGTGTGTTCTCTCGGTCGCTGGGCTTGTCAGCAGATAGAACAACTCTCCTGCTCTGTCTGTGGAAAAGCCCCTGTCCACCATCCTAATACAAAGTGAGATGAGGTCCTTCTGGCCAGCGGCTTTTGGTACAGGGGGTAAAAGTATGTACTGAAAGGGAAGGGGTGGGGTTGTTCTCTCCTGCTCCTTTTGATTGCAGAGAAAGCAGGACGGATGAAAGGAGATAAATGGAGAGAAAGAAAAGTGCAGCGCATTTCAAGGGTGCTGAGGAAGACAGCATCTCGCCATCCTATAACGGCTGGAAGTCAGGTGACTCTGGGATGGGCTCTGCGAAAAAACACAACGGACACATTATTGAATATATATACTGTGTGTGTGTGTGTGTGTGTGTGTGTGTGTGTGTGTGTACACACTTTATTTCATATTCAAACACCATGTTTGCATTATTCCTGTATTATCAGTCTGACTCTAGTGATTATGGGTAGACATGACGTTATCGTCTCCAGATGGACACACTACCCGTTACAGCAGAAATCAAGCAGTACTTTGCTAGTCTTTTTCCACACACACACACACGCACACACTGCACAGCCAAAAAAAAAAAGAAAAAGTCACACACACACGAATATGTTGCTGTTCCGCCTTGCTTACACCACGTAATCGTCATCCTGTGATCAAGGATAAACGCACTCCATGAAAATAGTGTGCGATTTTTTTTTTTTTTTTTTTTTTTTGGGGCCAGGCAGTGTATGCGTACTTCTATCACTGTAGGGACAATCACTGCCCCTTACCTTAACCTTAACCATCATAACTAAATGCCTAACCCTGACCTTTAACCTAATTCTAACTTAAACCCAAGTCCTAATTCTCAAACAGCCCTTTGAAGAAATGAAGACCAACCAAAATGTCCGCACTTCCCCAAAATGTCCTCTCTCTGAAGCAATATGTAGCAAGCACTCACTTACACACACTCACACACACATTTTCTTTTTAATCAAGCTTTTAGGGCAGCACAGTAACAGCCAAAAGCATAATCGTGATTATTTTGGTAAGAGTTTAAATAATAAACCTTGTTACAAATGTAGGACAAAAGAAAAAGTCATGTTGCAGTGTTCACAAAGCTCAAAGCTTTTCTTCCTGAAGACCCTCCAGTGTCAGAAAACTTAACGCTACAGCTTGACTGCTGACTGCTACTCTGAACAAGAGCACTTCGTTTGTATTGTGCCTCACAACACGTCGTCCCTCCTGTGCGCTCGTTTGTGTTATGAAAGTGTTCTGAAGAGTTGTGCAACAATAGAAATGCCACTAAACACCAGAATCAGGGATTGCAAGAACACAGAAGAAAAAAGCAGAAGCGGGTCTTTGTGTAAGTGTGTATCATTGTGAAAACGAGTAAAAGGTCAGCGGTGAGGTGGGGGACAATCGAAATTTCATCCGCTCTTCTTCAGTCTTTTACATTATAGTTCAATTAAGAATATTGACCCTAATTTCACGTTATAAGTGTTACAATCACTAAAGTTCGAAGCCGTATGAGCTCCTGATAGGAAATACAACAGTCATAGAATGGTGTGCCACTACGGTCTGAGAGTTCATTGGTTGGTGCATGCCGCCGGCAGTAGCCAGGAGCCCATAAGAGCTAATTGGCTGAACTTTCGGCGAGAGAGGTGGGATACCACATCCTCCCTTTTTCTCATAAGCAATATTAGTCAATCATGGATGTCTGTGAGCTCACAAGGGGGCGGATAGCACTTTTGTCAGAGTGTGTTTTGCTGCCCCTTAATAAAAATGCACTAGCACTCCGCCCTCCCTGGTTGGTGTGGAAGGGAAGTACTCGTTGATGGGTGGGGATTGGATGTGACAAAGTTGGGGAGAAAATCTGAGAAAAATACAGATATAACTGCTAATAAACATCATGCATTGCCTGCGAGACCCCGTGACCGCGGCGGTCGTGCTGCATCAGCATTAGAGCCATCATGTTCAAAATTAAGGTTCATGAGAACCAAAATAGGAACTAAAAAATCGGCAGCGGAGAACCATTGATTCATCTGATGGTTGAGAAAGGCGATTATTTCATATTCCATTTAAATATCGATGTGTTTTGGTGTCTTCAGTGCTGGAACTCTTGCGTGTGAGTCATGCATATGAAATCAACATAATGCCGATTACACGGACGCTGATGTGAACTGCGACGAGTTTGGAAAGCACTGACATCACCCAAGCACTATAAAAAGTTAAAATCTAATACTCTGTACAGAATATCATGCAGATTCAAAGTGGCGAAGGGGCACAGAGCTAATGCAGTGTTGTATTTCCTTTTATTAATGATAATGCAGTGGATAAACTGACTTAGCTTCTCAGATATTAGCTTTAAAGATGAAATCTGAAGTGTATCTTTACCCACTGCATCATTTGGAAAGAATGCTAAAAACGTGGGTAAGGAGCTCGGGGGCATGGGAGTGTGAGCTTTCAGAGAATTCCACTTAAGGCTGGGGACTGGGGCGGTATGGGTGGTGTCACATCTGATTAGAGGACATTAACATAAAAAAAAAGCCCTGATGCTGTATGATAAGTACCAAATGGTTGACTATCAGCATCAGGCTTGGAGGGTTCAGAAAGATTTTGACCACTAGATGGCGTTTTGAGGCATTTTCCATACATAAAATTGTGATTTCTATCGACGAGTTTTTCAATATATGAACACTAATAATGATGTTTTTCCTCACCGTACACTCATATCATTAGGTTTACAGCATACATTGACATGTATAGTGCATCTAAGTGCTAATGTTGGAGAATGGGGATGTGGGTTTCCTTCAAGGGACATGCGGCATACCAGTGAGCTTTACAAGCGGCTTGGTCCAATCAGTGACATGGGATTGGAACTCGCACCAATCTTGTGGTCACCAAAACAGAGCCTCTGTGTGTTTGTGTGAACGTGCATGCATGTGTTTGTGCGGTTTTGAGTCACTGTTAAGTGTGTGTGTGTGTGTGTGTGTGTGTGTGTGCTTGCGGACGTATCTCCTCCTCACCCTGTTTCCAGATGTTTCTTGCCTTGTAGTGATAGTCTCCAGACTGTAAACAGGATCAGGCTGCATGAACCCGTGCTATTCTCAAAGAAGCATACAGCTGTGTGTGTGTGTGTGTGTGTGTGTGTGTGTGTGTGTGTGTGTGTGTGTTTTAGAGTTGCAAGATTTGCATATGCAAAGTCAAGTCCATGTTTGTAATATTTACAACCCCATGTTCTTCATTAATCAGTGCATATAAATAGAGGAACAATGTTGTAAAGTTATATTAAGGTATATAATAGCAGTAGTAGTTCATTTTAAGCAGGCGCTTACTGGAGTCCCTCCTTGTGTCTAGTTTCCTCTCGTAAAGCACCCCCATGGTTAGACAGTGCACTGCAGCACTGAGTCATCATCTTGGACCCTTTTAGTGAGCATGTTTGTGTGTCCATGCACCCTTCCTATGGTAAAACTCTCACATTCTATATACATCGTCCTGAACCCAAACTAAAAACGTATTTCTCTTTTGCGTACATCTCGACCTCCAACGGTCAAAAGAGGAAACCTGATTTAAAAGTATACTACAAAGTGTGGTGTGACATTTTGACAGGTGATTACAGGTTCTGGTAATCTGATTGGAACGAAACTGAGCATGCTTGTGCCTGTTTCTTTCCAGCAACTGATGACTGCTGGATGTGTGATATTCACTATTGTACTGGCTACAACTGCACCACATTTGTTAAAATATCTCCTTATAACATGAGCTTGCCATGATGATGACCTATTGAGTACGTACCATGTGCTGGGAAAAACACGTCTCCTTGTGGGTTTGGACTGAAGGGGGTTCCAGGGTCGGACAGAAGGTGGCGTCCCGTTTCCGATGACTGCCGCGTCAGGATCTGAGCCACGGTGCGAGATGGAGGCTGCGGAGAATCTCCCATGTACACCGGGTTCTCGTGGCCTTGAGCCTCACTGAACGGAATGACATAACGAGGACAATTACATTGTAGACCAGCTGTCGCGTGATGTATGTAAGTGTAGTCGGGAAGTGTTTGGTGTCTGAAGTTTTTCATTTTACTCTGGAGCTATTAATGGATACTGATGGAGCCGACAAGTAAGGGAAGCTTATTACTGCAGATTTAGAATTATAAGCTACGGAAATCGCTAAAAATACTCCGATTGAATTGTCTGGGTTCGTTTTTAAACGGCGTACGAATTTGGTAAAAACGTATGATAGCGTGGTTGCTGACACTAGAGAATTTGTTGCAGGAAAAGAGGAAATGGTTCTGTGGTTCGGCTTTTGGACTCCTGAACTCCGGACTGGAAGGTTGAATTTAGGCCATTATGTATTTCTGCGTCAAACCCACATCATAGTCGCAAAGCCTAGACTAGAGCCTGATGTGTTGCAGTGACGGAGCCTGCAGTAACTTTGCTTGGTCCGCTTGCTAACATCGCATTTCATCTTGGCACGTTTCCAGCAGCTTGTTCTTGTCCACAAAAACTGATAATCTACTATCATAATATTCATTCATTTATTTGCCAAACCAGCTCATCCTTCTTGGGCCATGGAGAGGCTGAGGACTATCTCAGCCGACTCGGGGTGAAGGCCAGTCCATTGGAGGGCCAACACACACACAACCATTAAGACTCGCTTGGAACCGCCAGTTAGCCCAGTGTGCATGTCTTGAGACTGTGGGGTACCCAGAGGAAACCTACACCAACACTGGGCGAACATGCAAACTCCACACAGAAACGTCCCTGCAAAGCCCAGGACTCGAACCCAGGTGCTTCTTGCTGTAAGGCAGACGTGCTCACCACTACACCACCATGCCACCCTATCACGATATTGTGTTTATAAATTTGTATCAAGTATGAGGCTCTATAGTGACTGTAGCTCATTGTAATGGCCAGTTCAATCTAATTGTGGTGGTTTAAACTCCAGGCTTCTCCCATCCTTCCCAGTATTTCAATAGTGAAAGCAGTGCATGCAAATAATTAGCAGTAAATTCTGTAAATCGGTACGTGATTGGCCCCTGAGTACCAGACGTGACCCCTAGAATGCTTTCACGACTCCCATGATTCATTTCTGGCGTGTACTCTGTCAGAAACCGCATAAACATATCTGAGATTATTTAACAACTCCGAGTGGTTTGAGGTAGATGTGTGATGATATGCACACAGAGGGCCATTCTGCAAACAATAAGCTTCCCTTAGTTTCGTATACATTGGGTTGTTGGTGCATTTCATGCATTCTTTGAGTGCACCTCCCAAAAACTTCACACACCAAGAAGTTCTCGGTTTATATATGGGGGTAAAGTCAAACTGCGTGCGTTAAAACCGATAAACAAAAAAATTGCAATATATGATTTAATGACTGTGTGGGAACTCACCTGTCCATGCGAACTAGTTCATGTGCACCTGTGAGAAGCAGGAAGTGGAAACTGGTCATTGTGTGACAGGAAACACAAAATCAATGACAATGATTTCCTGTAGCTTTAATGCATTACAATGCAGCACTGTGCAGGATGTGGTGCTAAGCATGCCCACAAACTTTTCAAATCATTTAAAGGGGTGTAGTGTTCTAGGTTATTCAAAACTAAACTATCTTGAGATGTTCTGCTCACACAAAATGCATGGTCATGACTGGCTCCAGATGCTGACTCGTTTCGTTTGGCTTATTATGAGTTAAGTATCATATGATACAAGTACCAATAAGAACTGTAATGAATTTTCGCACCCTTCGCTACATGACGTCAGTTATGTGTGTGTATACTTACGTCGGCTGCCTTGCGTTCTTTGTCTTTGGCGATACACCAGGATCAGTAAAACAGGCAGGCACAAAATACCCATGATGCATGCAGCTGTAGCCAAACCTGCAGCCACTGTACCTAGAGGATGATGAGAGGGTCGTAAAAATAAACTTTCAGTTGTATTCATGAAGTGACACCGCATCTACAATTAGCGTCAATCGCTAACCACATATGTTCTGTGTGGTGTTCACATACCTTGGGGAGGTGTCTGTGTCAGCTTTGTGCACCTCAGGCTGTTGTTGCGACCTGGGGAACGACATATCATTTTAGCTACACACAAATTACATCACCAGAAATTAAACAAGGTCATGATTTAAAAAGCTATTAGGCTGTAGCTGGTATATACTACATGGGAATTTTGCTGAATTTTCTACAAGTGGTGGGGCTTTGGATAAAAAAGACCAGGTTAGAAATCGGAGATGATTCGGGATCCAGGAATTTTATTAAGGATTCTTTACCATAGGAAGATTTTTGGTTTATATGGGGGATCTTTCTGCTTGGTTTAGTTTGCTGTTCTTGTGTAAGGAAAGTCTGTTGGGCGTTTTTAACTCGAGCCTACTGGCACGTCAAGTTTCCGTAGCGTGAAGCGACTAGGAGTCCTCCTGGACGGTATGCTAGTCCATCCATTTTACTGGTACCCAGTTTGTATACTGCTGGGTAGACAGAAGCACACGGGGGCTAACGGGGATTCAAACCCACGACGTCTCAATCATGAACCCAGCACCCTAACCACTACACCACCGGCCCCACGTGTGTTCTGGTGTAGTATATACTAAAACAGTTATTCACCTCAGGCTGGGTGGATATCTCTGAATAAGCCTGTTAACAGACCCTGAGGTGAATCATAGTTAGACATAACATAAATACAGGATATAACTATTTAATACAACAGTACTATTTAATTCTCAAATCCGATTGGTCAGGAGGTGGTCAGTCATTTTGTATGACAGCAGCTCTGACAACAGTGTTAGTGACATATCAGCGGCTAACAACTATGCCTTTTGATGATATAAAAAAAAATCATTGGTGCCAAACAGCTGTGGTCGAAGAAGAGTACAACATTTTCTAGAACATGCTGTTAAGAAAATATTCAACTTCAGGTTTTTGGGTGTTGCGCTCATCACACCAGTGTGTCGCAATTTATTTAACAGCACACAGTGTTTCATTTCGTAAAACACAGTGATATTGTTGCTATTGCAGCAACCAGGAAAGCAACAGGATGTTGAATGACGTACTGTGAGAGAACAGGTCTAAAGCTGTAAATAACGTGGTGTTAAACACTAAGTAATACATTTTAATAACAGGGATTTAGAGCTGGCAGTGAACTGAGACGGCTTCTGTCTTACGCGGCGTGACGGTGAGCATCATGTGGCTGTGGGCCTGGTCCACGCTCGACTTGTGTTTGCCTTCCTGCAGAATATCCAGGGCCAGACAGCAGTAGCGTCCCTGGCTGGCCTGGGTCACACCAAACAGCGTGACGCTGAAGGATGTGGCCTGGACGTTGTACGCCACAGTCGTGTCGTGTTGCGCGGACAGGCGGTTGTGACAGCGCTGGTCCATGTGTGGCGTGAAGAGCCAGACGTGGTGCATCCGCTCTTTCGGATGATCCTTGGCACCAGACTGTTCACACACCATCGTGACATTGGCGCCTTCTGGGCACAAGTACGACACATAGGGCACTGAGACACTGAGAGAGTGGGCGTGGTATTCCGTGTTAGCTGGTGAGAGGAAAGAGGAAAAAAAAGTTGTTGGCATTTCTGAAAACCTCATAACTTTATATGGAGCAGTAGCAAGTACAGGCGTCGTCATTACCGTCCTCTTAATTTTAAACATTAACTTGGACATCACACAAAAGGAGGTTGGCAGCGCGTTGAGTCACATGACCTCAATCTTACACTATGCTACTGACTTCATTATCAATGCATGTAGCTAATCAAGTTTAAGCTATTCAAGGTGGAACAGAAACAATAACCTTTGACTGGCACTGCATATTTTTTTTATGTATATACAGTATATTATGTTCCACAACTGCCTGTGTGTAAAACCAGAAGAGAAGAGCAGAGTCAATAGCATAGAACTCTGAGTAACGTACAGGGCACGGTGGTTAAATGACTTGCTCTTGTTGCTGATGTTCAGACATGAGTGTTTGCGGTCGCGGTGTAGGAGTGCAGGTGTGTGTGTGTGTGTGTGTGTGTGTGTGTGTGTGTGTGTGTGTGTGCATGCATGCATGACTGAAGCAAACTGAAAGAGCACACAGCCTACATCCATCAGTCACCTCTAGCTTGTTTCGTAGACTGTGATTCATTCCACCTGTGTGTGTGTGTATGTATGCTGAGCTGGCATTTCAATCAAAATGTCATGCCATTACCAATTTGACTCAGCTGAGGAAAATAAAACGTGATTTCCCCTCCTGTTATTTCATGGGGGATTTTTTTTTTCTCTTTAACTTATATAATAAGAAAGTATCCTACCTATAATCACACTTCAGAATGCTTTAAAAATCAAAATGCCCATGTGGCGTAGTCGTTAGCACATCTGCCTCACAGCATGAAGGTCCTGGGTTCGAGTCCCTGGCTGAAGCATTTCTATAAATTATGGACTATAAAGCAAGTATTATTATTATCATTGACGTTGTTGTTCGTACTACCATTCCTGCTAGCTACTATTTCAGGCATTAAAACTGTACTCGTCATGTCAGCGAAACTTTCCTCCTCTTCTCTTTCCATGTATTTGTTCCTCCCTCCATCTGTCTGTCATATTTGTTCCGCTCAGTTTTCTTTCTTTCTTGTTTTTTTTGCTGTGGTTGTGAGTTTTGAGCTCTCTGAATCGCCACAGTTGCATAAGTTTTGGCTAGCAACAATTACTCCCATATGTGCCCACACACACACACACACACTCACTGCCCCAACAGAAACTGCTGACTGCTGTGTCAAACATGTCAAGTTCAATATTAAGGTTTCGTTTATACCTACAGACGTCTAAGCATAAGTGATGTACATGCACCTAATCGTGTATAACAGTCTGACACTCAGGCTAACTAGTTGTATAATGAGCTACAGTACATGGATGACTGATGCATGTCTTCTGTGAGTCATACTATTAAAGAGGGGTTCCCAAAAGCACTTGTATTAGTCATCAGGGGTATTGGAAAATAGATAGGGTGAAGCGGAGCTCCTGTTACAGTGCTGATGTTGATATAACTGTGTCTATATAGTAAGTAGTGTCTCCAATACTACAAATTTGAACCAAACCAAGGCCTTCACCTCACCCTGTAAGTATAGTCCGTAATCCTTACAGGGATTTCTGTGGTTTTTACTCTACTGACTCATGAGTCATGAATTCAGCTACACCCAAAAGTCACTGGACTGTGGCTTTAAACATTACCCATTTAATACGTTTCAGAGTTGAGTACATTACACTCGGAGTATTCCTAGGTAAAAATAAGCAGTATGGGGAATCCGGCCGTCACGGTGCCCTACGATACAGCATTCACGTATGACTCATTGAACATTCGTTCCTGTCCCCAAACAGTGACACTTTCAGTAAGTGCGACCGCAGCATTATTGTGGTGCTGTCAACGTATGTGTGTGGAGGTTGGCAAGTGTGAGCATATGATCATGATAAACACTGATACGTTTCTGTGTAACAACTGCAAATGAAATGAACAACTCAACTGGTGGAACAGATACAGAAAGGGGGTGGGGGGGGGCGGCGTGGCAGTGCAGACCGCAAAAGGAGCGGATGTTTGTAAGTGATCAAGACGTTGTACTGGTATTTGGAGGGGCAGAGACTTCCTTCCTGCGCTGGTCTTGACTTACAAAGCACACTCCTAATAAAACTACACCACCCGAGAGATTACAGCGACACCCCGTTTCCATGGAAACGGGAGGAGTTTTAATGTAAACAGAAATGATCCTCCATAAATGCCGTAAAGCAGCTTGATCCTCAAGTAAAAGCTTCATTTCTTTGGCTTCTTTAAATCCTTTTGCAGATGCAGCATTGCTTTTTTTTTTCCCCTTAGGAATCCCATGTAAACCACCCCTTGATCTGTCCTCCTGAGCAAAGAGATCAATTGCAAACTACGTCGTAGCTAGCCAGAATCACATGGCATTCATTCCCAAGTCAAAACAGGATCACTCAGTGAGTGCAAACCTCCGCCAAGCCCACCAGTCCTTCATATGAACCAAACCGTCAAATCGTCCCAATTCACAACGTTAAAGAATCGTTTAAAAAAATTCCCGGAAGCAGAATTTGATCCGGATCGTCTCCTTGGCAGCTCGTCCTAACATCCTCGAGTCTTGTTTCTCTACAGTGGGGAATAAACCCGGATACATCACCTGACTGAGCATGAGCTGTAGACGTCCAGTCGTAAATGTCATCTTTGTCATATTTATGAATGAACAATCCAGTTAGTGTTTTTTAGCACTGCTGATACTGAGATAAAGCTGAATTCGCTCCGTGGATTTATACAGGATCAAAACTTTTTAGCATAAGCATTGGTTTTGACTCTGTTGACCTACGTGATTAGTTGTCAGTGTGTGTGTGTGTGTGTGTGTGTGTGTGTGTGTGGCCACCAGGAAGAGCAATAGGAAAAGCCTGCTGTGTGATTGCAAGTAGCCGCGGGCCTCGTGTCTGTTCCTGTCTCTCACAGGGACAATACAGTGAAATCTGATTCAGTTCCAATCCATTATTCTCATTTTTCCTGATCTTCCCAATCGGTGGCTATTATTCTCCCTGCTGGAGGCTCATTTCCACTCACACGAGAGCTCTCACATATCACTTTAACGCACTATTATTTTGACTGGCGGAAAGACCCTGCCACTGGTGACCTCATATCGGTTAGCTCGTCCTCCACAAATATAATGATCTGGAGCTCATACAGCTAATAACCACAAACAGTTTCAGGAAGATTCACTCATGCTGGCCTCAGAGTCAGGCACAATATAAAACGATATGATGAGGATACATCCTACCCAACAGAGGACAAACCTGGGTTGTGATGAGTAATAGTTGATGTGATAGCGACGTTTGTTTATCAGTGACCTCTTGACAACCAGCATCCAATTAGGAAAAAACCTACGCGACCATAATCATTACTTGTGACTGGGTATGCACCACTCTCGGTGTCAACAGAACGGAATCTGATCTAGCAATGTTCTTAGAAATGATCTAACCACACACCCTATGTTCCCTCGAGCAAGTGACAGGAAACCAGTAATTTTCTATCTACGCGCACGACAAGTCGCCACAATCGCAGTCACGTCAGCGACACAGTCGACTGTTTCCTTGGATATGTGGAATCATTTTGCACATGTGGTTCCATGTTTATGCAGTTCCCCTCTCACAGCTTTACCTCCTACCTCCAATTTATTGTCTTACACATACAGCATAACTTAATTTTAAACGTATGGCGCGTGATATTTTTATAGGTCCCCTCTTATGGAGGCCGCCATCTTGCACCACCATTTTTCTACAGTGACTCAGCATCATGCAGGCTTTGAATGGGAGGGGTCTGAAATATAATTTTGGTTGGTTGCAATCTGGAACCTCACCACTAGATGCTGCTTAATCTTACACACTGTACCTTTAAATGTGTATTAAGACAGAAAGAAAAAAGAAAAAACCTTGGAAGGAAGTGATCAGCAGAGGTGTTTACTGCCTCTGGTGGCTGTACACCGCTACTACAGCTAGCTTGTTTTGCTAATCTATCGACGAAGCAGCTAGTACGTAGCCTGGCACATAACATGGAAATCGATCAGACGATTTTCTTATCAATTAATTTGTATTAATAGTTGCTGCTGTTCTATGTTGGAAGTGATTAGTCGGTACACTAGTTTAATTAATCCTGATATTGATACAATGTCGGCATATTGCCCGGCTCTAATACCTTGTGTGTAAAATGTAATTTAACCAACAGAAATCTTGATCCTAACAGGTTTATTGAGGTGTATATACTGTTTCAGTGTTTGTTATAAACCCAAAGATGACCCGAACATAATCCAAAGTTCCTGTGAGTGAGTTAGACCGGCTCAGTGTGATCAAGCAATACTGTACAGATCGAATGTTCCGGTTTTAATAGATGGTTTGTGAGATAAAGTCTCAGAACAGACAGAGGGTCGTGCACTTGGGCAAGAACGGTCACTCCGGTCATAGATTAGATCAGATTCTATCAGATAAGATTAGATTAGATTCGATTGTGCATCTGAGATCTAATGACTTCAAATGATTTAGTGCGAATTCAGGACTAAGGATTTCTGATGAGGTTAGTAGAAAACATACTGCAGGGATTCAGCCTTATCCGTAAAGGGCCGGTGTGGGTGCAGCTTTTTATTCTACCTAAAGAGCCTCAGCTGAGAGGTTACTAAAAGTACAAGGGCAGTGGTGGCTTAATGGTTAGGGCGATGGGTTACTGATCCGTAGGTCAGCGGTGGCAATCACCACTGTTGGGCCCTTGAGCAAGGCCCTTAACCCTCATTTGCTCAGTTGTATAAAAAAAATGATAATTGTAAGTTGCTCTGGATAAGAGCGTCTGCGAAATGCTGTAAATGTAAACGTAAGGATCTAAACAGATGTAAACAGGTGAAAGGTGTGGCTCCTGCTTGGTTGGAATGAAAACCTGCACCTACACCCCTGCTGGCTAGCAAAGTGCACACAGTGAATCCTTTTCTGTTGTAGTCAATTCAACAAGTTAAATGTACATTACAGTCGTTCATTCAAACTGAATCGTTTAATCCGTACTAGGGTTGCGGGGAGGGTCGCTGAGGTGCCTATCTCAGCTGACACTGGGGGAAGGTGGGGTACACCCTGAACAGCTCACCGGAACATTACAGGGCCAAAACACACACACAACCATTCACACTCACTCACTCTCATGCCTAGGGACAATCTGGAACAGCCAATTAGCCTAATGTGCATGTTTTTAGACTGTGGGAGGAAACCGGTGCAAACACAGGGAGAACATGCAACCTCCACATACAAAACAACCCAGCCCAGGTCTCGAACACAGGACCCGCCATGCATTTACTGCGTTTAGCAGAGCTTAAGGGCCTCGGACGTGCTCTGGATAGAACCCCCAGCTTTCAGATTACTAACCCAGAGCCTTAACCACTGCCACCTTCATATTGCTGGTACTGCAAATCAGTAATGAAGCACTTTCTTTGCAATGCATGAAATGGATGGGCAAGAATGTACAGGATGTGGAACCTTTTTCTGAAACCTGGCAACCCTGCTACTTGGCACATGACCTCCAGTCTATACCAACTTCCAGTCTGTTTCAAATCAATATGATGGACTCAGAGGTGCTTAATAAAGGCTATAAGGGTAAGGAAACGCTGTTGGATGTGGAGGAGCTCCCCAGCTGTGCTTCTCAGTGTCCTATCCGCCCAATCGATCCCATGCTGCTCAAACAAGCATGCAGCATTCACCTTTATCTCCATCTCTGTGTGTGATCATCTGGCCCAAGACAATATTCTGACCTGGAGGTCAATCAAGCGTGCAATAATTAAGGGAAATAAGGAACGAGCGCGCGCTGATTCGGTTTGAGGGACCGGAAGTAGCGACAGTGGAATCGGTTCCCTCGAACAACTCTTTAGATGAATCGAGTGAATGAATCGAGTGAACTGTTCCTTACTGTTGTATGGTTCCCCACTGTGTCTTGAACAGGTGTCCATCTGTGGTATTTTGACTGCACAGATAGACATTTAAAAATGATTTTTAATCTTTTAGTCTATTAAAGCAGCCTGTAGGTTGGTGTCACCCTTTATCTTAGATTATTATCACCATTTTATTTTATTGTGCTGATTAGTTTGTATTCCATGACTGTGGAGAAGTTAGAGGTAAAGCTAATACTATCAGTACACTTTGCATTAT
>JAQMYF010000027.1:4199497-4216794 GCA_030014195.1 Neosilurus mollespiculum
TTTGGACAGTCGTACTAAGCATTTCACTACATATTGTACTGTGTATAATTTGTATGTGACAAATAAAATTTGAATATCATCATGCACAGTATAAAGATCAGGATAGACAGTACCAAGAACCAACAGTCCTAAGAACCTAATGCAGTTTTATAACACAATTATTTAAAAAACGATTTATATGATGTGTAATTGGCTAAAATACATTAAATGCTGCGTTGCTGCTCCTATTAATATATACATGCACTGACTACTGCTCACTTTTTCTGAAAAGATTTGATCTCTGAATACAGAATCACTGAATTGTGAAGGGCCTTATGGAATAAGCTCAGCATGCAATATAACAAACAGGTTAAACCGACCCTCCGCTTTTCCAGGATCCATGCCTGAAACTACACAAACTGAAACCAGTCGTCTCGACTTTCCTCTGAGAGTTTAACAACCGTTAAGGAGGATGTAAGCTTGACTGGTGTTTATTTCCTGTTACACTTCACGCACACAAAACTCAGCTAACATTGTGTCAACTCCGATTCCCTCCATAGAGAAGGATCAACTTCAAGAATGCAACACATTTTTCCGAGTGTACATTACTATTACAATTATATGTACTCTTTAGGATGTTAAAGAAGTCAAGTACAAGCAAGATAGTGATACGGAGTTATTAGAATTATTAGAATGATAGATTTGCTGTACATCATTTAGTCCTCTTACTTTTCAAGCTGTCTCTGTGTGTGTGTGTGTGTGTAGAAACCGGTGTTTGAGGATGTGGCTCTGGGCACCATCATTGTCCGAGTGAGTGCTACAGACGCAGACTCTGGACTGTTTGCAGTGATCGAGTACGGGCTGGTTGATGGAGAGGGCAAGTTTGGAATCACGCCGTCTACTGTAAGTGTGTATATGTTTTTTTTTTTTTTTTTAAATAAAAAACAGCGGGCAGCACGGTGAGCTCGAGTCCCAGGCTCGGCAAGGGCGTTTGTGTGGAGTTTGCATGTTCTCCCTTTGCCTGCATCGGTTTTCTCCCACAGTCCAAAGATGCACGGTACGCTAACTAGTTGTTCCAAATTGCCCCAGGTGTGAATGTGAGTGTGAATGGTTGTGTTGGCCCTGCGATGGTCTGGCAAGATGTTCAGGGTGTACCCTGCATTCGCCCAGTGTTGGCTGAAATAGGCTCCAGCTTCTGTTTATTCATTCTCGCAGGGGGACATTTACATCCTGTCTCCACTGGACCGAGAGACTAAAGACCACTACACACTGACCGCGGTTGCTAGGGACAATCCTGGAGGCAGCCCCAACAACCGGCGGGAAAACTCAGTACAGGTAATATGTGATGTGTGGTGGGATTATGTCGAATGGGGTGTATTTATTATTGTATCTTATTTATTAGGATTGCATTCATTAAAATTTCTTAATATGAAAATGTTTTATTCACAAATAATTTCTGTGGCAGGTCCTAGTGACGGTGCTCGATGTGAATGATTTCCGCCCGCGTTTCTCCAAGCGCGTGTTCAGCACCACCGTGTTTGAGAACGAGCCAAGTGGCACGTCTGTGATCACTCTGTCGGCTACTGACCTGGACGAGGGAGAGAATGCCCTGCTCACTTACAGCATACAGGGGCCTGGAGCAGGTCATCAACACCCCGAAACACACACACAGACTTAGATAGGTCTCTTCGTCAAGATTTAACCCAGCTGTGAAAATAACCTCTCTCTGTCTCTCTCTCTCTCTCTCTCTCTCTCTCTCTCTCACACAGATGCGTTCTCTCTAGATCCTGACACTGGTCTGATCCGTTCTCTGCGTTTGCTGCACAGTTTCGAGAGGTTTAACCTGACCATAGTGGCGACGGATCACGGTCGGCCGCCCCTCTGGGGCACGGCGCTTCTCCAGATTACCGTCGTTGACGTAAATGACAACAGACCCGTCTTTGTCAGACCGGCTAATGGTACCATCATGCACATCCTCGAGGTTAGTGTGTAAACATTAGCATTAATAGACAGTTTAATAGATTAGCTATCTATCCATCCATCCATCCACTTGTCCTGAAATGCTTTACTCCCCTTATACCATCGCCAAATTTCCAGTTAATAAAAAAGAAAACATTTTATTTTTTCTTTGTTCCCCCTCCCTTCCAATTCCCACCCGTCAAGTGTTGCCACCCTCTCACATATGACCACCACCAACCAGGGAAGGGGTGTAAGCATGTACATGCCTCCTCCGTGACATGTGATGCTGCCACCTGCATTTGGAGGCGGCCTAACTCACTTGGACGGAAAGCGCTATCCGCCCCCTTTTGTACGAATGAGCTCACAGACACCCATGGATCACTGTGAGTGACAGGGGAGCGTATGCCATCCCTCCCTCTCGTGAGAGCTCGGCCAATTAGCTCCCACGGACTCCCGGTCACGGATGGCTGCGGCATCAACCTGGATTCAAACTTGCGGTATCCAGGTTGATAGTCACGCGCCTTGCCGACACGCCACTCGGGAGCCTTTATTTAAAAAAAAAAAATAATAATCAGGTATTATACATCTTATCTGTACGTTGTCACATTCCTGTTATCACTTGCATTATTATTACAGTAATTTTCAGCTCTAGTCTTACTTTCTATTTCTCTTAAATATAAAAAACCAAATTCAATGTGCTCTTAAGAAGGTCAGAAATCTTTTCGAAACACAGCTTTACCTCTGCACTGACACCAGGGACTCCTTTCATCCATTCATTCGCTGAACTGCAGGCATGCTGGAGCCTATGTCAGCCGCATGTGGGAAAAGGGAAGATACACCCTGAACAGCTCGCAGGTCTATCACCGGGCCAACAAACACACTCACACCAGTTAGCCTAACGTGCATGCAGACTCGAACCTTCTTGCTGTTAGGTGGACGTGCTAACCGCTACGCCACTGTGCCAGACTGCAGGAAACCCTCCCCGTAACAGTATCCGCACATCCTTTCAAAAATCCTTTTATGTGGAGCATGGGTGAGAGGAGACCCTGTTAAAAACAACAACAAAAAAGCCAACAGTGCATGAAAATAAATCTGATTTTCGTTGTTGGATAAATTGACACCTGTTGTGTTCCACAGTATGAAACCAAATTCATATCGAACGAAGCACTTAAAACAAGTTCTGCCACCCAACAGGGCTTTCCTGCTTGCATTTCCCAGCACCTTTAATCTTTCATTGGACCAGCAAGTCAAGACTAAACCGTGCAAACGAAGGAAAATCAAATAAACGGTTTAATATAAATGTGTCTGTTCGTTATACAGAGTCAATACACAGTAATAATTCTATACATTATATATCTTAAATTGATCAATAATACAAAAACCGTTCTGTCCTGATTCTTCTCCTCTGAGACCAGAACGGCAGAAGATGTTTGTAGTCACGCAACGTAGCATGACTCATTTTCTTTTATCTCCGCTGTTGTTTATCACTGTGCAGGTTCCATTCATCTGGTCACTACACATCTGTATCTTCCGCATTTCAAAACGGGCCCCGACTTGCTCCTGTCTGTCCGAGCGCCCTGTCGTTAAAAGGTTTATAAAACACGCAAAAGCCGTAGTGAATAGAAGAACAGGCTGCAGCACGCTCGTGCAGGAGTTCTGTCACTGTTAGCTTTGCATCGTGCTGGTACTTGCGTTCTGTCGGTAAGGAATAACACTCATACACTTATAAACCAATCAGTGAGGGGGTGATGTCCCGCTGAGGGTCTTGGGTTTTATTCTTCTTACTGCACAGAAACCTGTGATATATAGAGTTACAAAGCACTGACACTTCCAGATATGGTGCACGTCCATGCCATTATATCGGACATTGGACTGTTGCTATAGCTCCGCCCACCATGGTGGCATCAGGTCTTCACCCTCACCCTGTCCAAACTTCCATGTGGACTTTCCATCTTCTGGACAGATTTGAACCAAACCTGAAACAATGACTCACTACTAAAGGCCCATGGACTGGTTCAGATTCTGGTCAAGGTCACACGAGGTCATCTTGGAAAAAGGAATGTGAATGTAAACTTTTTCGCACTAATTTTCAGGAGCAGCCGCCGGGCCTGGTGGTGTATGAGGTGTTTGCGACGGATGAGGACGAAGGTGTGAACGGAGAGGTGCGTTACAACTTCCTTCAGACCGGCGCAGGGAACCGAGACTGGGAGAATTTCCGGATTGACGCTATTACTGGAGTGATCACCACCGCCGTCAAACTGGACCGAGAGAAGCAGGCACTGTACAGTGTGAGTAGGACCACTCGGTGCACGGATCTGTTTCGTAGATTCCAACAGCTACCTTCAGCACATTTCTTTCATTCATTCCTTCGGAGTTTGTACATACAGTATACACAGTATGTTTACGTAATTCGGCTCCAGTTTTCTGAAAGTCGCGTCTCAGTTTTGCATAAATATAAAAGAGGCTGGAAACACTGATATTTGTAGCTCTGTGCAGGATTATAATGCTGATGATGCACGTGTGTGTGTGTGTGTGTGTGTCTAGTTGATTGTGGTAGCTTATGACCTTGGGCAGCCGGTGCCGTATGAAACGACTCAGCCGCTACAGGTTGCTCTGTCTGATATCGACGATAACGAGCCTGTGTTTCTTAAACCACCGGTTAGTGAACCTTTCTTTACTCTAAAAGCTTCACCTCGATCCCTTTCCCCGTTTCCCATTAAAGGTCATAACGGTGTTGATTTTAATAATAGACTTTACTGACGGTTAAACGTATTTTTACTGTGATCTGTGTCTCTGTCAGAGAGGCGGTCCACTGTTTCAGTCTCTGTCTGTCCCTGAGCACTCCCCGTCTGGCACGGTGGTGGGTAATGTTACCGGAGCGGCGGATGCAGACGAAGGCTCCAATGCTGTGGTTTATTATTTTATTGCAGGTTTGTACACATGCATGAGATCAGTGAATCTCGAAAACAAGAGCGCACTGGTACACTGATCGGCACTGTCGCCTGGGCCCTTCTCGTGTTGACTTTGCATGTTTTCCCTCATTCCTGCATGGGTTTCCTCCCACACTACATTACAGACATGTGGATTAAGTTAACCGGCTACCCTAGGTTGTCCCGAGGTGCGAACGGTGTCTGCGCGCCTGGTCCGGGTGCATCCCACCTCTGACGTGAAGTCGGCTGTGATTGGCTCCAGCTTCTCCTGCGCCCCTGGTCCTGGAGAACCCTCTGCTTTAATGTGTTATTGTTTGCTTTAATGTGTTCCCAAGACTAGTTAGCTAATTAACAGCTCTTCGTGACTTGAAATGGAGGCGACGAAGCACGGAAAACGCTAAAATGTGCAGGACGGACTTTATACATGCAGAATACACAGGACAACAAAAGTTCTCTCTGCTATGGTGTAAACATAACTATTCATGCTTATAACGTTGATACCACCCCTAAAACTATCCTGTAATGTGTACTATACTACCCCTACCCTCTTTTTATCATCTCTTCCATGCTCTAGCGGAAACTTGGAGTTATAGCTTTACCGTTCGACTCTTCCCAAATTGTATAGGTTTCGACTTGGACTTTGTCTCTGTGATGATTGTTACCATAGAAACGCTAAAATTATAGTAACAAGCCTATCGCAACAGGCCGTGCTTGAATTTAGATCGTTTAGCACGTGTCCAAGCTTGACTTCCGGTTCTTATTTAATTGCGTTTTACACACTTCTACACAGATGTACGTAAGCACAATTGGCCAGAAACACTACAAGGAAACTTTCCGATCAGTGCTGGGATGAGTTGGTTGACAAGTGACGCAACTGCTCTTGTGTCACTTCTGAAAACTGAAGCCTGGCGCACGTACAGAAAGAGTCAAAGTTCCGCTTTTTTGTGCAGAAGCCACTTGCACAACACGTCTTCCTGAAAAGAAATGTTTGTGTCCATAAACACACAAACCCACACGCGACTGTGCTCGAGGATCTTTCTAAGGACAGGTGTGTACACAGGTTGGCGTGTAAGAAGCATTGAAGGTCATATGACAGGAAAATTCTTTCTGCATGAATTGACCAGACTTGTCCGAACTTGTTCTTCCGTGACATTAAATACACCTGTACTGGTATGAAAACAGAAAAACAGTAAAATCAGTCACGGCGTGTCACGAAACACTGCATAACAGCATCCTATTGATTTTTATGAATGGTGTTGTCCGTTAAGTCACCTACAACCCACTCTAATAGTTTCAGCGGAGGGTGTCATAGGCAGCATATGTGATTCCCAAGCAACAGATTGCGTTAAACGTACAAACCTCCTTTCAAATGATCGTTCATGTCGATTCACACAATTTCTTCCGGGATCCATAAAGTATTCTGATTCGTGGGACTGAACCAAGTGACCGAGTTGTGGTCTTTCTGTAGGGGGCGACACTGAGGGAAACTTTGGCTTGAGTGTGGCTGGAGTTTTGCGAGTCAAAAAGGACCTGGACCGGGAGGAGATCCCAGTGTACGCCATCATCATCAAAGCCTCCAGTAACAGGAACTGGACACCGCCGCGAGGTCAGAGGTCACAGAGGAATCGCATGGCGCTCGACCCGAGTCGTGACCCGACCCTACAGGAGGTCAGGATCTACCTCGAAGACGTCAACGATCAACCGCCGAGGTTCACCAAGCTGGAGTACACTGCAGGTACACGAGCGGATGAGGACGAGACCGTGGGTGGGACTTGTAGCCCGGCTCAGGTGCGGGATTGGCGCAGGTGCGTAACGTGATGTTGAATCTGCCGTCTGTCTCACTGCAGGCGTAGCGGCAGATGCTAAAGTCGGTTCAGATCTGATTCGGGTTCAGGCCATCGATAACGACATTGGCAACAACAGCCTCGTTCTTTACCACATTCTGTCCATCCGCTACATCAAACTGCAGTCGAACGAGTCCGAGGACATCGGAAACGTCTTCATCATCGGTGTGTGTGTGTGTCACCTTCTCAACACACTTTAGAATTTTCAACCCTTCTGACTGTTTAATACGTATCTCTCTTCCTTATGTCTGTTCTCCACCCCGTCCAGGCGAGACAGATGGTATAATCCGAACGTTCGACCTCTTCACTGCATATGACCCGGGCTATTTTGTGGTGGAGGTGTTGGCACGCGACCTGGCAGGGCATAGCGACGTGGCACTGGTGGGCATCTACATCCTTAGAGACGACCAGAGAGTGAAGCTCATCATCAATGAGATCCCGGAACGTGTCTGGCTCTTCCAGGAGGAGTTTATTAACCTGCTCTCGAACATCACGGGAGCCATCGTCAACATGGACGATGTACAGGTAACATCTCCAAGTATGGTCGGTCTTGATCAGTTACTACAACATAAATAAATACTCATGAACATTCATTAAAAAAAAAAAAAAATCATATATTACGCAGATTACATGGATGTTGAAAAAAATTTCGATTCCTGTCGCACTACAGGTTTTGTAAAAACTTTGTCTAAACATCAGCTATATTGGATATATCCCAGGACACGACACACGTTGACTCGTTATCAATTCTATAGGAACCAATTCCATACTAACTTTTACAATAACATACTAACTATTGTACAAAACATCACTGTTAATATGTCAAAAGTTTCTATGAAGCCAATAAGCCATTATTGAATGAGGTGGAGTCTGATTTAGAGAATTATTTGGTGTGGGGTGGTTATGGGCCGAGGTCAAAGACAGGCAGGCGATTCTACATATGTTATATTATTCATTCAAAATGTTACTGTGTCACGTGTGCCGGTTATGCAATAATCTTTCAGCTTATGCCATGGAAATAACGCAATATCGATAATTACTGCATGGATTTCCACCAATCAGAAATGAAAAAAAATCTCTTGAATGAATATTAATCATCTTTAGCATTTAGCAATGGTGCGATCTGATTGGTTCACTATCTCAGGAAACTGAGCCTTATCCATCGCACAAACACAGAATAATACTTGAATCGAAACAACGGAATAAAGATGTTCGACACTCACTGATTCTGAAATCCTGGAATTTAAACAATGACACCTCCCCAGAAATACAAAGACATCCACGAAACACGGTCACTCGATGTTTTCGAGCTTGTAGTGGAGCGCGTCTGAACATTGTTACGCTTTGATGATGTAAAAATAAACCATCATAATCTAGTTTGGGTTAGATTTTCTTAGGTTTCCTTGTAGTCGATACTGAAACGTTTGTATTCGCCTCAGTCTTTTGTGTTGAGGAACTGACGGGGGTAACGGTGGAACTTTACGGGGCCTGGCAGTTTCTCGGTAACTTGATCAGCTGCATTTTTGTCTTGCCTTCAGGAAAGTAAATACATAGTGTTGCGTTGAGGGCTGCTTTAACAAGTGTTTACAGGAGCAGTTCTCTGATGGCAAGGTTCCTGTAACAGTTAGTTCATGATACATCCCCTGTTATAAAGTGGAATTCTGCCTTTTCTGTATCTTTCTTCCCCTCGTTCAGTTCCACGTGGACAAAAAAGGCAGAGTGAACTTTGCTCAAACTGATGTCCTGATTCACGTCGTCAACAAACAGACCAACCGCATCCTGGATGTAGAGAGGTCAGAATATCAGTCTACTATCTGTTTACAGTTCGATTCCTTCATCCGTCACCACGTACAAACCAAGCACCAAATTAAAAATCTCACTGCATTACGTGTTAAACTGGCGCCTCGACAGGGTCATTCAGATGATTGACGAGAATAAAGAACAGCTGAGAAACCTGTTCAGGAACTACAATGTCCTGGATGTCCAGCCTGCGGTCAGCGGACGGGCCCCTGATGACCTCACTACCCTTCAGGTGAATCTAACTATAATGTTTTCCTGATTACTACCTGAAAACCTTGTCTCGTTCATTCAAATACTTAGTCTTACTCTTGATGTTTGACAGAAAACAACCTCTCTCTCTCTCTCGCTCTCTCGCTCTCTAGATGGCTATAATAATCCTGGCCGTGCTGCTGTTTCTGGCTGCCATGTTGTTCATCTTCATGAACTGGTATTACAGAACAGTGTAAGTTATTTTTTTGAACCTTATTCTCCTCTTATTAACCCTTTCCTCGAAGTGTTAGCTATTTACATCTTAAAATTTCACAGACGTCGTTATGAGCAAGAATATATAACGTAACTAGAGCAACACTGACTTAATAATCAAACTGAAGAGTGAGCCTGAGGAAGACACGGACCATTCAAAAGCCGGGACAGCCGTAACGCACAGCCTAGCGGAGTGCATGGCACTTTATTGACTTCAGACGGAGCCAGGAATCAAACTTGACCTTTCCTTGAAAGTTCTGAAAATTTCATGGTGATGTCACTCTGTTGAACGTGCCAGACTGGAAGCAGACCGATTAAAAAAAAAAAAAAAACATCAGTAAAACCACGGAAGGATTTAAGGGTCTTGCTGGAATGGTCCAAGAAAGATTTCAAGTAGTTATTTAATTGAGCCTGATGTGATGTTTACTTGCATGTAACTCAGTAATAATTCTACTACTGATGATACTTTTGAATAGACACAAGAGGAAGCTGAAAGCCATCGTTGCCGGTTCTACAGGTGAGTTCCGAGGAGGTTTGTGGACAAGTGTGACTTTGTGTGTGTGTGTGCGCGCGTGGTGCGTGCGTCATACCTTTATCGACCTGTGTTTGCTCTGCATGCTGTCCAGGAAACCAGGGACTGATGGACATTCTAGATATGCCCAACACCAACAAGTACTCGTTTGAGGGGTGAGAGAGAGAGACACACACACACACGTGCTGCGACGCCTGATAAGCCCTGCACAAATAAAACACAGAGCCCTCATTCTTTATTAACACCCGTTTGCAAATTAGTGGTTATGTAAACATCCCAGTGACTTTTTCATTCTGGAAACACACGCGTCAGATCCTACTGATGGAAAATACAGCAGTGAGATCGGACGGAGTAGTAAAGCCCTCAGAAGCTTTGTATCGTAATCTAGAACGCCACAGGGCTTATAGGGCTTTACACTACAACCACTAGAAATGTCACTGCAATGCTAATCCCATGCCCATGACACCACATCCACAACCTGTGTATACTCATTTGAAAGCGTGCGCGCACACACACACGTGAATGATTACACTAGAGTACCTCCACCATACAAAAAAACGGATTATTATAACTTGCCATAGATATGAAATATTATGAAACCCCCCAGTGGGGGGATAGGGATTTTTATTCGGGATTCCTTTTCCACATGATCCCATGAACGGATCACCTCTAAAATTGAATGGGTTCTTTTCAGACCCACACCCCTCCCCTCCACCAAGTTTGATGAAAATCAGATCAGTAGTTTATGTGTAATCCTGCTAACAAACAAACAGACAGACAGACCCTCCGAGCAGCAGCATAATAATAATAAATAAATGTATGTGTGCGTGCGTGTGTATAGAGCCAATCCTGTATGGCTGGACCCGTTCTGCAGAAACCTCGAGTTGGCCGCCCAGGCCGAACACGAAGACGACCTTCCCGAGAATCTGAGCGACATCCCAGACTTGTGGAACAGCCCCGCTCGGACTCACGTAAGTCTAAGAAGCACAGACGTCTGTTTCCTAACACTATGTTTGGTCATTTCGATATCTTGATCCTCTTTAACAGAAACACATGATTACATTCTGTTCCTTATTTTCATTTCTCGAACCGGCATGAAGTGTTTTGGAATAGAAACCAGGTTACACACTATTTAATGGTCATTTCCAATGAAGGAATTTTATATTAATTATGTAAATGTGTCAATATAAATAAAGTCGTACAACCCACTATTTTTTTTATTAGCTTTTATTGTTTTAAAGATCACTATTTAAGCACTCCGTCTACAGATTGTGGCGCCTGTGGCGGTAACATTGAAGGCGGGATCGGTGATTTCTATGTCAGAAGCCCTTTTGTTATATTTGCTGGAATTCTAATCACATTCTTTACGTGAGCACGTTTTGGGGCGTGATTAGAAAGATGTGAATGAAAATGACTTTAAATTCCATCATTGATCAGGACACGTCATCAATTAATCAATTCTGCCCGATCTCCAGGGGACTTTCGGCCGTGAGCCTCAGGCCTCGAAACCAGAGGACGATCGCTACCTCAGAGCCGCCATACAGGAGTACGATAACATTGCCAAATTGGGACAAATCATGTGTGAGGGACCCATTAAGGTGAGTCCAGAATATAATATTACTGAGCTTTGATAGATATGCTCTTATGAGCCACAGTGCTGAATCATCCCTCAAAATCAAGCTTTCGCACTTGGATTTTAATCACATGACTGATCTCACTATCTGATCAGGGCTCGCTGCTCAACGTGGTACTGGATGATTATCTGAGACTCAAAAAGCTTTTTGCTGCGCGTCTGGTTACAAAGTCGACCAGCCAAGACCAGTCGTCCATCACAGAGGTGGGAGATAAAGTGAAGAATCTTCTCCCTCACTACTGTGTAGTGGACTTCCTGCTTCACAGACTCTCGCTGTACCGCTGCATCTCTGACCCTTCTTTCACACAAATTCTAACTGCCTGCTTTCTCACTCCATTGCACTAGAGGGCGATGCCTCTTCCTGTCGGGCTTCCTGTGACTTTATTCCCGTCCGTTTTGCTCCCCGGCTCTGTGACGCCTTCCTGGAGATTTCGAGTAATGGCGATTCAGCATTCGTGTTCACGAGAGTTTGCTGTTTCTATACCACGCTCGTTACTAAGACCTCGCTGTTTCCTACACCGACCTAGCTGACACCATCTTCTAGAATTCTAACAGAATCATCTTTCTTTGCTTTTAGATCTTTTCACAGCTAGACCGTATTGCTGCTTACTTCTGATCTGCCCCCTCGGTGCCCTTTAGAACATCTTGGTCGTCGTGTTCGACTCCAATAATAGCACTGCCTTTTAAAAATAAACGCTAATTTTTCCATTTCTTGCCTACAAGTCTGATCACTTTGGTCATGTGATGAGTTGTAGGCAAGAAACACAGTTAAGAAACATGAACTTTTTTCCTAATCGTGCGTTTCTCTTTTTCCCCTGCGCACGTAGCGTCACGCCTAGCATTTCCTTCTCTGTTGTATTTCCTGTTACCCAGCGACGCACGCTTCCACTTATTGCTTTACGCTTCTGTCTATTGTTCCTTGTTTTGTGTCACTTAAAGTAAGTGAGTGTACCAAACATTTCCTCCATCAGTGATCCTCTACCTGCACCCTACCTCACCTTCTCTTTCTGCTCTATAGGTCTGTAACCACTTCCTGTTCTTTCTTCGTGAAGTGCAGTACATTACTACAGCTCAATAAACACTGACGCCTCACTCTTTTATTCCACTGATCACTGTTTCGTCTGCTCTCAAACATAAGAAAAGATCGTCCTAATCCTGATCAGATAACTCTATTTGCTTTTTGTTTTGCTCCATCCACCATCCACAGCTGGTCCAGAGTGACCTCGATGACGACGACGATGAGCGGACGAGCATCGGCCGAGGAACGCTGCGGTTCAAGCACAAGCACCCTGTGGAGCTGCGTGGCCCGGACGGAGTCCACGTGGTCCATGGCAGCACGGGCACACTACTGACCTCCGACCTCAACAGTTTGCCTGAAGATGACCAGCGGGCGCTGGCACGCTCTCTAGAGGCACTGCACGCAGACGGTGCGCTGTACGCCGAGAGAAACGCTCGCACCGAGTCGGCCAAATCTACACCGCTGCACCGCAACAAGGGTGGAAACTCGCTTTCCGAGAGCCCGCTGGAGATCACGGAGCTCTGACTAGCCGAGGCCTCGCTGGTCTGAGAGGTGACAGAGACCGGTTCTTGGCCCCTTCGGTGGTACTTCTTTCAGAAAGACGGCACATTAGAATCAGCAGGACACAAGGGAGAGGATCATGAGCGTGTACGGAGCTGGGGAGGTGGGATGGACAGGACTGCACAACTCCAGGCTCAGGAAATGTTTATTTATTTATTTATCAAAGGACACTTAATTAAGGCACCAAAAAAATAAAATAAATAAATACAAACCCTGAGGCCAGTGACCTCACAGCTCTCTGTTCTACCCTGAAAGTCTTTGAACCGAAAGTTTTAAAATGATCAGTTTCCACAATCGTCCTCCTAAAGGTTTTTCCCTTTTCCTATTTTCTCGAGTAAATGTAACTAGTAAGTGTAAATCCTTCCTTCGTTTATTTATAAGCTCTCTAAGGCTCTGGAAATCTTTATGGCCACAGATAAATGACTTTAGAGTTTAGGAGGAATCCGAGTCGATGCTCGTCCAGGACGACACGGTGAAGATGCTCGGTGCTGCTGATGAAACACTGGTGCATTCACAGGGGGTTAAAAAAAAAGGCGATTTACAGCCCTCTCAAACCAGCCAAAGGCTGAAACAGGAACTCTAGCTTTCCTTTTTTTTATGTGTTTGGAATAATATGCATTTGTGATATTAAAAAAAAAAATTAATCTGAAAACTTGTTCCCTTTGGAGAGAGAGAGAGAGAGAGAGAGAAAACAGCTGGACACGGTGGATTTCTGTTTCCGTAATCAGATGTCTTCCCGTCCGAGACATCATGAGGACCATGAACAAAATGGGGTGTAAAAAAAAAAAAAAAAAAAAGAGAGAGAGAAGGAAAATGAGAAATCGGCTGATACGTGGTGTGCTGATGAGTCCAGAGGCCTGAACATATCAATAAAACCAGGCCACTAATGTATGACCGTGGAAAAAACAACAACAAAAAAAAAAAAAACCTTCAGTGACTTTTGTTTGAACTGTGACTGACATCATGGGGCGGGGCGGGGCGGGGCGGGGGGGTTCAGAAAACAGCAGTGAAATTATTTTTTTCCACCAAACTCATGGTTTTACTGTGTAAAAAGAAAAAGTTTTAGTTCAAATTGAAGTCATGATGTAACACTGCCTCTTAAAGAGAGAGAGAAGGGTAACTATTTTATGTTGATTCAGTATTTATTCTAAGTTTTGATATATAAAAAAAATAAACAATAAAAAAAAAACCCCAAAAGCTGAATGGAAAATCTGCACATCAGCGGAACGTTATTTTCTATATCTGGTATTATCACAGGGTTTCTTTTCTTTTTTTCAAGTAATATTTTAAGTATGTTCTGTGTCGAGCCTTATTTTTTTATATTCCTCTTTTTGTAAAATGTTGGGTTTTTTGTCTTTTCTGTGTTGCGTCACCAGCTCCGAGGTGCTAGACGGGAAATTGCTGTCGGATGATCAATAAAAAAAATATGCAGCGTTTTTTTTCTTCTCTGGTCACTGGGGAAATGGACGAGAGTTAGAAAAGTCAGGGAATAATAAAGGTCAGAATTCCAGTCTATATTGGGGCTGGATATTACTGTACCAGAGAATTCTGCTGCCTGCACGTCGGTCCTCAAGCATGAGCACAACTCAGGTCCTGCACAAACACCCATGAAACACTGATACTATTCCCAAACAAATAAAATAAGAGCCTGTGTTTTACTTCGAAATGTTCCTTAGATACTCCGAGAGAGGGCCATACACGGTATTTCTTTGAGTAACCACAGAAGCTATCTTCAGTCTCTGATACCAACTAATTTTTTGTTATTGCTGAGCAGAAAGACACTTGGTGTTCCTTGACAATTTATCAGCTTTTGCTACCCAAAGTCAAGTCAAGTACAAGACAAGCACTCTCAGAGCAAACCCATGACAAGCACACAGCACCCTCTGGTGGGCTTTCCGTAAAACCACACTTCCCTAAAAAAATAAAAATATCCTCCTCCATCACAATGTTAAAGCAAAATTCTTGGATCCACAAAAACACGATCATCTCCGATATGAGTTTTCCATGGGCCGTCCTCCAACCAAAAAAAAAAAAAAAAATTAAAATTTTGACAAAGAACAAACAGCCAGTTAAATAAACCAATGCCAACAAAAATGGACCACAGGGGGCCAGACGCTCCAGCCGAAAGGACCTTTTCATAATATGCCAATATAGAACAAGCACAGTAAGTCTGAAATCCCCAGCTTCAGCGCAAGGCAAGTAAATGTCCGGAAACCTAATGTACAGTTTTGCCTCATTGACTAACACACACACACACACACACACAAATCCATCATAGCACTCATAGTAGTGAGCCAGCATACCAAGTTTGAAACCCCCTGCTTCAGAGTGCGGCAAGTAAACGTCTGGGAAATAAGTGTGACGAGCAGACGGAACCCATACCTATAAGCCACTGTGTGGGCAGGAGCTAAAGAACATGACCTCCCTGATGGAGGCAACAATGAACACATTAGGTACTCAGTGCAAGAGTGTAAAAATATATATATAATGACTCCTATATATATACAGCAGTACAGATATAAACATAACCTAAGCACACAATGCTTCAGGCTGGAAAGATTAATGATTTTCAAACTATGTACTCTACAGAACATCCAACATGAACATCTCTGACACGGACGACCATTAACGCAACACCGAGGGCTTTACTACACCACATATCCACTCCATGTCCACATAACTCCACTGCCTGCATGCCAAAAGGTAAAGAAATGAATGTGAGCTCAGATTCGGGCACTAGTGCATGAGTGTTGGTTAGGTCTTAACCACAGCAGCTTTAAGAAGAAACAGAGTCGGAGGGGAAACTCATCCTCGGTTGAGGCTGAAGCTGAGTAGTGAATTAGAATTCATTACATACAAGCATGTATACATACTTTAGTCTACAAGAGTAGACTAAAGACCAACTACAGGACATATATGAGTGTTTTTCCCTCATAGGGAGCTCAGAACTATTTTTTTTTTAATCCTATCAGCTTAAAGTCACCATCATGAGTCACCAAAAATTCTGATGTAGACTGTCATGAGATTTCAATTTGTATTCATTTGTTCTTCTTTTGCTGGACAGGAGTTTTTTCTTAGAGTATTTTTGGAGTTATAGTAAAGCAAAAGAGAAGCCTATATTTCACAGCTGAGAAGAATGTTAAGGTTACTTTTTTTTTTTTTTTTTGAATGAATGTAAGTGGGTCAAGAAAACCCCACAGAAGATTTAAAAAAATATATAAGAAACAACGAAACGATAAAGCTTTCAATACATCTCTATTTTTTTTTTTTTATCCTTCTTTATTTGTAAATGTTGAACTGATTACACCTGGACACAGTGCGCATGCGCAGATGGAGGTGTTAAAACATACCAAACACACTAAGGATCATCAATCTAAAGGTAGGGATTTGCTCTTTTTATTCTTCTTATTGAATAGCTGAGGTTTCGGGTCAGGTCTCTATGATTTGTATAGAGTAACTCGTGTAATTCTTTGTTTGATTCTGGGTTCGAGCTGGATTGATTTAAACACCCGACTGCTTGGAATTCTTTACTTCCCTCATTTAATGTTTATCCAAACCTCAGCACTTTTATTCCTAGAAAACCAAACGCCTGTTTGATTCGATTCGTTTATCTTCTGTCGGACTAAATAAAAACTTTAGTTTAAACAGCAAAAACATTTAATCTTGTAATGAAAACTTACTGGAACAAACTGCAGCCGGTTGATTTCTGCCATTGCCCGGTCAGCCCGTGTACTTGCATTAACTGAGCCTCTCCACTAGGGGGCGACGTGACCAAAATCTGCACTGGATAAAGAGCAGCCTTTGAACCCTTGAGCCAATAGTAAGGGGAATACCCCCCCCCCCCCCCTCCCCCTTTTGGTAGGACAGACATGGTAAACTATAATGGTTGAAGCTGTGCCTTCAGGTCAAAAGTATCAATTAGTTAAGAAAAGTCCTGGATGCTCTCCATTTGTAAGAGTTGTGTGTTCTGGGATAAAGTTTTATTTATTTATTCATTTTTGGGGGTCGATGTAGGACAAAAAAAATCTAACTTGCCCACATCACTTTAGTTTTCCTCTAGCAAAGTGAATAAAGAAATGCTCCATGGTGTTATAGGGCATAATTTCAGTGTTAAGCAGGAATGTTGTGTTGCAGCAGTTCTAGGATTAGTTAGTTAGTTAGTTAGTTAGTTTGTTTGTTTTTTTGTGAGTTTTCGAGGTTGTTGTCTCATGCTTTGGTAGTGCAGTGGTAAGAGCAAAGTTTTCTGCTGCTATTGGTTGCAGGTTCAAATCTTGTGCTTGCCTGATATTTTTTGGTTTTGTTTTGTGTTTTGTTGGGTGTAGGACTAAAAAAGTCTTCACTCCAGTTCTCCTCTAGCCCAGTGGTTAAAGAAATGCTGCCTGCTGTTATGGGCTATGAGTGCAAGTCTGTTGTTAAGCAGTAGTGTGATGGTATAGTGGTTCTTGAATGGTTTCTTGTTGTGTGGTTTTTTTGTGTGTTGGGTTTTTTTTTTGGTAACATCAAACAACAGTTCAAGGTTTCAAGCAGTGTCCCTCATGATTTGGTAGTGCAGTGGTTAAGAGCAGTGCTTTCTGGTGCT
>JAQMYF010000027.1:4221459-4268509 GCA_030014195.1 Neosilurus mollespiculum
CCGCGCCCCCCACGCCTGCTCCCTCCCGCCACTCCCTCCCGCTCCCCCCACTCCTGCTCCCCCCCACCACGACCTCCCCACCACTTACCTCCCGCCCTTCTAACCCAGTGCCTGTACTTAGCTTTGATCCGACCTTGTCCGTACACCAGCCATGTAGCTTAACCCACTGAGCTACTCTGCCTACAGACGTGCACCTGTTTAAAAGGTTTATCTATTAGATTTTGGTGATTTTAAAGGCAAGTGATGAAAAGGAGCTTTGAACCAGCGACGCGCAGGATGCGAGCATGTCGCTTTAACCACTGCACTATGAGCAGATGAGAGCGTGCTTGGCTCAGTGGGCTTTTGCTCTTCCTCAACAACACAAAACAAACCTCAATATAAAAGCATCAGTTTACTCGTATCACTATAAGCGGGATTTGAACCGGCAGTGAGCAAAAGAGCCAAAGAGCACAACTCTAACCACTGAACTACCACAGCACAGCTGAAGAATGCTCACCTTCAGCAACATCAATGCAACATTTCTCAGATTGTGGATTTTTTTAAAAAACACAGAGATTTGAACGTGCAATCTCTAACATCACAGATCATTTCTCTCACCACTGTGCTACAGAGTTACCAGTGAAGCGTCGACAAGAAGGCTTTTTGTCCTACACCAAAAAAAAACACATCAGGCAAGCACAAGAATTGAACCTGCAACCGACAGCACCAGAAAGCACTGCTCTTAACCACTGCACTACCAAATCATGAGGGACACTGCTTGAAACCTTGAACTGTTGTTACCAAAAAAAAAACCACACAACAAGAAACCATTCAAGAACCAATATACCATCACACTACTGCTTAACAACAGACTTGCACTCATAGCCCATAACAGCAGGCAGCATTTCTGGGCTAGAGGAGAACTGGCGTGAAGACTTTTTTCGTCCTACACCCAACAAAAAACAAAACAAAACAAAACCACAAAATATCAGGCAAGAACTGAACCTGCAACCGATAGCACCAGAAATCACTGCTCTTAACCACTGCACTACCAAATCATGAGGGACACTGCTTGAAACCTTGAACTGTTGTTACCAAAAAAAAAACCACACAACAAGAAACCATTCAAGAACCAATATACCATCACACTACTGCTTAACAACAGACTTGCACTCATAGCCCATAACAGCAGGCAGCATTTCTGGGCTAGAGGAGAACTGGCGTGAAGACTTTTTTCGTCCTACACCCAACAAAAAACAAAACAAAACAAAACCACAAAATATCAGGCAAGAACTGAACCTGCAACCGATAGCACCAGAAATCACTGCTCAAACCACTGCACTACCAAATCATGAGGGACCCTGCTTGAAACCTTGAAGTGTTGTTTGATGTTACTAAATAAATAAGTAAGCAAGTAAGTACGTAAATAAATAAATAATAAGAAAGAAAGAAACACTATAACACCACTGCTTAACAACAGACTTGAGCTCGTAGCCCATAACAGCAGGTAGCATTTCTCTAACCACTGGGCTAGAGGACAACTGGAGTGAGGTTGACAAGATAGGTTTTTGTCCTACAAATGGAGCTCAACAGAACAGACAACAGAATAAAGCTGAGCTAAAGCACCTCATTTTCTCTTACGGATCCTCATCCACCACCACAAACCTCTCCATTATCACACGCTGCCAGCCCAAGCCTCGAGCCTACAACCTCTCAAGTGAGCAGCAAGTCCTCTACCACCTCACCAACAGGCCAGACACAAAGCGTGCCTTCTTTTTTACTTTTTAATTTACAAACCTCACTTGGTGCTTTCAGTAACGGGGAATCCCTATGACCTACGGGTGTAGATTCATAAACTGGCAAAGTAGATAATCTGAGTAACGCTTCTAACACATTACCGTGCATACAAACGATCTGAAATAGTCGCGGTTACATGAGCCATGGGTGTGTCACAATGCTTAAATTATAACCCAAGGTGCAATTACTCAAGCTGCCGGTTACAGAAAACTGATCAAGTCATTCTGACCAATCAGATATGAGAATGCACTAATACTGTGGTATATAAACTGTATAAGAAAAATGACATTTGCCTGAGCAAAAACAGCATAGAGTTTAAATTCAGTATTCTTTAACCTCTACAGAGACCTGCTGTCCCCTCACTGGCCAAGATTGAACTTTCTCTATCAAACAAGGCATCCTTTATACAGGATCATATCCTTGAAAATGGATTGGATCTCCCGTGCCTCACTGAAACACGGCATGAGCCAGACGTATACTCTGCCCTTAATGAATCCTGCCCCCCGGCTACTCTTACCTTGAGAAGGCGGTACCGGTCTTGGTGACGGGCTGAGACAGTGGACTTGTACAATCAGTCTCTGAACACCCCACCCGACTCGTACAGTCAACTTCTCTTCTCTCTGCTCGGCCCCGTGGTGTACCGGTGAGCTGCGGAGCACGAAAGCAGCTGGACGTGTCCTTGAACGGCGTTTCAAGGCTTCGGGACTGACGGTACACAAGCAGGCCTTTAGGGAACATCAAAATATCTATGCCAGTTCACCCAAAGTTGCACTGGCACGGTCTTACTCCAACATCATCAACAACAACCCTGGAAATTCCAAGCAGCTGTTCTCTCCAGGGCTCGGTGCTAGGGACAACCCTCTTTACCCTCTACCTGCTCCACCTTGGTCATTGCCATCGGCAGATTCGGACTGGCGTTTCATTGTTATGCAGATGACACACGCGTGGATGAAGCTTTACTTTTTTCACTTAAACACCCCCAAGACCTAGGCCATCCCGGTCGGTACTCCACACCAAGTCTGCACTTCCACCAGCACCAGTATCACTTTCTCGAATCATGACATTCCACTGTCAGCAACCTTGGCGTAGAAATGGACCCCCACCTCACCTATGATGCCCGCATCCAACGACTGTGTAAAAACTCTTTTCGTCACCTCAAAACCATTGCCAAAGGATGCCTTTGTCTCCTCCAGGCTGGACTACTGCAACGCACTCCTCATCGGGATCCCTAGCAAAAGTGTTCAAGTGCTCCAATACATCCAGAACTGCGCTGCTGTGATTCTGATGAGGGTGCGAAAATTCAACATCTCAAGACACTCCACTGGCTCCCTGTCTCACTCCGCATTTAATACGAGGTCTTACTCCTCACCCACTAATGTATACATGGTACCCCCCCCCCCCCCCACAGGAATCTCCTCACTCCCCAGACATCCTCACACTCCCTCCGTTCCAACACCACCTACAGCCTTAAAACCCCAAGGACTAAACTCCGCACAACAGGGGATCGGGCTTTCTGCGGAATGCCCTCCCAGACCACCCGAGGGCACCGCAGACCATGAACCCTTTTTAATGTGCCCTGAAAAAAAGGGCCTTTTTGAAGTGGATTTTATGTGCTGTGCTGTTGTTATGTGTGAGTTTACTCTGTAGCACTTTGAGATTTGCAATTAATAAAAAGTGCGTTAGAAATAAAATTTAATATAATTATTATTATAATTATTATTATTATTATTAACCCGACCTGTGCTGTAAAATGGGTTTACTATAAGCATCAAGGTCATTGCAGTAGAGGTTCCTCAGCTGCAGTAAGTGATTCTCAGGTGAAGCTTCAAGCGAATGAAAACCATCATTTACCAATAACTCTGACTGAGTTTCTCCACCAGATGGCAGTCTAGCGCCAGAATTGCACAGTTGCCCTCGTTTCATTTTAAGACATTACAAACACCTGAAACTTCCACATTAGACGGGAAAAAAAAAGATCCAAGCTTAAAATAAATGTTTATTCGCACAACTACTGTTTATCATATGTTCATGAACACGTAGACCGACATACATTCACAGCCACAGCCACAGCCACAGCCAGTGCTGTTTGATGGTGGAAGTGTTCTAATCAGGTGGTGCTAAGGGTGCCGGACGCATTCATCAGGGAGCGATGCACTATCCCGGGTGTCCCAGAGCAGATAGAAATCAATGGCGTGGTTTGTATAATGCTTCATTGTTCTGCCTGGCTGCCCCCGGTACCCTCATGCCCATCAAAGTACTTCCACGCGGTGACATCATATCATTTCTCGGCCCAATCAAACGTCCAATCTAGAGAGGGAAGCGGCACAAATGGACCGTGTGAGGTCTGTTTAGGTGTGCAGACGTGCATCTACCCTCACACACATGCCCTCAGCATTGCACACAAAGCCATCAATACAAAACGAACAGAAAAAAAACCCCATAACATATCCTTCTCCTTCTTTCCTATCACTGAACAGTTGCTTGTTTGGCCTTTAATCTTATTATCAGTCACATTTCGCCCGGTTCCGGCCCTCCTTCCCAAAACAAGGAAACGACCAAAATGCCAAACAAAGAGCTCAAAGAAAACGCAAGGGTTCGCGTCATCGTCGTTTCAGAAATTGTTTCGGAAACTTTGTGCGATCGGAAATATGAAGTCAGAGCGATAAGGTTGCCCCCGTGTAGGTAAATACACTACGGACAATGATGAGAGGCTCAAAAAAACAAAAAAAGAAAACAAAAAGAAAAACACACACGGGATATGTAGGAGGGATGAATATCCAGTTGTGAAGGAGAAGAGAATCTTTGTCGGATAATGAAAAAGGAAAATGCACGTCTAGGCGTTCACCCACACCCACTGCCACTGCCAAAAGCGACCCGGGATCAGATAAGCCATAGAGTTACTCTGGAATGGAACGGTTCCACAGCACTACGCCCTTGAGTGTGTATAAGAAAGAAGTGTGTAGAAGAATATAAAGAAGTGCGTGAATGAGAAGTGTGTGATGTGTGTTTTGCATGGGTTCACGTGCACGTTATCAGGAGGGAATTCCCATGCAGGTCGTCTGATTGAGCTTCAGAGCGTCTTTTGGCAACACGAGCCCAAAGATATGAGATTTCCCAGATCAAAGGCCACCTTTCTTCTGTCCTGATCTGAAAACAAAGCTCGGCCCTGCGTTCCGCACATACTTGTGCATTTTTCAAAAGCCGGTCGTTGAGTCGGTTCGGTTGTTCTGCACTTCCCTCACACATGCTCTTCCTCCTCACAATAAAAGGACAGTCACCATGTTGGATGCTCTCTCCATTCTGGATTCCAGACTATAATGTTGGCACAAGTTTGTGTGCCTGGTAAAAATTTAATCTTTTGGGGGCCTGAGGTTATAGGAACATCATCAAGCGCAGGGTGGAGCGACGTGGTCTGAAAAAAAAGGTGCAAAGAACACACCGGGACCAATACACCAATACACTGTTAGGTACACAAGTGTTCTTCATTTTAACACCCGCTCGCAATGATTTTGGCTCACCAGTTGTTACTATAATAGGATTTTAATAACAGTAACAGCGCTGGAGATATCACATCATGACGACGTAGCCCATCGCTTATTGTTTAGCTGGCTAAACCCCAAAGCTGCCACCCAGAGCTGTCGGTGTACTGTACCGTCGTGTGTGTGAAACGGGATCGATCGCGAGTAATTGTCCCTGTTCTTTCGAGCCGGTTCGTCGGGTTCTGGCCCGGGAAGATGCCGCCGCTACAGGGAAGTGTCATGATCTCAATCATCAATACCGAGGGGGCCCGGAGTCCAAGAATTTCATTGCCGGCAGTGACGTTCTATTGTTACATGTATGTGACAATAAAACTTGAAAGTGAGCCTGATGAAGACACAGGCCATTCAAGCCAGGACAGCCGGCTGGAAAATACAGCGCGGTGTAATCGCACAGCCGTAACGAACAGCCGAGTGGGGTGCACGACACGTCGGGCTTGCTCATTCGCACAATAAATGTCCGTATAGATATCATCCCCCTGCAAATAAAGCAACCAACAGAGGCAGAGCATGCCAGAGGGTGAACCGCCGACTTTACATTACCCAGAGTGCGTGCGTCTGTGTGTGTGTGTGTGCGCATGCATGGTGTCCTGTGATGAACTCCTTTGCAATTTTGCTCCCTGACCAGAAGAAACCACCAAACACAAATCAATACTAACACTCAAGACACACAGACGTATATCGGCTTATTTATTTTCTTTAATATTAAATACCATACGACACTTTCTTAGATCTTTTTCTAATATCGACTCACTCGTACAACTTCAGAAACACCTGAACTGCTGATTTTTCCTCAAAAGAACAGTCGCTATTGGAACCAGAGGGTCCCTTAAAGAACGCAGAGTAGCTCTGTAGAGCACAGAGCAAATCTGCAGGCTTTTTTTGAGTCGCCATAGTTATAATGAAATGTCCCCCCCTAGCGGGCATCTGATGAATTTCCCCCCATTTTAAAGAATAGGATTTTCTTTTAAACAGTATCCCATTCACAGCTCACCTCCAAAATGTAATGGTTAATAACTTGTACTACACCCTACTCTAGAATATATTTTCAACCAAATCTGTGCGTGATATTTTGAGTTATACTGCACACAAACCAACCAACCAACCCCCAACCCATGTAAAAACATAATGTCCTGGCGGAGGTAATAATTAATAAAGCACAGCAGGAACGACACTTAATACGAAGTCGCCTCCTCTCTGTTTGTCTTCATCCGCGTCTAAAAGAGGAAGGGGCCCGCGCATATCAGGAGCAGGTTCTTTGGTCAGCTTCATCTTCATTCAACACCGTAGCGCGGATTGTTTGCTGTATCCCAAAATAAACTTCAAGTAAAGTCACTTCCGATTTCCCATAAGGCATGTGTGGCCAAGTCACCTCCGCCGCAATGTTTATAAAAAAAAAACAAAACAAAACAAAAAAAAAAAGGATCAAAGATCAGATTGGAGATCTGATTCACTCTGATTTACACCCCCCCCCCCATGCCGCCGAGCTTTTTTGATTATCTGTGTCATTTTATCCACACACAAAAATGAAAGGCATCCAGTGAAAACCGTCAGAACAGCCGTGAACTGTCATCTGAGGCTGATGTCTAAACCTTTCTAAACACTTAATTTGTATTGCACTTTAACGCTGCATCTTCACTCCCCTACCGTACGTGTACACCCCTTTTCTTAATTCAAAAGTTCAAAATAAACTTTTTTTTGTTGTTGTTGCTGCTGCCTCCCACGTTAAACCACGAGACAAAAGCCAAAGGCTCGCCGATGTATAGGCGAGATGTCTACACCAGTCCGCATGTGTGCATGCGTGTGTATGTTTGACACTGCCATAAACATCGGAGGAGGACAAAAAACAGACAGGGAGGCAGGTTTTTAGGCCTGGGGCAGAACGATGAGCAGATGGCTTGTCTGAGCATGTCTGGAAAGTGTCGCAGATCCGATTCGTCATATTCTTTTATGCGCTCTCACTTATTTGTTTTTAATCGACGTCAGTTGAGCAAGAGCCGTTATGAATCGTAAATATAGTACGTTGTGAAGGGCGTTCTGACTGCAAAACATCTTCGGCAGTAAATCATGCTGTGTGACAGAATCCTTACTGCAGTAATTCTTTACCGTTCCTTCAGCTGGAAAAGTACTACGAAAGTCAAACTGATGGTAATGAACTGCTCTCGACGAAAAAATCACCTGCCAAAGTGCACCTGAAAAGAAACACGCTGAATTACAACCACAATTCTTTGACATCGATGGAGCAATCAAAACACTTTTTCCCACAATTTGGACACTCCCACGAAATCAACAAACACACCATTTGTGTTCAAAACACACCATTTGCATCATGGGTGCAGTGTAATATTACAGCGCAGTCGCATGTCGACGAAGTTTGGTGTGAAAGAAGCGACACAAATCCATAAGATTAAGCTTTTCAGGAACATTTACATACGAAGAAACTTGGGGGGGAATGTTTAAAAAATGTTTATGTAGATAACTGACTGTCATGCTAACATGAACTAGCTGAAGAAGTTGCCATGGTGATAGTAAGTGACGTCAAAATAATTGTATCTTGTTTAATTTTAATTAGAGTGGAAAAACAAAAAGCTACACATTATTTAAAGCGTTATACAAATATTATAATTATATTTATTACCGCAAATTTGACCCAAAGTGTTTTCTTCCTACCAAAACATGCATTCACGCTAACACATGCTAACACATGCTGACACCGTGACTAGCTAGCCACTTCCTAACGTCTCGTTCCCTCTTATTTTAAGCTTTAACATTAACAATAAACGTACAGAACGTTACATCACACATTTCTACTGGTCAAACAGCGTCACCTTACCCGAAAAAAGGAGGTATTTGTTTTAGGAGACGGTTTTTATTTTTTTCCTCTTCCGTTTGGTTAGGAGAGATTAGGCAAAACTAATCAAATACCGCTAACACCCATCACTCAGACCTGATAAAGCGAACAATGATAAGCGTTTATCCTTTAATGATAATGATAAGCATCAACATTTAACCCTTTCATGCCCATTGTCCACACTAAATTGGCAGATAGTCAGTTTACGTAAGATTTTAAGAATTATATAAAACACCTCCGTGTTACTAGAAACCATTACTGTGATCTGACATGCACCATTATTCTGATTTCTATTCTATCTTTATCTCACTCACTCATTTGCCGAACCGCTTAATTCAACATAGAGGCCGAGGCCTATCTAAGCTGACCGTGGGAGAAGGCAGGGTGCACCCTGAATGGCGCCAGGCCATTGCTGGGCAACACACACACAAGCATTCACACACACATTCATGCCTAAGAGCAATTTGGAGGAGCCAATTAGCCTGTTGTGCATGTCTTTGGACCGTGGGAGGAAACCAGAGTACCCGGAGGAAACCTACAGGAGCACAGGGAGAACATGCAAACTCTATTCAGAAAAGCCCGAGCCCGGGACTCGAACCCAGGAGCTTCTTGGTGTGAGGCGGAAGTGATGACCATTCTTTACACTCCCTATCGTAAAAAAAAAAAAAAAAAAAACAACAAAGAAACAAATTGATCCCGAACGTATTAAAATGGGGGAATTATAATGATAGTTTTGTCACCCACAACTGTAAAAGAAGTTCCATCCAGGAAAATATATGTATATATATATCATCCCAAAACAGTCTGAACCCTCTTTTTCATGAAGTTCTGCCTCCTGTTGGACTGCTCATAAATAACACTGCAGCTATGACGCTTATCTTCTTATTTATGTGTTTGTCTCCTCTGTACACTCGGCCATTTCTTGAGGCTCTGGTGTATTTGTGCAGTGTGTATGTGTGCAGATGTGCGGCGTTCATGATTGAGGAGGAAAAAGAGAATTAGGTTCAGCAGTAAGTCTGAAAGGCCCCATTTAGCCTCGACAGACTGAGTTTTAAGGGCGAGTGTAAAAACGTCAAAGCCCATATGGCAACAAGGTCTCCTAGCCAGACTCGAAAGCCCTGTATTCAGCTCGGACGGTTTCTATCCGAGGCCTCGTGACCCAAAGAGAGCTCACATTTATTAGCCGAGAGAGCCGCGGCTCCCGAGGAGTGCGTGAAACGTCGGTCCAAGTCAAATTCCACCCGTTGCCATCGTAAAAGAGTCACCTAATTAACGTTAATCCGTTTTTGATGGCTGAATGTTCCCACTCTGACCACACTGGCGGGGCCTTTGCAAGCTTGACTTGGAGCCATCTGCTAGAAGGGGGGTTTAACACTTCAAGGGAAAGAGAAAGAGAGAGAAGGAGGGAAAATAGACATGAGTCTCTGAAGTCTCAGGGGGGAAAAAATGCATAGGTATTTTCCTCCCTGTATAATCTAAGTAAACATTCTCTGAAACATACAAATGAGTGGTTGTGTTTCATTACCGTATATTATATTAACACATTACAAAAAAAATACTAAAAATGATCATGAAAATGCATTTTAACATAAATAACAATATGTACATTAAAAGTACAATATTACTGTAAAAGTTAATTATGAATATTCAATGTACTTTAATTAAAACAAACTAAGAAATAAAGAAAAGATTGAAATATAAAGTAGACAGATATTGTGTAATGTTTTCCTTTGACATAATATCCATTCATTCTATCCATACTAGTTTAATTCTATTTATTCTACTACTATAATCATAATCATATTAATAATAATAATAATAATAATAACTATTATGTTAGGTCAAAATTGGCACAAAGTTTATGATTTTAGTAAACATGCAAAAATCAGAGACTGCACCTGTGCAAATGAACACACTAACTATTCGATTTAATTCCATTTTATTTGTATAGCGCTTTTTACAACTGACATTGTCACAAAGCAGCAACTAGCCACGCCTCACTGATGACCACAGTCTAACTGGCCAATCCTGCATGAACTACATGTAGCGCTTCTTTTGAACTGACCAATCCCGCGTTGCCTTACCTGAATTACTGTATAAACTGCTTATCATTGTCCAAAAACCCGCCATAAATTGCTGACGACGCGCCTGTGTGTGCTTTGTTGGAGTTTCTCCCCGTTCCTGGGGAGGTAACGTAAAACCGAGTGCGTGGGACTTTCTTTGAATTGCACTGCAATCGTTTCTTTTCCTTTTTAATATTCCGTGTACACCGTTAATAATAAGTGACAATTTTTCCCCTCAGAATCCTCATTTAAATGTAGGATTTACTACTATAGGGTAATAGGGTAAGTACTGTTGTACATGAAAAATTTACTAAACCGATAAAAGGGCTGAGAGCTGCAGGTGATGTTTGGACAGACGAGGATGAGGTCTATGTGTTCCAGAATGGTCCCTTCGTCTTCCTTATGACCTCGAGTCATATCGTGAGCATTATCTCTGATTGTTTTTTTTTTTTTTTAGATCGCAAAAATGTCCGTGTCATTTTTCCCGAAAACAGCTTTCTGTTGGTTACACCACTCTGGTTCTCAGCCCTTTCTATAATGAAAGAATCCTGCACTTCTTGCACGTGATTCTGATATTGAACATTTTGTAGACTGACCGACGATACCGCTATTTATGTATGTATTTATTTATTTATCTAATCCATCACCACCAAGTCTGCCATGCAGTTTTGGAAAAAATGCTACGCTTAAATGGATTCAGGACCGAATGGACTGAAACCAACACGGAGAGCGAATCAAGAAGAGAACTAAATATTTACACAGTTAAACACAGCCATATTAAACAGTCTTTCACTTGCTCATTTTCCGTCTCTCTAACGCAAATGTTTCATGACCGAATGAAGAGAACAAGACGGAATTCTGGTGTCATCCTTCCATCCTTCCCTGCAAACAATTTACACTCTCATCAAAGCCACGTGTGATTTCCTGCACGCGGTGTCATCTGTGGATTAAATCGTCTTGAATTGTTCCTAACTGTCCTCTTCAAATGCGCACACTTTAACGAAGGGTCGGACTGTAAGATGAAAGCTAATCTAGAGAGTCAAAATCACCTGGAAGGCTAAATTTCAGAGTGAAACATAATCCCGGGGCGGCACGGTGGAACAGTGGCTAGCACGTCCGTCTCACAGCAAGAAGGTCCTTGGTTCGATTCCAGAGCTCGGGCGTTTCTGTGTGGAGCTTCCCTGCTCTCCCCGTGCTTGCATGGGTTTCCTCCAGGTACTTCTGCTTTCACCCACAGTCCAAAAACAGGCTTTTCCAAATTGCTCCTAGGTGTGAGTGTGAATGGTTCTGTGTTTTGGCCCCACAGTGGCCTGGTGAGCTGTTTAGGGCGTACCCTGTCTTCGCCCAGAGTCGGCTGAGATAGGCATCAGCCTCCCCGCGACCCTAATCAGGATTAAGCGATCTAATCCCGAGAGTGAAACATAATCTAGTGAGGAAAAGTTTCTTGACAAATAAAATCTAATCTTCACAGTGAAAGCTAACGTAGTGAGTGAAAGCTAATCTCCAGGAAAAGGGAAACTTTTGTTGAAAAAATGAGAACGGGTTTCAAAACCATTAGTAAAAAGTGTGGACTTCATGAACCCACGGGTAGAGAGAACGAGGAAATTCAAGATTCAATAGAAGACGTCACTCAACAAAGATCACTTCAAGGACAAGGCATGTAGTGATTCAAGAGAGCTCAAAAGGACCACATGGAACTGGACTATAGGGTCTGGGGAACATAAGGACTGGGGAACATAGGGACTGGGGAACATAGGGACTGGGGTACATAGGGTCTGGGGAACATAGGGGTTGGGCAACATAGGGTCTGGGGAACATAGAGTCTGGGGAACATAGAGACTGGGGAACATAGGGACTGGGGAACATAGGGACTGGGGAACATAGGGTCTGGGGAACATAGAGTCTGGGGAACATAGGGACTGGGGGACATAGGGACTGGGGAACATAGAGTCTGGGGAACATAGGGTCTGGGGAACATAGGGACTAAGAAACATAGAGTTTGGGGAACATAGGGTCTAGAGAACATAGGGTCTGGGGAACATAAGGACTGGGGAACGTAGAGACTGGGGAACATAGAGTCTGGGGAACATAGGGATTGGGCAACATAGGGTCTGGGGAACATAGAGTCTGGGGAACATAGGGACTGAGAAACTAGGGTTTGGGGAATATAGGGTCTAGAGAACATAGGGTCTGGGGAACATAAGGACTGGGGAACGTAGGGTCTGGGGAACATAGGGACTGAGGAACATAGGGTCTGGAGAACATAGGGTCCGGAGAACATAGGGTCCGGGGAACATAGGGTCCGGGGAACATAGGGTCCGGGGAACACAGGGACTGGGGAACATAGGGGCTGGGGAACATCGGTACTGGGGAACATAGGGTCCGGGGAACATAGGGACTGGGGAACATAGGGACTGGGGAACATAGGTACTGGGGAACATAGGGTCTGGGGAACACTGGGTCTGGGGAACATGGGGCTGATCCCAAAGCTACTACTCTGCCCTTCTACAGTTTGATCAAGTCAGAAAGCTATTGGGAAAATTTTACTTACAGAGATCAACGTACAGCTGTTAGGTTTAAGTGAGAAGTGTTATGTTCGGGTAAAGGAAAACAATGCATGTTGTCATGAGCAGGATAGAACAATCTTGACGTAGGTATGTGAAACCAAAGTCATAAAAGTTGAAATTAAAATCAGAGTTGAAGAGTTGGTTGCTGGATTCAGACTAATACACCTGGAAAGGACTTTAAAATAGCTTTCCAGTGACACTCCAGTGGATCGTTTCCCTGTGATAAAAATGACGAAAATTATGGCATTTTGAAAAATCGCATAAACGGTACTAATTTGGTATTGGAATGCAACAGATTTAACTGGAAAACCCGTGACCGATATCCATGCTGTCAGACATGGTGTTAACATGGCGTAACTTCCTCAGTATACATCCATGTATGCATTTTTTCTGAGCATTCAAAAGCAACGTTCAGATATTCCTCAAACCTTCCCTACATTGCCTTCAGGAGCTGTGAGGGTGATTTTGTCAATGCAAAATTTCTTCTAGAACTTCTAGAAATCGGATTAGAGCAGCTCAAAAACAAGGCTGTAGGGGGAAAATGTTAACTGCGTCATCACTGAACGAGCTTTTCACGCTCCCATCAAATAAAGAAGCTACACACAAAATAGTGACGCATACTGCAGAGCAGCCTGTGTGGGCGGGGCATTTCAAGTACCTACTTGATGTTCACGGCTATTTTCTGATCGTGTGCTATAGCAGACTGTCGACAGATTAGAGTCCCCTGTCATCTAAAAATGTAAACCTCTTCAAGCTCTTTTTCTTGACTTTGTGGTTTTGGTTTGGAGTTGGAGCTGAGACTTTTCCTTCTCGCCTCTCCCCGGTGCGCTCCAGGCCTCCAGGTGTGGATGTTTTTATTATGCATTTGCTGAAGCTCCTGAAGTTTCCTAGCTGGGGGCAGGAGCACCTGCATTCATGTGATCAAACACACACACACACACACACATTTCTGAGATTCTACAGGGCAGCTTTGGTAGTCAGTGGTCCATGACAGAGCATCAAACAAACACAACTAGCTTTGGACATCAATTCAGACGCCATGCTAAAATCATCAAAACACGAGAAGGTAGAAATTTGAAAAGCCATCGTCAGTTTCTGGGTCTATCCCACATGCTGATAAAAAATAAAGCACCTTTACCACGGCTTGGTGAGTCATGATGAGCTGCAAAGTACGACAGTGCAAAATGTTCTTGACCTTTCACTACATGTATGTATGAATTATTTTTAAAAGATACTCTCACAAATTCATGGGGCATCCTGGGGGACCTGCTCAGGGTGTCAGCCACCTTTCACCGAAACATGGTTTCTAGAATCTCCCATGAGCCTGATAACTGACTCAGTTCAACTGAATGCATCTGGCGAGCTTTGTTGGAGAGCACTATCCACGTATCACCACCATCAATACATCACTTGAGGGAATATCTTTTAGAAGAAGAAAAAAAAGATGTTCATCGCTGAAATACAGTTCCAGAGACTCGTAGAATCTGTACCAAGCTGTCCAGGCAGCTTATGGTGGCGCAACACCTTATTAAGACCACTGATCTTGAATTTTTCTTTTTATTTGTCCTCAATCTCCAGCAATTTATTGCATATCCCAGATGTTTGACAGCTTCGAATGAAAAAAGACGCTGCCGAATCACTTGGTAAAATGGAAAGCCTGATATGACCTGAATAAACAACCAAATTTAATAGCAACCAGTGAAAATACTATCAAAGTCATTATCATGAAGCCAGTCAAGTCAAGCAGCTGAACGCATGTTGGTGCCCTACACATGTTAAGTACTCCAATTAACCTCACGTTCGGATGAGTGCGGATCAGTGAAGCAGCTTCACGTTGAGCCGACAGCACAAACACAGCTGGAGACTGATTAGAACCACCCAAGAGTCACTCTGCCTCATTGCATTGCCTTGGTACACACACACACACACACACCACCACCACCACCACCACCAACAGATGTGATTCCCACAAAATCATTTTATGGGACTGTGTTTGTGCCTGAAGAATGTGTGGCACTGTTGACCAACCTTGTTTTTTTTTTTTTTTTTTTTTTGGTTAGTTACTTTGTTTGCTTTTTGTGAGTTCAATTCTCATGACTTCCAGAGTGAGCCAATAAAGTTTTCGGCATAAGGGTAAAAGTTGAATACGTTGAATACATTTATAATGAAAGAATTAGCGATCATCGTATTTGCTGTATTTCCAATATACCTGTGGCACACGGTGACATTAGCGTGGGTGTTGGCATAAAAGCCGAGGCTTTGAAACCTGACCTGTTCGCGTAGTCTGTCCGCAAGAGGTTTATGAGTAATGGGAGAATTATGGGTAATGGAAATGCACCAACAGGAAAAAAAAGTACAATTTTGAAAGTCAAAAGGCCCACAATTGCATGTCGTGTTACATTTACAGGAATTTGCCATTACGCCCTTATCCAGAGCGACGCATCCCATTCATAAAACTAGGCAGCTGAGGGTTAATGCCTTGCTCAGTGGTACTTGGGCCTGAATAGCCAACCTACTGATCAGTAACCCAGAGCCCTAAGCCCGTTGCTGAATAGCCTAGAGTGATTTTTCCAGGAAAATGTGATGGGATTTACATTGCTAATATTGCTGCTGAATGAAATGCATGCTTTTCTTTTAATAGGTGAATTGAATTTTGTTGCGGTATAAAAAAGTTGTAGTGGCAAAGTCAAACGTACAATTTCACTGGTACATTCTTAAATGTACAAGCACGTGGATTCTGATCCCACAGGCCAAGACAAGACACTAGTCTCTAGAGCCAGATGTTTAGTGAGACGTTGTTGATGTTGTTGTTTTGCCACACTATACTGTAGCCCACCGGCGTTAACCTTCAGTAACTTTCTGTCGGACGATCGTGACAATTACCGTGAAATGAAAGCTTTTTTTTTTTTTTAATTTCTAGAATCAGAATGCTGAACACATGGATGGATGGATGCTAAACCATGACAACAAACTCACCTTTCATTGTGTCATTATGTCGAAGGATATTCCTTTATTTTCATTAAATGGTGAGTTTTCATTGTGTTTATCTACAGTTAAGGCTGGGCGATACAACCTAAAATGACACCACAATATTTTCATACATTTTGATGATAACGATATTTATCATCATACATACTTTTTTACCCTAAGAAAATGATATTCAGAGACAAAAAGAACTGGACAGACTGTTTATTAGAATATTTATTATTAAATTAGTTCTATACATATATACTTACATAGTCACAGCTGTAACACTTGATTCGTGTTGATCTTTCTATTAAATCTTGACTCTCACGATATTCGGTTGGCTGACAGTGTGAATGCTTACATCACGATACGATCATGTATTGATATTTCACCCAGCCCTATCTACAGAAAGAGCTTTGTGGTTTGTTTGGGTTTTTTTTTTTTGTTGTTGTTGTTTTTGTGTTTTTTTGTTTTTTGCAGATACTGCCTACTTGTCAACTTGTCCTAACTTGCCCAAACCTGGTAACCCACCTGTTTCATACTGAGCCAGCAAGAAAAGTTTCAATTTACTAGATTGTTGTATTTGGTTCTCACCAGGACATCTCAAAATCAAGTGAAGGTGCCTAGGGACAGTTTATCGATCATATACCGCTCCACTTTCCACTTTCCACTTTCCTTATGATTAGAGTGAATAACATTACAAAAGGAAAGAGTGGTTATTATTTTAAGAGGGTGTGTGTGTGTGTGTGTGTGTGTGTGTGTGTGTTGGGGGGGCTACAGAAGTGTAATGGTCCTGAAAAAAATGGGTCTATGATTGACGAGGAAGCACGGGCATGACATTATTTATTGAGTCATAAGGCCTACGAGGAGAACTTAATTGAGTGGTTAAACACAAGACTAGACATGATTAGGTGCTGAGTGCTCTCTCGATGTGTGGCCAAGAACCGAACAGAATGAGATGGAAAAAAACCTCAGGGAAGAGCAGAATGTCAGTGAGAGAAATGATGATGATGGGGAAGAGGAGTAGCGGTGATGGGTTCAGCTCAGAGTGCTGCTCTTTTTTTTTTTTTTTTTTTGCTTTTCCATATATGAAGCAGGCCTTGCTGTACAGTCCAGAGCCGACCACAAAAATTAAGACTGAAACACACAAGCCAAGCACCCTTGAAAGTGCGGTCAAAACCAAGCGAGCAGTACACGCTATTAACACATCATCTACTTTTATTATAAATTGAGAGCAAGCACGTAATGTTTCGTGCCGGTTGTATTCCTTGTGTATTCAGGTGGAGTGGGTACTTTGGTTGAAATTCAATTCAGCTTAATCAAAACGCACATTGCGTAGGAATTTTAACAAGCTGGAGTGATCCGGTTCGATTCCATTTCCAACAATATTCCTTTATAATTCAAAGGAAGCAGTGGATATACGTATCCATCCCGGATCTGAGACAGTCGAGAAAACCTTTCTATAAGAATAGAGTACCTGCACAAGTATGGCACGCTCAACTCTTCCATTCAATATGCATCCACACCCAATCAGCCATAACATTAAAACCGCCTGACTGCTTCGTCCACGGCAAGCTACGACGTGCCGTGCATTCTGACGTCTTTTCCCGTAGCCGGTGCTACAGCAGCTCTTCTGTGGGATCAGACCGGACATACTAGCCTTCCTCCCTCACGCGCTAGCGAGCCTCGGGCTTCAGTTCACTGGGGGTCCGTCCTTAGACCACATTCGGCAGGAATTTACCCCCGCACACCGGGCCACACCCCATAAAACCTCCCGCTTTGGAGATGAATAGACCTGGTCGTTTAGCCATCACGATGTAGCCCTTGTTAAAGTCACTCATCCGTAAACTTGCTCATTTTTCCTGCTTCCAGCGCATCAGCTTCACTATCTGCATAATAAAGCCCACTTCATTATTAATGTCATTCACTTCACCTATCAGTGCTCATAATGCCTGTAATGTCATGATTGGTTAGTGTATAAGGCGAGAGCAGTTTTCATTAATGAAAATCAGCTGTTGATATTGTTTTTAATTTTTGTTATAATTTTTTTTTTTTCAATAAAAGCCTCTTTAATGATAGCAGATGTCTTAATCAAAGCATGGATTTATGAGCTGTAGAAACTGAAACTGATCTCATTCCACACAGAACGCAGCTTCCTGCTCAATAATTAGGTCAGAACTTCCTGTCTGTAGGTTTGCACAACATTCTCACTCACTATATCAGTACGGTTTGGACTTGCGACTTTTCTTCCTGAGCCAGCGAGAGCAGACAGATCATCTGGCTACCATGCAACACAGAAAAGGAAAAAAAAAAACATCAGTCCTGGTTCATGTAAGACCTCTCAGAAGAGACGACGGACGTGCTTTAGCTTTTACGTTCTGTCGATAATGACCTGCATAAAAAAATCTCCAGTCGGTGCGCTTCACACCACGTTATCAGAGAATTTACAGTCCCTGACAGCTAGACGATATAATTTACACCGACTGCGGAGCAAAAGGGTCACGTCTTCATGAACGCTTTAAGACGAGTTGAAACGTTCCATAAAAAACAATGTATCTGGTGTGAAAGGAACTGAGTCCTGATAGAATCTCCCCCATGTTCTCGACTCTCCTACGTGTTTGAGGCGAATTCCTGTGAGGTCCAGCCTTCCGGAGATTTCATTCCTGGTTCTGTGTTGATTTTGTGCCATCATACCCGTATAGGTGGCGATAAGACATGGGTATGTGGACTGTATAAACTCTCTGTGATCTCAGGTGGCATCGCTCAGGGATGCCAAGCTGTAGCACAGGTGCCAAAAGTCCTTCATGATTAGTGGAGTTGGAAATTTTGGAGTATTTTAATTGATATTCGAGTTTTGTAAATTGTGTTTCATAGGTACAACATCGCCTTTTGAGGCAGCTGACTTTGGGAAATTAGTGGATATTAAAAAATAATAATAATAAATTAATTAAAAAAAGGACAAGAGTCTTGAAAATTAGAAATCGTTGTGATTCACGAGAAGAACTAAACCCTTCTCAGGTAAATGATGACCAGTCCAGGATGCGGTCCGTCATTTACCAACGGATCCAAAGCCTGTCCCACTTTCACTTTACAGAAAAATTCCCGGGAAGGGACCATGTGTGCAATCCAGAGCGGCAAAAGTACCGTTCGAAAGCCGCGAGCCCGAAACCCATAGATTGTCGGCCAACCTCGCCTCATCAACACATATTTCACTCAATAGCCAAAGAGTCAAAGATCCAAGCACCATCGGGCGATTCGACTCCCTGATCATATCCAAGCTTATAAGAGCCCCATGATCACTCTCAAGCGTAAAACGCCTAAACATTTGCATCTGAAAGAGTCAGATTACCCATTTTACAGCTAAGCATTCCTTCTCCACTGTTGGGTAACTGGTTCCCGGTATGGGGACTGAGCTCTCATCTTGTAAAAGTAATTAGCCTAAGGCACCTGATGTGTCTGTCTGCAAAAGAAACAACTTGAGAAAGACCGGGAGTACACCTCACAACCCTGTCTGCCGTTTCCTCGCTTGAACCAGAAGCGAGCCCTCGCTTCAGCGCTTGACCTACAGGTCAGCCCTCTTTGCCAGCCATCCCAGTTCTCTCATTTGTGCATCAGCGCGCGAGGATCGTGGAGCGGGGATCGAGCAATGAGCGAGGATACACGAGAGCAGCCAACCTGGAAGAGCTGCGCACCGGCGTATAAATAGCCGGGCTCTTACACGACGTTGACCTTTTTTAGCTGCGCCGCCGTCATCGGAAGCGGACGCTGCCGCGTGCGATGCTTCAGAGGAAACAGGGACTCGTTTCTCTTCGTTTTCCTTTCGATTCCACACCCCTCACATTGTTTCCTCGTGTCTCTACGAGTCTCTCGGTGGGAGGGACCAAGACGCAAGGACGAGACACAAATGAGGGAAACAAGGATGCTATTTAGGGGTTTTGGAATGCACCCCATGTTCACACTTACACCTGGAAAACAATTTGCACAGTGTACGCGGACCGAGGATCATGCCGGAGGTCGACAAGTTCCACGGCTCTCATGCTGGCTGAGAAGTCCAGTATAAACCTACACAAAACACACAGTCCTTTCCTTTTGGTGCTCAGCACTAGGGATAATTTTAATTCGGTTGCCCGACTCTGGTAATAGACTGTTCGCTACTGAATGGACACCTTTAAATGAGGTTCGCCTCTACTTGACCAATGAATTCAGCTATTATTAAACTTTATTACTAAAATGATATATGAAGAATTGAATAATATATATATACTGCATATAGAACCATAACCTTGTGTTTGCCCTGGAAATGAATAACCAAATCCAAACAGTCCACATTGTGGCAATTTTCTGTTATTTGTTACAATCGTTTCTAATAAACTCTCATCTGTCCAACATCTTTGGATACACCCTTTGTTTTACCTCATTATCCGCGGTCCGGCTTGATTTGGGAAATCTGGGAAACATATTGTTTCCCTGCAACTATTCATGAATGAAGGTCATTCTCAGGACAGCACAAAGAAGCATTCTGACGAGGTACTTCAAAACGGAGCCTCTGTCAGGGATAGCGTTAATGCATCCGAGGCGTAATTATGTGGTTTGTTTGCCTATTATCACGTCGCACCTTATCACAAAAGGGAATTTCTGGAAGCGTATTTGGAGCGCAGAGAGAAAACAGACATCCGTCTCTCCTCAAGTCATTCTCCTTAAATAGGGGAAGAAAAAAAAAAAGGTATCGGAATAAATATTCCTGGATGTCATGAATCGGACGACAGAAGAAGATCACAAACCCGAGTTTATTCAAGAACCGTTTAAACCCTTGAACTGTTTATTTAAACCATTGTAGAGTTGCTACAGTACGTGACACAAAGCTTGAGGTCGAACATACCTCACGGCGGCACGGTGGCATAGCCGTAAGCAAGTCGACCTCCCAGCAAGTAGGTCCCGCGTCCGGGGGCGTTTCTGTGTAAAGTTGCATGTTCTCCCCGATTGGCTGCCCCTGGGTGTGAATGGTTGTATATGTGCTGGCTCTGCGACGCTCTGGCGAGTGCCCAGGGTGTACCCCTCCTTCGCCCAGTGTCAACTGACCCGATAATAGTAGGATTAAACAGTCCGGTAAATGGGTGAGAGTGCGCGAACGTACCGAACACCTCCACGATGCAGATCAGTATCCCGTGACGCACGGAGATGATGTCACGTGACGTTAAGCGACCTCAAATTGCTAAACGTGCAAAGATTCGAAGACGGAGTGAGATAGAAAGTGAGTAAGTGGCCAACATACTATCACGAAATTCACGAAATTACAACAACGAGCCCGTTCGATTCGGGCTGCCAAACCCCAGCTGTAACTTAACCCCGATGGTACCACATCTAAGTTCGATTTGCAACAAAGACACCGGTTGCATTTGGATCATTTTTGGTCTATAATACACTTGTACTCGTTATAACTGGCAGAAATGTGGATGTACAATATGTAAGTCTGTCAGGGATGAGTTCACTCAAAGGCTAAGGTTTGATTTATTTCATTCATTGCGTTCTAGAACAGCTGTGGCTCATGTCGCTCATGACACATCGTTCTCTTCATGCCCAGTATATTGTTTTGGCAAGAGTGTTCAAGATTTTATCTTCTTCTCTGTGCTACAAATGTCGACCACTGAACTGTCAGCATGATGACGCAAAGTCAGCTTGACTGACATGCTGGAAACCGCTGATACTGGGGGTGTGGTTTTGTGTCCATGGGTGGATTCAACAAGTACGACATGTTTCAGTGCTGAACTTCATCCATCCCATCTTAACCGATTTTCATACTATACCTACAAACACACTTTCACCTGGGCTCCCGTGTGGCGCGTCGACAAGGCGCGTGACCGCGAGTACGAATCCGGGTCGACGCCGCAGCCATCCGTGAGCTCGTTCGTATGAGGGGGCGGATAGCGCTTTCCCTCCGAGGGCGTCAGGCCGCCCCCGGATACGAATGCGCAGTGGTGGTAGCATTGCATGTCACGGAGGGGGCTTGTGCATGCTAACGCCACTCCCTGGTTGGTGGTGGTCATGTGACAGGGAAGGCAATATGGCCTTGATGGGTGGGAATTGGATACGACTAAAATCAGGGGAGAAAATAAGGGGGGTAAAGACTTTCACCTGGTATATAACGCCATTAACCAGCAAGTAGAGGGAAATTTCACCAACAAATATCAGCGGTGAAGGTCACGAGCTCTTTGAGAGTCGAACGAACCGAGTCGATAGCTCGGCTCACTGAAAATATCCATCATACGTTCGTTTTGATTTAATTTAATCCCATTTATTCACAAAGAACTCCTGAGCGCGTGCTGGCAGGCTCCCTGAAAAATCTAATCGAAATGCAAAATGTAAAAAAAAAGTAAGCGAAAGCTAATAACCAAAACCAAATATCGCGAATGTTTGGGGAGACAGGCGTAAATAAATCATACGGCAGGGGTTCATAAAAAGGCTGCAGAAAGAGTATGAATGCTTTCTTGTGCCACTGAATATTAGCCCGCGCGAGCACGGACGTTAGCACGCCCGGTGCACGCGGCCAAGTCGCAGCTCGTGATTGATGAGGCTTCGGGGCCAGCGTGCTCTCAAACACCACGCACAGGCTTGAGCCGCTGCACACGAGGATTTAATGTCGGCGTGACTCTTCCATGGAAAAAAAAAAAACAATCACATGCTTTTGTGGGGAAGGATTTTGACGTCGCACATGCAACATGTGCGCACACATCTGCTTTTCAAGCGCACAAACATATACACATACACACATTGCGGTGCACACAGTGCACAAACGAGCACACAGACACACAAATACAAATGCTTTCACACAAATATGATGGTGCATGTCGTGAAGCTGTCAGCAGCCCAGCGTGAACGATGTCATGCCGTTCGGATGAGTCCCTCTCCGTGTACCACCAGGGTAATAGTAGGCTGCACACTGAAGTTTTTTTTAAAGCAGTTAAAATTCAACCCTATTTAATGCAATACACAATACAGCTTTTCAAGTGTACATATGCATGCACACACTTATTCATGCATATGTTAATTTAATAAAATTATTCATTTTTATGATTATTATGATTACATGTTCTGGGAATCAAATTCTCTCTCAGGGTTTTGATCCATTTACTGCATCTTTCCATGATGTAGCTTGCCATGCAGTGTTTAAACACTTATGTTTGGACATATACTGTATGCTCTGTCGGTTGATTAATTGTAGGCTTTGGCTATTCAACTTTTTTTTATATACAAGAAACGACAAAATGCGACATTATAATCAAATCAAAATAAGAATTTTTTTGCGAGGAATGACATTTTCATTTTTCTTTCTTTCTTTAGCAGCAAAGTGATGAAAGGGACTATTTACATGGGGACGGCTCTATGTTCCAACAGCCCACTGGTCCGACAGCCCTACTGATGCGAGATGGGCACCTTGCTTACTCAGTAATTCGGGTTTAGGCTGTCGGACCAATGGGCTGTCGAACTATAGGCCTAAGCTGTAACTTTCACTGTCACGGTACCCTGATCCTGAGAATCCTTTGTACTTTACAACCCCTGGCAAAGGCAATTAAATCACGCTTTCACTCATTTGCCAAACAGCTCATCTGGACTAGGGTCACAGGGCAACCAGAGCCCCATGTCATCCAACACCGGGCGAAGGCAGGGTACACCCAGAACATCGCAACAGCCAGTTAGCCTAATGTGCATGTATTTGGACTGTTGGAGGAAACCGGAGCATGCCGAGGAAGCACATGCAACTCTACAAAGAGACACCCTTCCTGAGCCCAGGACCTTGCTCATGCGGACATGCTAACCACTACGTCACCCGGTTGCAAAGGAAGCTACGACTCGTCAAAAAGAATACCGCCGCACATCTACAGTTCGCTAAAGATCACACGATCGAGCCAGAACCAGGCCTACTGAAAACATCTTGAGGATGGAGTGTTAGTCTGGAGAAAGGAAAACACTGCATTCCAGTATGAGAACCTCATCTTGACTGTGAAACACGGTGGCGGTAGTATCACAGTCTGGGCCTGTTTTGCTGCAACATTGAGGGAACAATGAACTCTGAATTATACCGTCCCGAATCTCTTGGTTCTTGCCGTCATCCGTTTCCATCTCGCTTCGTCCTTTGCATCCCTCCCCATCACACCAAACATCTGCATGTCCTCCCTCACCACATCCATAAATCTCCTTTTTATCCTTCCTGTTCTCCTCCTACCAGGCAGTTTCATCCTCAACATTCTTCCACCACCCTTCATCCGTCCTCTGCACATGCCCAGACCATCTCGATCTGGCCTCTCTCACGTTATCCCAAACACCTGTGTTGTCCCTCTAGTATTTTCTTTTCTGATTCTTTCCATTCTTGTCAGAAAATCACAGCATCTCTGTCCGTCCACCTCCGCCTCCTATCTAACAAATAATGATTGATGAAGAATAAAGCTCGTGTTTTGCAGTGAAAGTCCTGACCTTAATTCAATAGGAAGGGGGTGAGAGCAGTCTATTTGGGGAAACCCACCAACATCCCAGAGTTGAAGCTTTTCCTATACACAATTTCCATTGTGATGGATGAAGCAACAGTTATCGGAAATCTTTCGCTGAAGTTCTGGTGGATGAGGAGATCTGAAAGCAAAAATTATGTATATAGCTGAGTCATTTACCGATAATGAAATACTGGATCATTTTACTTAGTAAATAAATGACAAAGTGTAATATTTTTGTCTCATTTGGTTAATTAGGTTCTCTTCTCTCTCTCTCTCTCTCTCTCACTCACACACACACACACACACACCATGTTAAACCACATGAAAAATTAAAACACATCATACACTCACTCTCACTCATTTACCAGACCGTTAACTCCTACTGTGGTCGCAGGGAGGCTGGAGCCCACCTCAGCTGACACCGGGGCGAAAGGCAGGGCACACCCTGAACAGTTCAGGGCCAAAACACACACCCACTCACACTCACGTCCACACCGAGGGGCAATTTGGAGCAGCGAATTAGCCTAATGTGTGTCTTTGGACTGTGGGAAGAGACCGGAGTACCCGGAGGAAACCCACGAGCCTTGGACTCGAAGCAAGGGCGTTCTTGCTGTGAGGTGGACATGCCAACCACTACACCACAGTGCTGTGTGTGCCCTAAATGAACATGTGTTTAAAATGGTTTTTTCTTAAATTTTTTTATATAAATAAATAAATTGAAAGTATAGGGTGTGTACAGGAAACTTGGGGCTCTTTGGGGCTCTGTGCACATGCACATCACAGGAATCACATGATTTTACTATGATTATTATTTTCAATATGGGTAGTCATGGATGCTTACAGTCGTGCTCGTATAAACATGATTTGAACGGAGAGCTGTCAGTCAAATTTAAACCAACGTTTACGACACACAAGCTGTACACGTGCACACACGAACTTGGAATCCTGTACACACACACACAAACAAAACACTCTGACCTGACTACTTTCCCCTGTGACAAGCTTTCAGTCCCATTTTCTCCAAACTGAAGTGACTGACTGTGAAAATGGCAAAACAGCACGCGGAAAAGTGTTGCTCTCATTATTTAAGCCAACATTTGCAGAGCAAACATACACAGTGTTCGTCCACAACCCTCGCCTTGTGAGCGCCATGCTGTTTTGTTTAGCTGCAACCCGACACTTTGCAGAGACAATATTTAGACTGCGGTGTTAACATGAAACACAGCCACCAAAAAAAAAAATCCAGTGTGTAAATGACTAATTTGTCCCTAATGCGCTGGAGGTCAAAGGTCAAATCATGTAACAAAAATTAAGAAATAATTTTTTTTTTAAAAAGTGAAATGCCCATCTGGGTTCAGCCTGATGTTTGTCTGGACTCACCGTCAGTCATTGTGTAATACTCTCACTGCACTGAGAAATAGTTTGTGCACTTTTTATTTACATCTATCAGCAAAGCTGTAAATTCCAACCTGCTCTCTCTCTCTCTCTCTCTCTCTCTCTCTCTCTCTCTCTCTCTGGACATTAATGTGGCTTTAAGCTCTTCCTCAGGGAGCTTGTGGTCCATGTTGCTCTAAGATCTGAAGAGAGGCCTAATGGATAAGCAAACACACTCATTAGCTCCACCACCAACCCAAAGGAGGACGCCATATGTATGAGTGGATGTGTGTGTGATTTTTATGCATACTTATACGTATGTGCACACATGCTTGGAATTTGCTTGCCGTGTTCTTGCGCTCAGGCCTCCGGCGCTGGGGTTTATCCGAGTTACTCAGTTACCCCGAGTGCAGTCGGTGGAAGTGAACCACAATTTTCTGCACTGTTGTCCGTTTGCATGACACGGCATTCCTTAAAGCAAGTGCATGTGGAAAATACAATAAAAACCACACGGGATCGGAGGTTTTACGATCCCGGAGAGCACGCCTGTTCTCCCTTTTGAGGATATCCATATGGATATAAATTTCCAGTTAATGCTGGCCTCGGAAAACCATTCATTTTTCATGTGTGACAACTCAACCGCCTAATACCGTGATTTTCATTCTCAGTCACTTTCAGTAAACACTTTATCCTGGGCAGGGATCCGGAGTTTATCCCAGGAACGCTGGGGCTCGTGGACTCCAGCAATACACCTTGTATAGGAAGCACACACACACACACACACACACACACACACACACTTACTTATTCACACTCCACAGTTCAACGCAAGTCACACTCCACAGTTTGCCTATTACCAGGTTTAATCAGAATCAGCTTTATTGTCATTATACAGAGTACAATGAAATTATGGGAAGTACTAAGGGAAGTTGGAAGAAACTGCAAAACCCTGAGGAAGTACATAAGGACAGGGTTAGGCCTGACTATACTGCTCTAAAGTTGTTTCTATCTTCTACTTATTTTAATTTACTGTGGCATACTGGGAATTAATGACGCATTCCGTTTTTACTGGGAAGTCCCGGAAATCACGAGCATCCGATCAGAAATTTCGACTGAAAGTTCCCTGAAGTCAGATTTCCAGTTTGGAGAGCCAGACCTCACCAACCCTTACTTCAAAATTCAAGATGGCTGTCATACGTCGATAGTGAGTAAAATACTAAGTGTAATAATTCAGGTTTTTTTTTTTATACTTTTAAACCAATATAATTACTTTTAAATAGATATTTTGTACATGGCCACATAATAAGCAGGATAATGTACAGCAAACCAATTATTATTGGAAGATAAACTGGTTCAGGGTAATACTAGACCCGTCAACAGCGCTTTGGGGTCCTGATCACTCAGTAGGGGTTTATTTTGCAATAATGACCAAATCATTCTCACAAGTGTCAAAAATCCCGAGAATAGGACGATAGTGAACCCGTCGGTTCATAAAAGGCAAGTTAATGGCAATAATAACAGTATACAGATACTTTTATTAAGAGTATTAAAAGACTATTATTTATTAAGTGCACTAGTTTATATCTGACTTGCGAGTTTAAACTAGTGAACTTAATAAAATAAAACTAGGCATGAATACAAATCACACACGCTTCCATTCACATACATTAAACAGGAGTCTAATTGTACATATGAAAGCAAAGACTACAGAGCCATGTATTCATACGCAAATGAGCTCTGTACTGCTCATCACGTGACTTTTCACATTACAGCGTGCCCCATGTGTGTGGAGTTATTGCTCTTTTTATATTCTACAGGAGAAAAAAGGTTCATAAAACAGAGTGTGTTTTAATAGAAACAAACAAACAAACTATGCACGCAAGCTTTTATTAGCTTTGGGCTTAATTAATTAATATATATATATATATATATATATACATATATATATATATATATATAGTCAGTTAGTTAGTTACTTAGTTATTTCCTTACGTGTACACAGCACTATCCAACTTCTATCCGTGGAAATGGTGTCACGGTGTCTGTATCCTCAAAATACCACATAATAGGCCATCATCGATTGGTCTTGCCTGTAATGTTGGAATGGAATGTTGCCAGCTTACGTAGGTGTGATCGCAGCGACCTCAGATGGGACAGGGAATGCATCAGAAATTTATTCAGTCATTCATCCGTTTTCTAAGCCACTCAATCCTAATTAGGGTCGCACTGGGCGAGGGCGGGGTACACCCTGAACAGCCCGCTCACACCATTCACACTCACACACTTACATCTAGGGGCAATTAGCCTTCTGTGTATGTTTTTGGACTACAGGAGGAAACTGGAATACCCGGAGGGAACCCATGCTAGCACGGGGAGAACATGCGAACTTCACGCAGAAACACACCGAGCACGGGAATCGAACAAAGGACCTTCTTGCCGTGAGGAGGACGTGCTAACCACTGCGCCACCCTGCCGCCTTGCATCAGAAATGTGCTTGTCTAATGTACTGTAGCAGCTTTACGTTGTCATTGATGATATCGATAATGACGCAACCTAGAAACATGCAAATAAATAAATAAAAAAGAACAAGCAAAAACAATACGTCTGAATTTTATGCAAACAAATCAAAGGCTACAAGCACTGGCCCGCTTCTCCTCCTCACTAGTCGTAACTGATGAATTTTCCATCATGACACGTTTTTGATAACGGTTATTAGGGTTGATTTGGAACATCTGTGTAACTCAAAAACAAACACTCATTCTTCTTGTTCTTTAGCAGGCTTTATTAAATCCTTCACTGAAGACTTATATGGGAAAGAAAAACCTGAATGGATTATTTGATATTCTGCCCAGTTCCTGTCAGGGCACGCAGGATTAAAATTGTGCAGGAAGCTGTTTGTTGCCCATTTATCTTCCATTTATCTTGTTCCAGCAGCCTGCTTGTTTATAAAATACGCTTCCAAATGCATATTTCCAAAATGTCACCATAAGGGCTGCCAGTAGACGACTTCAACTATCTATTCAAAATGTGATAAATTGTGTTGTATTTAAAATGAAATCATCTGCCCACCTTTTTTTCCCCCCCCGCTCTCTAAAATAAGTCCTTAGATTTGAACTATCAGCTCGCCCTGAATGTTGTCCAGACGGTCGACAAATATGTTCATTTACTATGCGTACAGGACTGGTAAATGATTTCCCATGTATGTGTCCAACACGTCAAAATTTAGTATGCTCGGGAAATTTTCGTTTACCTTCTTGGTTCTTGCCAACGTGAAATATTGTCCTGGCGGAATACTGACTCTCGTTGACGTGAGGTTTGTTAGGTAATTGTTATGGCGTATGTAACGAAATAGACCACTTAGCAATGCTCTATCAGGGGCCAGACTCCGTGTCCCTCTGTCTGTTAATAATTCTGTCACAGTGTCCTGCCATGACCTACAAACTCAGAGGGGTTGGTGCTAACATTGATGCTGTACCCTGGGCCGGACTCCTTGTCTACCGCAACCCTTTCTGTGACACCCCAGAGTGTGTGGGTCACTCAGTAGACGTGCTACAGAGAGCTGCTATCACCCTGGGACATACCACCGGTGCACTGCCTCTAATTAGCATATTAGCTAGATATTGGCTTAAAAGGCACTACTGCAGGCATAGGCAATAGACATATTGGTAATTTTGGCAAATTTCTCAATCAAGGATCAACACTAAGTGATCTACTTTAGTTTTACATGACATTACACTCTGCCTGAGAAGTGCGTTGTCACGGCATGATATCAAGGCCATTCACGCGACCGTTGGCTCTACGGCTAAGTGGCGGACAGCCAGGACACCATGACTGCTACAGCTCACGAGAATAACCAGAACAATCCACTCACGTGAGGTCAAGGTCGTGTATCTTGCACGTCCTGCCCCTTTTGGGTAGATTTTTACCAGTTGTGGCGCCGTCCTCGCTTCTGTAAACCATCGCATACTTTCCCGGTCCCTGTTTCAAGTTTAGTCTTTCTGCACGATTCTTTTCATCACAGAGGCACTTTTGCGTAGAGACTTCACCGTTGGCTTGCACTCATTTAGCTGTTGTCTTAGTGATTTATTCCATTTTACACGAGTCACACAATTCCTGGGATAAATCAGACCAGACACGTGGTTCTTGGTTTGACATTAATCGCAACGGTTATCCTCTCAAGAGTTATGGTTGTCAGAATATCAGATTCATCAAAATTCATTTATTCATCTTCTGTAAGCGTGTTATCCAGGACAGGGTAGTGGTGGATCCAGAGCCTTTCATGAGAACACAGGGCTTGATGTGAGAATACACCCTGAATCACGCCTAGCCACTCACTTAACTTTCCGCACCCATGATGCATCAGGGCACTTTTGTGGTTTCTTGGGAAAACCAGTTAGCCTAATGTGCATGTTTTTGGACTGTGAAAGGAAACGTTGCTCCCAGAGGAAACCCACACAAGCATGGAGAGAACATGCAAACTCCACACACAAACATCCTCACGGACCACCGGGCCGGAACTCTTGCTGAGGGTATTAAACACCTGACTAGCCAAAACACATGGGTGGAAATGAGAGGAAACCCGAGAACGCAGAGGAAACCCACGAGGACATTTGGAAAACAAGCAAAACTCCACTGAGCTCAGGCTGGAACTCTGGCGCTGTGAAACGACAATGTGAGTTCTTGTGCAGAACGTTTTGAAACTGTTTGAACCTCCTCAGGTCGGCTAGGATTTTCTTATGGATGAGTGCGAGAATATTCTCTGTGTCTGACGTCTTTCCCTTTCTTTCTCCAAGTTTCTTTCACTCTCCTTTAGTCAGCCGTGTCCTCCGGGCTGCGAGCTCCATTTGCTTTCATTAAGAAATTTTTGCGAGGATTAAATCCTTCAGACTTTTCTGGGAAAAAAAAAAAGGGGAGCGTGGATGGGGAAAAACAGGAGGCTAATAGATGTATGGATGTATGGGTGGGGACGAGTGCTCACACGGTCAGAAGCTTGTGCAAGACGTGAGTGGATCTTTCATAGCTGCGACTAAAGAACGCTGAACAGAGATAAGATTTTTACTTGTGTGCTTTATCATTACTGTTATTTCCCCAATAGGTTCCTACCATGGACCGATGCATCCAAACTCGTGATTGGTTCTTTGGGCTTTATAAATAAGCAGGTTTTCAGCCATCAAAACCACATCCAAGCCACATGTTAAGATGTCAGGCATCGAGATTAGAGTGTGAACTGACATGATACAGATGTGTGTTTGCTCGGTCGGCCCAGTTTCTCCTCAGAGCATAATAAATATTTGTTAAAATGATTGCTGTTATAACCCATTTTGACCATGGAGGAATAAAAGTATTAAAAATGACTAGTCTTCAGAAATATGACATTTAATTTAATTGTTATTTACGCCATAAATAAACATCATGTCATAACTTGGCAGCATAATCATTACTCACCGTAGGCCAAATAAGATTGGAGCAGTCCGCTGAAAAGCAGCCAAGAACCTCTTCATATCCACACCATACATACATTTTTGAGGAATATGTTCTCTTTTGAATCGGCTGGAAAGAGTTTTCTTTTTATCGTGTGTGTTTGGCTAAGGTGGTGATTACACCAGAGGTGCGATAGAAAAGCGACTGACGCGAGTGGCAATTCGGGGCGGTCGCTTTTCATTCTCAAAGTATTCTCAAATTTGTCTCACCACATTCGCGGCGTCGCATTTTGGTCACCCGGTTCGCGAAGTCCTCGCGAAAAATTTAGGGTACTCTCAAACTCTTCTGAAATGTTGCGAGGAGGTCGTCGTTTTGTTCGCAGATTAATCGTTTTCTATTCACAATGAAAAGCGACAAGTTGGAGACTTCCAGGCAGAAAGTCGGAAAAAATGGAGACTTGCTGGCATCCGCCATATTCGACGTATGTTGTCGCCGTTCGTATTTTATTCGCGTTTAGTTCACGTTGATAACGGCCGAATAAAAAGCGAATGGTTTGAGAACAAAAAGCAAACAAAACGAGACTGATTTACGACAGGAGATTCGCCCGATTTTGCCAAACGTCCGCGAACCAATCGCAAATTACTCGCAAAACGCTTTCGCTCGACCTTCGCACGATATACTTATTTAAGCCTCAAAATATTCGTGTGCATGAGGAGTCGCAAAACATCTTGACGCGATATTCAAAATTCACAAAAAGCAAACCCTAAGACACACAGTGTTTTTTAGGCCACCCATTTAAAAGAAATCAATAATATTTTTTTTAAAAATCAACCTTTGTCTCATCTTTAAATATCTATTCATAAAACCTGGTGTGTCTGAAATGGGCAGAGTTCAGACAGGATGGTGTTTTTTTTTTACTGACCAGAAGAATTTAACTGTGAAACATGATGGTGATTTTGACTGAGAAGGAGAATGAGGGCAAAGCAGGTATACTGTAGCTATAACTAAACCTTAAAATGTACAGCGTGCTGTTCTTTAGCTCATAAAATGAACCCACGGGCACAAGGGGAATAAACCGTTTCAGGACTTCTACTACAAAATATCAACTTTGGCAGGTCACAGTAATTCCATAGCACCAAACAACTGCGTCATTTATTTTCCAATAACAGCTTAGCCCCGGAGTGGTTCATTAAGACGGATTTCTAAGTAAGGCCCGTAACCCTCATTCGCTCAGTCGTATAAATGAGGTAAAGGTGAAAGTCGCTCTGGATAAGGGCGTCTGCCCGGTGCCGTAAATGTATTAACCGAGGTGTATATCATCACCGAGAAGCCTATACGTAGCAATAGGTTAAATAAATTGTGAACACGTGCAATGTAAATATTGCGTAAATGATTTTAATGTAGCTCTAGTCATGGATCGAGTTAACTTTCATCAGTCCAGGTGGATTTAAACTTTAACAAGCTTTGTAAGTATTTCAGCTTCATGTAAAGTCTTACCAAAAAAAAAAAAAAAATCTAATTTGTGAGTGACTGTTAAACTTTAAAAATAAATGTTTTTTCAGAGAGCCCAGATTTCCCCAAACTCCCTTTCTTTTACAGATCAGCACTCCTGTCTGATTGTATCCCTCAGATGACAGATTTGATAAGAGCCCTACCAAGCAGCCTTCTTTTCACCTCTTTTCTTTCATGTCATTGTCCTGTGATTTGAGAGAGGAGGGGTCCAGATGAATATTAACTGATTTCTTTAAGGCTTTTGGTGTTTAACAGTGTGTGTTGACGTTGCAAACATACGCCACAATGAGAAGCGCTGCAGAATAGCGAAAAGACCAGAGGCTGCGTCTCAGTACTTAAAGCACTCCTAAGCATGAACTCTGTTATCTGTTCCAGTACCACGCATCTTGATCTGATCGATCAGTTTCAATTCTCAGCCTCGAGGCACGGCTTGATCCCGGTCAATCATCTCGATGGGGTCATCAGTGGATCTCTGCCTTTCAGCTATATGCTTATTAAACACACTGACTGCTGATATACATCATTCCTGGGTTGTTGTTTTTTTAAACGCTAATTTACAGAGGTTCACTGGATGGTCTGTTGGTTAAGTCATGCATTTAAGTTCGCTACGGCTACATTTTAGAAAACATTCAAAGAGAGCAGCATTTTAGGTTTATTTTAAAGAAATTGAGCTTTCTAAGAATAATATACACCATGCATGAACCTGATAACCCACATGCTCCCCAAATTTTACTTTGACATGTCTGACAAAGCTGTTGGAAACTGCCTTAGTGTATTAATAGGAGACATACATTTAAAGCCATCTTTTGAACCATTGTCTAGTTTTTATGAATCTGAGGGTTATCAAGTTCATGCATGAAAACTATTTATATATAAATAGTTTATAGTAGATATAATAATATGTAGTAGAATAGTAATATAGTAGTATAGCAAGATTGCTTATAGTAAACAAGATGTTTATAGCAGATTGCTTATAGTTGTTATAACTGATGTAAATAGAAAAGCACTCGGAGAGCGCAGACCTCCGCCAAAGCCGTTCGGTACCTCCATATGGTATTGTAAGAAATGCAGCATTTTTATAAATGCAACATTTGTTTATTATTTGAGCCCTACAATGCAAACGTGCAGCCACTGATATGACTGCACTGTGTATAGGGCCTGCCTTGAATAAGAGGCCTTGCGCTCGGATGAGGAAGCATCAATAATTGGATTAATTTTGTAATAATTGTCCTAAAACATAATTGTACAGAAAGGTAAAGGAATGAGATTACACCGTCAAACGCAAGCCTGGAAGTAGAATTGTTCCGTTCAACACAATTTCATCAATTTTTTTACTTATCAAAGTCACCGCTGAACATTCTTTTGACAATGGAAATCAAACACTGGTGGGACATCATGACAAACAGACAGAGGGACGCCGAGTCTGCCCATTACATGTCACATCCCACAATAAATGTATCATCTGTATCAACAAATTGCTGTGGCTTAAGAAGAATGAAAACGAAACATTTCAGGACGTCCTATTAGGTGGCTTTGAGGTTGCACCAATAACTCCACATTGGGTCACACCATACCTTCCCATCTGTGAGGATTTTCCTCTAACAGCACACCCCATCGTATTTCATTTATAGCGATATACTGTTGATTATTAGTGACAATAAATCAAGTTTTTAAAAACTCAGAATTGTCTTGCTGTTATGAATTAATTCCACTGAATTCATTTTGGCATTTCTGTTTTTTTGTAGCAGTGAATCTTTACCCTATGCACCAAACAGGGAAGAGGGCCACCAATTGTTTTAGCAAAAAAAATAAATTTAAAAAAATCAAGCGACAAACTCTTCTGTGTGACATTCTGTTGTTTTACTGTTGATGTGGACAACAGGCAGGTGTGTGTGTGTGTGTGTGTGTGTGTGTGAGAGAGAGAGATATTGGAGAGTGTTTTGGGTGGGATCAGGCGGCATGCCTCAGGACCACCATGCTAGGCTTTGTTCCTTCCTTGGAGGATCTCCTCTCCTTTAATTACCCTGCATCACACTGGAGCAACACGAGATGTCTGTCTGACAAATACTGTCTATAAACAACTCGACCCTACAGCCGGGAATGTACCGATGCTTGGGAGGTGGCTGGTTTTCAAAGGTTTAGCTGCGCGATCTGCATTGTTTCTTTTCCAAAACAGCTTTTTATTTACAGAACTCACTCCCACATGGTCTTTATTTCATTGCCATTTTTAAAAAAAATAAATCAACTCCCTTTTATGCCTTCATATATTATTCCCCGAGTCAAAACGTCAAAAGTATGCATGGTTCGGTAGCTGTCACATGACCTCTGTCTGGGATTGACACTCCCATCTGTGCACATATCATCAGGAGGATTTTCACGATTTAAAGGTGATTTTTCTGTGCTTCCCTTTCCAGGAATATGGTTTAAGGTAATGATGTATTAGACCATATTGAGATTTAAAAAAAAAAAAAAAAGTGTGTTTGTGTGTGAGTGACGGGGGGTGGGGTTGGTTTTGGTTTGGGAGACAGTACTGTAATATAAAAGATGAGCCAGCATATTGCTAAATAAATAACTGAAATACTTGAGAAATGTTATATTATAGAATTAGAGATCAACCGTACACAACCCAAAGCGAACACAGATCGATGATAATAATGAAGAGGATAGAATTCTGTGCACTTAAAGTGAGCTGGAAATGTAACAGGTGAGAACTTGGTCATCTTTAAAGGTGTCCATTCACTAGTGAATAGTCCATATGTTTTATCTAACATTATCAGTTCATTTTGGCTGAATATAAAGGTTTCCTGGTAAAACCACTTCAGCTCACAGGCTTAGAATCTCTTATATACCCGGTCTACATCTCATTTTGGTTTTGTTTCTGTTTAAAAAAACGATAACAAGAGTGTATTATCAGAGGAACGATCTTGCGCGTACGCAATAATTTGGCAGTGCAACACTGGTTCTTAGTAAAATAGAAAAGTCAGAGATCAACTGTTAAGAAACAGAAGAAGGCATACGATTTGAGGAGAAATAAAAAAAAGATGCCACTGTTTAGTAGAATACTTGCACCCGGTGCAGGCGTCATTGACACCCTTGAACAGGAGTAAGCAAACGGTTTCAGAAAGACTTCCATTTTATTTCCGAGAGATAACATTGTATTTCATCTTTACGTAATATACCTGGTAGGTGAACGGGAATCTTTAAAGGGGCACTTCATAAAACAGGAATCACTAAAAATTGTTTTTCTCCTATCAGACAGTTTAAAGGAAGCTTGAAATAAATCTCATAACACGTTTACGTAAGTTATACGTTTCTGTGTGGAATCTGCATGTTCTCCCCGTGCTTGCGTGGGTTTCCTCCGGGTACTTTGGTTTGAATGAATGAATGAAATCTAAAGGCACAGACTAAAGTTTAGGCATAGATTCACGATAGCAGGGCTGGCTTTGAGCGCTCCAAAAAAAAACAAATGTCCACATCACGTGTGTAAGTAAAGTAAAGTAAAGTAAGTAAACGTCTTCAAAAAGAGTGATTTCTGAGAGAAAAAAAAACCCCAGAGGAGGATAAGTTCTTTTCTCAGTGATCAATTTTAAAATAAGTAATAATTGACATCATGGAAACAACAAACAAATACTGCAAATTCCAATTTCTGGACGTAATGCCCCTTTAAAGAAGACCATGTTGAATTAAGAAAAACATTCCCATTACCAGCTTAAACTAGTAAAAGTATGGAAATGCTTATAAGTTGATGTTGTATAAAGTTCTCAAGGATTCTTTGTCCCTATGGGGTTGCAGCCCAATGAAACAAAACTATCCCGTCTTTTTAATAAGGTCATGCTATTATGAGAAATATGTTGAACCATTTTAAACGACATAGTCTAGTCCTGACGTTCACAGGATCCTATAGTTGAAATTTCTTCCTCTGAGTGCAGTAAAATCCTTTATTTGGTGTGTTTGGTGCTTTCACGCAGGGTTTTCTTACAAATGTGTAGAGTTATTAAACTGGCAGAATGTAGCAAAGCTACAAATCACAGAAGAATTACAGTCACATTGCTGGGGCACAGTGAGCAGCGGCTGGTCTAATCCCTGCTGAAAGAGCCTGAAAGGCCTTCTTGTTATGGCACCCCATCCTGTGGCCTTGGATATCTTAAAAGTTAGAGAATGTCTGTGCACTGCTTTAATGGCATTAGGTTCAAATGACTGCATTAAGGTTGATTGATCAGCACTAAAAAGTCCTAAAGAAAAAAACTCGATAAGACCCTTTTGCGAAGTGTGTGGATGAGAAATACCATTCAGCATCAAATCTCAATCTTAAGTATGTATTTTTTTTTATTCCTTGCAAATGCTGTTTAAATCATTCCTGCCCTTTGAAACCAGCTCCACGTCTGGCACAATGCCCCACTAAAACCTACCACTCCTCCATTCCTCCTCCCCTCACCATTACTTTTATCAGAGGCTTAGCCTGATTTGCAGACTATGCAGAAAATGTGATTCGAAAAAGAGGGGGAGAGAGAAATAGAGAGAGGGGAAAGAAAAAATGTGGAAAAGTCAGCGAGGTGTAAGGCGACGAAGAATGAAGGAGCATCGGCAGCTGTGTCCAGATCACAGAACGACAGAAGCACCAGTGTGGTATTAATTCCACGCGACTCGTTCAGCAAGCGATGGGACACAACACAAAAAAACAAAATATGAAAAAGGGAAAATCAATGAAACAGAAAATTCGTAGACTGAAAGAGTAATAAACATGACCTCTGCTGTGCTACGCTACCAGAATCACGTCTTATAGCAAATCATATGCAAACTATTTTAATACGCAATACACCCTCAGGATTTCAGTGGTTAGCAGTGCATACAGTGTCTAAATCAACACAAAATCCCTTCAAGTGCTCCGAAATTCTCCTGATGGCGTGTGTGTGTGTGTGTGTGTGTGTGTGTGTGTGTGTGTGTGTGTGTGTATGCACAGACATCAGTGTAAATAAATCACCTCAGAGCCCAAATGGGAAAATCCCATATTTCACATATCATGACATGTTTTGCCCTGGAACTGCAGGTGATCACCAGTGAACACACCACATAAGAGAAATTATTATTCATAGCATCATTTTCATTTAAAATAAATAAATAATAATAAAAAAAAAAGAATAAATAAATAAATAAAATCTAACCACATGTTATATGAGGGGTAAAAAAAAAAAAAAAGTTAATGTTAAAAACAAAAAGTTGAATAATTTAAAAAAATGCTAAAAATGTTGAATTAAATTTTATTCTTAAATAATGTTAAAATATACTGTTTAAAGATCACAAAATAAAAACTTGTTGTAAAATACACATGTAAAGGTATTACATCATGTAAAAATGTCAAAGTAAATGAATCTTATGCAAAAATAAAAAAATAAATATCGTGTACCAAAATAAATAATGTATGCATGCCATATGTAAAAATATAGGATTTTGCGGGAAAATTAAAAATAAATAAATAAATAAATGAATAGACACAGCCAATTAATTAATTACTTAATTAATTAGTTTGTTTGTTTGTTTGTTTGTTTGTTTGTTTATTTTTTGGGGGGGGGGTTGGAGGGGACAAAAAATAAACTGGGGTTAAATAAAAATCAATTAGTCTTAAAAATAAATTCAATCAAAGATGTACAATTTTTTTAATTTACAGCTTACATTGTATATAAAAATACATCTATTACATACATCAACATTTCATCATTATTAGATTAGATTAAATAAGATTAGTTAAAAATTACTTATTGTAAAACAATATATAATTTAATAATTTAATCAATTCTTATACATTCCTAAATAAATGCGTGTAAAACACGGTGTTCTGTTTCCTCACATTATTTCTCTGAGTAAAACAAACGTATATGCTGTTTTAAAAAAATATTTTTTATATATAAATTTTAAAAGTACATTTTAAATATGAACATTTTAATGTAAAAAAACCTTGAAATGTTTAAAGTGTAAAATATAAATACTTTGTGTAAATATCATTCATATTATTTTCGGCATGTGCTTTACTGTGGAAACATGATGGTGGGAGCATCGGCAGGTTGATCTCATGCTGTGCTTGATGAGGAACAATGTAGACGTTTGTTTGTGAGTATAGGATCATCAGTGCAATCATTCAACGCTTAAATTAGTCTCTGGTATGAACTACAGATGTACAGAAGTAGTGAAGTAGGTACAAAAGATATGAAACACATGATATGCTTGTTTGTGGGGTATTGTTATAAATAACGTGCACTGAATTTTTCTCTGCCATTTAAATAGAATTACAAAAAAAAAAAGATGGAAGGAGGAAATTTTTCTTGATTAATATTTCAGCTCCAGATCCTCACCTTATGATTTCTATTTCAGAACCTCCCCTTCAGTGTAAAAAGGTTAAATTCGGAGGTGGAGGTGATGCACCTGCGAGCAACCTAATGCATGGTGATGACACAGCAATGCAAGCTCCACCGACAGAGAAAATGTGACGATGATCCGGTCTGTCATAACAAAACCCCGGGACCTGCAGGTGTGTGATGGCCTCACATGACCTCAAATGTAGCCTCAGGGGGGAAAAATTATTTAAAAAAAAAAAAAAGGCTGCATTCCAGTCATGTTTCAGGATTCCTCAAACTATGCTGCGTCTGAGCGGAGAACTCGGTTAATGTTAACCCTTTAAAATGTCACGTCTCCGGGGTTGCACTCCCCGAGGAGTCTCCAGTTATACAGCTGTAAATGTGGTCACGTATCCTGCCATGGAGATGTCTTAAAGTTTGATTAGTTTCCTATAACTAGCACCCTGCATTTAATTATTAATTAAATCTATTCAAACATTAGCAAAGTAAACCCAAACAAATCAACAGCAACTGTTTCTTTATTGAAAAAATCCTCGATAACAATAACAACAACAACAACAGCAATAACAATAATAACGATAATCATAATAATAGAAAATAATAGAAAATAAAAAGTTTGGTCTGACAGTTACAGTCCATTGATCCGACAGTTACAACCCATAGAGCCGAGAGCCCTAATCCTAATCCTAGCCCTAGCCCTAACCCTAACCCCAACCCAACTGCGCTGTGTAGGGTGTCAAAGTGATTTAAACAGGGTGCCCATGAGTAGGGCTGTCGGAGCAATGGGCTCTGGCAACATAGAGCCGTCCCCATAGTAGACCACACTTCCATCCATCCAGGAAACTGGAGTACCCAGAGAAAACCCAAGCAAACATGGGGCAAACATACAAACTCCACACAGAAACGCCGTCTACAAGCCGAGGACTCGTACCCAGGACTTTTCTTGCTGTGCTGTGGACCCGTTAACCACTACGCCACCATGCCGTTCTCAATCAGTGCACATTATTCCTTATATCCGGTGGGTGGGGGTATAAAAATGTGTTTTATTTCATACTTAGTCTTTTCAATTTCTCAGTTATATTTTCTCTTACAAGTCTGTCAGTGATCTCGCCGTATAATAACATAACTCCGAATCAAACAATCTTAGCGTTATTAGAGTTTAAATGTATTTTGGTGTTTTATCACTTTCAGATCGATAAACCGATCTGTGAATAACTCACGCAATCTTCCCATCCATATCTATTGACCTCCCTCCTCTCAGTTTGCCTGACCACTAAGAGAACTTTTTCAAGCCCGCATTCCTGGATGTTTTAATTATTTTGGCTAGTAGCAGCAATCGAAAAAAATCTGGCCCAAAAAACATGTCTCTAATAGTACAACTCCCGAGTGTGTGAGAAGGAGCTGATGTACTAAACTGTAATGCACGAGGAGTAGGCTGCACTAAAAGTGCACTGAAGCGTACAGCCTTCTCTGTCTCCGTCAATAGAAGCCTTGTTAGTGTCAAGTCTCACCCTTAGCACCCCCACTTGCCTTCCTGCCCCTCAGTGAACTCCCTCACACCTCTTAACCCGATTAAATACTAGGTTCACTACTTACTGATGGACCATTTACTAACTCAGTAAAGACTATTGCTTTACATTTAATAGCACTAGCTGAACAATAGCAAGTGGGGCATATTGCAGAAAAGACTAGAATGTTCTAATGAGTATTAATACTTAAAAACACAGTATAGAATATAACAGTAATCAGCAATCTGTGGAGCTCAAGCACAGTAAAACAAATAAATAAAATAAAATAAAATAAAAAAATCATCAGTAATCAGCCAAGAAACTGTGCATGAACACGTTTTGCTATATAGCTCAATGCTAACCATGTGCGATTTTTAGAGGAAGCCAACCTAAAGTGAAGCTAAGAGGAGTTGCCATTGTAAAAACATTTTATCTAACCACACTAACTGTAACCCGTGTATCATCTTTTACTATAAAAATCCTAAATTTAATTGTTTTGGTAACTACCAACTGACAAATTTATATGCTTGTCAGCTAATACTAATCCTGCACACATAACTAGCATAACACAGCCAGTTTGTTGAATCGAGTACCATGAGTTAGCATTTTTTTTGTTAAATTGATTGGTATCAGGTGGCCATTTTGTTGAATTAATTAGCATAATTAGCAATTTTCCTGAATTGATTAGCATGCAGCAGCCATTTTGTTTACAAATTTTGACATAGTAGTTAATTACTGAGGTTCAGTAAATTCCCAGTACATTATTCAGTTTCAGTACATTGATCTCTGGGGGAGGAAGTTGAAAAGTTTAAAAAGAATTTTTGGGGGGATAGTTTTGCTCAAATCGTTTTGAACACTGAATTGAATGAAACTTGATTTCTGGCTTTAAGTATCAGATTTCCTGCTGCATTTTTCTCCTAAATGAGTAAAAATACAGTTGTGCTATTAGCATAGCAGTTAGCAAACCACTTAAACAATGAGTTTAACTAGCAACCATGACAATTTAAAGATTTTTTTTTTCTAGTTATAATTAAGAGTTAAATTTTAAGCTAGAATTTGGGTGGTACTTTCAAATTTTCTCTTTTAAAACCTGTCATTGTTTGAATATTACAAAAAAATTATAAAATACAGGGGAAAAGACAGAACCTACTTTTCTTGGTGCTATGAAATTCAGGAAAATTAGATGATGCATTTCATAGGGGTGGATCAGATCAAAAGGTTTTGAAGTATCGAAGGTTTATTTAATGCCAGTGTTATTTTTCGGCTGTTGATACACACATATATGTTTGTCAGTGTAATATCAGTGGAACACAGATGTGGGATCATCCTCTTCTTCATGAGCACTAGTAGTTTTTACTCTCACTCACTCATTTACCGAACCGCTTAATCCTACTAGCGTCGCGGGCACTGGGTGGAGGCGGGGTACACCCTGTACAGGTTGCCAGACCATCACAGGGCCACCACACACAACTATTTACACACACTCACACCTAGGCGCAATTTAGAACACCCAATTATCCTAAAGACTGCACGTCTTTGGACTGTGGGAGGAAACCGGAGTATGTGAAGAAACCCACGCACAGGGAGAACATGCAAACTCCACACAAAAGCACCTTCACCGAGCCTGGGACTCGAACCCGGGACCTTGTTGCTGTGAGGCGGACGTGCTAACCACTACACCACCGTGCCGCCCTTCAATATTTTGCACACATTATATATTTAAGTATCCTAAATGAAAAGTATACATCAGAAATGACTTGTTGTTGCTACATGGTTACCTGTTGCATACTAGTTGCTAATTATTAAGTGCTAGAAACACAAAACCAAAAAAAAAAAAAAAAAAAATGCTAAACAATAATAATATAAAAAGAAATGTATCATTATTGCTATTAGATTAATGGGATAAAGGGTTAATATATAAGTGAGTCCCCAGGCCCCTGCTGTCCTCCTGGCCATGTTTACCCAGGGTGCACTGCTCCCAAGTTGGCTGTAAATTGAGCCATGGCAAGCCAGCAGCCATTAAAATGGGTGATGGGTTTGACAGTAATTTCTCCGCGCAGCATGCCAAAGCTGGGTCTGAATGCTTACTGCTAGTGCCCATTCAACACACACACACACACACACACACACACACGCACACTCACACTCACTCCTGTGCCCGGGGAACGTCAAACACCATGCCCAAAGAACATAGTATCAATGGTATCTCTGTGTAATATGTGTGTATAAAAAAGAGTGTGTGTATGTGTGTATACGTAATAGGGTCACAGAGAGAGAGAGAGAGAAAGAGAGAGAGAAGGTAATGTATGCTTTGACTGTATGTGTATTGGCACGATGTTTTTAACACCACAAATCTCTTGATGAACGACGCTTCAGGTTTTTGGTGTAAATTGTAACCCAAGTTCAAATATACAAATCTTAAGTGTTTATGACTGATAATAATTTATTATGGTCATAGCAAATAACACACATAGCTGATTGAGAAGACGGGGTCAAGGACTTTGAAAAAGGAGAGGGGAGGGGAGGGAGAGTGAGTCAGAGAGAGAGGAGGGGTGAATTATTGATTCTGATTGGTCAGAAGTGGTTGATTTCTTTTCTCTTTATAATAATGAACTTGTGCACTGTCCACCATGGGAAAGTCTTCGAGACAGAGGAGTTTAACTTTAGTGGCGGAACATGACAAGCTTGTTTTTGGTCTTATTAACTTCAAGGCAAGAGAAAAGTAGAAGGCTGGTGAAGGAGGGGGCATTTATCGTTGCTACAATAATAATAATAATAATAATAATAATAACAAGAACTTTGTTTCATTAGCATTTTAAAGCATTTAAATGTACCCATACACTTCAGACATACCGCTACATCAGGGAAAATATACATCAAGCTGGCTATGATGGTGAAATAATTATCAGCTGGCTATCAAATCTCATATATGATGAGAGTAAATGGAATAACTGGATTGTAAGGGTAAAAGCCATTTATTTATTATATTGTCAAATTCTTAAAAATTCTTACACACAAAAAAAAAAAAATATATATATATATATATATATATATATATATATATATATATCTTACCGTCGAATTCCAAATTTTATTGCTTTTGCATGGAATGAGTCTTGAATGAACAGAAGAGCTGTTGGTTAGCAGTGATTAGCTAAGCATGCTAGGCAGCTTAGCCCTATTGTTTTTTATTTTATATATATATATAGTGACATACATACTAAACGTACACGTATATTGGGTAGATTAGCTAATTAGAATGCTCAATTACTGATATCCAGTGGGTGCGGATAAAATAAACCACAATATATGGCAAGAATCAGTGATAAACGATTCGGATCTTAGTGATTTAAAAATTGTTGTGTTTCCACTAATGTGCTTTATCGCAGCAGTTACATATAAAAAAAAAACAGAATGCTGAATACTGTAATTGACCAATCACAATTAAGTATTTAACTGAGACATACATCATTCATGTATGTGTGTTTGTCCCGCGATGGCCCGGCGAGCTGTCCAGGGTGTACCCTGCCCTCGCCCAGAGTCGGCTGAGATGGGCGCCAGCCTCCCCGCAACCCTAATTCGGATTAGAATATTTCATTCATTTATTTGCTGAACCAGTTCATCTTACTAAGGTTGCGGAGAGGCTGGAGACACAGCCAACACTGGATGAAGGTGAGGTACCTGTCCACTGCAGTCCAACACACACACACACACACAACTTACAAATCACACTTACAAATGGAGGCAATTTGGAACAGCCAATTAACCTAACGTGTATGCCTTTGGACTGTGGGAGGAAACTGGAGTACCCAGATGAAACCCACCCAAACACAGGAGAACATGCAAACTCAACACAGAAACACCCTAGCCCAGGACTCAAACCCTGGACCATCTTGCTGTGAGGTGGACTTGGCTAATCACTACACCCCGGTGCCACCCCTAACTTTTAAATCCGTGTGCTATATAGTTAGCGTATGCAGCTCGAATTGTTGCGAAGTGCATGAGGTGTGGTCATGCCTGGCTCGATCTGAGTCCGATGGGTTTCGTCTGGGTTCCCCGGTGTCCTCCTACCTCACAGAAACATGGCAGTAGGTCTCTGAGCTTTGGTAAAGTGCCCTGAGATGGGAATAAATGTCAGCATGTGTGGGTGTGTGCGTAGCGTTCTCTAACAGACATCCAGAACGTCTTCCCGCCGCAGGACAGTCTCCAGATCCACGGCATCCCTGACTAGGATAAAGTGCTTACAGGAAACCAATGACTAAATGATCGTTCTCTGTTTCCTGGGTCAAACATTCGGAATATTCCACGCTAGGGCTCGTGCCTGATGTATTACCATCACATGCCTATACTTCTGGTCTGCACATGGCCCCGGGTATGTCCAGGGTCGGTGGATCTTGCTTTGTGTCTCCTGAGTGCCTGAAGGTTAGTGTGGGAAAGTCATCTGCAATTTGATCGATTACAATCGGAGATCGTAGAAATCTGTGCTCAGGTGTGACCAAAAATAAGAAACACATGGTAACGATATCAAGGGTGCTTTTTCTCTCTCTCTCTCTCACACACACACACACACACTCACACACACACACAAAGTTAGAGAGAGAGAGAGAAAGAGAGAGAGAGAGAGAGTAATGCTTAGCATATTGTCAGGTCCTCCACTGAGCTTGATTACTGTTTGGGCACAATATTGAGGAATTTCCCCCGAAGGCGACTTTTGGGTTCTGTTTCTTAAAGCGAGCCGCTTACTGTGTGTTTTGCTCCTTTTCCTGGGCCTGCATCTGATTTGAGCTGTTTAAGGCAGCTAATAAGCATGTCTGGTGACTCATCACATTTCTAATGTTTTTTTTCTTTTTTTTGACCACCCTCATACAATCATCCGAGTGCTTTATTTTAAACGGCCTGGGCTATAGCACTGCCCGTGAATCTGAATTCCCTTCCAGAAGACCGGAATCAGTCCTGACTCATTTTATTGACATGTGATGCATTGTTCTTTGTTGGAGAGGGAAAAAAAAAGTTCATAAACCAGGTTTTTAAGATTGAAAATTTTCGCAGGTGGTTTTAAACCCTTTTCCAGACTACACCGACAGACTGATATTCATCAAACAGGGTGACGTAGCTTAAGTTTTACATCATTTTCTAAGCCGCTTAATCCTATTTCGGATCACGGGGAGGCTGTCGCCCGTCTCAGCTGTCTCCCCTGAACAGCTCGCCAGGCCACTGCAGGGCCGACACACATACAACCATTCACACTCACTCTCGCACCTAGGGGCGAGTGAACTTCGGAACAGCCAGTGCCAGCCTACTGTGCATGTTTTTGGACTGTGGGAGGAAACTATAGTACCCATGCAAGCACTGGGACAAAAAGCATACTCCACACGAAAATGCCCCGAGCCCAGGAATCGAACCCGGGACCTTCTTGCAGTGAGGAGAACATGCTAACTACTGCGCCACCGTGCGCCCGGTTTAGGCTTTTATTATTATTATTATTATTATTTTAATTGCCTTCCGACTCATTAGAATCCTCTGCCATCCATTACTGGCTCATTAAGTTTGCCATTCTTTAACCTGATCTGTAAAATGAAGCTGTAATCATTATTTTTCATGATCTTGTCTTACCCTGGAATAAAATGTATGTTTGTTCATGCCTTTAATGTTGGTGGGCAAGTCATCAATGGTTATACTACTGCTTAAAGTCACCACTCTCTCTCTCTCTCTCTCTCCCGCTGGGGAATCTGGCAGGCCTTTGAGCCATCAGTAGATAATCCCCCCCTTCATGTTCAGCAGGGTGTCAAGACCAGGCCTAGTTCTGGCTAATCTCACAGCTCTAGGACATTTCTGCTGATCACCAATAGCACACCAAGCCTGAGGACTGGGGTCACAGTCAGGGCAACAGGCTCCCAAGAGAGTGAAAACGACGAGGGGTGGGGGTGGTTGGGTGTTCCAAGAAATTCTGTCGGACCGCACGACGTACGAGCCTGATTGGTGAAACGAGTGCGGCGTTAGTTCCTTGGCGTTTGTGTTATTTATAAAGAATTGTTAGCAGTTTAGGGGCCAGCATGCACGTCCACCTCACAGCAAGACGGTCCTGGGTTCGAGGGCGTTTCTGTGTGGAGTTTGCATGTTCTCCCCATGCTTGTGTGGGTTTCCTCCAGGTACTCTGGTTCCCTCCAACATTCCAAAGCACATTCGGCTAATTGGCTGTTCAAAATTGCCCTTAGGTGCAAGTATGAGTGTGAACGGTTGTGTGAAATGGTTGTATATGTGTGTGTTGCCCTGCAATGGTCTGGGGGGAGCTGTTCAGCGTGCACTTCGTATTCACCCAGTGTTGGCTGAGATAGGCTCCAGCCTCTCCATGACCCTAATAGGATTAAACGGTTATAAAGCATCAACAGATACAGGAAATAAAAGACCATTCCAACAGTTTCAGTGGAATTGTTAAAATGCACGATGTTATTTATATAGCAGGAAATGTGAACAAACAGATGATACACTGGAGCGTTTGATGTCTGAGGCGGTTACATGTGAAGGAATCATAGCATTGATATTTTAGGAAAATTGTTACAGGATGGGGCGGCACGGTGGCGTAGTGGTTAGCACGTCCGCCTCACAGCAAGAAGGTCCTGGGTTCGATTCCCAGCTCGGGCG
>JAQMYF010000027.1:4273975-4285891 GCA_030014195.1 Neosilurus mollespiculum
CAATGGCCCAGGTGTCCTTGGGTTGCGTAACTGCATTTTAAAAAGCGCAGCGCTAATCTGCTTTAAGTGCTTTATGTACAAACCCTTCCCAAATGCACTGGCGGTTGCTTACCTGCCAGCAGCAGCTGGATCGGTAACCGCGTGCACCATATCCGTAGAGAGTGCATCCAAAACACTTGTCAGAAATTCCGTTTTCTTGTTTCCGGGGCATCCTGAAAAGCAAAATCATACCAGTGTACACTTTGGCAACAAGACTGTAAATGAGTGCCATAAATATTCTGTAATAAGGAAAACGGTGTACAAGCTGCTCCATGTCATGGTGGCAGTACAGATACAATAAACTGTGTATGAGGGGTGTAAAAATAACAGACGTTGTAGAGATTTAACGGCAGTGAAACACAGCCAAAGTGGAACCCTTTAGAGGCCACCATAAAGGCCAGACCACCCCATCACAGGAGGGGAAGAAAAGAACTACCAGTCACGCCGAGCATTTTATAGGGACAGGTAACAACGACAACAACGTAGAGTGTCTTTGCACATGTTAACACATGTAAACACAGAGCCAGCTATGATGCTTGAAATATGGAGTTCTTCTTGGAAGCATCTCTGGAAGGCATTACAGGAAGGGTATCTTCAATGGTACATCTTTTGTATCCTATAGCATGTGTTATCTAGTGAAAAATATATGTAAATCTAGAACACCTACACCACAGGGTTAACTCATGCGTAAACAACCATTCTCACTCCCATTCATACCGATGGGAAGGATGGAACGTCAAAGGATCCTGAGTACCCAGAGGAAACCCACGCAAGCGTAGAGAGAACATGCGCCCTACACAGAAAGGCCCGGTCAGCTGGGAACTCACCGCTTACTCATTAGCCGAACTGCTTAATCCAATCTCAGCCAACAGTAGGCGAAGGCGGGATACACCCTGAACAGGGAGCCAGACCATCGCAGGGCCAACACACACAACCATTCACACTCACACACACACACACAGCTAGATGAAATTCGGAGCAGTCAGTTAGCCTAACTGTGGGATGAAACCGGAGTACCCGGAGGAAACCCATGTAAGCTAAGGGAGAACATGCAGGACACGAGCCCAGAGGTCCAGAAGGATCATCGGATCAAACTGGGGGTGGTAGAGCTGGGAAAAATGCAACATTAGGGCAATATGCCAACAGTTGGAAATTGATTTTCATTTATTTAGTTCTCTGTGGCACTAACAAAAAGCGACACAGAAATGTTAAAATCAAATCAAAGAGTCACTCGGTTCTTCTCTGGAGTTGATTTAAAGAGGCTTTAAAGAGGCTTCGAGTGTTATTGAGACTTAATGAGTCTTTATTCCTATATTTTCAAGTAGATTTGTAGCAGTGACGTTCCACATGATTTCCCAGACAAACTTCAAAAAGAGATTGCTCGGCGGGAAGCCTTGATGATCATCACAGACCAATAAATCTTACAGACATAAATAGTCTTAATGTTCCTTTTTCTTGTAAAGATTTGACACAAAGTTATCAACCACATCGAACATTATTTCTAGCCACTTTAGGAAAACAGCATAAACATACGAAAACAGGGTGAAGCAAAAACAAGTGCAACGATCCTAATTATCGGAATATAGTGGAAGGCTAGATCGTCTCAGCCAGCCAAAGGGGCATTTTTTTTTTTTTTTAAAGGAGGGCATGTCCAGAGGTGGATTCCTCCTCAGGCCTTTCCTTTTTTCCCCCCATAACCACCCTCTTTTCGTCTTTTTCCACATCCATCACGCTCTCCTCTCTTAGTACGACCTTCGGAGACGGTGCGAGGGGAGGTGCGAAGGCTGGAGTGTTTATGACTAGTCCCCACGGCTACAGATTCCCTTACGCCAGAGATAATTGCATGGTACAGACCTCTCCAACAGGTGTGTGAATCCGAGTCTGCAGTAAACGTGCAACTCCGAGACCCGTCTAGAGATAGACGGAGGATGGCGAAACATGGCTTAAGAGCCAGGGAAGTGTAAGCCTTACATGTTTCTCTGCGGTTTGAAAGATGCTGTAAGGCTTTATAGGGCTCGAGTTTTAGTTTTAGTTGGCTCTTATGGGCCAAGTTCCAATAAAAGATCTTACCCACCTGTTCATGTGGGAGTCGGGGCTGCATTCTTCTTTCTCCTCTTTGAAAAACATCTCGTCACTCCCACACCATGACAACCATCTCTTAAATCATTAGGGATTTATAATACTGCCAACCGCTGGCCTTCGCTCATAAATTATGTCACAGAAAATGTGTTCTTTTTTTGTTCTTAAGGCAGCATAGCAGCTCTGATCTCTCCAAACTGGCACTGTTGATTAAAAAAAATGTTTTTACGTACTGTGGGAAATGCTGTGCAAAATCAAAACAAATTCAAGTATTGGCCAACACCGAACAATAAAATATAAACATTTAAAAAGCAATGGGGGCTACGCGGTGTCATAGTGGTTAGGACGTCCGCCTCACAGAAAGAGGTTCGGGTCCTGGGTTGCATGTTTTCCCTGTGCTTGTGTGGGTTCCCTCTGGGTTCTCCAGTTTCCTCCCATAGTCCAAAGACATGCACATTAGGATAACTGGCCTTTTAAAGGTGTGAGTATGAATGTTTGTGTGTGTATGTGTTGGCCCTGTGAGGGCCTGGAGAGCTGTTCAGGGTATACCCTGCTTTTTTTAATGCATCGGCTGAGATAGGCACCAGCCTACTTGTGAACCGAGTAGAATTAAGCAGTTCAACTAATGAAAAAGCAATGGTTTTCAGGAGAAGCAGAACATCAGTGGAGGATGACAAGAGGTCAGTGTGACCCTCCACGAACACAACCCTTTAAAAAGTCCAGGAAATTGTGTGCAATGGGTGTCAGGATTGGCAGACCACCATCAAGGAAGTTGGTGACATTGTCAATGTGTCATTTGATATGTTGTAAATGCAAACCAACAGGATTGTCACTGCCAACTCCCCCACTCATCAGATTTGGCTCCCTGCGACTTTTTCCTCTTCTCCTTGATGAAGTTCAAGCAGAAAGTTTACTGTTTTGACACAGTGGAGGGGATCCAGATTGAGTCACAGATGGTGCTTGACATGCTCTATGGTGCTAGACATGCTGAGAGCACACAAGGTGACCCTCAATTGAAGCAGATGCCAGACAAATTTAAAGCAGGTATGGTTATTGTTTTTTTTTTTTTTTATAGATACAAATTTGGAATTTGTTGGTCGCACGTTATATTTTAGTTTCAACACCAAGAACGACTACATGAAATGAGGCTTTGTATTATACCATAGCCCTTTTGAATTCTTGATTCTTGTTTCATGGAGGTGAAATGTAACTTTAATCCGTATATCCGTTTAACAAGTTCATGTTCCGTGTTCCCTTTCATGTTTGGTGAAAGCTTGTCTACCTACCTGAATTAGACTGTGTGTTTTATTCTGTGCAAGTCTGAGCAGTGGTGTATGAGCCTTTATTTTTTTGGGATTTTATTTTGCTATTAATAATAACCAAGGACATGGGACAACTATCTACTGTAAGTCATGCACCATGCCTATGGGGCTCCACTAAAACGTGAGGCGATTTTACCAGGTGCGTCTACTTAAGTCATTATTACTCAATCATGGAGTTGACACTTGCCTTGCACGTTTTAGTTCCTTCTCTCCTATATGTCTTGGCTAATTAGTTAAAATAGCTTTCCAGGACTTACATTTAGAAACACAAACTAAAATCAGGAAATAGGAAATTATACTTTTTGAAAAACTGCTATTTATTATTTTTCTAATTTGGCCACTTGTCTGAATATAATGCAGGCATTTGTTAGTGTTCCTCTCTTAAAGGTTACTGTAGACAAGGATTTAGACGCAGCCCTCAACATGTCTAGTGTAGATAATGTGTGCACATGGGATATACATATAGTGTGTGTGTGTGTGTGTGTGTGTGTGTGTGTGTGTGTGTACGTGTAATTTCATTAACACGACTGGACCAAGGCCGTGTTAGCAATCAGAAACGAATGCCAAACCTCCTTCCCCAGGTCTGCTCTTTCTCTCTACTGGGATGGCAGTTTGCAAATACACCTCCTCTCACCACAGCTGCACTTTCAACACGACTGCCCTTATTTTCCCTCTTCACCCCGTAAAGCTCTCATCACCATTCCTTCAGCAATACACATACACTGCTGGGCTGTGAGTACGACATTTATAACCATCATAGTGAAACAGGGGTTCGAGTCTAATGAGGCAGGATGCTGACTGAATGTCTCAGGGGCGGAGTTGGGGGGAAAAAGACTAGTTTGTGTCTGTCTAAGTGTGTGAGAGTGTGTGTGTGTGTGTGTGTGTATAGGAATGTCTTTATGTATGATGAGCGCTCGGTAGATGTACCGGCTCTCACTTTCACTTACGGCTGTCCCTCGGACATAGGACGTAGGACATAGGGAATCAAATATGGACCGATTACGTTTATCTCTTGGAACCCAAAACAGAGATTAGAAACAAACATTCTCAATAAAGTGCCAGGCACTTGAACTAGCGAGGAATTCTGGTAGACATACAGAGACCTTCATGCTGTGTAATCAACCAACCATGACCATTAGATCTGCTCTAGCACAGCACCTGTGGACAAGCTGCTGGCAAGAGAAACGGCTGAGTAAACTTACACACGCAACCCGAAAACAGAGAACGCTCTGTTCGTTAACACTCCGCATTAATACCGTGTTTGAAAAAGCGTTCAGTATTACGCGAGCCAAACAGCACGCAGAGGGGAAACCCGAGGCCAAGGAAACACATTTCCTAGTCAGGAGCTTGTCTCGGCTGCTCTAGAAGGCGTAAAGGATTTTTTTTTTTATATTGTCCTTCAGTTGACAATCTGAAAAATTGAAGTTTATGACAAAAGGCATTTTAATCACCGTTTGTAAACGTGAGGAGAAGCACGACTGGTGGCTTTGCCCTTTTGCCTTAAACTTCTCAAGGCACTTGAAATGTCACAGTATTCACACCACTGATGAAGAGCACATGCATGCGGAACATCATTGTGGGGATATTCGCTGACATAATGCATTCCCTAACCCCAACCTTTACTCTAACCTCAACCTAATTCTAACCTGAACCCTAAACCAAGTCTTAACCCTCAAAAAGCGCTTTGAAGAAGTGAGGACCAGCCAAGATGTCCTCACTCCCCAAAAATGTCCTTAACATATTCCGGTCCTCAATATGTAGCCAGTACACACACACACACACACACACACACACACACACACACACACACACTATTGTACTTCTACCACTATGAGAACATTCTCTAACATACACTACCCCTTACCCCAACCTTTACCCTAACTCTAGCTTAAACTTATTTCTGACCTAAACCCAAAACCAAGTCTTAACTCTCAGACAGCCTTTTGAAGAAGTGATCAGCCAACTTGTACTCACTTCCCAAAAACTGTCCTCACTCTGTTAGTGAAAAACGTATTCAGGTCCTCATATGTAGTAAATACAAGCGCATAAAAACACACAATCTTATACTTCCACCTTTATGGGGACATTTTCTAGCCCCCTACCGTCACCATCACAACCAAAAGCCCTAAAACCAAGACTTAACCCTCAAATAGCCTTTTGCTAAAAATGTCCTCACTTCTCCAAAAGGCCTCACTCTGTTGGTTAAAAACATATTACAGTCCTCATTATGTAGCAAGTACAAGTAAAAGGACACACATACACACACACAAGCCTGTTTTTCCTCATCCCATTAACCAGTGCTATAGTTAATCCCATTAGTGTCTGGGAAATGTTAAATTCCAGTTGGATTTTGTGGGCAATTGAGGGAATTTGAGTGATGGCGTGAACATTTCACTTTGCATTTGTTTAAAGAGAGAGAGAAAAAAAAAGCCTCCTGTGATGTTCGTAATCAAAGTCAGGCCTGCATAAATTCACTGTCGGGTTGATTTTATTTTTCCATGGTCATGCTCTCTCTTCTTCACTTCCATCCACCCATGTTGTGCATTCTTTTTATCCCTAATACATAACCATCAATCCATCTATCCTGCCCTCTCTAACGCGATCTAATCTTCAATCTTTCCTCGCACCGTGATTCAAGCTATCTACCTGGACGCCCGCTGGAACTTTACAGCGATGAAGCCACACCTTTACAGGCAGAAAACACGACCGCTCAGACACACCTGGATGGCTGTGTGTAATGAGGTGAGAAGCATCCTGGTACTTTTTCTTTTCAACAGGGTGGATATAAATTCAACAATTTGTCAAAACTAACCACACTGGAGGTAATAAAGGGTGAGTACACACACACACACACACACACACACACAAATAGCCTTACGGGAGCCTGCATACCCATATACCCATACGTTGAGACCGTACGGTGGTGCCTACATGCAAAACACATTAACAAACCAAACTGCAACAACAAGAAAGACATCAGAGCAACCGAAAACCACAACATATTAAAGACACAGCAGCAAAGCACAACGGCAACAACAACAACAACACAATAAACAGAAATTGTACAAAGCAAAAGATAAATACATAAAAAATTGAAAACACACAACTGTAAAAACATTTAGTTATTTATTTAGTTGGTTTAGGTTGTGTTTTATCATGTGTTTTTTCTTGTTTTTGCTGTTGTTTCTTGTTTCTTTTGTATTTTCTGCATGTGGTCTGCATGCTCACCCCATGCTTGCATGGGTTCCCTCCGGGTACTCCGGTTTCCTCCCACGGTCCAAAAATTAGTCCACATTTGAAATCGTCCCTAGGTGTGAGTGTGAATGGTTGTGTTTGTTGCCCTGCGATGGTCTGGGGAGCAGTTCAGGGTGTACCCTCCTTTCGCCCAGTGTCAGCTGTGATAGGCTTAGGAGATAGTAGGAATAAGCGGCTCAGCAAATGAGCGAGTGAGTGGGTGGGTGTTTTCCTTTTGTGTTTTTGGGACGACATGGTGGTGTAGTGGGTAGCACGTCCGCCTCACAGCAAGAAGGTCTTTGGTTTGTGTCCCGGGCTCGGCGAGGGAGTTTCTGTGTGGAGTTTGCATGTTTTCCCCGTGCTTGTGTGGCTTTCCTCCGGGTACTCCGGTTTCCTTCCTTCCACAGTCCAAAGCACGTCAACAGCTAATAGACTGTTCCAAATTGTCCGAGGTGTGAGTGTGAATGTGAATGGTTGTGTGTGTTGGCCCTACGATGGACAGATGAGTCGGCTGTGACCCCAGTAGGACTTAGCAATTCGTCAAATCAACAAATATTGCGTTTTCTTGTTTGCAGCATGAACCACCTTACAGAGCACGATAGTCTGAAGTGCCCTTACATACTTGCAAACTAACACCACCGATGCTGAGCTAGCGTTGTCACTGGATATATTGACAAAAATAAAAATAATTCACATGCACTTACCATGAAGATTTCTGCTCCTGTAGAGATCTTTGGGCTTTTTGGGATGTGCTCTTGCGTTGCCGTCACATTTTGGCTGTTCGTATCTGTGGTAAGGGAAGCGCACAAAGCTCAATTGTACTCTTTATGTAAATAAAACGATGGAACAATAATCAAAATCCAAACATTTTGGAAATAAAATACTGTGGTCCGGCTCTTCTTTCACGTGGTAAAAATAACAAAACACCACAAACCCCGGGCGTGATCTATGGCGTAGTGAGATTTTGAAATGCCACCTACTGATCTGAAATCAGTTCCATTTGGGATTTGGGCCTGGAGGGAAGTGTATACTGATGGGAACTAGTCATGGGCTATTGGGCTTGTGGTTTATGAGCACATGTAGTCAGCCTACAAGCAAGCGCAGTCAAAGTAAAGGGGGACGACGACGACGACAGTAACACTTGAAGACATCCATCAGAATGCTGCATTATATATGTATCAGGGCAGAAGCATGATTAGTAAGTGTGATGCTAAAATTGTGGAGGAGGAGATGGGTAAAAGAAAAAGGAGCGAGAGAGGGCATAGGACACAGAAGTATTCATGAGTAGGCTTGGAAAATGAACAAGTTCCAGTCACTGTGTGGGTACATGGCCAAGCACGACCAAGAACAGGAAAGAGAAAGACAGAGACAGAGACATAGACAGACGGATGGAAAAGGCGGGGACCTTGTAGGTGCACTAATGTGCATTCTGGCATTCTGCCCTGAGCTTCGTTAACACGATACCGAGTCGCAATTCGCAACAATACTCGGCTGAAAACAGATCCTGCATGGCTTATAGAGTGATCCTGACGCTAAATCAGTAGCAATGACCCCTAATCACAGTAGCCAGGAAGTAGTACCACTGTGTTGCACATTTCACATACATCGTTCACAACTCAAAGCTAAAAGCGGACTTTTCCTATTTCATCTGACTGACATAAAAAGTAAAGGAGGTTAAATCAGATTTGGCCGAGTATAGAACCCTGAGGGACCCCGTAACCCATTTTTGGACCACACTGTAAGCTAAATAAAGAGGCGTGCCCCAAGAGTATATTAGATGTCCTATAGGGTCGAATGGAATGTACCATTTCAAAAGGCAGGAAAGGGGTTTCCTTTTTCAACACGCAAGAAGTGCTTCTTTAGGACGCCAAACAATAAACTATTTCAAATGTAAATGAAATTATATTTGAAAGAGATCGTATACAGCTGCAGTTGGGAAGAATCGACTCTGAACATATCTAGAAACAGGAAAAAATAAACAGCTTGTTTAAAGAAATCAGTTTGACAGAATTCATGTCTGCAGCTCTATGTAACTTCTTGGTAAAATGCTGCACTGGTGATGAATGAGATTTACATACAGGAGGTTATTAAGAGCCGGATTTATTACATACAGGGTAGTGAGGAAAAAAACAATTGTAAGCAATAAATCAAGGGAAAGTACAGCTTTCCAGCAATCCAGCAATTTTTAATTTTAGACCCCAAGACGTTCTTGCATCTGATACTGGAGCGGTGTGTATTTTGTGTACACATCAGGTCTATTTTAAACGTACTCCCAAGTCTGTACAACATCACCTAAGCACATCCATGTGGGCTAAAACTGAATTGGGCCAAGCAGTGACCTGGTGGTACCCCTTCAGATCAATGGGGAAAAGTCTGATCTGGAAGCTCTCAGTGATGCCTTTTGAAGAGGATATAAGCCATTTGTCTTCGGTCTGTTGTCTAAAACTCCAGAAGTCTCTGAAGGAGGTTTCACGGCTTCAAAAGCAGAGGAAAAGGTTAGGAAGGGAAGAAATCCAAATTTGGAAACTAGACGGCCCCACATCATACGTGTGTGTGGTGTGTGTGTGTGTGTGTGTGTGTGTGTGTGTGTGTGTGTGTGGAGTCCCGCAGTTTACCTCATCGTGAGATTAGAGATCAACGAACTTTACCTTAAAGTCGTTTGATTTGATATACATTTGCTTTCAATGAGCCGCCACTGCACCCCATTTGAGATACAGTATATTTTTTTCTTCATGTCATCTCACCACTTTTTGTGAACCGTTTAATCCTACTAGGGTCCCGGCGAGGCTGGGGCCTATCTCAGCCGACACTGGGCGAAGGCGGGGTACACCCTGAACAGCTCACCAGACAATCGCAGGGCCAACACACACACAACCATTCACACTCACGTCCACACCTAGGGGCAATTTGAAACAGCCAACTAGCCTAATGCGCATGTCTTTGGACTGTAAGAGGAAACGGGAATACCAGGAGGAAACCCACGCAAGCACGGGGAGAACATGCAAACTCCACACAGAAGCGCCCGAGCCCAGAACTTGAACCCAGGACCTTCTTGCTTTGACGCAAACATACTACAAACTACACCACCATTCCGCCCTCTTCATGTCATCTCTACAAATAAAATGAAACTGAACTGAAATTTTTGAACTCACTGGGTGGAGGTGCCAGGTATGGGCCGTCCTGTGTCTATTAAAACGCACCAGCAGTAACCAGTAGAAGGGTGACACTGGACTGGCTTATAAAGACCACCTTGGGCACAGTCAGGGATGAACACAGCCTCATTCTTATGTTGTCTTGCCTCCTCTTGTGCTGTTAGCTGCTCTTGATCGCAGGAAGAAGCTACAGGGAAAACAGACAGGTGGAAAGAGGGAGATGTCATTCATTTTCCACATAAAGGTTTTTTCAATTATTTATTTTTACTGCAAATTAACTCTGGTGCAATTACATTTAACTGTGCCCTGTTCCCATAAGAAATAATAATAATAATAATAATAAATAAATACATTAATAAATAAAAAATACTCAATTCTGATTGGTCAATCACTGTGTTCGTTCATTCATTTATCAGCCAAACCGCTTTATCCTACAAGGGTCGCAGGAAGGCTGGGCTAACTATTCACACTCACACCTCAATTACCCTAACGTGCATGTCTTTTGACTATCAGAGGTTAACCGGAGTACCCCAAAGAAACCCGTGCAAGCACAGGGAGAACACGCAAACTAACACACTAACACAGAAACGCCCAGAGCCTAGAACCTTATACATGTGAGGCGGACAGCCTAACCATCACGCCACATTCACGGTATTCAGTTATACTATTTCATGTAAACTGTGCAACAAACATTTCCTAAGTATCACATAACATTAGTATGGAGCACGTCTTTAGCAGAAGCCGTAAAATCATTTTGTAAGTACCTGTGTACGAGGCGGGATAATGTCCAGTAAGGCGGTTATTATTGCTAAATGAACCCCTTCAGGGTGATGCAACACCTCCTGGTTCTGATCCCCATGTCGGGGTTTACTTCATGTAATTTACTGACCCTATGTACATTATCCTTCATATATGTATATACGAATATATATTATATATAGTACATAACAAAACCAGTGATCTTATAGTCTCAGACCGTGTAAATACACCTGTTCTTGGAGAATCCCAGAGTTTCAAATCCACCAAATATCCGGGACTATGAGACGGAACAGAAATACATTCAAGAGGTCTGGTATAATGCTAGAAAACATGGAGGGGGGGAAATGTTCAAGGAGGTCAAATCTTCTGCAAATCATTGTGAATAGATTGAATGGATGGAAGACTTAAAGGAAAGAGAAAGGGTAGAGAGTGGACAGAAGAGCTAAGGAGGGCATTATAACTGGAGACGCAGAGAAAAAGGGTCTTAATATATTTTAATAACATAACTCTCTCTCTCTCTCTCTCTCTCTCTCTCTCTCTCTCTCTCACACCCCAGCCCAGAATGAAACAACGGTCCATATGTGTAATGCTTTCTGACTTGAAAAGATTCGGGTTTGCTAGAGTGCTACATCAGGATTCAATCACAGCTGTCCCTTTCTTTAGGAGCCTAATCCCATACCACACTGTTCCCCCAGTCATCTTTTAAACCCGTCCACAAAAGAATAACTACAAGAACAAACGAGAGATCTCTTTGACGTTTTACTGCAAAGTGGACGTGGAAACTATGAACTATAGAGACATCTTTCTGGTACACTCTCATCCTTTCCTCAGCCCTGTTTTACCTTATTATCTTTTCTTCCTTTCATAATATCCCATAAATATTTTAAAACACACACACACACACACACACACACACACACACTTTCTGTTCTAAACAGCTGGTAAAGAAATAATCAGTGCTTTACCCACAGAACAAGTAAGTAATGAAAACCATCCCCACGTGTGAATTTTATTGATCATAAATCACGAAGATGTCACAATGAAACTATTCACACGCGCTCCATCCAAACTGCTTTCACGCGGGTTTTATTGATCATAAATCATCCGGACATCATAATCGAACCTAGCCTTGATGTGTGCAGTCGCTTATTTCCAAAAGGGTTTTAATGCAGGCCATGCAGCTACATCCACATGTCAACAAAGTATTCGGGATTTGTTTTGGAAGGGGGGGGGGGGTTTATTTCATCATTTCATTTCATTTTTTGAACCGCTTAATCCTAATTAGGGTCGCGGGGAGGCTGGCGCCCATCTCAGCCGACTCTGGGCGAGGG
>JAQMYF010000027.1:4293672-4304665 GCA_030014195.1 Neosilurus mollespiculum
GCGCCCCCCCCCCCCCCCCCCTTTAAATCTCACTGCAATGCTGTATTGATTAAGCCCTTGCATGTGCAATTAAAATAGTTATCTAATTGACCGCCAGAGTCGTGTAAAGTTAAGCATGCGGATTGTTCTGGCAGTCATCGGGGGACACTCATTCCCTGTCTGAGTCCACTCGGGCGCAGACAGCAAAGAGGAAGACAGGTGGCTTTGGTTATGTGATAGTTTTGGCAGGCTAAATGAAGCTAGACCTCAGGGGGATAAAACATTTTTTTTTTTTTTCTTTCTCCTACTCGTGTTCGAAAGCGCAGCCGCTTTAACGCTAACAGGTTGCGCGAGAGATCCAAGACGCTTATTTTCATTCCCACATGGCTCATGGCTGCGAGACCAAAGCGAATCACTGACTCCTGTTGAAACTTTAATGTGGCACGCCCACAGACATGGCTCGGAGCCTGACAGCGGTCAACATCCACACCGGATTGTGTTAAAGAACACAGTGGCATGTATCTTATGCATTCTTTAATCTTAAATATTTTTGGATAAAATGATCATGTTTATATTTGAGCACAAGTTCTGGACTATCTAGGGTATATCTGAACATATTAGAAGAAAATTCCACCCCAAACGACTTTGTATCTTTGTATCGTTAGCATTAAAATTATCTTCGGTGGAGTCTGTGTAGTAGATCTGGCACACCCTCCCCCTTGAAATTTCTCTTTGCTTTTAAGAAGACAGACCCACATCAGAACGACTGACATCCATACAGTTGTGTGCCTTCAAACTAGCCTATCACAGTTGTGCTTTGTTTAAACTGCCCTATCATAGTCCATCACACGGAGTGCTTTGTGTGAACGTCTGTGCATGTGTTTCGGTGATCCTTTACCCAATCCAGCGCTTTCACCTCTTTATTTATACACTCTATACACACAAACAGCACTTTCATGCTAATATTGCAGATCAATCTCACTGCTTGATAGCCAGCCAAATCTCCCATAGCTCAGGACAACTGCATCATATAGCAGCACTGCATTATGGGATTTATGACGATACCTTCACCGCATCGGCTGCATTTCACTTCATACTATATCGCTATGAAATGGTGAGAGGAAAAAAAACAAACTCTGTAGAATTTTGTTCAATGTCATTAGAACGGCAAGAGCAACACACACCTCCCTGTGATGCCCCGATAGGAGAAACTTTCACAGAAAAAAAAATCATTCCATCATAACGAAAGTACAGGGTAGGGTGCGAGGCGTGACTATCAACCTGGAGATCACAAGCTCGATGCTGCAGCCATCCGTGACCGGGAGTCCACGGGCGCTAATTGGTCGAGCTCTCACTGGAGGGAGGGATGGCGCACGCTCTCCTGCCACTCACAGCAATTACCAGGCAATCCATGGGCGTATGTGAGCTCATTCGTACAAAGGGGTGTGTTTGAGTTTGTTAGACAAGCTCCAAACGCACACGCGCAGCAGTTCATAAAGAGGCAGGTGGCAGCATCACATGTCACGGAGGGGCATGTGCATGGTGGTCATATGTGATAGAGAGGCAACACTTGACGGGTGGGAATTGGATACCACTAAAATTATAGGAGAAAAAAAATGGGGTGGAATGCGTCATTTAAAAAATAATAATAAATATTACCATATATAATGTGGTTCGGGGCGGACCTTTCCTGTAAGGACTTAAAATCATGGTAAACCATGTTGTCTTATTTTTATATTTACACACATGCAAACTTTTAATACATGATGATTTAAACAGTATGGCAGGTAATGCTGGGCGGTGTGATATTCTGATTATTCAATTTAGTAGCATGCAATTTAGAATGTAGGGAAGTCAGCGTTTTGTAAATTTTCCATAATACTAGGCCTTCCAGGTTCTATTTTTGATTAAAAACACAGACTACTGCTTCTCCTGGAGCTATATAAATTTTTTCATGACAACCTTCAGCTGTCGTATTCGCTTACAACAAGAGGCGGTCATTAACCGTTTTCAGTTGGCTTTAAAACCCAGCGTTCAGACGACTGTCCTTTTGGCAGCTCTGACAGCTCTGTCTCATGCTTGTTAAGTTGTCAAAACAGACTATTTAGAGTTCATATGAGTGCATGTAAACCTCAGTTAGCACGTTTGTCGGGCCAGTCGTAAGCCATGTCTGTTACTACTGGGCAATAAATTTATATAATGATTTATTAATATAAATCCGGTTGACACAGTGAAGCTGGGCAGATGTATATTTTAGTTTTTCTGTCTGCATTTCAACCATCCAGTTCCCCAGAAACTTTAGTACTTAGCCTATATGCCTCGAAGCGATTTTCACATGGAGTGAAAAATGTATTTTGCAATTTATAAAGGAAAAAAAAGAAAGTGAAAACAATCCTGAGTAAATGAGCCTTACCCTGGCATCGAGGCTTCTTATTGGCTACCGCTGTGCCACTGATGGGCCTGCCATTGGGTGTTACACACCAGCAGTAGCCAGTGAAGCTGTGGCATTGGACCTGAAAGAGACAGAGAGAGAGAGAGAGAGAGAGAGAGAGAGAGAGAGAGAGAGACTCTTAGATGAGAAAGCTGAGCCTGTTAATTCGGAAGTTACCATGATCGTTTTTCTTATTGTTGGACCCATTCTCTGTCTTTTTGACCGCTTTGGCCCATGCAGAAGCTCGAGACGGTTGCATTCAGCATTTTTTCCCAGTCATGCGGCTATTATGGTATCTGAGGTAATCAGAGTGTGATGACAAAATGAAACTGAAAATCAGACCACAGAGAAAAGGCCGTAACACGGACACATCAGTAATAAACTCTTTCCAATCTATAATTACTGGCAGGAGCGTTACTGTACATAAACCTGATATTTTAAATATGAACACAACCACAGTGCTGTTCAATTCTCCATTCAGATTATTCAGACTTTCTAGTAAATTTGAATTTTCTGCCATGGTTTATTCCTTGTGTTAGTTTTTCAGAACGTTTCGTGACAGTTCCTCTGTCGGTTCTCACCTCGCTGTAGGTGCCGTCCGGGTTACACACAGGAACGAATACCTGTTGGAAATGTTTCTTGGCCTGCTGCTCTGTGTACTTCTTCTCAGCTACACACCTTGATGTATCTAGAGCAACAACACAGGAGTATACACAGTCAACTGGGGGGAATTCTGGGATTCTAATGCACCAAACGATGTATCAGCAGAGTTTTGAGGATAGAGCAAACTTACTAAGATACCCTACTTCACTATCAACATGGTATCGCTTATATGACATCATCATATCATATGATCTTATCATAAGTGATCCATATTTCCTTTTACATAAACTTACATGTGCCCCATCACAACTCAACCAAATTACAATAAACATTAGTACATGACTGTGATAATGCCTGTAACCCGAAAACAAATACATAATTTGTTCTGAATGCATACGTATGATATTAAGATGTGCATCAGGAATGACCAGTGAACAAAAAGGTAGCATCGACGGTTTTTACATTCATACAGGTAGGCATTATTGCATTATCTACAGCCACGACCCCACTATTGAGGCAAAGGTGGGCAAGATACTGCAAGCCAAGGCCATTATGCTTTCTACTGGCACTTCTGGGGCTTGATTGGGCTTCCTTGGGCTACTTTGAGGCCAGAAGCGCAAGGAATTTTACCTATTACCTATGGGCTAGACCAGGCCACGGGGTGCATAAGACAGTATCAAGGCGGAAAGTATAAATCTCTTTTAGTTCAATAAACCCTCTGATTGAAACATGTATATCCGTAGAATCTTTGTAATTTGTGTCCAAATATGTATTGTAACTAATACTGAATCTATGCTACGTGCTACATGCTAGCTAGAACAGTTAAGCTAGCTGACATGTGGCAGTATAAAATAGTTTTTTTAAGTTCTGTTTTTTTTTAGTTGCCCAGCAGTTCAGTTGAATTAAAGTAGAGCAATTTAAAAATAAACGTGTGCATCCACTTTACATCTACATTCACAGTAAGGAGGGAAACCGCGGGGTTAATCCGATAATAGAAACACAAACAGGTTTTTAGCTTGAGACCTTGGGTACCCTTGAGATAACCCTGGCTAGCCCCGGCATGGTAGTAGGATAGACTAATGTGAATGCAGGCGTCATTTTTAGACCACGCCCACTTTAAATTGCAATCCGAATCCAGACACCGATATAAATCCAGTTGGAGCATGAAACAGATCGCGTCAATGCGTCTCACCCCAAGTGTGGAAGGCTTATTGGATAGAATGTTTTAATTGTGGCTGTATCTTGCATCGCGATACACGAGGAAAATGAGAGCACCCATGATCAGTGCACGGAGTCTACCTCTCCAAGTTCACTTCATCATTCACCTCAATCTCGTCACAGTCAAATGAGATTCTGCAAATCCTATTAGTCTGATCCATTTTGCAGCAATCTCACAAAAGAAGGGGGAGAAAGGGGTATTTAAGAAGCCAGATACATTCTTTAGGTTTGCCAGAGCCACTAATGTGGTGAACACGTTTCATAATTTCCCGGAGTTTAAGGAAACTATGGATATGAATATAAGGAAAAAAAGGACGATTTATATTCAATATGTAATGAAGTGTGTAAGTAAAAGAGCGAGAGAGAGAGAGAGAGAGAAAGAGAGAGAGAGAGGAGAGTAGAGGTCACAGACGTAGGAGATACATGCGTGACTGGGAAGCGCAACAACAGCCTTCTTTCACTAGACTCATCAACAGAGAACCCACGCAACAGACACACACACACACTTCATCACACTCCCCCTGGACTGACTGAGTGGACTCTCTCAGTGCTGGCAGTGACATACAAAGCCACAAACTGAAGCTCCACCAAGCAGCTAGCCTCCGAATTCAATTTCAGCAATGACACACGCTCACTTTCTCCACTGCGCAATGCTGTAATCCCTGTGGCCCAGACTGGTGAGGTGGCACCTTATGCGTGGGACACCCTGCCCAGTCTGCCTCGACCAAAAGAATGAGATAAAGACAGACTGGGAAAAAGAGAAAGATGGATAGCATTGGAGAGTGGTGAACGCACACGGAGAAGTGGGTGGAGGGTTTGATCTGACAGAGAGACGCTCGAGAGACTTCCACATACATTGTTTTTATTTCAAATTGACAAAGTACAGTGTAATGTGGAACAGCACAGCGTCAAACATAATTGTAGCTCTTGTTTGACAAATAGGTGGCACGGGGGCGTAGTGGTTAACACATCCGCCACACATCAAGAAAGTCCTGGGTCTGAGTCCTGTACGTTTCAGCGTGGAGTTTGCATGTTCTCCATGTGCTTGCGTGGGTTTTCTCCAACAGTCCATAGACATGGATGTATGTCTTCAAAAGCATAAATAAAGAAGTGATGTATAGCTCAAGGTTTCAGCAGGGGACTACTACGATTGGTAAACTTGCATTATAACGCAATGATTGGCCAAATTTGCAGAAAAGTTGTGGTGGTTGGTTAAAATTGTAAAGGTCATGCAGAATACAGTCAAGAATTGTCATAAACTGTCACGAACCAATGCAATAGCGCAACTGCAAATTCCTGAACAGACTGACAAACACCACTGATTGATTGAGAATGGTCAGCTAGTGGACCATGAGTAGGCTTCAGCATACCACGCCATCAACAAAGCATGCCAAGAGTGGCATAGATTCTGAATGGATAGATAGATAGGTGTTGGGGAAAAGGGTGACAAATGGCTTAAAAATATACACGCAAGCCATGGAACAATGAGACAAACTACTCACTCACTCATTTTCCAAACCGTTTACCCTATTAGGGTCACTGGGAGGCTGGCACGTATCTCAGTCGACACTGGGAGAAGGCGGGGTACACCCTGAACAGCTCACCAGACCATCACAGGGCCAACACACACGGCCATTTACACTCACAACAACCAAATAGCCAAATGTGCATGTTTTTGGACTGAGGGAGGAAACTGGAGTACCAAGAGGAAACTCCAAACAGAAACATCCCGAGTCCACAACTTCAACCCAGGACCTTCTTTGTGCAAGGCTGATGTGCTAACCACTGCGCCACCGTGCCGCGCCAACAAACAACTAGAGACAAGAAAAAGGCACAACTAGTAATCCAACATGTTGTTTTGTTTCTGTCGTTCCTGATGGATGACTGGATGGGACGAATACAGGGACAGTGGAAAAGGTTGACCAAGATGACAAGAAAAGTAAAAAAAGGACACTGCAAAGATTTTCCTGTACGGAAAAAACACAAATGATGTCTTGAGCATGGATGAGAAAGGGCTGGAAAGAGTGACGGATGGGAAGCCTGAATCATACAGTCTGGGTACGGGAGATTAAAATGTCCTACACACAATATGATTTTTATGGCTGTCCACATATTTTGGAGAGTCGGAAGAATGTAGTTATCCTTCACACATTTATTTTTTTTTTAATCTCATAAAAAGGGCCCATATATTATGCTTGTAAAACTAAATTCCCACAAATTTCACCTCTTTAAATTAACCTTGTTGTTTGACCTAAATATCCATTAAAATATCCTTAATGTGTCCCAAGGGATGAATAAAATTGCACCTTTTTTTCTCCAAAACACTGGAGGACTTGATGGTTGAAAACAGATCTAAAGTAGCCATGAAAACGTGTATTAATAACGACGATTTTTGGGACACTTTATGACTATAATGTTGATGATCTCTGTTGTTCATCTGCTTTTATTCTTTCTTCGCTCCAGTTCAGGGGAAGGAAGTGATAACAGAGAGCCCGACATGAAGAGAATAGAGGAGTGTAAGGGGTCATTGAGAAGAAAGAAGAGACGCAAGCACGGTTTAGAGGTTCACAAAAATCCTCCCTAGAGGTTCCGACACAATAAGAAGGTTCGTGATTTCTTTGACCTTTGACCTTGCTGGGTAATAAAAGCAAATCCATTACACCACACTATCAATAAGATATTATATATATCATTTTTCTTATCAAGATCAAAAAGACTTATAAGTTGCACTTCATACATAACAACTCTAGTTATGAATGTACCATTAATGCAAACTTCACCTGGTCACACCCAGTCTATGTTACTCAAGCATGGCTGATGAACTCTGACCTTTGCATGAGCCTCGCATGACTTCCAGCTGGGGGTCCCGGCACTTGGCGCGCTGGAACTCACAACGAGAGGCGAAGGTGCGTCCGTCAGATGCGCACAGAGGCTTGCGTGGAGCACTGGAGCAATCCATGTTACACTCCTTATCCTGGTCCACTCGGAGGAACTGCAGAGGGGTGCAGAGAAAAAGAGATAGACAGTTTTCCAAACTGAGAAATACAGTCAGTGCTATACTGAAGGGTGATGCAGGCTGCCCTTTCGGAGAATCACTCAGAGTGGCGACTCGTCCAAAAGGTCTTATAAAGATGTTGAAAAAAAAAGCAAAAAACATAAAATGAATCTGATGTCATTGAGCTTTACTGGAAAACTGCCCAAACCCAAAACGATCACAGTGAAGCTGCAACAGAAAAAAAAAATCCTGACGCCGTCACTACAGAGTCACAGTATAAATGTTTGGAGTAGGTCAGAATTAAGAAGCTATAAGAAATTCAGCTATGTAGAATTTTAATAGGCTTTAAGATTAAAAAAAAAAAATGTCATCCGGGACAAGACAAAAGTCTCATTAGCTGTCAAAAGAGTGCTGACATATGAAGAAACAATTTTATGAAAGTCTGCTGGTAGCATGGTGGCGTTTTTGGGTTTCCCCTGTGTACTCTGGTTTCTTCCCACAGTCCAAAGACTCGCATATTAGGGTAACTGGCTGCTTCAAATTGCCCGTAGGTGTGAGAGTATGTCTGAATGTGTTGGTGCTGTGAAGGACTGGCAAGCTGTATCCATGTTCTTATTGGTTGTAGTAAGAATGCACAGCTTGGACATCGTGCATGCGTGATCATGCGCATGATAAAAAATTCACGGGAACATGTTAGATGCAGGATGTATTAAGGGAACTAAAAAACTGCACATTATTCCATTCTGGCCATGGCCCCCTTCATTCACTGAAATTTTCAAGCCTTAGTGTTGGTCTTCATGGAGTGTAATAAGGATCGTAATCTGAGGGTCAAGCAGGCGAAAGCATAAATACTAATCATCATCATTATCTCCACCAAGTGGGGAGATTTTGAGATTAGTTGTGTGTGTGTGTGTATGTGAGAGTGTGTTCACAATAACTCGAAAACTACTGGATGGATTTCCATAAAACTGGAACCAGATGTGGGTCTTGGTGCAACAAATATCTTATTAAATTTTGGGCGTGATCCAAATTTTTCTTTTTGCATTACACGATACGGCAAGGCGGCTGAAATCAAGCAGAATGCGCCGGGAGAAAAAAAATGAAACATGGCTCCCGAGTGGTGCATTGAGAAGGTGTGCCTCTATCAACCTGGAGATCACCGGTTCGACCCAGCCGCAAACGGGAGTCCATGGGTGCTGATTGGCTGAACTCTTATGGGAGGGTGGGATGGCATACGCTCATTTCCCGGTCACTCACAGCAATCACCAGCCAATCGAGGGAGTCTGTGAGCTCATTCGTACAAGGGGGCGGATATCGCTTTCCCGCCGAGTGTGTTAGATTGCCCCCAAATACGCATGCGCAGCAGTTCGTAAAGAGGCGGGTGGGAAGGGCACCGTAATCCTACATCACCTATTACTATAATCCATGTAAAGATAAGATGAGTGCATTTCTAGTTATTATTATTACTGTGGCTTTACTATATGGGTTTGTTGGTACTATAGAAAGTCATGGCTCTTCTTCTTCCTACAACAACATTGCACTTGTTTCTGGTCAGTCGGTGGAGCGCCATCCTTTTGGTGCTTCGCATCACTTGCGGTTCTTTTACCAGTTGTTATTATGTTCCGCCTCACTTGTTGGATAAGAGCGCCAGGCAAATAAATAAATATTAATGAACATCTGAGCTGGCAGGGTATCTGAAAACATCATTGGTTCGAACAAAAGCACAAAGAGATCTATTGTGGCAGTAAATAAGGCGAGTGAGGCCTTGCTTGGCATGCACATTTTTTGTGGTTTGTCTTTTCACTGCATCGTCAGCAGTGTTGGACAAAATTGCTAGCAGATACAGTATGTCTTTAGCATGTGTTACGCCTCGTCTTATTAAGCATGTGTTACGGCTCATCTTTTCACATCACGTGTTCTCAGTGGACCCAAGTGTGAATAATATGCAAATAGTTATACGTTAAACTGTAATTTTTCATAAAAAACTTAATTGGTAGATTTTGCTAAGGCAGAGAGAATCAAACAGGGGTAATCCATGGATCAGGAATCTGGAAAACAAGCAAATGTCAAACACTAGAACAAGTTATTACAAACAAGGTAAAGGAACAGAAGCAACATTGCAAAAATCCGCAGACTGAAACACTGAGCATGTGAACACAATAGGATAATCACCCAACGAGGGTAAGGGGACAGGGGCTTATGTAGACAGGACCAAAACCAAAACAAAGGCACATAACCAAACATAACAATGACACAAGGGCAGAGCTTTCTATTCAAGGGTATTTCTGACAGGTATGAACACGTGAAGAGGCTGGCGCACTACATGTCCTCCTACCTTTCCAAAACAGACTTGAGTAGGGCACACTGTTGTGCCAAGACACTACAAATTGCATCTCCTTTTGGTCCTAAAAAAAAACAACTTGTGAAATAACTGGTGCAGTGGTTGGCACGGTCGCCTCTCTGGAAGTTCTAGAAGGTTGTGTGTTCGAGCCTCATGGCAAGCTGGGGCCATTTTTGTACGGACTTTGCATGTTCTTCCAGTATGAGTATGGGTTTCGTGTGGGGACTCCAGTTTCCTCCCATTGTGGATTCTGTGAACTCTAAATTGTCCATAAGTGTGAATGTGAATATGAACATAGTTGTTCGTCCCTGTGTTAGCCCTGCAGTAGATTGGGGGAGATCTCACCCGAAGTCAGTTGGGATTGGCTCCAGTCCATGTGAGCTGATTGGCCGAGCTCTCACGAGAGGGAGAGGGAGAAGGAGTGATAGCATATGCTCATTTCCCTGTCACTCACAGCGATCACCAGCCAATCCATGGGTGTCTGTGAGCTCATGTGTACAAAGAGGGCGGATAGAGCTTTCCCTCCGAGTGGGTTAGGCCGCCTCCAAATGACCATGCACAGCAGTTCGTAAAGAGGCGAGTGGCAGCATCGCATATCAGGAAGAAAGCATGTGCATCCTTACGCCCCTCCCTGGTTGGTGGCGGTCGTATGTGATAGGGCGGGAATTTGATATGACTAAAATTAGGGGAGAAAACCAGGGGGAAAAAATTAAACTAAATAATTGGTTCATAATAAGCACGGATTTGTGTTAGACACAGTAGACAAAACGCTTATAGACCTAATAAAGCTAGTAGGAATCATACAGCTGTAACAGATGGTGGAGCTTGCCTTGTTTTCAATGACTGTGCGACACTGTTCTAAACAGCGCAGCACGGTCGGTTTCATAACACCACCGCCCCTAATTTTTTCTTTTCGCCTTCGTCAAACTGCAGGTGTTCTCCGATTGTTGCGTCTTCGCTACTAGCTCCAGTCCGACCTTTCACACCGTGACGCACTGATTGAAATGCTGAATAAAAGTAACATCCACACAGTATGCGCTGCCACTCACAGCTCCATTCCCTGCCCTGTCTTGCCTGGGAAGTGAAGACGAGGCGCTCAAAGAGGGTCACGTGCGATGCTTTTGTCTGTCCGTCAGTCTCACACCTGTGCACTGCCTCACACACACACACACACACACACACACACAAAGCATGTTTATATATCTGTGTATATGTGAAATGAAAAGGAAAGCCTTAGCTGTTGACATCAGTGGCCCAGTGTCAGATCTTTCATTTTAACCCCCCTCTCTCTCACTCTCTCTTTCCCCTCTATCTCTCTCACTCTCTCTCTCTCTCTCTCTCTCTCTCTCTCACACACACACACACACACTCTCTCTCTCTCTCTCTTTCTCTATATCTTTCACTCTTTTTCTCTCAAACACTTTCT